>JAILYA010000022.1:2020519-3220519 GCA_021437795.1 Rhodamnia rubescens
ACTGTCCAAATAAAGTCAGCTCAAACAAATAGTAACGCCAATGAACATCTATTGTATGTTCCTTCACAACTGGAATTTGTCGCAAATGATCGAGCTACTCACTCATGGAATAAACTTTGAACAGATGGGGAAGTAGCGTTAAATGCATGGGCAGAGTAAAGTTAAATCGACCACCTGGGAGGCTATTTGAGTGCAATGCGATACCAAAAACTTCTTACTCGCTTAGATGATATCACGACTATTAGACTCCATGGGGAAAGTCAATTGACAAGGGAACTCAGTAACTCCCAAAAATGATTTTTCGAATGAAAACCTTGGCTCATGAAATTTTGCTTCATGAGAAGGGTTTATTGGGCATGCCAAGCTAAGATCCTTAATTTGAAAGGATTTCTCACATACTCTCACGGGGAATATCTCTTGGTCCCAATCACTCACTTGGGGATTTTGGGATAAAATTTCTCGATACCTCGCACTCTCTTTGTGTCTAAGGTTTCGGATATATTCGCAATGCATACATTCTTGATCAATCAAAGGTCTTTGAGGGATCGTAATGTTGGCATGGTCACGGGCTTACACAAAGGACTTCTCCCTGCTTTTAGGCCACACCGGGGCAACATTTGAAGTTATTATCTTTGCTGGGTTTACAAGTCAAGAACTGGAAGATAAGACAAGAAATGATTGGCTCCACTCCTTGAGCAATAGCTACTTTGTAAAGTCTTCATGTCAACTCGAAATATCCCAATCGGAAGAGTCTTCTCGGACGGGTTGTAATGTCGGTTCAGTGGAAGGCTTACAAGGCTCCGAATTTTTTATTATTATTTTTTTTTTTAATGGGGGTTTATAAGTTGGTGACCACCTTGGTGTCTTTAACAATCTCGCTTCATTTGGGGAAAGTATTTGACTCTAGGGATCACAATCTGCCTCGACAGTCCAATGAGCTGTCTATTTTTCTTGGCAAGAAAAGAGTTTTTTCTCTATTTTCCGCATTTGTTTATGGTCAAGGTAAGCTCAATGCTTTTCTCCATTTGGCTTTTTCCTCTTTGGGCTTTGGCCTTGCTTTTACTAGGCACTTTGCTTTTTTAGCCCTTTGTTTTCCCTTTTTTTTTTGCGCCACTTTCATGAACTCTTTGGACTCTCGAGACATTTTACATCGACATCGTTTTCCGGTAAATCACACATCTTGCCCCATTGTGGGAGATGATCACCAATCGGGTTTTGAGATGAACGGTTTCTGCTCAACTTGGCTAGCAAAGGGTATTCGGTGTTTAGGTAGAGAAAGAAATGCTCCTCTTCATCTAGGGATATTTCGAGCTTCCATGAAAATTCACCTAAAGTTATCACACAAAGGTTAATGCAAGTGAAAGCAATTAAATCTTTCTTACCCTTTTTCTCCGTTGATGTCCAACTCAGTAATCTCCCGTATCCGCCCGATGTAGGGTGGTTCTTGACAGGGGTATTTTGAATGTTCTCCTTACTCGGGCTTAATAAGGCTAGCAAGGGATGTATTGTGTGTATGGGAAAAGAAAGAATGCCTTTCGTCACTTCGACCCTTATACACATTGCGAATGGATCCTTCGTCCTAAGACACGAATCTTGCTCTCACTTCACTCAACTCTCGGGGTGTATTAGGGACGTGTTTAGACAGGGTTCATCCTTCACCTTAAACACCTTCACTTGGCATACTCAATACCTCTGCTCCACAGAGCAAAAATCATTCGGCCAAATGAACTTATAGGAGACTTCAATGCAAGATGCATATATGTATGAATGGATGCACCAAGTTCAATGAACATAGATGTTTTTTAGAATGAGTTGAAGCATGAACTCCAATTGTACTAGGGATGAGAGATTCTCCCTTTTTTTTTTAAATGCTTAATGGATTGGACATTTGTTATGACCCAACTAGGGATGAAACATTTGACCAATTACACACTCTATGTAAGTTCCGGGAAATGGGTACTTACCTGAGGCTGCAGCGACCAACTGACCTTTTATGTCCAATCTTCGAGGATTCATGCTAGCGGAGTATCCCGCGATTTTTGCAAATTATTACACTTGATTAGTTATCCGAGAAGCCCGATGCATCACAAATGGTGACACGACTTTTCGTAGACCCGTCAGGGCAAAATGATATGACTCGACAAAAATTTTATTGTTGGAAGTCTAGCGCCTTAACGCCTCGTTTAGTTTTCCATCGAGTGAAATCTTCTCCTTTTCGCAAAAAACGAGGTGTGTGCAAAAGTTTTGTATCATTACAAGAAATGAAATGAATGCAAATTTTTTTTTATATACATTTTTTTTTTATTTACAAGGGAGCCCCCCATTTTTACAATGGGGCTCATTGGAGTGCCATCCCCGGGTTCGAACCCCGGTCGCGTCTGGACCACCTTCATTCCCCTAACCACCGAGGCCACGCTTGTTGGCGTGCTGTGGGGCTTCGCTTTTATTTAAGCGAACCCGCCGAAGGCGGGGCACGGCTTCCCATGCGATCTCGAGCGTCGGTCATTTGCAAGTTTCCTTCACTCTAAGGCGTTCCCAGATTGACTTAATTCGTCACTCGACTTAGGTTCATCGAATATCACACCTAATCTCGCAACATAAATATGACATGTATGTGCGTTTGATATGCATGATCCTAATAGTTAGAGTGACTCGGATCTGTACAGAAACGGCCGTCGAGCCTCGATTTTATTCATGGGAAATACTTCTTCACCATATCGGCATTTACAGGATTCGACCGGACCCGGCCGTCCATCTCGCTTAAAATCAACGCACCACCAGGGAGGACTTTCTTGATCACATATGGCCCTTCATAGTTTGGTGTGAACTTGCCTCCCGGGATGTGGCAAAAATGCCAATCTCTTCTTCAAGCACCAAGTCTCCGACCTCGAAACGTCGGGGTTGAACTTTACGGTTGAACGACTTAGCCACACGCTTCGATAACACCGACCTGTGACGGATGGCCCGTAGTCTTTTCTCGTCAATCATATTCAATTGTTCATATCTCTCGCTGAATCCACTCTGTTTCGATAGCTTCAATTGTGAGTAATCCTCAATGATGGAATCTTTGTTTGACTTTGTAGCACCGCTTCCATACCGTATACCAACGAGAAAGGAGTTGCCCTGGTTGAAGTACGGATCGATGTCCGGTATGCCATCAATGCATGGGAGTCTCTCATGCCAATCACGATAATTCTCTCATGTCTTTGATAGGATCTTCTTGATATTCTTGTTTGCCGCTTCTACCGCACCGTTCATCTCCGGGCGGTAAGGTGAAGAATTCAAGTGCCGAACGCGAAACTCACCAAGAACCTCATCAACGATCTTGTTGTTGAGGTTTGAGCCATTATCGGTGATTATAGCCTCCGGTGCCCCATATCCCGGCAAAAATGTCTCGACGCAAAAACCTAGCTACATTTTTGGTTGTGACATTGGCGTATGAACTGGCCTCGATCCATTTTGAAAAATAGTCAATAGCCACGAGTATAAAACGATGTCCGTTCGAAGCTTTGGGATTTATTGGTCCTATGACGTCGATGCCCCACATTGAGAAAGGCCACGCCTGGACATCCGGTGCAATTCATTGGGAGGAGCAGCAATTCTATCTCCATAGAGCCGACACCGATGGCAGGAACGAACATGTTGAATACGATCGGCTTCCCGGGGTGAGCCAATAATATCCCAACCTCATGATCTTTTTACTCGGTGAGATGGCCATTCATATGGGGGCCACATTCACCTTCATGGATCTCACTCATCAACTGGTTGGCTTCTTTGGCATCGACGCACCTTAGGAGGATGGAATCATATGACCTCTTGTACAACGTATCACCGCGAGGAAGAACTTTGAAGACAGTTTCATCGGATACTTCCTGTCGGCCGCTTCACTCCCTTCGAGAAACTCTCTATTCTGGCAGATAGACCTTAATATCATGGTACCATGGCTTTCCATCCGCCTCCTCCTCTACTAGCATGGAGTAGGTGAACGTTTCAAAATTTCGATTCTCAACGGCTCGATATCCCGAACCCGCAGCCACATGAAACATTGAGGATATGGTGGCCAATGCGTCCGCAAATTGGTTCTGCGCTCTAGGGAGGTACTCGAACGCTATCTCATCGAACTCTTCAATTATGTCCTCAAGAAACTCATGGTATGGGATCGCCTTCGAGTCACGAGTTTTTCATTTGCCTTCATCCGAAGGATGATGAGGGCGGAATCGCCATAAACTTGTAGTCTCCTAGGATATCCATCTCCATGCAGCCTGAAGCCCGAGAATGCAAGCCTCGTATTCAACAATGTTGTTGGTGCACGGAAATAATAACTTAGCGGCTACCGGATAGTGCTGGCCATCTGGGGAAATAAGGATCGCTCCTGTACCCGATCCCGATAAGTTCACGGCTCCATCGAAGTACATGACCCACTTTTACGTAGTCACTAGTAAAACACGATCATCAAGAGGGTCCATCTCGTCCTCCGCTCGCGGTCCTACAAGCATTTTCTCGCTAACATGTCCCGCTATAGCTCGACCTTTCACCGACTTTTGCGTCATAGTCTCGCACATCAAATTCGGAAATAAGAATTTGCCATTTGGCCAACTCTGCCGACCAATCTTGGCTTCTCCAAAAGGTACTTGACGGGATCACATTCGGTGGTCAACATGACCGATGGTGAAGGGTATCTTGTCGCAATCTATGCAACACCCAAACCAGAGCTACGCAAGTCTTCTCAACCTCCGAGTAGTTGGCTTCGAATCCGAGAATTTCTTGCTTTGAGATAGTAAATCGCGCATTCTTTCCCATCTCGATGGTCTCTTCGCACCAATACGGCTCCCAAGGACTCCTTGTGGATGGTCGGATAATGGATCGAGGCACACCTAGAACGGGTGGAACCAGGATCGGGAATGGGTTAAGTAATGTTGAATCTTCGAAAAGCGGTTTGACATTCGATATCCCACACAATTTTCGCATTTTTCTTGAGAAGCTTGAAAAATGGCTTAGCGGTCTCTCGACAATTGGGATATGAACCTTTGCGACATAATTCAATCTCCCTAGCAAACTGCGAACCTCTTTTACCGAAGACGGAGGTCGCAGCTCACATATGGCTTTCACCTTGGACGGATCAATCTCAATGCCCTCTCTATCGACCATGAAGCCCAATAATTTCCCGGACTTTGCCCCAAATACGCACTTTGCGGGATTGAGACGTAATCGGTATTTTCGTAAACGCTCGAAGAGCTTGCGGAGAATCGCAACATGGTCCTCGCCTAGTCTTGACTTCGCGATCATGTCGTCGACGTATACTTCTATTTCATTGTGCATCATATCATGAAACAAGGCCACCATAGCTCTTTGATAAGTTGCACCCGCATTTTTCAGGCCGAAAGGCATGACCCTATAGCAAAAGGTTCCCCATGGGGTTATAAAGGAAGTTTTGCTTCGTCTTCTTCTTTCATCCGAATAAGGTTATAGCCGGAAAAACCATCCATGAAAGAAAACGGCTCGAACCCAAATTCTTGTCAACTAACACGTCAATATGTGGGAGCGGGAAGTCATCTTTCTGGCCGGCCTTATTTAGATCACGGTAGTCAACACACACCCCGACTCTCCCATCTTTTTTCATCATTTGGGACGATATTTGCTATCCAATCCGGGTAATGAGCGACTTGAATGAAGTCAACTTTCGGGAGTTTCATTACTTCCTCCCTCAATCTTCTTAGATAACTCGAGGCTTTGTCCTTCTCAACCGCTGTTTCTTCGGCGGTATATCCGGGTTAGTCGGTAGAGCATGTTGCACGATATCTGGATCTAATCCTGGCATGTCGGTGTAAACTAACCTTGCACCAATTTGGACCTCCCCGATATTGTCTTGAGTGCCCAAATTTTCTGTCACAATCGGTTATTGTCAACGGCTTCGATTCCTCATGACGACTCCAATGGAGCTCAATCCCTTTTAGATCATCACTATCGTTGCCCGAGTTCGAAGAATCGTCGCCCGATGGGTCCGAGTCACATATGTTCTTATCATGAATGTGCAGAATGCTATGCCCGAGATACGATGCAAAAAGGTTAGTTTACTTCACCGACAAACAAACAAAGTGTAGAAATGTGTGTTTTTTCAAAATAATTTTGTAACAACACATTTTTTTTTAAAAATGAGTAAGCCCCAAGAAATACCCTCATATCATCGGGTTATCCGGAGTTTTGGAAAAAATCAAAACTAGGAAACGTGTGAAAGTCCGATCCTCGAGTTCACACTTTGGCTCATAATCGTACTCGCATCGTCATGGGACGGGCGGTGTACTTTCACACGTCCCGAATAAACATGTGCTGGTTTTATTTAATTGGGAGCCGCGTTACAATATGTACTCCCCCAAGCCAACGGCTCGAGACTTGGGGGTATGCAAAAAACGGTTAGCACAACATCAAAAAATTCCTCGATAGAGGCGGGAAAATCATATGTACATGACAAAAAATAGACAAACCCACGATCCTACTGCGGAGAGTTAGGGAACCGGGCGATGATTCCGCATCCTCATATGTGATAGCACATGCGAAGGTTCCTCAAGAACGATATTTCGAGAGTCGGCCCGGCTTATCCTCCGGAGCTTGCGGTTCAAAGAAGTCCTCAATATCGGTAGGTGTGATGATGGTGTCGCAATGGGCTCTTGGAACGGTTGCGCTATCCCTTCTAAGTTGGAAAGGCTTAGCTCGTCTAGGGTTCTTGGCGGACGAGGAAAAAACAGCTTGAGGGGATTTCCAATGGGTCGGGCTACCGGAGCTCTCACCTACTACAAGACCGTCGGCATTATCTATATGACCTCCTTGGTTGCGGCGACCACTCCCGGAGAGGTGAAGGGTATGGATCGAGTGCATTACGGCGCCTACGTCGGAACAGACGAACGGTGGGGCCATCGGGATCGGTTACGGCTTCTTGAATATCCAAGTCCAAAGGGACCGTTATCCGGTTTCGTGCGGATGGACTCGGTGATGCCCCGATTATGTAATCCCAAACCCTCCCCGAGGATATGGCCATATTGGAGCAACACTCTGCTGGACATGAGGTCGGCCCAGACAATGACGGGGTTGAGTGACAACATCCTCGGGGACATGTATTGTTGATGCCAATTCGAAGGCACGATAACTCACTTCTTCTTCAGCTTTGGGATTCTTCCGAGAAGGCTCGGAGGTATATAAGAACCACCCGTCCGAGTGACTAGATCATTTGTCTCGTCCCATAGTCCCAAGGGACTTCTTTGGTGTTAGGAATAACTAGCATGCCCTCACTCGCAACCGTCGATGGTGTATCAACAAGTAATTGGGCAAAACTTGCTTCCCACGATTTCCAAACTAGCATCCAAGTGAGCTCCCATACGGATAAACTCTTCGAAGTGACATCAATAACTATGTGGCCTTCGTCTTCAAACCGATAATCATTTATATTGTCCTCGGCAATTAAGTCTATTGCAACCGGCCCCGCCATAGCATCAAATGTCTCATCCAAGTCTGGAACCATTTCGGGGACAATCTGCATCATCGGGAGCAGCTTCTTCGGTGTTAACAAGGCCGTTCGCTTCAATCGCGACTGTTCCGTTAGTGGGTTCCAAAGACGTCGAACTCATCCCCCACTCATTCCAATAAGCTCGTGTCTCGATGATGGGCTCCTCGTAAAACCAAGGCGGGGGTGAGTACCTTACCATAAAATCATATCCACCGCCGGGTTGGCCCAAAGTATCCATTTGTTTCACCTGCAGCATATGCATTCCGTAGGAACTCCCGATCCCGATAGCGCCGTTACATAGGGAATCGGTTTCTAAGTCATGACTTTCATCAAGCTGAGTTGGCGCCATCTCGGGTACAATTGCGTCCTCGACTTGGCTATCAAGCTGTCGGGTACAATCTGCGAATGTCTCCATATGTGCCTTTACGGACCTAGTGCGGATGGGTGAGCCGCATAAAGCCTAGAATATCAATTTGGTAGGAGGAAAAATCCATCGGTGGTTTCACACGAAATGTACGTGGTTTCCTTTGACAACATAGACTTCTGCAACGAACTCGGGATATGTCAATTCTCCAGCGAATCTAAACCGAGAGAATAGGCTCTATCTCGGGTCGTTTAGAAAAGAATACATGGTCAAACGGAAAAACACGTAATAATTATATTAACAACATGGTCAGTAAAGAAAAAGAAGACTTCATATGATAAGCTTAAGCAAAGTTTTAACCACGAGTGCAAAACATCATCATAGAAAGTACTAAAATATGATATAAACTCGATGGGCAACGGGTAGTGGCACCGGTGAGTCCCAACAAGGGCATGGATCGGTGTTGGTGGCAGCGAGGTGGATGCCTTGGAATTGAGAACCCCTGCATTTCCATTGGATTTGATCCGGGGTCAAACTTCTAAAAAAAAAAATAAAATCAGCCGCGGTATGACCGTGTATAAGGTTGCATCTGCAAGTGTATAAGCTTTTCGGATGGGTGAGTACGATGCTTAAGATCAGAATATGTCATGTGAAAAGATGTTTCATGAATATGAGAGATGAACCAAGTATATAAAAAGTCCTACTGAAGCATGAAACACTTTCTTCCCATCAATATCGGCTTTAAAATTGTTGAGAGACAAGAAAGATTCAGCAAGGATCATATGGATGAAGACTCATTTGATGCGAGACTTGTCTCCAAGAAGAAGGTTCATGGTGATTGTGGATACGGGAAAAATTATGAAACCAAAAAAGGCAAAAAGAAATGCTCGGGCGAATTTGGTGCCATCCTCCTTTGGCGGCTTCGAGGATCTCCCCAAATCGAGGGTGGGGGGCTAACTCATGACCATTGAAGATGAAGGTGGATGTGATCGGATTCCAAAATGTGTCATGGCTTGGACGACAAGGGCCCGACCGCGAACCCGAGTAGATATATAAGGTGGCCAACCTGTTCTTTGACATATTTGTCGATTGTGACGATCCATACCCTCCCACCATGTCAAAAAAGTCTTTCGGGAATAGGGATAAGGGTGATGTCATGCTTTCCCATCAAGTCTATATCATATGTGAGTATTTCGATCGGTCGATGAACGTAACAAAAATATCATTGAAGGAGACAAGGGAAAAAATGGGACGAAATAAAGATTATACTCACAGTGGTTGGTAAATGGTACCTATTAATGGCAAAAACACGCGCATGCCGACAAAGTGAGGTTTGACGCATAAGAGTAGGATAGACTAATGGCTAAAGGCTCCCATCACAACGGAATAATGTACCGCCCCCAAAAATGCCGACAAGATAATCGGGTCGGGGCACATATTTCGAGGTGATGAGCGGGATCGAAAATGATCGTGCCATTTGCGGACTTACGTATGGCCCAATCTATTTTCGATACCTCCTAAGGGTTTTCTAGGGTCGCAGTCCGGGTTTGACCACTTTGGATGTGTGTGAAAAAAGTGTAGTGTGTGAGAGGCATACACAGCGGGGTATATCAAACACCGCTTCAATATATATATCCAAAAAACATACATTCGACGACTCACTGCAAAACAGGCAGGTCAACAATCACTCCACCCTTTATAACACCCGACCTGCAAGAACATCTAATCACGGAGTTAGCGAGATCAACCTGATTTTTCATGAAGTACGGCAAAATGAAGATCAAATTAAGGAACAATCAATTGGTTATTAAGGCCTAAGTCTACACAGGTTTCTAACCCAAGCTTCCCAGTGAGTCGCTAAGTCGTCGCGACCTGCCTTTTGCCTCCCACGAGGGTCCGGCGGGTTTAGAGGTATTGCCATGGGTCAATGGTGCGGACTCTCCCAAGTCCTACCTCGCGTGACATTGGATTTCTTTTTACTAATTAGCAAATTAAAATACTATTAAGAGTCGCCACTAGCTTTATTGGGGTCGGCTAGAAACCAATCGAAACATGGGAGTGTCATCTCGATTCCTACGCAACCGAGCTTCTAAGTTCGGGGGACTTGTTTACGCTAACTAGATAATTAGCGCCCTTTCGGTACCTAACCGGTTGATATTCTCTAAAGTGATCATACATTCTGCATATCATTTTAAACTTATCGGGTATCTAACCAAGTACTAAATGATCATGCATAATGTTTTTTTTGTCATTTCGTGCAATTACCTATTTATCCTTAACCTAGCAAATAGGACAAGCAATTAACAGGTAATTTTTCAAAAGACGAGTGTGATAAACACTTAATCGGGTAAATATGCCAAGTAAAAGATTGGAATAAGCACATGCAGACCGGATCTATGATGGCAATATTTAAACAAACAATTTCGACTCGAAGGTCGAATTACGATAGTATCAAATCGGATTGGACATCGGTCTTCAATCAACGCCAATTTTTTAGGCTTAAAAATTCACATGGGGGTGAAAAGGTCATGAAAATGGTTTTTCTAATTTTTTGAAATTTTTTTGATTTTTTTTGGAATTTTTTTATTTTCGAATTTTTGTATTATATTTTTTTTTATTGTTTTACATTTTTTTTATTTAATTAAAATGGACCGGGTCCGGGTCGGGTTCTCGGACCCGGACCTGGATCAAGTCCTTTGGGCCTGACCCGGTCCGAGAGAGAGAGAGGAGACCCGAACCGGGCCTGGTGGACACAAATAGAAATAGGCCCAAATTCCATTCCTTGACTGAACTAGGCCTCTAGCTCCTTCTGGCCCAGCTATTAAACACCCAAAATTTGCTCTTTATTCTTCTTGGGCTGACCCATCGTGCAGATCAAAGCACAAAGAAGCCCAAACAAGCCTCCCTCATTTCTTCCTCTGTCAGCCCATCCATATAACCTAGGACCACTAAGAAATAAACGTAGGATGGCTTTATTGCAACTGTTCGTCGTCTTCCTCACGCAGCCGCTCCTCTGCAATCGCGGTACTATGACCAAAACTTGATGCCGCAACCAGCCTTCGCTCGTCTGCATCGCCTACCATCGAGATCCAGTCGTCGCCCCGGCGCCGGGTCACGCCCGCCGGACCTCCATGGATGCCGACCAGTTCCGTTCCTCCCAGCGCCGAGACCGCGACGCCGAGATCTATTCGTCATACCACTGCCTATTGACGTCGCCGACCGCCGCCAGTCATCTCCGGGTGCCAACGACCACGTCGAACTGCCGCCCGGATGCACCCGTCGGACCTTGGACTGGTTCTGCCACCTAGTCACCCCGAGCGCCAACAACAACCGCCGAAACTTGCTCATTGAGTCCGTTCGCCGCAGCCACCGGGTCTGCACATCCCTTGCTGGTTGGGGCTGTTTCACGGTTCGACATCTTCTTGCCGGCGTCCCAAGATCGACAAACGGTCGCCTGGCCTCCATGTCCAGCCGTCCAACAAGCAGCACTCCAACCTCCGAACGCTGTGTCGCTGTGCCGCCGGGACTCGTTCCTTGCACCGACACCGGGATTCGTTCACTGGGCCGTCCCTAGAACTCGCCCCAAGGGATTTCTTGGGCAACGACCAGTCCTGCTCGACTACCACTGGCTGATCGACGCCGGGATTTGCCAGTCACTGCATTGTCTTATGGTCCTGCCTCTCTGCCACCCCGTCGATGTGCCATCTTTCATCCGCGCCTTATTCTGGCTCGAACAACATCTTTTGTCGTTTGCGTCGCCTCCGCCCGAGCTCGCGCTGCCTCATCCTCGCTTCTGTTCACTCTCGCATTACCTCAGTCTCGCCGGGATTCGTCCACTGTGTCATCGTTGGACCTGCTCTCTAGAAACACCGGGTCTGTTTGTCGACTACGGGTTCAACGCCACTGGTTCGGACCGAAATACATCACATCGTTGGTTCGGTCGCCTCATCATTGGAGCCATGTTCGCAAGCTATCTCCACTCACATTCCAGTGTGGCCAACTAACCATGCATGTCACAGACACGATCCCCCAACAAGGACACAAATATATAGCAAGAACTGATTGAGACGAGGATGAGGAATATTGATGGACGGAGGCTTCGTTCGAGCTTACGGTATGCAGAGTTCAGCAAGGAAACAGCCAACAACATCCCACACACACAAAGCAAGGGGCAACTGATGGTAGCGAAACCTGGGCCCTAGCTCGGCTATACGAAGCAAAGATGGGATTCGAAACTTACCTAGCGTGGAAACGTCGCTGGTTGAGAAGCTGCCGAAGGTGTAGTGGCTAGACAGTCGGATGGGGTTGATGAGGCGGCTAGCGCGGCTGGGCGAGCTGCTCACTTCTCATTCTTCAACTTCTGCTCCCACGTTTCCTCCTTCTTGAACACTTCCTCCACAGACTGAAAATTCTCTCTAATTCCCCTCTTTTTTGTAAAAAATATCCGAACCTGCAGCCTGCCCTCTCAGTCCTCTTTTATCCTTGTCTTGCCTCCTTCAGCAAGCTTCATCACGTGGACGGGAGTGAATTGCGCTTGATGTGGACGTGGGTTAGTGAGAGACCACATGAAGTATACGGTGGAATGGTGAGTGACGTGAGTCTGTGTGGGAGAGGGTGACGTGAGTGTGTGAGATACCAAATGGGCTGATATATAAAGAAAAAGAGAGAGAGATAGGCTGTGGGAGACAATGGAAAAAGATAGGCCAAGCTTGATTAAAAAGAGGCCCATTTGGGTGGGTCCGCGTGGGCCTGCGAGGAAAAGAAAATGAAATGGGCCCATGTCGTGTAGCCCGCTCCGTACGAGAGGGAAAGAAAACGTGGGCCAAGTCTCGCCCACATGGGGTGGGGTGACCCGGCCCGATTCTATTTTTATTTATTCAAAAGAAGGTAACAGATTAATTCATTAATTAATTTTTTAATAATATGTTTTTTTATTTTCAATATCCCAAGAAAAGATGTATATTTAATGAATTATAGGTATTTTTATTTAACAATATAAGCATATATATAATACGGGATTATCGAAAATTAGGTGTCAACATGGTGATTGCTTGTCCTTTGGCGGATGCATTTTTTGATGTAATTAGTATAGGGTGATGGCTTGTCGATATGTACTTTTTCAGGGCAGAATGTCAATATGCATACTGATTGTATGCATTTTTTTACATCTGTGTTGTTGGTTTCGATGATTTGAATGTATAAGTCTTTGGTATACTATGTTTGAGGAGATCCTGCAGATTTTTAGTTGAGAAGTCAGTGCACAAACGAACATTGGAAATGCTTGTACGATGTGTAAATAGGGCTCACAAGTCTCTCATGTAACAAAATCCTCTAATAAACGAAAAAACCCTAGCCCAGCAGTGTAAATAGGGCCCAAAAAATTGGGCTTATCGGCCCAACCTCCACGTCACGAATTAAATCTCCATTTTTTCTCCATTTTTCGAGCCGTACGGAAAATTTGTCGAGTCGGGTGAAAAAAAATCAATGTAGTTGAGTTGCAGGTCTTGTAAGCTTGTACGATGTGTAATTACAAGAGTGCAAAACTATAGGCGGTTGCACAATGAGGAGCTTTTCTTACATTTTCGTTTTGGGTAATCAATCTAAAAGTCACAAGAAATAATAACAAACAAATGATTTAGACAAATTCTGTAAATGTAATACGAATTACTTTTCAAACAATATAAATGACTGCATACTCATGACAAATCGACAAACGAATTGGGAACGGAAATTTTGTTGCTTTTTTTTTTTTGGCTCCATAATCACTATTTGATTATTTTTCCTATTCTTTGCCATCAAATGTGATTATATAATTATTTGATTTAAATGACAAATTGGGAACAAAAATTTTGTCTTTGCTACCAAACACATTTCTATTCCAGGAACAAAAATTTTAAATAGTTACTAAACGCGTTTCGATTTTCAAAAATCATCTAGGGAACAGAATAAAAAAAAGTGATTTTGATCGAGAATCATTTTTTGGGAACATAATCACCGCCAAACAGAGCCTTAACCGATCCAAAAAAAATATTGGCACTAAAGTGAGCGCCGTACACAAATATTGACACTCTAAGTGTCCTTTTGTCTTTAATTATTCTATCAGCGCTAGAGTCCCACTCATTCATTTCTCTATTGCAACCTTCTTCTATTGACGCAAAAGCATTGCGATGTGATCCTTGAAGAAAGATCCAATAGTTCCTGGGAAAATCAGTGTCACCTCATTTGAGAGTGAATAATAAGATTATGTTTTGTGTGCGCGCACATACACTTATCTCATTTGGCATTGTATCACACTTGTGCAAGTCACGCTCACATCACATGTAAAATTCAAAACTGTCGTGTGTGTATATATATATGGAAAATTTAAAAAAAGTGCCTAAATGCCTTCATTTTCTCAAATAAAGGTCCGAAGTTAATTTTGTTTTAAATAAGGGTAATCTCAAAATGGCCATAAGCGAGAGGGCTACCCCGTGCCTCTGCATGTATTTTTTTACTTTTACTTTTTTAAAAGTTTAATTTAATTTGACTAAAAATTAGGTTAATGTTGTATTTTGATAAAAATACGCTTGATCGGTCGGAATATTTAGCTTCTTGGTGAGGTCGGGCCCTTATTTAAAATAGTCATGGCCACTTTAGGCCCTTATTTAAAATAATAAAGGCCTTTTAGGCCCTTATTTGAAACAAGGATCACTCCGGATCCTTTTTTGAGAAAAATGAGATCACTCGGGTCCCTTATTTGAAATTTTTTCACATGCACGATCGCGCACACACACACACACACACATATAATATAATCATACATACACAAACAACATTAATATACACCAAGTAAGTATGTTTAAATGTGTAGTTCAAAAATTTTGTTGATGATGAGAAACCAAGACGGAGCCTAAAGCAATAAGTTCAGGAGCATCTTGTTGGGAATTTTGGTGAATGGGATGAACAACAAAATCAAACTTTAAAGCGTGATAGCACTATATTTAAAAAATTATTTGCCCCACATCGTTGCTAATGGTTATCGCAAAGATTCTTCAGGATACAACAGAATCTCAAGCGAGAATATTAGATAATAATTCTAATATTTCTCCAAGAACTCTTTAGGAAACAATTAGGAAAGAAGGCTGTATATCTTTTGGAAAGAAATGAAAATCTGAAAAATTAAAGAAGTTAAGTTTTGAAAATGAGTAGAATAGTTGAATTTATAATAAGAAGAGAACACAAATTTTCGCATTCCAAAAAGTCATTAATTCTCATATAACTTTTAGGTATCGAAAATAGTTTATTCGGATAAACCTTTTCATTGTCGGAAAACTAGTTTATTCGGCAACAACTATTTATTGTCTGAAAACCGTAATGTTTGATTGCAATCTTTTGTAGGTCATAAGAAATTAATATGAAATTCGAAATTAAAAATAACAATAAAACATTAACTTCAATTCCTACGTGAAAAGTCACACTGTTTCGGTAGGGCTCAACGATTGAAAATATAAAAATAATTGCTAAATAATGCCAATTTATGATAGTTAATTATTATTATTATAATTTTTGAAAATAAAATAATAAGTGCTAAATGCGCCTAATAATCGCGCAATTACTCATGCAGACCGGCACGTGGGTATATTAAGGTCTAGCCCACTTGCCTATTTCTTTAATCGAAAAGCTATGATACCCTTCTAACTAATAAATTGACTTACATTCTTCCATATATTACGGGGGACAAAAGAAAATGCACTTCACAACAAAATTTTAACACATCCTAAGCACAAGAATATCTGCTCGCAAATGAATCGAAGGTCATATTTACGCGATTAGCATTTAGACTTCAAATCCATGTGATCCTTGAACCACTAAAATTCGACATGACACATAAGTTGTCACATTATTTAGTATGAATCGCTTACTAAAACTTACATATGACATAATTGTCTTGACTTTATGGATCAAACAAGAAGTAATAAGGGCACGCCAAAGAGTGACCTAAACACAAGGTATCTTTGTTAGGATAAGAACATTATGAGTGTTATAACTAGAGGGTGATAATTTTATTTTTACTCACTTAAGTGCCACGTTGATGTAAAATTGATCATTTGAGTGCCATTATCAACAAATCATTCCACGTGAATTTTTTTACTTAATTATCCATTCCGACATGGAAATTTTAATATTTAACGAAAGTCCTATATCGAAATTTTTATCCAACTGAAAGATGACGTTTTTCTTTGCTTTTTCTTTCGGTGCTAGCGAGGGTCATCAGCTATTGTCCCTGGCCATGAAGGGCTCACCCAGACTGGATAAGGGCCGCCTCGCCCTTTGCCGGACGTGGGCGAGGTAGCCCTTGCCCGGCCGGTGGCGAGGCCACGAAGGCCTTGGCGGCCTCTCCCGGTCGGGGGTGGGGCCGTAATGGCCTTGCCCGGATGGCCTCGCCCGGTCCGGGCAAGGCCTTTTTGGATGGCAAGGGTCGCCGGTGACCCTTGACTGCCGAGGAAAAATAGCGATAGAAAAAGGCACAGAAAAAGCAAAAAATTACAAAATTACAAAAATTGTCCACCTCGGCGTCGGTGGTGCCACGTAGGATGACCAACATCTAAGTCGAATTTTCTTGCGACGCAAATCACCGATGACACATTGATCAATTTTTCAAATTTGTGGCGCTTAAGTATTTGAAAAAAAATAGCGGCACTCAATTCGGCGCCGTATGAAAGTGGACACTCCTACTGTTCTTATCCGTCTCTGCTCACGCAAGATGTCAAAGGTCAAATTTATGTCTTAAGCTATTTAAATTAACCACAAACCCTTGTTATCCTCGGACCCCTAAAAGTTGCTGTGAAGACCTTATCTTTTTTAAGTAGTCTGCCCAATTTTGAGAATCAATGAACAAGTAGATTTACATCGTGATTACACTATCGAGTATTTTTCTTTAGTTTTATCTTCAGCTCATTAAGATTTAAGTAGTCTGTCCAATTTTGAGAATCGATGAACAAGTAGAATTACATCGAGATTACACTTTTAAGTAGTTTTTTTACCTTTAGGTTTATCTTCAGCTCATTAAGATATTAGTTGATAATATTTTTTTTCTAATATTTATCCAATTGAGAAAACAAAGGCGCTCATGATAACTATTATGTTTCTCTATTTTTTGTCCTCAAGAACATGTTTGAAAAAAATTCTATTTGGCAACGCAATTTCAATTTTTATTTTCTGGATAAAGTTTTAGCCTAGGAACATGTTTGAAACATAAATGAGAAGTAAAAATTTTATGTTTTTCTATTTCTAGAACGGAAATAGAAAAATAAACTCTTCTCCTCGTCGATCTTGGGCTGGCAACCGCCGGTCTTCAGCCACCATCCACCAGTTGCGTTTCCATCAGTTGCCGTCCCCTCGGTCTCCTTCATTGTTCGCGGGTTGCTGCAATTGTAGCTCTGCTTCTCATTGTAACCCTAGCCTCCATCGCAACCTTAAAAATTTTATACTATTATCAAATGAATTTCTGTTTTGGGAATATAAATTTTGTGTCCGTTGTCAAATGTGTTTCTCTACTTAGAAACTTGTCCATGGTTTAGGAATAGCAAAATCCATTTTCAGCCAAAAAAGCAGAATGGTTATCATTCGGCCCCAATATGTGTATCGGTGTTAATGATTGCTTTAGGTCGCTTCAGTATGAATTGGCATTGCGATTATTGAGTTGTTAAGCCTTGATATTTCTTCCCCTTTCCTCTATCATTTATCTGATTTCCTCCCCTTTTTTGCCGATCCCTTTACCTCCCCTTTCTATGTTTCACATATCATGCTTGGCTACCCGCTTTCGTCCCTGCCTCGTTTGCTCTTGTTTTTTGTTGCTAATTTGTTTGTAAAACAAACGAAGAGGTGCCTTATCCCACTTAACGGTTATTTTATTTGTTCAATCAAAAAAAGGACACCGGTATGTATCTGTTCAATTGGTGGTTATTTTCTAATGCACTCTTACAACCTTTGAAAGGTCGTGCCTATTCAATTGGTGGTTATTTCTAAGGCACTCTTACAACCTTTGTAAGGTCGCGTCTATTCAATTGGTTGTTATTTTCTAAGACACTCTTATAACTTTTGAAACGTCATGTCTATTCAATTGGTGGTTATTTTCTAAGGCACTCTTATAACCATTGAAAAGTCGTGTTTGTTTGGACATAACTACCAAATCGACACTCATGAAACCTTTGGAGTTTTGGTGTCTTTTTGAAAATAACTACCAATTTAGACATGAAACTGTGTGATTGAATGTATAATTTTGAACATGAAGATGTATGTTTGAACAGTCCGTTATTGGATATGAAGAGTTACAATTTTTAGAAAAAAAAACTGTTTTTGAACAATGAAAAGGTGCATGATTAACACCTTTTCGGATGCAAAAATGTGTGTTCTTTTCTTATTATATATTCAACTATTCTTCTCACTGTTCATAACTTCTACTTTCAATTTTCGTTCTTTCCAAACAAGAGAAATATAGCCTTCGTCTCCGATTGTTTCCTAGAGAATTCTTGGAGAAATATAGGAATTGTTATCCAATATTCTCGCTTGAGACTCGTTGTATTTTGGAAGATTTTTATCGGTAACCATTAGCGACATTGTGGGGCAAATAATTCTATAAAGAGAGTGATACGATGCTTGAGTCTAATTCCTTTGTTCATCCCATTCAACCATGTTTTACCAACAATTTTAAGGAATTATTCGATCAACAATGGAGGCAGAATCAATCAATGTTATGAACCGGGATATGGTGAAACCGGACTAGTTCGATGGCAACAATTTATCTTATTGGAAGACAATATGATGTTTCTCGTCACCGCCCTAAAGATTTCCTATATCCTCGACCCCAATTTGATGACTATAGTGGATCCGGTGCCTACCATTGAAGGAGGAGAGCCTAGTGCATAAGATGTTGAAAGGGTTAACAAGGAGAGGAAGATACGTGAGGAAGATGAATTGCTCGTAGCGGACATAGTCTAAACACACTACCCGATCACCTATGTGATTTGTTCACCAAAATGAAATCAACTAGAGAAATTTGGAACGGTCAAGAGTTCAAATACAAAGTGAAGGAGCAAGGTATGAACAAATATCGATTGCCAAGTATTTTGACTTAAAGTTCATTGATACTAAACCTTTGTTGGAGCAAGTCCATGAACTACAAGTGCTGGTCAATAAAATCTGTGCCCTTAAGATAGATATTCGAAATCCTTTCAAGTTGGAGGAATTATAGCAAAACCTGCCTCCAAGTTGGAAAGATTATGAAAAAAGGATGCTGCATAAGTCTAAGGAAAACACTTTGGATAAAATTCAGAAGCATCTTCGCATTGAGGAAGAGTCACGTTTACGTGATAAATCTGTTTTGTATGATATGAAAGTGAATGCTATGGAAGGAAATCGATTTCAATCCAACCCACTAGAACTTGAAGCGCAAGAGAGGACAAAATTTTAAGAAGCCACAAAAGAAGAAAAAAGGTTGCTGCTTTGTTTGTGGCAAGGAGGGTCACTATGCAAACGAGTGCTCATCGCAAGAGCACATTCAAAGACAAGAGCACTTCAATAGTGAAGGTGGATGCATAGAGGGTTGAAGAGAATTACGTGGCCATGGTTTCAACCAAGTTTTCGAATAAGAAATTTTTTTATAAAATTCATGACTCCGTGGCCATGGTTTTGAAGTCAATTTTGCTACCGTCGAGTATACTTGGTGGGTATATTATGGTGCAAATTGTGCACATATGCAAGGATCTATCAATGTTCAAGTACTTTGAAGAGACTATTGAAGTGCATCTTCAAGAGGTCGAGATGTCAAATAAAGCTCTTGCAAAGGTTGCTTTGGCAAAGGCACCGTGATTTTAGATTTTATTTCTAGAAAGAAGATTACCCTTCTTAATGTTTTGTTTGTACCCGAATCGAAGAAATTTGATTTATGTTGGTTTGCTTTGTAAAAACGGGTTTCGTGTTTTGTTTGAGTCCAACAAGGTTATCCTGTCAAAGAATATGCTATTTGTAGGAAAGAGTTACACCAATGATGGCATATATTAACTAAGTGTTAATAGTAATATCGTGTCTTCCTTACATTGTTGATTCCCCTCATTTATAGCATAGTAGATTTGCGCATTTAAATTTTCTCTATTTAACGAATATGAAAAAAATCAGACTTGATAAGTTTTGATGGTGAATTAGATACATGTGAAATCTGTGCTTAGTCCGAATTGACAAAGAGACCATTTCCTAGTGTTAGCAAAAATTCGAATTTATTAGATTTGGTGCATAGTGATATATGTGAATTCAATGGTATGTTAACACGTGGTGGCAAAAGGTAGTTCATTACCTTTGTGGATGACTGATAGATATTTATATTTATATGTCTATCTCTTAAGATCAAAAGGTGAAGCATTTACTATGTTTAAGAAATATAAGACTAAAGTGGAAAATCAATTAGAAAGGAAAATTAAAGTTCTACATTCATATAGAGAGCAGAGAATATTTCCTAAATGATTTTTCAGTCTTTTGCGAAGAACATGGTATTATTCTTCAAGTTTCGGCACCATACATTCCACAACAAAATGATTTGGCTGAAAGAAAAAATAGAATTTTAGGAGAAATGGTTAATTGTATGCTGTGAAATTCAAAGCTACCAATTAATCTTTAGGGAGATGCATTGCTTATCGCGTGTTAAATTCATAATATGATACCATCCAAGAAAAATAACATGATTCCATATGAAGTTTGGAAAGGTAGAAAACCAAACTAGTCATATCTTAAAGTGTGGTGTGTTTGGCATATTATTGAGTACTAGACCCTTAGAGAACAAAACTTGGCCTTAGAGTTATGAAAAGTATGCTTCTTGGATATGCTGAAAATAGTAAAGCTTATAGGCTTCTTGATTTAGATAAAAATGTCATTGTAGAATTAAGAGATATTGAATTCTTTGAGAATAAATGTTCACGGATTCTGAAATTATTAAAAATAATGTTCAATTGCAAGATACGAATAATTCGGAACTCATCGAAACACATGTAGATTCTTATATGAAAATAGCAAATGATTCAGAAGACATGATTGAACCTAGGAAAAACATTAAAGCAAGAAAATCGAAGGATTTTGGTCCAGATTTTATTACTCATGTTTTCCTCGTTAAAGGAGACAGAGATAATAACACGGTAAATAAATATCCTTCACTAAAAGTTTTGGTGATGCCATGCCTTCTATAGATGCTTCTTTTTGGAAAGAAGCTATAGATGATGAAAAGAACTCGATCATATCCAACAATACGTAGGTATTAGCAGACTTACCAAAAGGATCTAAAGCTATTGGGTGCAAATGGGTTTTTAGAAGAAAATACAATTCTAATGATGTTGTCCAAGCTTTTAAGGCTAGGTTCATGGATAAGGGGTATAGACAAAAAAAAAAAAAGGAATAGATTATTTTGATACTTATGCTCCTGTAGCATGTATAACATATATTCGAATTCTTTTTGCTCTAGCATCCATTTATGATCTTTGCGTTCATCAAATAGATGTCAAATCGCTTTCCTAAATGGAGATTTAAATGAAGAAATTTACATAGAACAACCATAGGATTTTGTTCTTCCTGAAAATGAAAGGAAAGTATGTAAATTGTTAAATCTCTCTATTGGCTTAAGCAAGAACCAAAGCAAGAGTAGCATGAGAAATTTGATTTAGTCATATTCTCTAATGGTTTTAAGCATAATACTGCTGATAAATGTATTTATTCTAAATTCACTAAAGACTATGGTGTTCTAGTTTGTTTATACGTTGATAATATGCTTATATTTGGAACTAATATGATTGGAGTCATTGAGACTAAGAAGTATCTAATTTCAAATTTTAAAACGAAAGATTTGGGCGAAGTAAATACTATCTTAGGTATGAAAGTTAAAAGGCATAGTAAAGGTTACTCTTTGCGCCGAAGTCATTATGTTGAGAAAATGTTATATAAATTTAAACATTGTTGGTTTCAAAGAAATGAGTACTCCATATGATACCGGTGTCAAATTAAATTATAATACTAGTAGAGCGGTAGCACAACTTGAATATGTAGTCTTTGTATGGTCTTTAATGTATGCGATGCATTGTACAAAATGTGATATTGTTTTTCTATGTGTAAGTTGAGTAGATACACTAGTAATCCAAGTATAGAACATTGGAAGGCCATTACTAGAATTTTTTATTATCTTAAGAGAGCTAAAACTTTGAGATGGTTTTGTAACAAATATTCGGCTGTATTAGAATAATACATCGATGCTAGTTGGAATTTTAGTGTGGGAGATCAACATTCCATTTCTGGATGGATCTTCACGTTAGATGGATGTACAATTTCTTAGGCGAGCTAGAAACATGCATGCATAACTCACTCAACTATGGAATATGAATTTATTGCTTTAGTAGCAAGCGAGAAAGAGGTTGAATGGATAAAAAACTTGTTGATGGACATCAAATTATGGCCTAGTCCTATGCATCCTATTTCTATTCACTGTGACAGTCAAGCTACTTTAGAAAAGGTTTATAGTAACATTTATAATGGTAAGTCTAGACATATCGGTCTAAACATGAGTATGTAGAACAATTGATTCGGGATGGTACCATAACAATTATTTACGTGAGGTCAAGCAAGAATCGGTGGATCCCTTTACTAAGGCTCTTCCAAGAGATGTGGTAAATGTGACCTAAAAAAAATGAGGCTGAAACCCTTTGATTAAAATCACCAAGTAATGGTAACACGACTTAATACTAACACATTACTAGCTATAAGGTTTAATGGGTAAAAAATAAGTTCTTGAAAGTGATTATTTGATACCGACATTAGCTTTGAACATAGGAAGTCGAGTATCTTATGTTATATTTTAGAGGTTGAGTTGTACTCTTAATGAAGTATAATACGATTTAGTAGCGTGTTTTTTAGTAAAAGATACACGTGGTAGTACTTACTCTATGGGCTTAGAAGTGGTGTTGCTTCTTACGAAAGTTGGGGTTACTTTCTAAAGAGCTCATGAAACAAGAACAAGCACAAGGTCATAATAGTGCTTGAGTAATTATGAACTGCTCACTTGAAACAAGAGGATAGTATATGTGCGGTATATTCGATTTTATTATTTAGAGTAATAAGTTTAAAGCTAAGCTACTTGTAACTTTTATAGAATTTTGAGAAACTTGCACTAAATAAAGGTTTAACTCGAAAGAGACTTTTATGTAGATATATTAATCTCATGAAAATATTGGGCGCATTTTTTGAGAAATTTTATTTTTTAGTTTGGTTTTACAAACAAAGTGGGGGATTGTTAGTAGTTTGTTTATAAAACAAACGAAGAGGTGCCTTGTCTCACTTGATGGTTGTTTTATGTTTTCAATTGAGGAAACGACACAAGTGTGTATCTGTTCAATCGATTGCTATTTTATAGGACACTCTTACAACCTTTGAAAGATTGTGTCTATTCAATTGGCTGTTATTTCTAAAGGCGCTCTTATGACCTTTAAAATGTTGTCTCCGTATGGACATCACTACCAAATAGACACTCATGTAACCTTTGGAATTTTTGTGTCCGTTCGAAAATAACTACCGATTCAAACATGAAAAGATGTGATTGAATGTATAGTTTCTAATATGAAGAGGTACATGTTTGAACTATCCGTGATTGGACACAAAGAGTTGCAATTTTTAGAAGAAAAAAAACTGTTTTCGAACAATGAAAACGTGTATGAGAATTAACACATTTTCAGACACGAAAAGGTGTGTTCATTTTTCATTATATATTCAACTATTGTGCTTATTATTCATAACTTCTACTTTCAATTTTCATTCTTTCCAAACAAGATAAATACTACCTACGTTTCTAATTGTTTCCTAAAGAATTCTTGGAGAAATATTAGAATTGTTATCTAATATTCTCGCTTAAAACTCTGTTGTATCATGGAGTATTTTTACCGGTAACCATTAGCAACGTTATGGGGTAAATAATTCCTTAAAGAGAGTGTTATCACGACTTAGAGTTTGATTCCTTTGTTTATCCCATTCCACCATATTTTACCAACATTTTTCTTCCCTTGTTACGATTCCAAACCTCTCTTAATCATCTTTTGCTATGCACTTTGGGTTTTGCATGGAAAATGATCTTGTCCAGTTGTGGGGTCTTAGATTTCGGCTTTGATTAGAATGTTCGATCTCAATTATGTTAATAGTTAATCAGCTTTTTGTTATAGCTAGCGATATCATCTAGAGGGGATGGATAGTTGATTTCAATTAATTTTAAAAATCAATGCGGAAATATAAACGAATAAGCTGAGAGAGAGATTCTGAACAATGCATGCATAATGTAAATGAAGCTAAGAAAAACCCTTGAGGGGGGAGTAGATTGCATTGATTTGCGCCAAAAGGGACATTAAATGACGACTACTACAAAAGATACATTTATTTGTTTCCTTTCCTAGGAAAATCAAAGCAAAAATGTGCCATTCTCTGGAGAAATCAAAAGGGGGTTGTTGAAGCTTTTCTCCCCTTACATTGCAGCACCTGAAAAGGAAAGATAATCCGCATTATTGACCGACGTTAAAAGGGCAAGTGTAGCTTGTAGTCCATAGCTAATTGATAGCGACAGAAGAAAAGAGGAACATCAGATGATAGATTCGATTAGCCTTACCATAATCCCTTGGTGTCTTGCATTTGTAGCATTCTGTCCTGCTGGCATAGTTGTGCACTCCACATCCATATCTGTGAAACCCAAATCACATTCCCTTAGATGATATTAACTATAGAGATGAGAAAAACTCGGGGATTAAATGGAAGAAGACTAGTAGATAACATTGATGGGAAATAGAAAATTCTTGTCCTTCCAATAAATTTCTAAGGGAAGGGTTCTTAAAATAATTTGCTATGGCTCATGAGCTACAGATGGAGAAGAGAGCGTTGGACTCACATATTGCAAATCCAGTCACCGGCTTTCCATCCCGGAGGAGCGCCTGTCTCTGGTGCATATCCTCCGCCACAGCTGCCGACGTAATCATTCTTGAGCGCACCGCACCTGTAACAATTCGATCGGCTCGCGTAGTTGTGAGCTCCACAGTTCATTGCATTGCAATACCAGTCTCCAGCCAAGGCTTCTGGTCGGTTGTACATGAGGTATGTTGAGACGTCGGGACCTCCGAACTTGGGATACCCGCATCGCTGGCACGCCTCCCGCTTCTTGAAGTTCTGGTGCTGGCAAGCGCCGCACATCCAGTCTCCTCCGGACCAGCTCATTCTCTGTCTTCATTTGCGAAATAATAAACAAATTCAGTTTTAGCAATTAGATGTTACGAGCTACAATGGACACTAACAAGATAACGATGAAATGAACATTAATATTTGGGTGGAGCTTTTCTCCTTTCATTTAAGATAAGCTAGGAATTAAGTAACTCAGACTATCTCCAATTTTATAAAATATGCGTATTGCTGACAAGAAAACATTCTGAAACTGCATTTTCTTGCAGACTGGCCTTTTTATTTTCTATGTTCATCCTGATGTTCTTGTCTTCTATTCTATATGGGTAACTACTGTTTCTTTCCAAACCCACAAGATTTGTTTCCTAACATGGAAGCTAAAGCTAGTAAATGATGAGTTTTTTTGCGAAATATTTCTAAGCCCTAGACATGACTACAAAACTCAAACTTGAAACAAAGTGGAACAAAAGTAATTACAGGATAGTGAAGCTAACCTTGATGGAAATTGCAGAGTGTTGGAGCAAGAAACCAACAAAGAACAGAAAAATACTTCTTATGTTCTGCTGTGTCTGAAGACAAGAAACGACAAAGGAGGTTGATGGTTTTGAAGTTTGGGCCAGGGGACCCTATATACTCTCTGTGATTGGCCTCATGTGGGTTCCCCTGTATTTCTTTTTGGCCTTCATTTTTTTTTCCAATGTCTGGAATGGATTTCTTCTCAGATGGTTCCCCAAAGATGACAGGATTCCAAAAGTAGCAAAAAAGAAGAAAAAACTTCTGCAACTCCTAGATATAACCTTCTCTTGACTCCTAATGTTCCTTTCATTGTTCTTGGGGAAGGTTGTTTTCAATCTCTATGCAAAGTGCATGCGTGCATGCATGACATATTCTTATCCCAAGTGAAATTCCTCCCTTGCCCTTTTTTTTTATTTTATCTCATGATTCCCTCACGCATGGCAAAGAGTTAGATGATCAACATAACACTTTATATATGCCTTCCGTTAAAAATCAATCAAATCGCATTTGCTCCTATCAAGACACATCAAAGACAACCCACCATAGCAGATAATGAGACTCATGCCGTAGCAGATAATGAGAGATATGCATGGAATCAAGCTATTAGAGCACATTTCATCTCGTTTATCATGTTGCAAGAAGTTTGAGAGAGCAAACCTTTGGAAGAAAATATCTCATCGAAGACATCTTTCACTGGCGATCTTGTTTTTCATTTCGCATAATTTTTCAAGAGGTATCTGCCGAGAGCATCAGGGAAGATAATATTCCCTCCTCTCATTATCCAATTCCACCAAGGTGTTATGAGGGGACGATGTTATTTACCCAAGTTGGGCGGACAAAAGAATATTAATTTGTTACCTCCCCCCTCTTTTTTCCTTTTCTTTTCTATTTGTTTTCTTCTATTTATCTCTCGTTGACATTAACATTGGGCCCAAGGTAGGGAAAGGGCAAAGATGGATGTTCACATGCTTAGGTCATGCACAGAAATTCTTCCCATGTAACCTTCTCCATCATCATCAACGAGGGAGGATTCCTTTCTCAAGTTTTCAATTTTTACGATTTGCCCCCTAACTTTTTGCAATTGGTGGCGATGTTTCCCCTTGCGTTGACGCCAGCTGACTTTTGGTCACACATTTTGCCAAGCGACTACACGTAATTAGGTATGAGAGGCAAATTAGTTAAATATCTTCTATGTAATGGAGGGACTACTCAAAATTATATTTCAAAACTATTTGTCAATGTACATTTGTTGTTGACCCTGGTCAAATACTCATCGATACTTCAGTCAGATGCCCTCACATATAGTTGGGTGATTCTTCTACTTTTTGGTGGTGTATAAACTTATATGACAAATTTGTCCTCATTAGCCATTCGTTTGTCACGTGGTCAAATCTTCAAGTAAAATTAGATCCGAGTCAACACCAGGGTACCCATGGCCATGGCGACCGAGTTCTAAAATTCAGGCGCCGAGGTTCTATATGGAAATTTTTGTCCAACAAAAGGATCACGTTGGTCATAACTTTCGTACGGTGCTGAGAGTTATAATTTTTTTTTGCTCACTTAAGTGTCACATTGGAATAAAATCGATCATTTAAGTGCCACGTTCGGCAAATCATCCCACGTGGATTTTTTTTATTTAATTATCCATTCCGACGTAGAACTTTTAAAATTTAACGGAAGTCCTGAGTCGAAATTTTGTCTTTGCTTTACTTTTTTGGTGTCGGCGAGGGTCATCGGCGTTCGTCACCGGCTGTGAAGGCCTCACCTAGATTGGACGAGGGCTGCCTCACCCTTTGTCGCCTATGGGCGAGGCGACACTTGCCCGCGGCTGGCGAGGCCGCGAAGGTCTTGGCAGCCTTTTCGACTATCGAGGGTTGTAGGTGACCCTTGCCGGCTCGGGAAAAAAAGCAATGGAAAAAGGAAAAGAAAAAACAAAAAAATTACAAAATTATAAAAATTGTCCACCTCAATGTTCGTGGTGTCACGTAGGATGACCAATGTTTTAGTTGAATTTTCCTGCACGGCAAATTCCCAATGGCACATTGATCGATTTTTCAAATTTGTGGCATTTAAATGGAAAAAAAAAAAGCAGTAGGAAACAACACTCCTAAGGTCAAGTTTATGTCTTATGATATTTCAATTAACCACAAACCCTTGTTATCCTCGGACCACTAAAAGTTGCTGTGAAGACCTTATCTTTTTTTAAGTGGTCTGTCCAATTTTGAGAATCGATGAACACGAAGAATTACATCGAGATTACACTTTTAAGTAGTTTTCTTAACTTTAGGATTATCTTCAGCTCATTAAGATTTTAGTTGATGATATTTCTTTTCTAATAGTTATCCGATTGAGAAAATAAGGGTGCGCATGATAACTATTATGTTACTTTTTTTTTTCTATTTTTCTATTTTCTAGAACAGGTTTGGAACATAAATCCGTTTGGTAACGTAATTATATATATATTTTTATTTTTTGGGCAAATTTTTAGCCTAGAAATATGTTTGGAACATAAATGAGGAGCATAAATTTCCTACTTTTCTATCTCTGGAACGGAAACAGAAATAAAAGCTCTTCTCGTCGTCGGTCCTAGGTTGCCTTCCACCGATCACCGGTCGCCGGCCACCGTCCCCCGGTTGCGTTTCCGTAGGTCCCGGGCGCCGTTCTGCGGTCTCCGGTCGTTGTCCGCGGGTCGCCGCAATTGTAGCTCGCCTCTCGTCATAAATTAGCCTCCATCGCAACCTTAAAAATTTCACACTGTTATTAAATGAATTTCTATTTTGGGAATATATATTTTGTGTCCGTTGTCAAATGAGTTTCTCTCCTTAGAAACTCCTCCATGGTATAGAAATAGAAAAATCTAGTTTCAAGCAAAAATTATTCTCAGGAACATGATAGTCATTATTCGCGCCCAATATGTATATCGGTGTTAATGATTGCTTCAGTTCGTTTCTGTATGAATTGGGATTGCAATTATTGAGTTATTAAGTTTTGGCATTCCTTCCCCTGTCCTCTATAATTTATCTGATTTCCTCCCCCTTTTTACTATTACCTTTATCTCCCCTTTCAATGGTTCTCAAATCATGCTTGGCTACCCGCTTCCGTCCTGCCTCAGTTTGCTCCTATTTTCTCCCCTTTCTACGATTCCAACCTATCTCAGCCATCTTTTGCTATGCACTATCCGTTTTGCATGGAAAATGATCTTGTCCAGTCATGGGGTCTTAGATTTCGGCTTCGATTAGAATGTTCGATCTCAATTATGTTAATAATTAATCAGCTTTTAGTCCTCAGCCAGTGACTTTTCAACTCGGCATAGCAAAAAAAAAATAAAAAATTGCTCCTTGGAATCCGGTTCTCCACGAGCAAAATTCGCTTTAACCATTCCGGTTATGAAAAAAAATTCATTGTGTTTTCATACGGGAGGATTTAAAAAGAAAAAAAACTAAAAAGAACAAAAAAGCAGAAAAGAAATCGACTTGGGTCCGGCCAGAATTTTCAGACCAATGAAGTAAGGTCTGAAAAAACATTTTGTTAACTAGTACTAAACAATATTGCACCAGATAGGACCACGATTGGAATGTATGTAAAGGTCACGAAGGAGAGGAATAATAATGAATTTGACCCATGATTAAGAAAACAACATATCAATGGTCACTTTTGTAACATTCCAACATGTGACTTGAACATTAAACGTGTGAGTGAAGCAGCCAGAATGAATCTTACACTTGATTTGTGCATTGGGAATATTGTTTTAGGTTGAGTAGTTCATGCGCTCTATATATAAAAAAAATGTTATTAATGTGACCCTTTCATTCCTATCGAAATTGAACTTATTCTTTTCCATTACTTTCACTATTGGTATTGGAAAGCCGGTTTACGCTCTAGTAACATCATGTGAAATAATTATACTTGAAATAAAATATAAGATGGTTTTGAAGTGGCATATTTCTTTTTGGACAAGCAATTGAATAGACGGGAGTATTATGAATATAGGAAATGAAGTCATGAATAAGAGTAAGATATAATGCTAGACATAGTAGCAAAGATGTACTTAGATGGTGATTAGTATAGGGAAGAAAATAGAAAACATGTCTCACCTTTTACCCACTGACAAAACTTGCACCCTCTACTTTGCCAAATACATCCTTGTGTTTCACCTTTAAAACGACTTTATACCTTCGCATAAATTCTCTTTGTCTCTTCGTTTACAAAAATCTCATTTTCTTTCCAAAAATGTCAATCCCCAAATTCCAAATTCTCAAACCCACCCATAATACGCAAAACCAACTAAAAACCCAACCACCTAAATCTTAAGGCTGCATTTGATCGTTCGGATAAAACTCGGGATAAGATATGTTTTATCCTATCCCTGTGTTTGGTAGTTGTCAAGGATATGATAAAGGGGATATAGGGGATAAAATTATTCGAGGGGGAGGGATGTGATAGAGCTGGATAGGATTTCTGTTATCCATAACACCATAAATTGCACGTTCAAGCCACCCCCTCTCCGCCATTGCCCCATTCGCTATGCCCACTCGCCTCCCCAGTGGCGGGCAACTTCTTCGGAGGTAGGCCTCCTCTTCGGTTGCGGCGAGCAGCTTCTCCGGATAGTGGCGGTCGGAGCAATTCTATCATATCAGCATATACGATTTTTTTTTGTTAGAACATATATTTTATATGGGATTTATTAATTGTTATTGTAATTATTAATTGGTCTATAAAGAAAAGATATACATTTTCAAATATAGTCTACTTTGGAGTATGATAGTGTGGGCTGAGTTATTTCCTTATCCATAATGAGAGGGTAGGTTACAAACTCTATAAATAAAGCTCAAATCCCTCCTCTAAACCCTAATGTCTACATAGCCTCACATAAAGAGTCGTCAAAAGTGATAAGAGAGGGGCCGCTTCATTAAAACCAAGTGTATAAAGCGAGTTCATAGAGGAGAAGTTCTTGAGCATCAGATCGTCACAAATTCCGCATCAAGAACAATGGATTCGAGACAAGGTTCGTTAACTCCTCTACTTGATAAACATTATTTGCTTGTCTATACGCATTATTCTTGGGTTGCTTTGCATATGGATTAAAATCGCAGCTTACATGTGGTATCAAAGCCTACGTGTTTTAGATCTCGAATCGCATTCTATGCGTTTTAAAATCGCAGCTTACATGTGGTATCGAGCCTATGCATTTTCGAAATTTTATTTTCAATAAATGTGGAATAATAACTATATATTCTAAAAGTACTCGTCGAAATGAGCAAAACCATGTCAAGATCGCCGCCGGAGGACGTCGGGCATGTGAAGGCCACGCGCTGGGCTAGACCGACCCCCGCACATAAGCGGTATGTGCGGGGCCGACGTCACATGACGTCACTTCAATCTAGGTAGATCCAACCCGACCCGATGACCCGACCCAACATGTGACCCCGACCCAAATCGGTTCACTATTAACTTGGGCCTTCTAGTCGTTGACCGGTTCAACCGAGTCGCATGACCTAATTCGCCAATTCGGTCAAGGGATAGCGATTGGACTAGGAATAAACCGGTCGGATCGATTTTCAGTGCCGTTGAAACCGAACACGTGCGTTGTACATGTTAGTGCGTGGAGACCACGTGCAGAGAGTTTGAGACCAGCATGAGGGCGTGTGAGTGATCAATTCGAGGAGATCCAAGTACCAATATGCTCGTACGCTTATGCTCTACCAGGTGGTATATTTATTTTATATGTTTGATGCTTTTATGAAATGAAAATACATATGGAACCCCAAATATGTGTATTGGTTAGGGCATTTTTGGTATTTTTTGTATGTATTTCTCTATGATTTGTGAAATACGGGTGCAAGCTCATATGTAAGTACCACATACGGATATGTGAAGCATAATTTATTAACTACATGTATATGTTTTAACATGTATTGGTGAGTGCATCAATGTAAATTAGCATGACATGTGATTTTTTGTGGATAATTGCCCCTAATTTTAAGTATGAAATTACATGCATATGGTAAATGTGAAATATAAAGTTTATATCTCAATTTCAGAAAAATTCAATTGGATTGTGACCACCAAAGTAACGCACTTATTTGGGTTTAATAAATAACGATTTATAAAGTATTTGGATGTCTCATGTTTTAATACATAGCCATATTCCCAAAGGAGATAATTGTGTATTGCTTCATGGAGGGTTACATGTATAGCACATAGTTGAGAATTGACTAGTCCAAATGTTTTCATACACCCAAAGGTGGTGAATTGACAAAGATTAAAATAAATTCTCATGGCCGCTGTAATATAGAGAGTATACATCCGCATATTATGTTTTCTACCCGAAGTGATTACATGATGATGTATATAACTCCCAAGGTAAATTTTCACATTATGGTAATTATAAATATTGATTATTTTTCTGTCACCTTTCTATGAATGGTAACTCTATAGCTATTGAGATTCTTACTGGTTCTAATTTTAAGAAGTGGAGAGGTTTTTTTTTTGTTTGGTATGGAACTAGCGGATGTTCATGTTGCTCTTAATGAGGATAAACCAACAGCTCTCACTAAGGCTATACAGAACCCCGAAAGCACACTTTGTAGCTTGGGAAAATAGCAATAGGATTTGCTTACTTGTCTATAAAGTAATCCATACGGGAACATCTTAGAAGTGATTTCACAGGTGATATCACCGCTAAGCATATGATGGAGGCCTTGGTGGCAAGGAATCGTGACTCTCTTAATGCTGAAGTTGGGACACATCCGTCAAGGTTATTCATCTTGAAGTATGATGGTTCTGCTGGTGTTAGGGAATATATCCTAAGGATGATGGATTTGCAAACAAAGCTCCGAGCGCTTGATGTTAATATTTTTTATGCTTGTGTTGTGCATCTTGCACTCAATTCTCTTCCACCCGAATTTGGTATTCTTCAAACAAAGTATAATACCGCAGATTAGACACGATCTATCAACGTGTTGATCGTAAGGGTGGTGTCAAAGGAAATAAAGCCGAAGAAAGGTAAAGCCATATTTCCATGTATGCTGCCTCCATTTCGGTGTTAAGAAGGGTAAGATGCATAAAAATTGTACTCATAAAGGAACTCATTCATTTTCGTTGGTTTGTCGACAACTTGGGTCCTAAGAAATCGACCTTTAAAAAGAACGACAATGATGGTAAGAATGGTCTCCATTTATTTTGTAACAAGAGATGACACGTAAAAAAAGACTGCGTTAAATATAAAAATTAGTTGTTTAAGCGTGAGCCTAAATGTAATGATTTTTTGGCATTGGTTTGTGAATCCAATCTATTAGAAGCCCCATCTTGTTCGTGGTGGCTAGATAGTAATGCAACTAACTATTTTACGTTTACCATACATAGATTCATAAACTAGAGGAAGCCAAATAAGGAAGTGTCAAATCTCACCGTAGGAAACAATAAAAAAACCGACGTCGAATTCGTGGGAGATGTCATTTTAATTCTAGATTATGGTTTTAATTTGATGTTAAAGAATACATTTTATGTACCTTCTTTTAGACGAAATTTAATTTCCGTATCAAGTTTGGACATGTGTGGTTACTCTTTTGAGATTTCAAGCAATGCGATTTCTATTTCTTTTAATTCAAATAAAGTTGGGTATTGCACTATGTTGCTTCCAAAAGATCTCTACCTAAGGAACAATCTTAGGCATTATGGCATAAACGTCTTGGTCATATCTCCAAGGAAAGAGTGGAAATAATGATAAAGGTAGACATTCTATCTACTTTTAAAAGTGATCTAGACACATGCGTAGACTCTTTGTAAAGGTAAGATGACTAAAATAAAAAACAATGCAGTCCATAGTTTTCACTTGTTAGAGATCATCCATACGAGATATAAGTGGACCATATATAGCAACGTTGTGTAGAAATTTTTATTTCATCACATTTATTGATGGTTATTCCCGATATGATTATTAGTACTTGATTAAGAAAAAGTCCGAATGTCTTGACCAGTTTAAGATTTGTTGGATGAAGTTGAGAAATGGCTGGGAAAAATCTTAAAAACCGTTAGATCTTACCGCGATGGTGAGTATTATTGTCGACATGGCGATGTTGGACAGCTTAAAGGGCCATTCGCCAAATAATTAGAGGATTTTGTGATTGTGGCTCAATTTATTATGCTCGGAAGTGCTGAACACAACGGTGTAGTTGAAAGGCGTAATTGTACCCTTATGGATATGGTGAGTAGTATGATTAGCAAAACTAATTTACCGGGATTTTTGTGGGGAGAAGTTTTGAAAACAAGTGCTTTATGTTTTAAATCGCATTCCTATGAAATCTGCTCCACTTACTCCTTTTGAATTGTGAACTAGACGTAAACCTAGCTTAAATCATTTGAAGGTTTGGAAATGCCCCACAAGAAGTAAAATTATATAATCCAACTTTGAGTAAGTTGGATTCCAAAATCACTCGGTGTTATTTCATGTCTTATCCAAATCATTCGAAGGAATATCGATTTTGTAATCCTAAATGAAGGTATAAGAATTATGGATTCATAGATTGCGAAGTTTCCGGAGCTTAATGTGGTCGAAAAATGTGATTGCTCACAAACTATTGAGGATAACACTACGGTGTGTACTTCTATGTCATTTTCTCCACCTATACAATAATTGTGGGGGTCCCTACACCGCAGATTGAGCCTATTGAGGTTCAAGAGCTGTTGACACCTAAATTTTGACCAACCTTTTGATCGTTTATTTTACATAAAAAATCAGGAATTAAATTTTAGTTCCTACAAAAAATAATTAACTTAGTTTTTATATTTATTTTAGCATACATTGCATTCACATTTTCATCAAATCGGCGGTGGATGGACTTAATTCAAGGTTTTGAACTTAATTGAATTATCTAAATTGATCTTGTACTGAAATTTTTTAGGAATATGAGCTGATTTGAACTTAATAAGTGTCATTAAGTCCTTCAAGGCTTAATTGAAAAGGTCTTGCGATTCGGGGTCTATTTCATGAAGAGCCATAAGTTAGAGCCCCTAACTTGACCTAATTTTCCCTATATAAGCATCCTTATACTTCACAAACAAGGGGGTTCGGCACTTGAACACGTTCAGAATTTTTGGAGAGCATAATAAAGAAAGAGAAAGTCGTGGAAGAGGGAGACGGGACGGCCACGAAGAGTTCCCTTGAGGTCCCTATTATCAAATCTCATGATCTCATCTACCACCGAGGGAAGGAACATCAATGTGAGGACAAGTCGAAGAGATATTTGGCATCCGGTGAACGACCACCATTGCTACACTTAGCAAGTCTTCATTGTTTCGTGACCATCCGAGACGAGCCGCGGGGGTGTTCCACGTGATGATGTCTCTCGTTCACCTCGGTTGCAGCCACCGTCTACCCAAGCCGCTGTCCATCAAGTCCTTTTCGCTGTTACTTGGAACTCCAATTTGCTGCGAATCAAGATCAAAAGGCATCTGTTTTGTGGACTATCATTGCTTTGTGCGTGCGCAGAATTTTGAGCTCATTACTCGGCCATCGTAACCATTCGAGAATTCGAGCCGCATGTGAGTACGTGATCCGATCTCCACTGCCGAGAATTGCTTCAAATTTGGAAAGTTAATCTTCGGAATAGGTAAATTCTAATCCTTGATTGATTTTTTCAAATATCTTGCCTATTTTGATTGTTGTCATATCAAGTGCAAGATGTGAATCTTTTGATTGGAAAATTAAGGCTTTTGCGCATATCTTTCTGAATTTAAAAAATCCTAAATCTAAATTAGAAAAAATCATTTTCCTAATAGGCAACGCTTATATTAAGTTGGACATATTTTACCCATTTCCGTTCGGATACGATCCTCCGAACTTAATAAAAACGGAAAGATAGCCAATTCGATCTATTGCCGTTTAGATCCGATTCGCTATCTTTATAAGCCGATTTTAGATTTTGGTATCTTAAGTTTTGAAAGAATTCAAGAAGCGGACATTTATGTCGATTTGATTGTTATCTTGCCTTATCTCGAGGATTTCGATATCTTTTGATGGATATTGCTTTGTTTTTAATTATCTAAGATTCCTAAAAGGATTAGTAAGATATGGTTTCGTAGAAACTCTATCTAATTAAAATTTTAGGAAGATGAGCTTTCCTAGAAAGCCTTATCTTATTGGACAATTGAGAATGAAGTAAAGATAATCAAATCTTCATGCCTATCTTTACATTGCCGAAAATTCGAGGAAAGTAATAGGGGAATTCGGCCATCTATCCTTGCATTGCATATCTTGCATTTTTTTTTCTGCATATATCATGCATATGCATTTTTTATACGTATTTTTGCATATCTCATTTTTAGCACATCTCATGTCACTATATCGCACTTTTTGCGTATTCTATTTTTTTTTACGAAAATCATATATGCATGTCTTCATATTGTCGAATATTCACATAAAAATATAAAAAATATCAGTTCATGCCATTTTGCATCATCTCATGCATATTTCAAATATTTCATTGCATATCTTAGAATATCCCATGTTATCCATACATATTTTTGCTCTATATCATATCACATGTCACATTTTCGAGTATCATTGCATCACCTACCATATTTTCGAAAATTGCATAGTCATTCATTATGACTTTCGAAAATCATGCATTTGCATCACTTGATATGTTATGTTTCTTTATGTGCTATGCCTTGTGGAAACCATGTTTAGTCTTCATACGTTTAAAGTTAACAAACTAGAGCGGCACGTTTGGTTTGTTCACTTCTATGCCTCCTTGTGTACTATCCATGTCATCCATGATTTTTGCTTGAGTAAACTTCCATTGCATATAGTTAATATACATCATTTTACATGCTTTAATTCGATTAGTTAATTTTTGCATATTGGTTAACGTAACATTAAATTTGCATGTCTTGCATTGCATCCCTTTATTTAGTCACATATTCATGTTATTGCGTTTGTTTTTGTTCATTCATGCATTCATTGTCATTCATGCATTGCATCTAAGAAAGTGAAAACACCAAAACACCTCATTCGAGCTTAAAGTAAAGATCAATCAAGCTTGGGTTGTCGACCTAGGATATCTCATGGAATTAAGGTACCGAAAGGGCATTAGCTTTAATTAGTTAATGTAATCAAGTCCCCGAATCCACAATCTCGATTTGTAGAAATGAGAATAGTCCTCCCGCTATTTTTATTTAGGTTTCTAATCAACCTACTCAAAATGGTTAGTGGCGACTCCGAATTCTAAATCATTCTAATTAACCAAAGTTGCGAATTGGTAGGGCTTGGGAGAGTCGCATTAGGTTAGTTATTAAAATTAGCCTAAGACTTTTTATTTTAGGTCGCGACAAGAACCCGTTATTGAAGCAGTTCCGATGAAGTTCCTTCAGCCTCTTAAGAACAAAACGAGGTTAAAGATGCTCATTTAAGGAGATATGTTAAGTAGAGATGACCAACTATACGACCATACTATATAATCTATCCGGGGAGAGCAGGATTATGATATCGACCGTGTTATTGATTCGGTAACTTATACGAAGTTGTTTCTTGTTCTTGGTCCAATTTATGGTTAGATGCGATAAAAGATGAGATGCGATCTATGAAACATAATGATGTTTAGGAGCTTGTTGAATTACCTGAAGGTTATAAATCAATCGGCTATAAATGGGTGTATAAGACTAAGAGAGACTTCAAAGGAAAGATTAAGAAGTTTAAAGTCGGATCGATAGCTAAGGGATTCACTCATAGAGAAAGATTAGACTATGAGGCAGCTTTTTCTTCGAGTCTCTTCTAAAGACTCTTTTAGAGTGATAACGGCTTTAGTAGCTCAATTTGATATGGAGATTCACTAGATGGATGTTAAAACTCGCTTTTTGAATCGAAACCTTGATGAACAGTGTCTATATGGCACAATTCAAAGGTTTTGCAGCTAATGGTATAATTAATATGGTTTTTAGATTGAAAAAGTCTATCTATGGCTTGAAACAAGCTTACGGACAGTGGTACTTAAAATTTCCTAGTGTTATTACTTCGTTTAGGTTTATTGAGAACAAACTGGATCATACAAGGTGAGTGGGAGGAAATTTATTTTTCTCGTTCTTTATGTTGATCGACATCTTGCTTGCAAGTAGTGATATTGAATTACTACATGAGATAAAGCAAATATTGTCATAAAACTTTGACATGAAGGGCCTTGGTGAGGCATCTTTGTCCTGGGCATAGGGATCATTCTCGCCGCATTTTGGTCTTATCTTAGGGGGCATATATTGATTGTATTTTGAAAAGATTCAACATGCAACAATGCAAACCAGGAATTGCTTCTATCTGCAAAGGTGATAAAATTAGTCTTTCATAAAATCCTCATTCGGATGTTGAGAAAGCACGAGATGAAGAATGTGCCTTATACTTGTGCACTTGGTAGCATCATGTATGCTCAAATTTGTACTAGGCCGGATATTGCTTTTGCAATGGGACTTTTAGGCAAATATCAATCAAATCCAGGACATGATCACGGGGTTGCTAGCAAGAAGGTTCTAAGGTACTTCAAGAGGACTATGGACTATATGCTTGATTTATAGATATGTTCAAAACCTACAGCTAGTAGGGTATTCGATTCGGATTATGCTTTGGTTGTCAAGATGACAAGAAGTCAACAACATGGTACATTTTTATGGTAGCGGGTAGTGCGAGTATCATGGAAAAGTGAGAGACGGAAAACAGTATCATCTTCTACCATACAAGTGAAGTTTATAGCATGTTTTTTTGACGCTTACTCGGGCTATTTGGCTCTGGAATCTCACTAGGGAATTGACCATATTTGATTTTATCAATAGGCCCATATAATTATATTATGACATAACTCTACGGTGTTATTCATTAACAACAACAGAGGTCTCAAGGAATTCGTACTGAATGGTGACGTTGCAATAGAGCATATTTCTACGGATGATATGATTGCTTGATCCACTAACTAAATGTCTATATCCTTATGTATTTTGAATGACACATCATTAACATGTGCTTAGAAGCATCGTGGGATGCCATTGTTTAGTGGGAGCTCTTTATTTTTTGCTCAAATAAATTCTACATTTATATTATGTTATATTTAGTGACGGTTTTGATATGTATTGACTTTTTACATTTATGAAGTGTTTTATGAATGTGTTATTTTCATATCGAATACATATCTATTGAAAATCTCAAGGTATTGTGTAAATTTTGAGTAATGGTGGGGCATTTAATTTTTGGCCATAAGCATATGTTTTGTTAAATATATAGTTTAGTTAATTATAAAGGTAAAGGCAAATACAGGTTCATTGGAACCATAAAATATATTCTTTAGTGGCACATCGGGTTTGTGATACTTAAAGTAAGAGAATAGTGACTACAAAGAGGATAACATATAAAGTTTCTCTGTCATTTGAAATGTTATCGTTTGCCACACTACTATATTAAATCCATATCATTAAAGTTAAGAGCATTTGTGACCATGGATGGCTCTGTGTCTTTTGATGCGATTACTACCATGATTCGGTGCTTAAGACTTTATTGAATATTAGTAATTATCTCTAGACTAATATAAAGATGCACATATACGGTACAATTTCAATTAATATAACCCAAGCGAGAAAATGTTAGAATATATATTTTATACGGCTTTATTAATTGCTATTGTAATTATTAATTGGTCTAATAAAGAAAAGATATACATTTTCCTATTTAGACTAATATGGAGCTAGATAGTGCGTTGAGTTATTTCCTTATCCGCAATGAGAGGTTATGTTACAAACTCACGTAAACATAGCTCAAATCCCTCATCTAAACCATAATGTGCTCATAACCTCACATAAAGAGTCGTCAAAAGTGACACAAGAGTGGTCGTCTCATTGAAGTTAGTGTATAAAGGGGGTTCATAAAGGAGAAACTTTTGAGCATCGGATCGTCGCAAATTCCACATCAAGAATGATGGATCCGAAATAAGGTTCGTTAATTCCCTTGCTTGATAAACATGATTCACTTATATATACGTGTTATTCTTGATTTGTTGATTTGCTTATATATACTTGTTATTCTTGGGTTGTTGCATATGAATTAAAATCGTAACTTACATTTTTGGCTTCTCCCGGTGGCAGCAAAGCCGGGTCGCCGTTCAAGATCGCTCTGTTCACCGATTTGCACTTGAAGAGGACGCGTGGACCGATTGGGGCCCCGCCAGGTTGTGAACTTCGTCAACGTCATGTCCACCATGCTTGACGACAAGGTTCACGGTGAATGCTTGTTTGAGTAGGGTTCGTTTGTTGGTAAAATCTACATATAGGATCGTACATGTTGTATCATCGCGAACGTAATAAATAGTTTACGGAAGCATACCTGAATCCATAATGCCAAATTGTTCTTCGTAGTCGTGCGGTTGGCCTTCCGGATCAGCACGTACGTAATTCTCGGAGAACCCCTTTAAACTTCTCTAAGCACTCTCTCTATTGATGGGATGTAGGAAGAGTAAACGTTACGTATGATCCGGGGACCATAACCACCTTTTATAGATAACTTAGTTGTTATCTTTTGGGATTCCTCTTCAAGACAAGATAAGATAACTTATCTCTTATCCTTCAAGTATAAGTCCTTTGATATTCCCATTGTAGATAATAGTTATCATCTTTTGGTGTTTCAATGTTATCCCATCATAAAAATTGAAACCACCACTTTAGTCTCTACACATTAAAGGATCACATCCTATCGGATACATTAAAGCCCATAATAACTTTATCCTTAAATATCACTTTTATCAAGGGCTTAACTTTATATGACAAGTATGCATCACATAATTATTCACATATTAGCCCAATATTGGATAAATGATCCAACAATCTCCCACTTGGGCTATATGTGTAACTTTATAATTATGTTTTGCAAAAAAAAAAATAACCGTATGAGCTCAACTATCTGTCATTCTTGAAATGTATCAATAACCAATCCGGTCCATCAATCATACCAACATAGGATCAAGCGGTTTTGTTTTTGTCACATCCGTTGTAACTTAACCCATCAATGGTCACAAATGCTAATACAACCGAACGACATGGATCATGATGTAAATGTGCAGCATGGAAATTTCATGAAACGTGATATTAACATGCCTATTTCCAACTGGTCCTTCTTAAAATATTTATTGAGATCAAGCTATACCAAAATCGAACGTGGATAAACCAAATAAATATTGTTATTTGTGCACAAAATTTAACTTTAAAATATCCATATACCAAATATCCAAAAATTGCCTATATCAAAAAACACTTAAATATACAAACTCCCACTAAAACTTTATATCCTCAATAAACTTGACACCCATACGAGCAGTGTGCTCATGAAACACCTTGGGTGGCAATCCCTTAGTAAGCGGATCCGCAAGCATGGAGTTTGTGCCAATGTGCTCTATAGACAACTGTCCACTCTGAATTCTTTCTTTAACAACTAGGAATTTGATGTCGATATGCTTTGACTTGACGAGCTTTTGTTGTTATTAGAATACAAAGCTGCAGATTTATTATCACAAAATAACTTGAGTGGTCCGTCAATACTATCCACTATCCGCAATCCTGTGACAAAATTTCGCAGCCATATTCCATGATTGGATGCATCATAACATGCTATGAATTCCGTTGCCATAGTTGAAGAGGTCAGAATTGGCTGTTTAGCACTCCTCCAAGAGATGGCACCTCCGGCTAGCGGATAAACATATCCCGACGTAGATTTCAAACTATCTCGGCACCCGGCAAAATCGGAGTCGAGTATACCCAACGATCTCAAGGCGATCCGACCTCCGATAAGTGAGCATGTAGTCTTTTGTTTTTACGTAAATACCGTAAGACTCGTTTTGTTGCTTTCCAATGGTCTACTCTCTGGATTGCTTAAATATCTGCCTAGCATTCCCGTAATGTACGCAATATCCGGACGTGTACAAACTTGAGCATACATCGGACTCCCAATTCTTTGACGCATAAGGAATCTTTTGCATTTCCTTTTTTCAAAATCATTCTTAGGGCCTTTGCCCGAGACTAAACTTGTCTCCTTTAGACACGGGGTATCACCGGGTTTACAATCTTGCATGCCATATCTTTTGAGAACCTTTTCGATATAACTCTTTTGTGATAATCCAAGAATACCCCGAGAGCGATCTCGGTGTATTCGTATGCCTAATACAAAGAGGCGTCACCAAGATCTTTCATCTCAAAATTATTTGATAGAAATTTCTTGGTTTCGCGTAATAAGCCTATATCGTTCTTTGGCAAGCAAAATGTCATCAACATATAAAATCGGAAAAATGTACTTGCTCCCCACCGAACTTATGGTATATACAATCATCAACTAAATTCATCTCAAAACTAAATGAGATGATCACTTGATGAAATTTGAAATACCATTGTCGAGATGCTTGCTTCAACCCATAGATGGATTTCTTAAGTTTGCAAACCATATTCTTCGGGTCTCCGGACACAAAGTTCTCTAGTTGCTCCTATATATGGTCTCATCAATATTACCATTGAGAAACGCTGTCTTGACATCCATCTGATGCAATTCAAGGTTGAAGTGCGCCACTAATGCCATTATAGTCCTAAGAGAGTCTTTCGAAGAAACCGGAGAGAAAGTCTCTTTATAGTCGATGCCTTCCTTTTGTGTAAATCCCTTTGCGACAAGACGAGCCTTGTATCTCTCCACATTGCCTTTTGAATCCCTCTTGGTTTTAAATTTCCATTTGCAAGCAATGGGTTTCACACCTTCCGGCAATGGGACAAGATCCCAAACATCATTGTCTTTCATAGACTTAATCTCGTCCATCATGGCATCAATCCACTTCGAGAGTTAGAACTTTTCATGACTTGACGTAAATTGATTGGATCATCATCCATCATTCCAATGTCAAAATCATGTTCTTGAAGAAACACAATATAATCATCTCGTATCGCACTTCTCCTCTCTCTAGTGGATCTCCTTAATGGCATAGGTTCTTGAGATGGTAGAGTTTGTTCTTCTGGAATAATTTCTTGAATGGGAGATTCTGTTACATTGTCCGACCAAATGTGTCAAGAACAATGTCGGGATTGGGATCCTGATCAATGTCAATATCAATGGTAGTTACGGGAATGTTAACGCATTCCTCTTCAAAGACAAGATCCCTAACTCGTATAATCTCTTCTCAATGTCCGCAAGGAACTCCTTAGTCGTGGTAATGTTCTCGGACATTGTACCCCGAATGCTTCGGAATGGCTTTCTTCATGATCATCATACACATGCGATTTGATTTCTCCCACCTTTCTATATCCTTCTTTTGATTAGAAGTACTACTATCGATAAGAGGTGGAGGAGAATCGGACCTTAACGCAAGGTCGAGATCCATGACTCCGAGAACTATCAAAAGATTCTCTTGCCATGACTTGAAATTAGTGCCATTTAGCATAGGAATGGAATTAATCTTGGCAAGTGATATTAGCGGGAGTAATAGCTGAATTCATAAAACAACAACCAAACAAAACATGCTCATATTAGTCCCCAAAAAATACATATTAATTCAAATTAAGGTAATTCCCATCTCAAGATATCGAGCACTACATTAATACCTTGTCTTTGGACAACAATATTACTAGTAAATGATATCCTGTTGCAGCAATCAAACATTGATAATAATAACATATCAAACAACGAAACTTCCTTTGGGCCGTTTTATTGTTCACATGTAAAAGCCAAATAATTATCGGATGTTTAATCGCAATCGTCGTTCATGCAATTTTGTAAATATTAACCTTCCTTTGGGCCGGTCAATATCCACAAGTATCGCATGTCTTGAACCTTTTATATTTTAAAACAAATTGATTTCCACAAGAGAGGTCCTTTTATAGACATGTTGCTTCAATCAATTCATTTCAAAATATATATAATTCAACCAAAATTTGAACAACAAAGCAAACCCTAACCACCGATAAAATCCCCCGCACAAATGGCCTCCAACGATCATCGTAATGCGGAATTAACTTAGGGCTATTATTTTCCATGGCGGTGTAACTATACTAATCCAAGATCAAGTGGTGGGTCGCCCGAATGTGAAATTCACAATGATTCAACATGCAATAGCTCCGATACCACTTGTTGGTAAAATCTACATATAGGATCGTACATGTTGTATCATCGCGAACGTAATAAATAGTTTACGGAAGCATACCTGAATCCATAATGCCAAATTGTTCTTCGTAGTCGTGCGGTTGGCCTTCCCGGATCAGCACGTACGTAATTCTCGAGAGAACCCCTTTAAACTTCTCTAAGCACTCTCTCTATTGATGGGATGTAGGAAGAGTAAACGTTACGTATGATCCGGGGACCATAACCACCTTTTATAGATAACTTAGTTGTTATCTTTTGGGATTCCTCTTCAAGACAACATGATAAGATAACTTATCTCTTATCCTTCGGTATAAGTCCTTTGATATTCCCATTGTAGATAATAGTTATCATCTTTTGGTGTTTCAATGTTATCCCATCATAAAAATTGAAACCACCACTTTAGTCTCTACACATTAAAGGATCACATCCTATCGGATACATTAAAGCCCATAATAACTTTATCCTTAAATATCACTTTTATCAAGGGCTTAACTTTATATGACAAGTATGCATCACATAATTATTCACATATTAGCCCAATATTGGATAAATGATCCAACATCGTTTTCTTCTCGTGTGTTTCACTTCGTGCTTAATTCGCGTTAATGGTTTGGCAAGTGTATTGGACCATCCAGATCCCTAGAAATTACAAGAATAGTCTGTTCTATTTATGCCTTGAGAATGTGAGTGTGCTGTGGTGGGCGAGCTCGAGTTAGTAAACTGCGGGTCGCGAGGAGATCGAATGTTGAAGAAGAGGGCATTATTGGGTGAATTGAGAATGAAGTTGGATGAGATAGAGACGGGGAAATAGTTTTTCGCCTTCTGAAAAAACTCTAACTCTGCTAACAATTCATAGGCTTGAGGTCTTCCAAATTTAGCTCATGCTACTGTTATTTCCGTGAATCGGCTTTGAACTTGCTGAGTTTAGTGCATGGCAAGTAATTTGTGTGTTTTCAGCCCTGACGGCCGCTCCCTCGAGCTCCGACCTGATGGCTCTGGCGAGCAGCCGGAGATCTGCCACATTGGCTCTAGAGAAGAGCCTCCGGATGGTACAAGTTGTAAATTATTATATTTATATCTAGTTTTTACCAAACAATAGATATCATAGGATATAAAGATATCCGCCATTAAATCCGAAGTTCACCAAACGGCAGATTGAATATGATTAAATCCCTGGAATTCTTATCCTATTCTATCCAGTCCTATCGTGATTAGAAATTCAAACGACCAAACGCAACCTAAGGATCTCATCACTCTGTAGCAATGGCCAACAATAATGTCAATGGGTCGCTGTGCTCGACCAAAGGCTGGCCATGGTGAAACGTTGCTCTCGCGGTACGCAACGCTCCATACATTGACATTCCATGAATTAATTTTGTCACTTTTTTTTTTTGTTGCCAAATTGCTGTTCTCCTTTCTTGTTTTCTGCGAAATGGATTAAGATTAGATTTCTGATGTGCATCAAACAGAGGGTGTAAAAGCCAGAGCTAAGGCGGCTGTTCTGTTGGGAATAGTAACAGCCATCCCAACCGCGAGTCTTTGCTTTGTTCGTTTTGTCGGGGTTGCTTTCTTCTTGAGATATCTGATCTAAAGTTTGTTCAATTTCTTTGACAGACTTTTGTCCAATTCAAGGGCTTTTTCTCAATATGTACATGCTTAACTATGCAGTTGGCTACTGCAAGGATGCTGCCGTGGGCAAGAGCAAACCTCAGACACACAGCTCAAGCACTCATTATCTCAACAGGTCATTAAACTCAGCCAGATGTTTGATCAGACCGATAATGATCAATAACTGTGTCTCATAAATGTTCATGTAATATTAGAAAAAAATGTGTATATGATAGACCATATGTTGCGATTATCTTACAGGACTACTTAAGTTCTTATGGCAGTTGCTGAAGCAGCTTATTGCTTTCGGGATTGGTGACTACCTGCATGGGCTGATCGAAAACATAGTCCGAATTGCATGTGTTAAGCATATATATCCAAAGTAGCATGATTGGAGCTTCTTAGAGCTTACCTACTATAGGAAGATGAGTAAGCTTAAACCTGCTCTTAACGAATCCTTTCTCTTGCCGACAAGACTGTCTTGGCCACAGCTAGGCGGAACTCCTTCAAGCAAGTCTTCAACATTGAAGCGTGAACTCAAAAAAACTAGACAAGAAGCTAATATGGCTTCCATTTCAACCCAACTTGTATCTGAGTGAACTAGAAAGGACAGCACCATCTTGTGTCTCCTCAAAAAATAAGGATGGGTTCTTCTGCTTCTCCCTGAAGATGGATCTATTTCACATTTTATATAAGAATGGACAGTATCGGTATGAACTCAGCAATTTACTTCAATTTACAATTACCTAATGTTATCCCTATTTCCTAACGTGCTCATTACCAACAATCCTTACATGAGCAATTACCATCTCTAAAATGGTGGAAGCGGCTACGGTCCCGTGCAATTATCTCCCTATTGAAAATCTTCGAAATGAGCTTTGTCGCCGAATGGCAGTTTCTGCAGACTCGAAGGTTCTTGGCGATCCTGATGGTTGTCTGGGGCTTAGTGCTGATCAGCCCGAACGCAATTGCCAGCTTCTCACTGTGGTGACTTAGTGCGCACTCCTTCCACTCTTCATCCATGTCGTAAAGCACCTCAGTTGTGTCTGGCACAAACCCAGCCATTTCCAAAAGCCTGTCTATTTCATCCAACATAATGTATATCGCTTTGCTCTGAGGATGCGTTTTGTCACCCACGAGGAACTCATGAACCACACTATCTACTTCTATAGATGTAGACCCAGGAACCTTCTTCATTCCCTCATCATTCAGTTTGGTTCTTATTCTCGCCACATCGTCCCACCTACCAGCTTTTGCGTAAATGTTAGATAACAGCACGTAAGCACCAGGATTATCGGGTTCCAGTTCGAAAAGATGCTGAGCAAAAATTTCACCCAACTCGACTTGTCCATGAGCTCGGCAAGCTTCTAGCAGAGAACCCCAAATAGCACCATCTGGTTTCACATTCATCGATTCTATGAGGGCCTCCACTTCATCAAACAATCCATTTCTAGCCAAGAGATCTATGACACATCCATAATGCTGCAATTTAGGGGTGATTTTATGGTCTTGGATCATTGAAATAAAATAACTCCGTCCAAGTTCGAACGAACCTGCATGATTACAGGCAGATAAAACACCAACAAATGTGATATCATCTGGCTTGAGCCCTTCATTGGCCATTCTCGAGAAAAGGCCAAGGGCCTTCTCTACTTCCCCATGGATTGCCAATCCAGAAATCATTGCGTTCCAAGAAGACAAGCTTTTACTATCCATGCCATTAAAAACTTGTTCTGCTGCCTTCACGTTTCCGCACTTTGCATACATGTCAATGAGACTGGTAAATAGAGCGGTGCTTGTTGAACTGTTGAAGTTCTTGTTTATATAAGTATGAATCCATTTTCCAAGATCGAGTGCGCATAAGCAAGCACAAGATGGAAGAACATTTAAGAACGTGACATCATTAGGCTTCACATCAGATTTTAACATTTCCCTAAACAGAACCAATGCCTCTCTGTAACGATTCATATGAGTGTGACCACCAATCATAACATTCCACGAAATCACATCCTTCTGCGGCATACCATCAAACAACCCTTGAGCTGTTTCTACATCCCCACACTTCGAGTACATGTCAACAAGGGCATTGACAAGCCGTAAATTCGACCCCATCCTATGATCATCTATCCAACGATGGATCCACTTCCCTAATTCGACTGAACCTGACTGAGCACAAGCCGAGAGAACAGTAACCATTGTACTCTCATTTGGCGTCACATTTGCCTTCTGCATTCCCCTAAATGTTTCTATCGCCTCCTCAAATTGGCCAGATTCACTGTACCCTGCAATCATAGCATTCCACGACACCACATCTCTCACCGGAATATCCTCAAACAGCTGCTTGGCTTCACTCATTTGACCACTAGATGCATAACCAGTCAACAAAGCTGTATAAGACACGGCGTCTCTGTAAGAGCTTTTCTCGAACACCAGACGGGCACTGTCCAATTCACCGCTTTGAGCGTACATATTAATAAGCGAAGTGTGCACAAAGGCATCAGACACAAGTCCTAGTTTTAGAACATGCGAATGAATCTGTTTCCCTTCATGAATCAACCCAGCTTTCGCGCAAGACTTCAACAGGAAAGGGAAAGTATAGGAATTTGGCATCGCCCTACTTAACAACATTCGAACAAAAAAATTTACAGCTAAACCCGGCGTATCGCTCAAACAATGCCCTCTGATTATAGTGTTCCAAATCAACTGATTCGGTTCCTCGATGGATTCAAACAATGATATGGCGTACGAAAGATCCCCGGAGGGTGAGACAGCGCAAAACTCGACGAGCTTGCTGAGTGCGAACTGGGTATTGTGGAGGCCGGATTTTATGATTCGGGAGTGGATTTGCCGGAGCTGTTGGAGGTTCTTGCACTTGGAGAGCAGTGACAGAGATGGGTGTGTTTGAAGGAGCTTGTACGGTGGATCAGAAGAAGGGAGGACATGGAAGTTGAATGGCGAAGCTGAGGGAGCGATAGGCGAAGCGAGCATTCTCTCGGTCTTCTGGACTGTGATGAGAGGCGGACAAGAGGACGAAAAAGGAGATAGATATTTGAATTACAGTTGGTGAATTCTCGAGTCAACGTCTAGTACCCGCCAGAATTTTGCGGGCCGGGCTATTTCGGCCCTACTACAGGCCCGATCCTCATGAGAGAATTTTGGCCCGAGTCAGATTGGAAGGGTTTGCCCTGGGCAATTGAAGCCGCCCCCACGATCATGTTTCTTATTAAATTGGACTTCTTGCTTTAAGGAATTTCAAAATCCAAGCAAGTAATTATCAAATAAAAAATTAGATATTAATTAAAAAAATCCACATTTTTTGTATAAAAAGGAAGTTTAAAAAAGTTTTGATTACAAAAAAAAATACAACTTCAAGACAATTTTTTTTTCGAGTGATCTTGAAAATAGTAGAGTCAACCCCTGCACTATTAATACTAGCGTACCTACCCCGTCCAAACCCTTTAATTCGCCCATAGTGGGCTAAAATCGAATAGTGATTACCAAAAAGCTGTTACCAGAGGGAGTTTTCTAAAGACGATTATCGAAGGTTTTGAAAAGGGGAGTTATCTCTTTTGAATTGTAGATAACATAAAAGAAAAGAACTTAGTCAATTCTTAAGAGTATGTCAGTTTCTCCTTCCCCAAAAACGCTATAAAAAGAACAATAGCAACTCTTTTTGCACTTGAACGAACAATGATTCTCACAAGGCCATATGTCGAATGCATCGATGAGTGATACAAGTTTGTAATTCTATTGGGCATGTTTTCGTATGTGTTTCCGCACATTTGTCGTATTATAGAATAGGAATCCGTTTCCTTCACTAATGATGCCTTCACTGATTGTGCATATTTGTTAAAATTAACTAATTAAGATAAAGAAAATGACATAACATTTCAAAAGTAATAGCTATGTATAAAACCCTAGGGGCCTATTCAAGAAATTATTAAAATATCATTTAAAAAGTTCACGCCAAAGACCGACTAGTCAAATGAACTAAATTGACACAAATGCAAAAGGTTAGACTGAATTGACACAATTACAATATATTTAAAAAAAATTGGTAATTCTTCCAACATAAACCGATCACTTAGGGCCTGTTTGGTAATGTTTCTGTTCCTCGGAATAAATCGAAATATGTTTGATAACGCAAATTATTCGATTCCGATTCTGCTCCCGTAAACACTTTTGGACCAAAAATAGGAAACCCAAAAAAAGTTATTTCTAAAAAAAAGAGCAATTTTGAGAATAAGAAAAGCAAATATAGTCTTCTTTTACTTTTATTGGGCGCCCATGAGGCGTGAGCTGGTCAAATCGAGCCGGTTTGGATAATTTTTTAATAAATTTTTCTGAAATTAATTAAAAAAATTAGAAAATCTAAAAAATGGAAAATTTAAAAAAATATAAAAAATGAAAAAAAAATCAGAAAAATTCAAAACATTTAAAAAAAATCTAAAAAATTTGGAGATGGGCCATTTCAACTAGCCCATCCTATTTTTGACGATTTTGCCTTTCGATTTCTCCCAAATGACAATTTTGCCCCTCATGGGCAAATTGTTCAAAAAAATCTCGAAAATTCCCAAAAAAAAACAAAAACCAAAAAGTAGGAAATGGGTCCATTCAACTAGCTAATCCTGCTTTTGGTAATTTTATCTTTCGATTTTTCCTAAGCCTTGCCTAATTTATGATCGGAGTACCATCTTTGCATCGGTGGCCATCCGCATAGTATCAAAGGGTAAAACTGAGCCATCTATGTGGCATAAATGAATTTTATTCATTTTGAGCAATAAAAGATAATTAGAGTTACCTCTTTCATCCTTGGCATATGCATAGCTTAAAGAGAAGCATGGAAAAACAACAATTTTATCGTTTTATTCTTTCAAGGAACAAATTTAAAGCATCTCTATTGTGGCCAAAAAGATGTCATGGTGCAAGAAGATAACACTTGTGGAGTTTGAGGAAAGTCATCAAATGTGATTATGTAATTATTTGATCTAAATGACAAATTGAAAATAAAAATTATTTTTCGGGACAAAAATTGGGTGTAGTTACCAATCGCGTTTCTATTCCGAAAGTGAAAATTTTATGCGATTACCAAACACATTCGATTCTCTAAAACTCATCGGGGAATAGAATAAAAAAATGATTCTAATCGAATTACTTTTTTGGAACGAAACATACCAAACAAGCCCTTAAAAAAGACGATTTTTGACTTCCAAAAAAGTGCAACTATTAAACAAATTTTTATCCTAAGTGAATTTAAAAATAGTTTTAAGGAATTATGACCAATTTCGTTGTGTAAAAAGGGGAAAAAAATCACGTCTTGAAATAGAGAATATATTTTTGACCAAAAAAATAATAGAGAAGATATGTGTCTTTTGGCTCCAAAATATTGCAGAATTACTTTTCTGCTTATGAAAACAAAAATTTTCCCGTTTCCAAGATGATACATAGTGTTGATTTTTGTTTTTGGAGAAAAGAACTTATCCATAATCATTTAAACGATATATTGATGTGAAAAATTATAAATCAGCTTAATAACTACATTGCGTGTAATTGAGACTGGTTCCTTATATGAGACTGGTTTAGTCATTCCAGACCCTCACTTGACAATGTTCTCTTCAAATTCTTATTTAAGAAAATAGCCCCACTTTGTTCTTATTTGAAATTTTTCCTTGTTTGTATTGTGGCTGTCCCCTTGTAAACCCTAAGAACACCTATTTACAAGAACGACCTTAGGGTTCTTATTTCCGAATTATTTTTCAAGTATTGCTATTTAGTTAATCAATTATTTCAACTTGGGTCTTATAATGCAAATTCCTGTCACAATGTATTTCATGGGCTAAAGTTTAATCCTTATTTTTATGTTAAAGTCTATTCTTACTAATCTTAACCGCTGGTAATTGCAATCTCACTCTCAATCTCAAGAAAGAAAAAGAAAATGTGATACGAATTGTAAAAGGGAGTCGATAAAAATTAATGTAGACGGGTTTTGCTTATCAAATTTTGTAAGGTGAGCATTTTTCTTTTACGTATTTATCCCCAGTAACAAATGGCCAGGTCTCTATAGTGAATTCATGATGTTCATTTGTCATTGTTTAGCATAGCGATCTTCAAACCATAGTTGCTAGGATTTGGTTGAAAGAGCTGGCGGGCATGTACTATATTAAGAAATTCTGCGAAGCGGTCGAAAGAACGTGGCAGTATGTTTACCATTGAGGCCGCATCATATGTGATTGATATCTATTGCCGCTTCAACCACGAGAGAAAGGAAATGAAAATGAAATTCACATCACAAATAAAAAGGTGTGAAATAGAAAACTATAGCTATGTTATTTGAATCGCTCAAGATAGCTTCTTCATGTTAATTTTCTATCCCCTGCAGTAACCTCCTGGACCTCCAAAACTAATGGTGTAGCCACTTCGATATTTTTTAGCATAGTGATGATTAACCAAACCATAAACATTGGATCTATCCACCCACTCCGTGGTGTTATCTGAAGGAGGTAAGGATTTGCCATCCGATTGAACCCAATGGAGCCGTCGAAAGATGGCGGCGTGCTTGAAATTACCATCAGGCATGTGACCACTTCCCATCGGTGGACAGATCCCGTCGCTTCCGGCTAAGCCAATTCCACCCCAAGCTGTGTGCAGGGCGCCATCACGCAAATGTAGAAATAGTTCCTTTGGCCAGTAGCCTACTTTAATCGATGCACGGAGCACAACCAACCACCAATTCCCAGTACTTCTATCCTGATTAAAAAGAGATATTGATAGTAAGTGCTGATGGAAAAGAATGCAAAAAATATTAACACTAGTTCATTTCAATAGACTCTGTAATATTGCCCAAATTCTATAACATGGATGCAAAAAAATCATTATCTCAAGCACCTTGAAGAAGATCAAACATACCTGTTCGATATCGATTGCAAGCTCATATTGATCTCCCCCGTAAGTAGAGGTGGGTTGTAATGGAAAACCGGGGGTTACTTCCCTACTGACCTGGACGAAGCCCGGACATTGTACGTTATAGCACCCATTGCGGTAGCCATCACCTTATGAGGACAAGATTTAGTCAGTAAGATTCGAACTATCTCCAACTTTAAGCCTGGATATAGAAAATCAGTGAAGAAGTTGATTCAAAGAATTAACAATATTTTCACAGCTCACCCGTCCAATATGTGAACAACCGAGAAAGTGTGTCGCCAAATAACTGTGGAGAAACCTGGAAAAGTAAGAGATTTTTTTTTTCTCAAATCATTTTACCATTTGTTGAACTTCTTGAGTAAAAAAAGAAAAAAATTATGACATTGACTTACTTAAAAATCACTTACCATCCAACCAGCTGCGATCATGCTAATATGATCTGGGGGACCAGATTCAATCCACATATTATGTGCACTGAAAAGGTCATGAGCAATAGTTAGATTGTAGACCGTCAAACGTCCACCTCCTCCGTATTTAACATTTTCTACCATGTTGTCCGTTAGAGAAACCACCTACAAATGATAATTTGTAACTTAAATCACATACAAATGATAAATACTCTCTTGTTCACCTATGCCTACCTACTGATCTTACTTTAAAAGATGTATTGATTTTCTTTTTGTACACAAATCATGGAAATAATAGATTTTGAGATTGTACTAAGGGGACATTTGACATGTGGTCTCATGAAATTCATAGATTCATATCCTCCTTAGTAGATTCGGACAAAAAAATCACTCAAGTTATTGTATGCATGTAGATATGCTTGTGAGCATGGAGGGAGGGATAATACATGTTGATTTGAAGAAAGAGTGCTTTGCCTCATGGCTGCGACAGATGGTATCTTCTGCAAGGACCTTGCACTCACTAAATCTTCTTTTGTTACTCGACGAATGGGTACTGTTCCGATGGGGCAAGGCTCTCTCAACGCAGATCTTACTAAATTTGCATTTGGAGAAGTTTTGCGCAGCCTAGTGACATGTAGATTCGGCTCTCTCTATAAGAAGAAAAAAAATTGATTATAAAAGCATCAAGTAGACCATTTCATCTAAATTAAGCAAAAACGATAAATTTTTACCTGAACCTTATGATTTTTCAGTAGAGGATGATCGAGTGCCGGTTGTTTGTTAATATCAACACAGTCAATTGTCTCTCGTTCTTTTGTCTTGAGAAAATCGAATAGGGTTAATGGTTTGTCGAGCAGCAATCGTATTACGAAGATTAAGCGGATAAATTGCAATGTTTCCATGAAATTTAAATGGGACTGCCACGAAAAAAAGGGTTTGAAGGAAAATTACCATAAAAGTCTTGATGGATGGCTTGTTCATTGCTCTAACATGTCTTTCCAAGTCTAAATCAGCCTCCTTTGAAATATTTGCCATCTCACATAGAGAAAGACTGAAAAATAGGAGCAGCAACGGCACAAGTTCCACATTCAGTTTCATGGTGATAAGCAGAAGGGTAAAGAAAGGCCCTATTTTCCTACAAGACCGTAAGTCTAAGCACTGCAGCGATTCAAATCGTTATTCTGCCAAATGAATTTATTTGCTGTGGGATGTGAGAGGGATAGACTTTCTAAAGCACGCATTTAAGAGACTACAAAATTGTCTTTCAATAATGCATGTTCGCCACTTGTCTCATTCTTCAATGGTCATACATGCATAATTATTTCCACAACCAACATTATTTGCGACGACCCAATATACATATAAACTTCAAAACTACAAATTTATTCATTGAAGAGAAAGGCAGTTGAGGTTTGACCGGAAACTAGAGCATTGAGATGCCAAAACTTTTCCCTAAGTTAATGCACGGTTGCCATTTAAAAAGAGTACATGTTAGACATTTGTTTGTAAGCTCCTTCCACGGTTCATTACATGCATAACTAGTTCTAAGGCCTATCTGTTTCCCATGACTAAACTGTTATGTACTCAAGGTTACAAATTGGAAAGGCAAATGAAGCTAAGAAAACAGAGCAAGTGAACTTGAAAGAAGAAACTAGAGAAATGTGATGATAAATGACGCAAGGTTCTTCCGGGTAGGAATGGATCCAAAAGAAATTTCTTGGGAGCGGCCGGATTGGGGTCATATAAATGGCGATGCGTAATTATTAAAAAAGGAAAACATCAAACACATATTCCTAATGTACTTTTGCAGTGCAATAATACTATTGTCTTTTCAGTTTCCACTATCATTTACGGTCTTTTATCTTGTGAATTCCTATCCAAATTACCACGGAATCCATTCTATAAAAACTGAAAATTTGACTTTAGATGAACTGTTGTTGGCTGTTTGGGTGAAAGAGCCGCTTCCGGTGAAACAAGGACATATTTAGCGTGATCCTCAACATTCCGTCGGTCATGAACCGATTAATTACAACCATTGATTGTTACGCGATATTTACTAAAGTTGGAATCGTGTTGATATTCTGTCAAAATGGCCTTATATGTCGATATCTCCCAAGTCCTGCATAGGCCCAAAAGAGGCCCAAGGAATCCAAATTCAGATCAATTGCTACGACTTTTTGTCCTCGCGAAACCAAGTCAATGTCAACTCAAGCAACCCATGTGTGGCTTCGAGCCCCTCCATTTTTGGGTCCCTGTCAGATATACAAGCGGTTCCACCGCGCAATGCCTTATGTCTAAACGTAACTTTGTGCAACTGCGGAAGACGATACCTTTTCGTTCACTGCAAATGAAGGATTGTAGTCTCGGCACCATGTTTATGATGTCCAATCTTTCTGAACATTTCCAAGTTCATTCGCAGCTGCCCAATGATCGTCGGATGTTGCGGAATCTTGATTTAGCAGCGCAGTTAGAGTCACCCGCGCTGCTGTAGTGTTTGGACCCGGTCCGACAGAGCAGGAAAGAAACAGCTCGAGGCTTTCGTTTTGTGCTCCTTCCACGCTGCTACAACAGAACCAAACAAATACTTGGTTTTAAACAGACTGGAAAAGCTATTCCTATCGCACCAGAAACGGTGGCCTCTCTACGTTAAGCGTGGAAATCAATCCCAATGTCGGACGAATCATTTTCGCAAACTGGGCTATGTTTGATCCCTAGTCATATTGATTATACCCATGAAAGTGCCATACAAACCAGGAATTATAACTTTTGCCATCAGCCGAACCGAAATATTCCTCATCATCGTTCGACACGTTAAGCAATATTTTGTACATCGGATGTGTTGGTGCTAGCCTTATCATCTAGAGGATATGAATAGGTGATTATAAGAACTTGTTCATAAATATCGCGGAATTAAATGAACAAGTTCAAAGGTTAATTTAGAGTGTGATCAAGAGCAAGATCAGATATGACATCAGAATCTGATTGTGTACAATTCAACTATCACATATAAAGCACAAAGAGATTAAGGGATATAGAATTTTGTATAGAGAGTTTATAGTGGTTCGATTTTGTTTAAGCTTACATCCAGTTTTTCATGCTGATAGCCAATCGATTTTTGAGTCAATAGACTTCCCGTCTAGCACTCTCTCACTTGAATATGAACATCTAAGTATTATAGTATTTGGATCAACAATATTTACAGGACGTTGAAGCTTTCTCAGTCGAACACTACCTCGCTTCAATAGTGGAACAGGTTAGGTCGTTAGTCGCACGTTCTTGCCGCTCTTGGGAGCTACTATAACCTACGTGCGAACAATATGTTGGCGGCCTTGGCGAAGGCAGATTGGCGCTCTTGTTGCCTAGCATCTGAACGACGTCGGACGTGCTCGGTCTATCTTCGGAATGCTCTTGTACGCACAGCAACGCGATATGGAGGCACAGAGAGAACTCTCCAAATGAAGATGGTTTGGCCAATGCAGGGTCCATTAGCTCAACACCACGATCGAATTTCCATAATTCCCAAGCCTGGAGAAACAATTTTTCCTTAATGAGGTTCTAGCTAGATAATGAATTAAAGAGTGGATGGGGTAAACGATAATCAGCGAATGGAATTCGGGACGAGAACATTGTCTCTTACGTATCCGAGTAGGTTTACAGAGCGATCCGAGTGGGTGAACATTGTGTTCTTTCTGCCACTAATGATCTCGAGCATAATCACTCCGAAGCTGAACACGTCGGATTTAACAGAGAAAAGGCCATGGACAGCATACTCCGGAGACATATAACCGCTGCCGCGAAAACATGTTAAAGCAACTAAATTAGCCGTCTGAACAGAATTGCACCAACAGCACTATGGTTTTCTTGTATATGTTTAGAGACTTACTATGTCCCGACGACCCTAGCCGTCTTTGCCCGCGCTTCGTTCTCTCCAAATACTCTCGCCATCCCAAAGTCCGATATCTTCGGGTTCATGTTGCTGTCCAACAGAATGTTGCTGGTCTTCAGGTCGCGGTGAATGACCCTCAATCTAGAATACTGATGCAGATAAAGAAGCCCCTGAGCTATCCCTTCGATTATGCGCACGCGTCTCTTCCATTCCAGCGATGGCTTCTTGTTAGGATCTGCACCAGCAATGCTTCAGTCGAATCGCAAGGATACTTCTTGTGTAAGTCAAAACGAAAAGATAGTTAAATCACATACCAAACAGAAAGGAATCCAAGCTTTTGTTGGCCATGTATTCATAGACTAAGATTTTCTCGTCTCTCTCGATGCAACAACCTAGCAGCTTTACCAGATTCCGATGCTGGAGCTTCGATATTACCTGGACCTCGTTTTTGAACTCCTCTAGCCCTTGGCCGGACTTTCTTGAAAGTTGCTTCACTGCAATTTCATGCCCCAGCAGCATACCCTGCAGGGGAGACCAGGACCATTTAGTCCAAACAGATTGCGTTTTGGGTACTGCAGATCCTAAGCACGGGATAAGAAGCCAATTGCAATTGAAGTCTTGATGGTTGAACAAACCTTATAAACTGGACCGAATCCGCCCTCGCCCAGTTTGTTTTCAGCAGAAAAATTACTCGTGGCGCCCGACACGCAAGAGAAACTGAGAATCGGTAGCTCGTGATCCCTCTTTCTGACAGATATCAGCTTGCTATAGCGGCTGTCTTGATTTTCCACCGAGACATCCACACCCAATTGGATCAGGAATAACTCCAGGTTCCTTGCCGTGTCCATCTCGTTCTTCCATGCCGCTTCGAGGAATCAAGCACTGCAGTGAGAATAAGACAGAAAGCAGCCGAACTTATTTGACCTGGCAAAGATTAGTACCTATCCGGCTGTTTTTCCATCTTGAGATGGAAACCATGGCTGAGACGACGAACAAAACCACTGGAACGATCAGTATTAACCAAAGCAGCCTCTTGCTCCAATGCTCTGAGAATAAAACTGTCATTTCATTGTTTCAAGCCAAAGCCTATAGATAGATCCAACTGCAGTCAAGAGTATTTGTCGCTCCATTGGTGTGTGCATTCTACTATAAAACACTGGAAAATGATTGTCGGTGGATCGATCCAGTTACAGGATTCTGAGGATTATGTGTGATTAATCGATGCAACGCGTATAGCATCATCATGAGGAATGCTTGGCACATTTAGATAAATTGACTAAGATCAGTGGAGTGTGTGAATGTAATCAGAAAATCAGAAATCCAATGTAATAAAACCCACCTGCTTTCCTTCGAACATGAGCAGCTGTTTCATTGCTATTCCACCGAACAAGCATGGCCGCATCCCGTTGGCCAGTCTCATCTGTGAAAAAATTTAAGTCTCCATAGAAAAATTGACAACCCGTGCCGTCATCACGATAGGTACCGAAAGCATTACAAGAACAATTGCTCCTGCACATTATTTCACAGTCACTGATACCCAGATAATCCAATTCATTGAAAGCATTAGGTTTTGGCACGGATCCTTCTTTTAATCTAAAATTATTGGCGTACGGGCACAAGGCTGGCTTATCGATATGACAGTCGCTTGAACCGCTAGAAGTATTTGTGCAAATTGGGCTATAGACCACCGAAATTTCCTTCCCGATCTTTGTGAAAGCCTGAATTTGCCCAGATGGAGACAGGACAAACCAGGACATTCTATCAGTTACACTGGTGTCGTAAGTCAAGTACATCTCACCAGCATTAGAAACGGAAGTAATGTCGTAGTCTTCGAGCAAGCTGTTAAGGAGAGACCTGAACCTATGTTCATCTAGGTACCTGATCACCCTTGAGACATCGTCTCGGTGAAACACGAGTTGCGTCTCATTCGTAGAGGCCATCAGGGCAAGAATGAAAGAACCAGTAGAAGGCACAGATGGGCTCTGCCAAGAAACGAGAAACTGTTCTCTTGCCTTTTCCGTGCCCAGATTGAAAAACCCTAGTTTCATCCCGGGCAGGAACGTGTCCGACGGATAGTAGAAGCTTTCCCAAACCGTGCTCGCCTTCCACGAGAACGAAGTTCCCGAATCAAGAAGTCTGGCAACGGTGCTGCCGTTAGTGGCCAACATTGCTGGATTGACCAAGACTTGAATCAGCCTTCTATCAGAAATCACCAAGTTCCCATCAGACCGAATGGAAAGAACACCGGAAGAGTCGGGGATCGGTTGCTCCCGATTGGCGACCCAGACAGGCACCTTGTAAAGATCGTCCTTGAACCAAATGCCCAGGTAGTAGTTGCTTGAGGAAGACCCGCCTGTCCTAAAGAATCCTAGTTCAAACTTCTCATTGGACGAGACCAAGGTCTTGTTGTCCTTCAAGTCCTGACCAGGTAACAGGGTGTTTGTTGCCTCAGACAGCCTCAAGCAGCAGCTACAGAAGACTAGGAAAACACAGAACTTGTTGAACATATCTGAGAGTGAAAACTGGGCTGTGGCCATTAAGAATGAATTTTCCAATCTCTGGGAGGTGTTGCCTTGCAATCTCTCAGGAGGGTTTTCCGTAAATGGCATACTTTGGTCGACTTGAAATCTTGAGGGCAACATGAGTCGTTGCATAAATGAAAGCATCGAAAACCTGAAGGGACTGTATCATCAAAACACCAGCGTGGACCGCAAAAGTCTGCATCCCTGAAAGAAGTGGACCGAGTTCATGGGGAAAAGATACGCCAAGTTCTAAGCGGGATGCGCACGTAATGTATCTAATATCCTTTTGACCCACGCAATGCGAATATAAAAATTGTAGAGTCAAGAGTAACAAAATTGACTGAGTGGTAGAGTCGCGGAAACACATCTTTCTTCCCTATTTTGGACCGGAACAATATGCTATTTCTGAAACACGGAAGAATTGAAACCTTAGATCAAAACACTATGTATGGATAATATGAACTGCCCAAACAAGAATTTTTTAACAGCGAATAATCAGAACTATTATTCACTACATCCAAAAATTTCCATTAATGAAATATCACACTTGACTCTACAAGTTCTATATTCGCATTGCGTGGGTCCAAAGGATATAGATAGGCGTTGTAGGAAAGTGGGAAAAAAACGCTTTGAAAACTTTTTTCCATGAAATATGTATATTCACCATACGCTTTGAAAACTTTTTTTTCCCATTGCTAACTAAGATGGAAATAACTAAAATGTTGATTCGAAAAAAAAAAAAACCTGAAAGCCGTTTTGGTTCCACAAAAAAAATTGTTCCTAGAAAAAATAATTTTGTATAGGTGTACATATGTAATATTACTCTTGTGTAAATAAAGGTAAATGTGGCTCTTGTTTTCATTTTATATGTAAGATAAGTGCACTGAACCTAAAATTTGTTATTAAAATACAATTAAGTTTTAAAACTTATAAAAAGTACAATCAAATCCTAAAACTTGTCAAATCGGTGCAATCGAGTAGTTTCGTCAATTTCGTCCAATTTGGCTACATAAAATACTGACGTGGCTCTTTCTCATTAATTTTTCTGTCCTATGTGACACCGACGTGGCTAACACGACATTATTTTGGTCCAAATATTTTTTTTAATACAAAATTTTTAGGTCATATTAAAAAAATAATTTTAAAAAAATACAAAAAGAGGAAAAAGAAGAAGAAGGAGGACGAGGAGGAAGATGCAGGCAGCGAGGGCTGTTGCCGCTGGCCCTTCCCGGCAGGGCTCCTTTACTGAAAAAAATAATAGTTGGTCCTGATTCGTAATGGCCCTAGTCAGAAGAAATTGATTTAGCTGGTATGAACACACATAGAAGCTGGCCCATACAAGCCAATCGAGACGCCTTCTTTGACTCTTGTAATGAAGGTCAATTACTGGCGCTAAAGTGAAGTTGGCTACCATGACTTTTGTCCTTGTGAAACTAAGTCAATGTCCATGTTTTAAAATTGCATTTCGACATAAACATTTTTTTATTTGGGGGTCGAAGCGTGAACATTTTTTTTTTGTCGAAAGCATGAACATAGTTTAAAATGCAATTTTCTTCTCGTTTTTTTGCACTGTAGTTGCATGAAAGTACTTCGCTTTTTCACCTCTCGACCTTAACCAATTTGTTATTGATCTAATCTCCCAGTATATTTCAATTTGGCGAAAAGTATTAGAAAACTTTTCCTTGCTCCACTGTGCCCAACTCCCCAGAGACCCCCTTTAGTTTGCCCACTAAATCCTCGTGATTCAGCTATAGATCATTCCAAACAGCTTTCACAATTTTGCTACCATCAACCCACGGTTCCTTTTCTCCAAGACTTACTACCATACCGGCTTTCAATGAAGCTGATAGGAGAAATATGGAACCAACAAGGATAAACAAGAACAACATCCTGGTTACTATAGATTAGAGTTTGAAAATCGAAGTGTCGGGTCCCCATGGTAGAGTATATATGTTACTTTACAAGTGAAAGGCTTTCCTTGTCTTTCGAACGGAGGCCATGGGCTAAGTGAGTAACTGTCCATAAAGGAATTGCAATTATTTTTTATTATTTTTAATTTCAAATTCTTTAATTATGTTTAATGGTGTTGGGGTTTGTCCCACATCGGTTGTGGAAATGGTTGGTAGTCAATTTATAAGTGTGAGGGAAAGCCTCATCTTTTGAGCTAACTTTTAACCAAGACCATCTTATTGGAGTTGTCCCTACATTGGTTATGGAAGGGACTGGTAATCGGTTTTCAAGGACCGATTAGCACCCTAACAACAACTCCACAAGAACAAAACCAATATTATGTCTTGTGTGTGGACTCTTCAAGAAGTCAAAGACTAAAGAATACTAGAAGTGCCAAAACTTGTGTACAACCCTCATTTTGGTGCCAAAACTTTTAAAACAATCACCTCATTTTGGTGTCAAAACTTTCAAAACGATCACTTAAGTGCTAATTTTTTTAAAAAACGATCACTTAAGTGCCAACCTATTTTAAAAACGATAACTTAAGTGCTAACTTCTTTTAAAAACGATCACTTCGGTGCCAACTCCAATTTGATCGACGTGGTTTGTCGGAAATCGACATGTGCTATTTTTTTTATTAATATTTGAGCTGACGTGGCTCGGTAGAGTTGATCTTGAAGTGATCGTTTTTAAAAAAATTGGCACTTAAATGATCATTTTTAAAAAAATTGGCACTTAAGTGATCGTCTTGAAAATTCAGTGAAGTGATCGTTTTTAAAAAAAATAAAGTATGCATAAGTTTTGGCACTTATAATGTACTTAAGTCGAAGTCAAGGTTAAACAAGCCCTCTTCTTCTGGCTAGCTCTAGCCCAGAAGCGCAAGTTAATTTTTATAACTCAAAAGTAGGCTTAAGCCCCAAAACAAATGTAATGTAATCTCATATGAAAAATGCATGTCTACATCAGAAAGAAAAATGGTTCTAGCTGACCAATTTTTCTTCTTCTAACCAGGAAATAAGCATGTGAGATGTGACATCCTCGTTGACTGCGCCTCGGTCCACAAAAGTTACGATATTAATTTATAATAGGAGTCAGAATGAGTTTTTGTTTTTCTTTTATTGATGAAGATTTTGATTCAGCTTGATTGCGACCTTTCTCGTGTTGACCATCAATGTGTCTAATCGGAAATGCATTTCACTCTCTCCCTCTCGCACTTCCAAAAGATTGATGGTAAACGATACATTCCAGTTATCGAAATTCAATCCTCGCCCAACTTTTCAGACAAGGAGAATTCTCTCTCCGATGGCAACAACTGCTTTGTCTTCCCTCTCCAAGAAGTTAAGCAAGTCCTACGCTGTTCTTCTCATGATCTTCTTTGGCTGTTTGTTGCGGCTGTCGGAGGCGACCAACATTGTTGTTCCTGGTCAGGACTTGAGGGACGACAAGACTTTGGTCTCATCCAATGAAGTGTTTGACCTTGGATTCTTCAAGACTGGTGGGTCTTCCTCAAGCAACTACTACTTGGGCATTTGGGTCAGGGACGATCCTTACAAGAAACCGGTCTGGGTCTCGAATCGAGAGTTCCCGCTTATTGATTCTTCTGGTGTACTCTCCATCAGGTACGATGGGAACTTGATGATTTTTGATATAAGGCGGATTCAGTATTTAGTTAACAATGAGATGCTATCTCCTAGTAATAGCACAAGCGCCATACTACTTGATTCCGGCAATTTTGTTCGATGGAAGGCAATAGCGGGGTTTGGGAAAGCTTTTACTATCCATCGGACACATTCCTGCCCCGGCATGAAAATTGGGTTTTTCGATTTAGGCACTGATAAGATGAGAAACCCGTACCTAGTTTCGTGGCGAGCCCATCTGTTCCCTCCACCGGTTCGTTTGTTCTCACTCTACTCGAAAATAATAAGACCCAACTCGGAGTGTGGCACCACGACAAGGTTTTTTGACAGATCGGTTACTATGATGGTCGGAGATGATTCCTATTCAACAGCTCGCTCAATGACTACAATTTCACTTATGTGTCTAGCATTAGTGAGATTTACATAAGTTTTGCTACTAAGGGAAATGACAGGTTTCTCCTGGTTCTTTATATCCCCATCGGGCGAAATTCAAGCTTTCGCAAAGATTGGGAAGGAAATTTCAGTAGTGTATAGTCGGATATGTGCAAACACTTCATCTAACAATGCTGCTGATCTGTTATATTGAGAAGCCGCCCTTGTGTGCAGATGGTAATAACTTTTCGAGGACAGAAGGATTGATGCCAAATCCTAATGTTTTCAATGAATCCGATGGTCCGGGCATAAGTGACTGCGAAATAATGTGTCGGAGTAATTGTTCCTGCACTGCTTTCACTTCGTATCGTGATGATAGCACCCGATGTCGGTTTTACTACGGAGATATAGAGTTTACTATGGGTGAAACCGGCGAAGGAAACAAAACCATGTTTGTTCGTGGGAATTTCACTAAAACAACTTATATGCTTCCAAGGAATTCTGGTAGCTTGGTAACTTATTTAATAATTTTCATCTGCATGGATCGTCAAATTTTATCTGAAATATCAAGTAACCATGTTAACTTCTAAAACAAGGATTACAAGATTATTATGTGCGAGTTCATTGAATAGCTTAGCCTAAATAAGCAAGTGCAAATGTTGATGCTTCCATCCGACACTTTCGGCCTCCATTAGTCACACATATCTACTGAAGTTCACAACTAGATTGATCCGACAATTGCAATAGAATCAAACCTTAAACAAAAAAGGTTCAAGTCAGAGTATGGCACAAGAATTTTGCCTTGAACAAGTGATAATTCAGTTTCATTTTCAGGTCATCGGAGAAAGAGGCTGCTCTGGCTGATACTAACCATTTCCCTAGTTGTATTCATCATTTTAGCTTTAGTTGTTTTCTCAAGATGGAAAAGTCACACCTGCACAGGTTCTAATCTAATCATAAGCAAAAATATTTGTTCTTTTCTTTTTTTTTTACTCATTTCTCACTGAATAGCTTGATTCTTGAAGCAGCCTGGAATGAGAAGGGAAAAAACACGAAAAGGAGCATGGAGTTGTTCCTGATGCAACCGGAGTCTGATGTCTCATTGGACAATCGAGACAGCCACGCTAGTAAACTAAAATCTGTCAGAAAAAGAGATCATGAGCTATTGATTCTCGGCTTTTCTTGTGTGTCAATGGCCACGAATAATTTTTCTCCGGCAAATGAACTGGGCAAGGGTGGTTTCAAGCCCATTTACAAGGTTATTCGTTAGTCAGTAATGCAATGCAAATACTTTTTCTTCTCATTGTTTTGATCCTAGTCTTCTCAAGTATAAACACGAAAATGTCCTAATTCAAGTTGTTGCAGTTTCCTACATGCAATATCTTAAAGTAAATCGCCCTAGTTTCTAATGCAGGGTACGTTGTTGGGGCATGAAATTGCTGTCAAGCGACTTTCTAGGAAGTCTGGACAAGGACCAGAGGAGTTCAGGAATGAGGTTCAGTTAGTTTCAAAGCTCCAGCACATGAACCTTGTCAGGTTGCTGGGTTGTTGCATCGAGAGAGGAGAAAATTTTGATCTACGAGTACATGGCTAACAAAAGCTTGGATTCCTTACTTTTTGGTATGTCATAACTTTTTTATTGATCGGTGCAATCAGTCATGCGTCCTTTGTGACTTAGACTTAATAAAATCGGTGCAGATCCTCACAAGAAGTCGCTTCTAGAATGGAAGAGACGCATGTTTATCATCCATGGAATAGCTCAAGGACTTCTTTCTCTGCACTAGCATTCTAGATTAAGGATCATCCATCGCGATCTGAAGACCAGCAACATTTTGTTGGATAAAGACATGAACCCTAAAATAGCTGACTTTGGGATGGCGAGAATTTTTGGAGAATATCAGGTGCGGGCAAAGACAACTAGGGTCGTCGGGACATAGTAAGTCTCTTAAGACACAAAAAACATGTTCCTCATGTATTTTTCCCAAATGGCTAATCAATTGTTCTGATGCAGTGGTTATATGTCTCCAGAGTATGCCGTGCACGGCCTTTTCTCTACAAAGTCGGATGTATTCAGCTTCGGAGTGATTATGCTAGAGATCATTAGCGGAAGAAAGAACACAACCTTCACTCATTCGGATCAATCTCTAAACCTGCTAGGCTATGTAAGTTGCAATCTTTTTAGCCTGGCATTATGAAATACATATGCAAATAGCCTAAAAATTTTTGGTACATAATCCATGAGCTGACTTCAAGATGCTGTATTTTATTTTAGGCTTGGGAATTGTGGAAATCTGGACAGGGGGGGGTGAGTTAATGGACCTTGTATCTGCTGAACCGCCTTTCTTGAGAGAATTTTCTCTGTGCCTACACATTGCAATGTTGTGCGTACAAGAGCGTCCAGAAGATAGACCAGATATGTCAGATGTTGTTTCAATGCTGAGTAACGGGAGTTCCAATCTGCCTTCACCGAAACAAGCGGCGTTTTCTTCACAAGTAGGGTATCATGGTTCACAAGAGCATCATGATTTTTTGTCGAGCGAGATAACCTATTCCATGGTGGAAGCAAGGTAGCAGTCAAACTCGAAGACAAGATTCTTGTACAGAAAACTGTGTATACAACACCATCATTCAGCTAGTTGTCGCAATATTTTGTTCTGTTCTGATATTTGTCGGTGTGGTTAATCAGTAGATAGAAACAAACGCTTGCTTCTTTTTTATACTATGAATCGAAACGGAGGCTCTTCGAAGCTTTGTTCATCTGGTAAAGACCTTTCTTATGAAGGCAACAGGGGTGTTGAAACTGACTGTCACCTTCATGGTTAGCTGAACTTGGTGGCAAGACTTTGGCAACCATCTCAAATCTCAAACAACTGAACAAGGCAATGTGAAAAGCATTGTCATGACTCTTGACTCAAACTCACTGGATTTAATATACAAGGAAATAGTGAATACAATGGTAACAGTGCTCTCTCCTTCCGCCTGGCAAAATTCAGACTAAACAATCATGTTCTGTGTCCGGTCTTTTGATAAATCAATATCAGACAAGCCCTCTTCTACAAGATCATTGGTGGTTAGGAGGAGGCTATCTGCAGGACACGGTGGTCGATGCGAAGTTTGAGGTTTACTGAAGTGCAAGTTAATTTTTCGTAACGCAAAGTATGCATAATTGCCCCGAAAAAGAACGTATTATACTCACCATTGAAAAGAATTGGTTTTTTCATTGACCAACTTTTCTTACTATCGTACCAGAAAATCGTAGGCAAATCACATTTATGTCCTAAATCACAATCATTTCGTTAGTGGGAACAATTTCTGGCAAGAGATAGATTTTTTTATTTTTATTCCCTATATAAGTTTCTAACCGGAGAAACGCGTTTGATAACAATCCTCATTCGATATGACATAAAATTTCTACTCCCTGGAATAGAAATTTGTTTAATGTCAAATGGATTAATTTGCAGATAAAATCATAAAGAATTCACATATTCAGTGATTTTTTTTTTGGTCACTCATATTCAGCGATTCAAACAAATACATATGGACCACTTTTTTTTTTACATGGTGCTTCCTTTGTGACACCCTAGGATTTTATGAGCACAATACAAGGAAATAAATGAATGGGGCCACCTTTCTCCGCCACCAGCGGCCACCACACAAGCCCCGACATCCCCTTAGATCTCTACTACCAGCCCCACGAGCCCCGAACCCGCCGGAGCCCCGGAACAGCCCCCGGCCGGTTGCCCTGTTTCGGCTCCCTTGTTTTTCTCCCTCGCCTGCTGCAGCTTCTATTTGCCGCTGCTCCCGCCCTCTCCGGCCACCACGAGCCACCGACGACGTCCCCGACACGTCCTCGGACCCCAACCAGCCTTCCCTGTCAACGCCTCCGCCGTTCGCCGCCTTAAGGAGCCAAGAACAACCTCGAAGCCCCTCCCGTGCCGCCTGCCCCGTTACGGCCGAGTGCCTGTTTAGGGCCTGGTTCGCGGGCCCGTGCAATAGGCCGTGCCCGGGATCCTGGGCCAAGTGGGCCGGTCAAGTTGACCGAGAGCCCGAGCCGTGAGCCTAGGCCTTGTGCACGGTACGTGGGCCAAGTTGGCCAAGAAATCTAGCCGGTGAGCCCCAACCGTCCGAGCCACATCCGAGTTCGTGTTGAGGAATTTTCAAGGATCACCGCGTCTAATTGACGGTGAGTCGACCTCTAATCCTTGGTTAGGTCGCTAATTACGTTTGGATTAATTTATTTACATTATTAGGTGTTTAGGTAGTTTGATTAGGGCCGGTTTAGGTTAGAAACTCGATTCGGGTTCAATGGCCCTAATTGGTTAGGCTAGCTTGATTAGCTAGGAATAGCTAATTGCATTAAATTAATTGAATGAATGATTGTTATTGCACGATTGCGAGCGAATAATAGGTAGAGACGAGCGTACGTTTGATTGACGTATCGGATTGGTTAATAATGATTTAACGTACGAATCGAGCCTAAATAAGTGAGATTGGATTGAATGCTCGTGGAGATATGCTTGGCCTTGCTTGAATCAATCGTTTATATCGATTGTCCGATTGAATTGATTGATTGGATGTTTGATTTGGGGGTCAATCGCCTCGCTGTGCATGCCTACTTCAGTGGATAATTATGTGTATCCGTATGACCACGTCTAGTATCAATTGCATATATTGGCACGAAACGGCCTTGGGCCGAGTCATGAGCATATTGTATGAGCATATGGCTAAAAATGGAATTATAAATTGATGGTTTGCCAAGTGTGCTTGAGTGGTCACATAATGAATCTTTCCTAACAATGTTGTGCCGTGTCGATCGGAATCTCACGACTTGTTAGATGCACTCCTTTCCGTGTCGTCGGATTGAGCGGATGCCGGTCGCAGCTTGTGAAGGACTGAAGCCCTTATAGGGATTCCTAGTAGTTCCGTGCCGTGTCGATCGGAATCACACGGACTATCGAGATGTCATCGCCGGAAGTAAGGGACGATGCATAGTCCCGTCGAAGAGCATCAATTGTCTAGTGTGCAAAGCCAAACGGCCCTTAATAATTAAACCGTATGCAATTGTGACTTGTTCATGGACGAGTGTGTGTGCATCTTGACTACGAAATCTGGTATGGGACAAATTGAGTAGAACGACGGAGGCATATATTTGCACTTGACCGAGTTATCATTGCACTTTGTGTGATCATTTGGTGGATGAGTTGCATGCGATTGAGGTAGTTACATTGAGGTATGCGATTGGTTGATATGGTTGTCACGTCATGTTTTGCATTATATTATGTGTGGCTTACGGCGGGTAAGCTCGCATGTGATTGAAAAATTTATATTATGATTCTATTATAACGTAGTAGGGGTTATGAACGAATCAACGCTTTAGATGGGCTTAGGCGTTGACTCATTGAGATTTATATCTCACCCCGTCGTTGACCAACCTTTCAGGTCCGAGTTAATGGAACTAGTAGATCTTGTGGAGCAATTAAAACGAGGGTGGCGTAGACCGTGTTTGGAGTAGACACGAAGTTGATCCTACCCCGCCCGAAGTATGGGGCCAATTAGCCTATCATCTCGGTTGGCCTATGACGTGTCTCGTAAATGAATTGATGTGTTTTTCCTATTTGCCTATATCCATTTCCCATATTAATGTCCGGGAGAATTATACGTTTTCGCATGCGTAGTTAATCTCATGGGTTGGTAGCGTGCCTAGGTCGCTATCCTTTCAACTCGAGGGACGAGTAGGCGGGGGTGCCGCTTGCTCGAGGATCGGGCGTGACATCCTTGGCTCTATATGCTCAGTACAACTACTCACTTTTCCTCCAAAGATTCATTAGTGAAATGCACATATGGGCCGCTATCATTTCATTGTTTTCAAGCCAAAGCCTATAGATAGATCCAACTGCAGTCAAGAGTATTTGTCGCTCCATTAGTCTGTGCATCCTACTACAAGACACTGGAAAATGATTGTCAGCGGATCGATCCAGTTACAGGATTTTGAGGATTATGTGTGATTAATCGATGCCACGCGTATAGCATCATCATGAGGAATGCTTGGCACATTTAAATAAATTGACTAAGGCTTGTGGAGTGGGTGAATGTAATCAGAATATCAGAAATGCAATGTAATACAACCCACTTGCTTTCCTTCGAACATGAGCAGCTGTTTCATTGCTATTCCACCGAACAATATGCCACTGCTGAAATCTTAGATCAAAACACTATGTATGGATGATATGAACTGCATAAACAATAATTTTTGAACAGCGAATAACCAGAACTATTACTCACTACATCCAAAATTTTCCATTAATGAAATATCACACTTGACTCTACAAGTTATATATTCGCATTGCGTGGATCCAAAGGATATAGATATGCGTTGCAAGAAAGTGAGGAGACAAAAAAAAAGCTCTGAAAACATTTTTCCATGAAATACATATGTTCGCCATACGCTTTGAAAACTTTTTTTTCCATTGCTAACTAAGACGGGAAAAGAACTAAAATGTTGATCCGAAAAACAAAACTTATCAAATCGGTGCAATCAAGTCGTTTCGTTAATTTTAGTCCAATTTGGCTGCGGAAAACACTAACGTGGCTCTTTTTCATTATTTTTTCTATCCCACATAGCGCTAACATAGCTAACACGGCGTTGTTTTGATCCAAATCGTTTTTTAATACAAAATTTTTAGGTCATGTTAAAAAAAATAATTTAAAAAAAACTACAAATAAGGGGGGACAAAAAGATGAAGAAGGAGGAGGAGGAAGACGCAGGAAGTGAGGGCTATTGCCGCTGGCCCTTCCCGGCGGGGCTCCTCTTTTACTGAGATTTACTTAACTTTTGCTGCTAAGAAAAATAATAGTTGGTCCTAGTTCGTAATGGCCCCCGTCTGGAGAAATTCAGGTTTTTCACAGTGATTGGGAAGGAAACTTGGTTAGCTTATAGTCCAATTTGTGCAAATACTTCGTCTAACAGTGTGACCGGCCGTTGTACCGAGAAGTCAACCATTCTGATGGTCTGGGCATTAGTGACTGCAAAATAATCGACCCGACTCAGGCCTAAGGAACTGAGCCCCGCTAAGGCGGCCAGGCACCATTTTATCGATTTAGCTGGTATGAAGACACATAGAAGCTGGCCCATACAAGCCCTAATAGAGTAGCTCTCTTTGATTCTTGTAATGAAGGTCAATTAATGGCGCTGAAGTGAAAGTTGGTTACCATGACTTTTGTCCTTATGAAACCGAGTTAATGTCCATCCATGTTTTAAATTTGCATTTCGACATGAACATACTTTTATATATATATAGGGTCGAAGCATGAACATAGTATAAAATGCAATTTTCTTCTCTTTTTTAGCGCTATAGTTGCATGAAAGTACTTCGCTTTTTCATCTCCTTACCTTAACTAATTTGTTGTTGATCTCATCTCCCAATATATTTCTTATGGCCTCCAAACTTCTCCATATGCCTAGTAATTTGGTTTTCCTGTTTTACTGTTTGTAATTGTAAGGTTCGTGAGTTGCTGTTTTCAACATTTCAATTTGGCAAAAAGTATTAGAAAATGGCATCGGATTTGATGGTTGGTGGCCCACTCTCAATATGTATCGATGTTCGATAAAAAATTCAAGGAAGAAATATGGTGACCAACCCGATTTTTGGATAGATGGGAGTAAAAGTGGATCCAACTAGATAGGTTGACGAGCTTGGACTTAGACTCTCTTTTAGCAATCTCCTCGGGCCTTCTAGGCAGGTGGGAGTAAAAGTGGGTCTCATTGATACTGAATATGTTGATGGGATCGGACTTAGGCTCCCTCTTAACAATCTTCCTGAGCCGATCGTTGACCATTCTTGAGATCCGGCGATCGACTATAGAAAGAAGGGAAGATTAAAGAAAGAAAGAAAGATTAAACATATTAAAATATTATTAAAATTTTTCCATATCAATGCCAATCGTGCTACGTAAGACTGAACATCAGCGATTTTCAACAAAAATTGACCAGGATGGTCTCAATTGAAAAAAAACGTGAAAAAGACTTTTTGAAGAATTTTCCCTATCAATCCATATCAATATCCAATCATATATCCAAGGAAAGGAAGGTTATTATTTCTTTTTCCCGACGCTGCATCATGAAATTATCTTAAGATAAACACATTCTTAAACCCCATTATGAATCTTTGACCCAAAAAAGAAAAGAAACGAAAAACCATTATGAATCTTTGACCGTTGAAGACGAGATGTTGACCAAAACAAGGTAGCAGAAACAGAAGGTAAACCGCACTGCGGCTTCGTCACGCCATTTCGCGACATGGATCGACTGGTCTGTTCTTCTAGATGAACGGGTCGCTTTCGGGGCTTTTCTTTTTAATTTTTTTTGGGCTCGTTTTTGTGTATGTTCTGCTTTTCTCCTGACGTGTCGTTCACTTATTCTCATGGTTTGGTTACAGTTTTCTTTCTTCCTTTCTTTCTTTTGGAGACCAAGGGCATTTGACTTGTCAAATCGCAAGCCATCAACGAGGAAAGGGAAGACCAGTCGCCCTATTCGAACTCCACAAGAAAATCAAGCCTAATACAAAAAAAAAAAAAAATTCCAATTTGCATTTCAACATGAACGTGTGTATATATATATATATACATATTTTGGGTCGAAGCATGAACATAGTTTAAAATGCAATTTTCTTCTCTTTTTTGGATCTATAGTTGCATGAAAGTACTTTGCTTTTTCATCTCCCAGACCTTAATCGATTCGTTATTGATCTCATCTCCCAAGTATATTTCTTACGGCCTCCAAACTTCTCCATATGCCTAGTAATTTGATTTTCCTATTTTACTGTTTGTAATTGTAAGGTTCGTGAGTTGCTGTTTTCAGCATTTCAATTTGGCGAAAACTATTAGAAAATGGCATCGGATTTGATGGTTGGTCGCCCACTCCCAATATGTATCGATGTTCGATAAAAATTTCAAGGAAGAAATCTGGTGACCAACCCTATTTTTGGACAAATGGGAGTAAAAGTGGATCAACTAGATAGGTTAACGAGCTCGGACTTAGACTCTCTTTTAGCGATAAAGGTAAATGTGGCTACTGTTTTCATTTTATATATAAGATAAGTGCACTGAACCTAAAATTTGTCATTAAAATACAATTGAGTCTTAAAACTTACAAAAAACTACAATTAAATCCTAAAACTTGTCAAATCGGTGCAATCGAGTAGTTTCGTTAATTTCGTCCAATTTGGCTACATAAAATAATGACGTGGTGGCTCTTTCTCATTATTTTTTCTATCCTACGTAGGCGTTGACGTGGCTAACACGACGTTATTTTGGTCTAAATCTTTTTTAATACAAAATTTTTAAGTCATATTAAAAAAATAATTTTAAAAAATACAAAAAAGAGGAAAAAGAAGAAGGAGGAGGACGAGGAGGAAGATGCAGGCAGCGAGGGGCTGTTGCCGCTGGCCCTTCCCGGCAGGGCTCCTTTACTGAAAAAAATAATAGTTGGTCCTGATTCGTAATGGCCCTAGTCAGAAGAAATTCAGGTTTTCACTATGACAAGGAAGGAAACTTGGTTAGATTATAGTCCGATTTGTGCAAATACTTCCTCTAAAAGTGTGATCGACCGTTGTATTGAGAAGTCAACCATTCCGATGGTCCGGGCATTAGTGACCATGAAATAATCTATCCGACTCAAGCCCAAGAGACTGAGCCCCACTAAGGCGGCTAGGTACCATTGAATTGATTTAGCTGGTATGAACACACATAGAAGCTGGCCCATACAAGCCAATCGAGACGCCTTCTTTGACTCTTGTAATGAAGGTCAATTACTGGCGCTAAAGTGACGTTGGCTACCATGACTTTTGTCCTTGTCAAACTAAGTCAATGTCCATGATTTAAAATTGCATTTCGACATGAACATTTTTTTTTTTGGGGTCGAAGCATGAACATAGTTTTTTTTTTTTGTCGAAAGCATGAACATAGTTTAAAATGCAATTTTCTTCTCGTTTTTTTGCACTGTAGTTGCATGAAAGTACTTCGCTTTTTCACCTCTCGACCTTAACCAATTTGTTATTGATCTAATCTCCCAGTATATTTCAATTTGGCGAAAAGTATTAGAAAACTTTTTCTTGCTCCATTGTGCCCAACTCCCCAGAGACCCCCTTTAGTTTGCCCACTAAATCCTCGTCATTCAGCTATGGATCATTCCAAACAGCTTTCACAATTTTGCTACCATCAACCCACGGTTCCTTTTCTCCAAGACTTACTACCATACTGGCTTTCAATGAAGCTGATAGGAGAAATATGGAGCCAACAAGGATAAGCAAGAACAACATCCTGGTTACTATAGATTAGAGTTTGAAAATCGAAGTGTCGGGCCCCCATGGTAGAGTATATATGTTACTTTACAAGTGAAAGGCTTTCCTAGTCTTTCGAACGGAGGCCATGGGCTAAGTGAGTAACTGTTCATAAAGGAATTGCAATTATTTTTTATTATTTTTAATTTCAAATTCTTTAATTATGTTTAATGGTGTTGGGGTTTGTCTCACATCGGTTGTGGAAATGATTGGTAGTCAATTTATAAGTGTGAGGGAAAGCCTCATCTTTTGAGCTAACTTTTAACCAAGACCATCTTATTGGAGTTGTCCCTACATTAGTTATGGAAGGGACTGATAATCGGTTTTCAAGGACCGATTAGCACCACAACAGCAACTCCACAAGAACAAAACCAATATTATGTCTTGTGTGTGGACTGGTAATCGGTTTTTTATTAATATTTGAGCCGACGTGGCTCGGCAATTTGACACCTAAGTGATCGTTTTTAAAAAAGCTGGCACTTAAATGATCGTTTAAAAAAAAATTGACATTTAAGTGATCGTTTTGAAAGTTTTGACATTAAAGTGAGCGCCGTACATAAGTTTTGGTACTTGTAGTGTACTTAAGCCGGAAGTCTAGGTTAGACACGCCCTCTTCTTCTGGCTAGCTCTAGCCCAGAAGCGGAAGATAATTTTTATAACTCAAAAGTAGGCTTAAGCCCCAAAACAAATGTAATGTAATCTCACATAAATAATGTATGTCTACATCAGAAAGAAAAATGGTTCTAGCTGATCAATTTTTCTTCTTCTAACCAGGAAATAGGCATGTGAGATGTGACACCCTTGTTGACCGAGCCTCGGTCCACAAACGTTACGATGTTCATTTATAATAGGAGTCAGAATGAGTTTTTGTTCTTCTTTTATTGACGAAGACTTTGATTCAGCTTGATTGTGATCTTTCTCGTGTTGACTATCATTGTGTCTAATCGGACATGCATTTCACTCTCTCCCTCTCGCACTTCCAAAAGATTGATGATAAACGATACATTCCAGTTTTCGAAATTCAATCCTCGCCCAACTTTTCAGACAAGGAGAATTCTCTCTCCGATGGCAACAACTGCTTTGTCTTCCCTCTCCAAGAAGTTAAGCAAGTCCTATGTTGTTCTTCTCATGATCTTCTTTAGCTGTTTGTTGCGGCTATTGGCGGCGACCACCGTTCTTGTTCCTGGTCAGGAGTTGAGGGACAACAAGACTTTGATCTCATCCAATGAAGTGTTTGAGCTGGGATTCTTCAAGATTGGTGGGTCTTCCTCAAGCAACTACTACTTGGGCATTTGGTTCAGAGACGATCCTTACAAGAAACCGGTGCGGGTCGCGAATCGAGAGTTCCCGCTTATTGATTCTTCTGGTGTACTCTCCATCGGGTACGATGGGAACTTGGTGATTTATGATATAAGGCGATTCAATATTTAGTTAACGATGAGATGCTATCTCCTGGTAATAGCACAAGCGCCATACTACTTGATTCTGGCAATTTTGTTCTAATGGAAGGCAATAGCACGGTTTGGGAAAGCTTTTACTATCCATCGGATACGTTCTCGCCTGGCATGAAAATTGGGTTTTTCGATATAGGCACTGATAAGATGAGAAACCCGTACCTAGTTTCGTGGCGAGCCCATCTTTCCGTCCACCGGTACGTTTGTTCTCACTCTACCCGGAAATAATAAGACCCAACTCGGAGTGTGGCACCAGGACAAGGTTTTTCGACAAATCGGTTACTATGATGGTCGAAGATTCAGATTCCTATTCAACAGCTCGCTCAATGACTACAATTTCACTTATGTATCTAGCATTAGTGAGATTTACATAAGTTTTGCTACTAAGGGAAATGATAATTTTTCCTGGTTCGTTATATCCCCATCGGGCGAAATTCGGGCTTTCTCAAAGATTGGGAAGGAAATTTCAGTAGTGTATAGTCCGATATGTGCGAAAACTTCATCTAACAATGCTTGCTGACTGTTATATCGAGAAGCCGCCCTTGTGTGCAGATGGTAATAACTTTTCGAGGACAGAAGGGTTGATGCCAAACCCTAATGTTTTCAATGAATCCTATGGTGCGGGCATAAGTGACTGCGAAATAATGTGTCGGAGTAATTGCTCCTGCACTGCTTTCGCTTCATATCGTGATGACAGCACCGGATGTCGGTTTTACTACGAGAGATATAGAGTTTACTATGGGTGAAATCGGCCAAGGAAACAGAACCATGTTTGTTCGTGGGAATTTCACTAAAACAACTTATATGCTTCCAAGGAATTCTGGTAGGCTGGTAACTTATTTAATAATTTTCATCTGCATGGATCGTCATATTTTATCTTAAATATCAAGTAACCATGTTAACTTCTAAAACAAGGATTACAAGATTATTATGTGCGAGTTCATTGAATAGCTTAGCCTAAATAAGCAAGTGCAAATGTTGATGCTTCCATCCTACACTTTCGGCCTCCATTAGTCATACATATCTATTGAAGTTCACAACTAGATTGATCTGACAATTGCAATAGAATCAAACCTTAAACAAAAAAGGTTCATGTCAGAGTATGTCGCAAGAATTTTGCCTTGGACATGTGATAATTCAGTTTCATTTTCAGGTCATCGGAGAAAGAGGCTGCTCTGGTTGATACTAACCATTTCCCTAGTTGTATTCATCATTTCAGCTTTAGTTGTTTTCTCAAGATGGAAAAGTCACACATGCACAGGTTCTGATCTAATCATAAGCAAAATATTTGTTCTTTTCTTCTTTTTTTTACTCATTTCTCACTGAATAGCTTGATTCTTGAAGCAGTCTGGAATGAGAAAGGAAAAAACACGAAAAGGAGCCTGGAGTTGTTCCTGATGCAACTGGAGTCTGATGCCTCATTGGACAATCGAGATAGCCACGCTAGTAAACTAAAATCTGTCAGAAAAAGAGATCGTGAACTACCGATTCTCGGCTTTTCTTGTGTGTCAATGGCCACAAATAATTTTTCTTCGGCAAATGAACTGGGCAAGGGTGGTTTCGGGCCCGTTTACAAGGTTATTCGTCAGTTAGTAATGCAATGCAAATACTTTTTCTTCTCATTGTTTTGATCCTAGTTTTCTCAAGTATAAACACGAAAATGTCCTAATTCAAGTTGTTGCAGTTTCCTACATGCAATATCTAAAACTAAATCGCCCTAGTTTCTAATGCAGGGTACGTTGTTGGGGCATGAAATTGCTGTCAAGCGACTTTCTAGGAAGTCTGGACAAGGACCAGAGGAGTTCAAGAATGAGGTTCAGTTAGTTTCAAAGCTCCAGCACAGGAACCTTGTCAGGTTGCTGGGTTGTTGCATCGAGAGAGATGAGAAAATTTTGATCTACGAGTACATGGCTAACAAAAGCTTGGATTCCTTTCTTTTTGGTATGTCATAACTTTTCTGATTGATCAGTTCTATCAATCATGCGTCCTTTGTGACTTAGACTTAATAAAATCCGCGCAGTTCCTTACAAGAAGCCGCTTCTCGAATGGAAGAGACGCATGTTTATCATCCAAGGAATAGCTCAAGGACTTCTTTATCTGCACCAGTATTCTAGATTAAGGATCATCCATCGCGATCTGAAGACTAGCAACATTTTGTTGGATAAAGACATGAACCCTAAAATAGCTGACTTTGGGATGGCGAGAATTTTCGGAGAAAATCAGGTGCGGGCGAAGACAACTAGGGTCGTCGGGACATAGTAAGTCTCTTAAGACTCAAAAAACATGTTCCTCATGTATTTTTCCCAAATGGCTAATCAATTGTTCTGATGCAGTGGTTATATGTCTCCAGAGTATGCCGTGCACGGCCTTTTCTCTACAAAGTCGGATGTATTCAGCTTCGGAGTGATTATGCTAGAGATCATTAGCGGAAGAAAGAACACAACCTTCACTCATTCGGATCGGTCTCTAAACCTTCTAGGCTATGTAAGTTGCAATCTTTTTAGCCTGGCATTATGAAATACATATGCAAATAGCGTAAAACTTTTTGGTACACAATCCATGAGCTGACTTCAAGATGCTGTATTTTATTTTAGGCTTGGGAATTGTGGAAATCTGGACAAGGGTGTGAGTTAATGGACCTTGTATCAGCTGAACCGCCTTTCTTGAGAGAATTTTCTCTGTGCCTACACATTGCGCTATTGTGCGTACAAGAGCGTCCAGAAGATAGACCAGACATGTCGGATGTTGTTTCAATGCTGAGTAATGGGAGTTCCAATCTGCCTTCACCGAAACAAGCGGCGTTTTCTTCACAAGTAGGGAATCATGGTTCACAAGAGCATCATGATTTCTTGTCGAGCGAGATAACCTATTCCACGATGGAAGCAAGGTAGCAGTCAAATTCGAAGACAAGATTCTTGTACAGAAAACTGTGTATACAGCACCATGATCCAGCTAGTTGTTGCAATATTTTGTTATGTTCTGATGTTTGTCAGTGTGGTTAATTAGTAGACAGAAACAAACGCCTGATTCTTTTTTATGCTATGAATCAAAACAGAGGCTCTTCGAAGCATTGTTCATCTGGCAGAGACGTTTCTTATGAAGGCAACAAGGGTTTTGAAACTGACTGTCACCTTCATGGTCAGCGGATAACACTAAAATACAAGGCATAGATCTATTTTAATCACTAATCGGAGAGGTATATCATGTAGAACGAACATATCTTGATAGCCACAGATCAAGAGCCCTAATCACAGGTGAGAAAACAATCCGGATCCGCCGATCGATTGTTCTTCAAGAGAGTTTACTATAGAGATGTTTTTTAGAGATAGTCTTCTATGGAGTGTTGCTAACAGAATGACGTACGTTCTGTATACTGGATATCAGCTCTCTCTCCTTCCATGTATTCAATAGGAAATAATATCGGCCTTAATTATCACAATCAATATCGCAATAAAAGGCAATTAATTTTTCTAATCAATTTTACCCTTAATGGGCGTAATTTCCCAACAAAATCAATATCAAACAACTCCTCTTCTACAAGCTTATTGGTGGGTCAGGAGGACACGGTGGTCCATGCGAAGTTTGAGGTTTACTAAAGTGCAAGCCAGTTTTTCGTAACGCAAAGTATGCATAATTGCCCGAAAAAGTACGTATTATACTCACCATTGAAAAGAATTGGTTTTTTCACTGACCTACTTTTCTTACTTTATCATACCAGAAAATCGTAGGAAAATCACATTTAGGTCATAAATCACAATCATTTTGTTCATGGGAACAATATCTGGCAAGAGATAGATTTTTTTATTTTTATTCCCCGGATAAGCATCCGAGCTGATAAATGTGTTTGATAATGATACAAAATTTCTATTTTTCATTTGATAACAGCATAAAATTTCTACTCCATGGATTAGAAATTTGTTAAATGTCAAATGGATTAATCTGCAGATAAAATCATAAAGAATGCACATATTCAGTGATTTTGTTTTTGGTTGCTCATATTCAGTGATTTTGTTTTTGGTTGCTCTATATGCTTAGTATTAGTACCTGCATTTCCTCCCAAGACCGCTATCATTAGTGAAAACCCACCACGAATGTTCAGCTAAACATTTCATCAGATTTGTTCCTTTTCGTTTTATGGTGGGCAGACAAGTTCTTAGTGAATCTAAGGGCGTGCATGGCAACACTTACAGAATAGAAATTCATTTTGGTAACGCAACTTCATTTTTATACTTCTGGAGCTTTTTTGCTCCGGAAGCAATTTTGAAGTCACTTGAAGAAGTAAAAAAAAATTAGTTCTCTCCAAAAATTGATTTCTGGAGTGAGCGTAGTAGTGTTGCCATGTGCTCCCTAAAATTCTTGTACCGAGCTTGCCCCTCAAAACATTTCCTCAAGAACGAAAAGACAACGCTCATTGTTATCTCCCCCCTAAAACCACAAACACTACACCAGAGACGCAAGGGCTAAAATCGAGTCAAAATTAAAAAAGTCTGGAATAATCATCAAGGAGAGAAGAATTTACTGCCTCGAGTTTCCCGAAAGACCACCCGTCGGAGACGAACTCCTTCATCTTCGTCGTCGTGGAGCGATACATCCACATCGATCGTTAGTGGTAGTTATTAATTAGTGCCAAATTTAGTCCACATGCGCACTCACTCTTTTCAATGTGGGATAAGGTACCTCTTAGTTTGTTTTACAAACAAATACCAACAGTTCCAAGGTTCGTGAGCATGGTTAATCAGTAGATAGAAACAAAATTCTGATTCGTTTTATGCTGTGAATCGAAACGGGGGCTATTTGAACCATTGTTCATCTAACAGAGACCTTTCTTATGAAGGGCGCAAGGACGTTAAAACTGACTATCACCTTCACGGTTTGCTGAACTTGGTGGCAAGACTTTGCCAACTATCTTAAATCTCAAACAACTGACTAAGGCAACGCGGGAAGCATTGCCATGGCCCTTAACTAGAAATTAATGGATTTCATATACGTGGAAATAGCTAATACGACGGTAACATTGCTCTCTTCTTTTGACGAAGCAAAATCCAGACCAGACAATCATGTTCTGGGTGTGCCCTTTTGAGCAGAATTTGTCTGATTTGAGAGCGATTAATTGACCCTACTCATGCCCAAGTGACTCACGGCCGCACACTAAGGCGACCAAATTGATTTAGCTAGTATGAACACACATAAAAGCTAGCCCATATAACCTGATCAAGTCGTTTTCTTTTATGCTTATAATGAAGGTCAATTAATGGCACCACACAAAATCAAATCAAGTAATCATGACTTTTGCCCTTGTGAAAGCAAGTCAATGTCGACCCATGTTTTGAATGCAACTCACGAAGAAAATTGCATTTCGAACACTTCCTGCTTCTTCTTTTTTGTAAACAATTTTAATAACAGATTACATTGAAAGAAGAAAAAAATGAGGTATGGTCCAATCAATCGCCACTTCACTTCATTAGTGAAACGCGGGCTCTTTGAAGCATTGTTCATCTCACAGAGACCTTGCTTATGAAGACAACATGAGTGTTGAAACTGACTTGGTTTATGATGTAATGACCTCAGAACCTTTCCCCGTATCAACCTTTTTATAATTTTCCTTAACCATTTTTTTTTTCTTATTTTCTGCCAACTTTTATTTTTAATGATGAGTGTACTTGAGATAACGGACATAGCAACCTTTATATGTAAAAACACATAATTTCACATATACATCAATATATCTTACATCATGATATAGCCTCCCATTTACTATTCTACAAATAAAATACAAAAAAGATTAAATACTTATTTTCATACTCTATCTCTCTCAGCTACTATTACCTACATCTCAAGGCTCCACCTCGACCACATCTACAGCGTTACTCCGATACATATGCATATAGGTGGGTGGCCAAGCTAAGTAGTTCACGGTGGGTCCATCAATTTCCTGGAAAATAAAGGGATGAGTGAACAGCTTAGTAATTTCATTTATTGGGCAGTAAATGAAATTACTAGGCCTAAAGCGAGAATGTCAACTTTATACTCAATAAAGCTATCATGTGATCTATTGTAAATATGAGCATGAATCTTCATTTGTAAATCATCAAATGTGAGAAGTCCACCACATAACTTTTGTTCAAATGCCATGAACACCTCAATTCATGCAACTCTCATCAAACGGCCATTCCTGGCTCGTCAATTTGTGCCTATCCGGGCCATATACATTTGCCTATCCGGGACATAATAGTTGTCTATTCAGGCTATAATTAGTAAGACATATCCCGAGAACGCGCACTTGTGGGTTCAACGTTACCAAATGGTAAATGTTTCGCAAAATTATCTTCATAGGAACGACTACTCAATGTACCCACAATATGAACCCTTGAGACTTTGAGAGAATGTTTACTTGTTCGGACCATAATAATTGCCTATCTAGGCTATACTCGTTCCTCGGATGATCTGCACAAACACATTCTTACGGGCGCATGCATCAAATTATTTTAATGCAAGAAAATATCGTCGTGGCTTGATACAATAACACACTTATTGCACATGAAATACACACAATTCATGTCCATCTAATGCAATACTTTATTTAAGTAACAAACGGACGTTACCACATTAGATCTAGTATGAGAGGCGGCGGCCTGAGGCGGTGGTGGAAATCGAGAGTGGAAGGTTAGCGTGAGGGAGAAGGGGGAGTAAAAGAAAAGAGAAGGATAGTATACAAGGAAGAAGGAGAGGATTGGCGGATGATGGAATGAACAAATCGCACCCCTATTTATTAGGGGTGATCGGTTTTCGGTCCGGTCCAGTTCCCCTCAAGAATCGAAAACCGAACCGGTGGTCCAGATTCTCAATTTTTGAAACCGGGAATCGGACCACCGGTTCGATCCGTTCCCCGGCGGTTCCATTGGACTGAATACATGCCAAAAAAATTCCGGAGAAAAAAAAATTCTTGATTAATGAACCATCACTTAGTAGAATCACACGGCGGGACCTCGGACCAAATTGAGAGCTATTGAGCTATTGAGGTTCTCGAGAAGTTTTTTTTCTAACTATTGAATAGGTCGACTAAACTATAGGACCTAGTTTCCTAATGACACCGAGAAAGACTTCTCCTTCGTTTTGTCACCATAGAGTAGCATATCGGGGTCTTCAAGTTTACCGAATTCCTCATCGATACGAAAAGCATGCATCAATTGTTGCCACACCTTTTTTTCCACATTGAACAGGTGTATCAAAACCTCAATAGCTTCTCAACTTGATAAAATTTCTTGGACACTTGATTCAAGTTTCTTGTTCATCTGCATGTGGAGAAGAAACAGAGCACCGAACTTAAAATAAAAAACAAATCGATCCGTCCGATCCTAAGACCCTAGAACAGGGAACCGGACCGCTCTCTCTAGAACTAGGAACCGAACCATTGGTCCCGGTTTGGGCCGTCCGATTTGCTCACCCCTATTATTTGTAGGAATTTCCTAGCATTAATTACTTGAAAGCGACATTGATCTTATCATATTTCTTGAAAACGGCATTGATCTTATCATATCATTGATTACTTGAAAGCGACATTGATCTTATCCTTTAGCATTAATTATTCTAATGCGACATTGATTTTATCCTTTAGCATTCATTATTTGAAAGCGATATTGATTTTATCCTTTTATTAATTGCATAAAAATGACATTGTTCTTATCTTAATACTTGAAAATGACACTCTTCTTATCCATTAAAAAGACTTAATTGACTTAGAATTAACTTTATTCTTATCTTTTAGAAAGTTGACTTGCCATTAACTCAATTCATGAACTACCTTTTAATATTCTGTTTTCTACATAAATTTCTCGCTTAACTCCCAAATAAGAAAAAGATGACTTCCTTGAGAAATTTAGAAATAACTTTCTAAAAGTTGCGGAATAACCTCTTCTAAAATTCCTTAAAGAAAGTCGAGAGAATTTATTTTACTCTCTAATTATTTCTAGTGTAGGGAAAAATTTGGGATGTCACAACTCTTTCCCCTTAAGAAATTTAGTCCTCGAAATTTGAACGTACCGGGTTATCAAATAGGTGTGGGTACTTACCCCTCATTATATCCTCCCTCTCCCAAGTAGCCTCTTCCACGCCAAGTCATTGCCATAGAACTTTGACTAAAGGAATTGTCTTATGCTTTAGTACTTGTTCTCTTCAATCCAAAATTTGCATTGGTTCCTCTATGTATGATATACTTTCTTACGTGTCAATTGTCTCAAACTTCAGTACATGAGTCGGATCGGGCTCAATACGTCATGGATTTTGAAAAATTTGGGTGGCAAGGCCAACCGATAGGCTAGGTTTCCTATTTTCTCTAGGATTTGAAAGAGCCCTATGAATCTCGGGTTCAACTTACCTCTCCGGCCAAAGCATAACACACCTCTAATAAAGTAAATCTTGAGGAATACATGATCGCCCACGCCGAACTCTAACAGGTTTCCTTCTTTTATCAAGTATAACGTTTACGCCGACTCGAGCCATTTTAAGTCGATCTCAGATTACCGCTACGACATCGGTCGTTATCCGAACTAGTTCGGGTCCTATCAATTGCCTTTCGCCAACTTCATTCCAACAAATTGGAGTTCGGCAAGCTCTTCCATACAATGCTTCAAAGGGTGCCATTCCGATACTCTGCTGGTAACTATTGTTGTAGGCAAATTCCGTGAGATGCAAATATTCATCCCAATTGCCTTTGAAATCGATAGAACATGCTCGCAACATATCTTCCAAGATTTGAATGGTCCTTTCGACTAACCATCGGTTTGGGTTTGTCGTTGATATGCTATATTGTATTGTAGCTTTATTCCCAATGCCTCTTGCGGACTCCGCTGTAAAGCGGGCATAAATGTCGGATCTCGATCAAAAGTGATCGATACAGAACTCCATGTAATCGCACTATACATTGAACGTATAGCTCGGCATATTTCTCCATTGAAGAATTAGTCCGCACAAGCAAAAAGTGAGCAGATTTGGTCGGATGATCAACAATTACCCAAATGGAGTTGCGACCTCGTTGAGTCCTTGGTATTCCTTGAATGAAGTCCATGGTCATATGCTCCCACTTCCATTCTGAAATTTCTAACGGTTGTAATGTTTCGCCAGGCTTGCAATGTTGAGCTTTAACTTGTTGGCTCGTCAAGCATTTTGCAACATGTTTAGCTATATCCATTTTCATGCCATTCCACCAATAGTGTTGTCGAAGATTCTAGTACATTTTCATGTTTCCTAGGTGGATGCTATAACTACTCCGATGGGCTTATGATGAGATTTCTTCCTTCAATTTTTCATTGTTAGGAATGCGAGACACCCACGAAACTTTAAGGCTCCATCACTAGATACTTGGAAGTTTGGTTACTTCCCATTCAGAGCTTCTTCTCAAAGTTTAGCTACCTTGGGGTCGTCTTGCTGTAATGCCTTAATCCTTCATACTATTTCTGGTTCAATTCGAAGGGTAGTGATTAAATTGGAAAGTTTCCCTACTTCGAACTTAAATTCCGTATCCCAAACTTTCTCCAAGAGGGTCCACTCTTTGACCATCATGTGTGCAATGGCCGACTTCCGACCGAGAGCATCCGAGACTCTATTTGCTTTTCCTGGTAGGTATAATATCTCGATCCATAATCTTTCAATAATTCCATCCATTGTCGTTGTCTCATGTTCAGCTCCTTCGGGAGAACAAGTACTTTAAGCTTTGATGATCAATATAAATCTTGAACTTCTCCCCATATAGATAATGTCTCCAAATTTTCAATGCAAAGGCGATAGCCGCAAGTTCTAGGTCATGAGTTGGATAGTTCAACTCATATAATTTTAGTTGCCTGGAGGCATAAGCGACTACTTTGTCATGCTACATTAGGACACATCCAAGTCCTTTATGGGATGCATCACTATAAATAGGGAAGCCTCCCGATCCTACTAGTATAGTTAGGACATGTGAGGTTGTTAGCCTCGCTTAAGCTCACGAAAGCTTCGTTCACATTTGTCGGTCCATTCAAATTTGACATCTTTTTTGTCAAATTTGTTAAGGGGGCAACTATACTTGAGAATTTTTTCACGAACCTTCTATAGTATCTAGTGAAACCCAAGAAACTCCGAACATTCGTCACTGTCATTGCTCTTGGCCAATTGGTTATCGCTTCCACCTTCGTTGGATCTGCCAATATCCCTTCATATGTCACCACGTGGCCTAAGAATACCACGCGATCCAGCCAAAATTCACATTTGCTGAATTTGGCATATAACTTATGTTCCTGAAGTGTTTGCAATACCATTCTCAGGTGTTGCTCATGGTCATTGGATACACCAAAATGTCATCGATGAAAACTATAATAAAACGATCCAAGAATGGGTTAAACACCCGGTTCATTAAATCCATGAAGGATGTGGGTGCATTAGTAAGACCAAAGGGCATTACCAGGAACTCATAATGACCATATCGAGTTCGGAAAGTGGTCTTCGGGATATCTTCGGGCCTAATTCTTAGTTGATGATAACCAAACCTCAAATCTATCTTGGAGAACACCGATGCTCTTTGTAACTCGATTGAACAAATCGTCGATTCTAGGTAATGGGTACTTATTCTTGATAGTTACCCTATTCATCTACCAAGTAATCAATGCAAAGACGCAATGACCCTTCCTTCTTTTTCACAAATAATACAAGTGCTCCCCAAGGTGATGCGCTTGATTGGATAAAACCCTTATCGAGTAATTCTTGTAATCGAACCTTTAATTCCTTAAGCTCCGTCGGAGATATACGATAGGGAGCTTTGGAAATGGTTTTTTCCCTAGAGCTAGCTTAATAACGAACTCTATTTCTCGCTCCGGAGGTAGCCCTAGTAACTCTTTTGGGAAGACACCTGGAAACTCTTGCACAATAGAGATATCTTCCAATTTCAACTCTTCCTTAGACTTGTCCACTACGGTTGCTAAATATCCTTAACAACCGTCCCCAAGAAGTTGGCACGCTAATAGTGTGGATACAAGAAGTATTGAAGGGCTTCCTTTATTTCCCAAGAACTCATAACTAGGGTGATTGGGTGGGTAGAATTGAATAACTTTCCCATAACAGTCTACCTTGACTCTTTGCATACTAAGTCAATCCATGCCTAAAATGACGTCATAATCATACATAGCTAATACAAAAAGGTCTGCTACTTGTTCTTTCCCCGTGATGATAACTCTACCCTCCTCACATATTAGTGTAGATAGAAGGACTTTTCCTAAGGGAGTAGAAATACTAAGGAGTGTTTCAAGTGGTTTAGGTTGTAATCCAATTAGCCAGTGCAAATTGTTCGAAATGAATAAATGCGTGGCACTAGTATCAAATAAAGCATGGGCACTCTTACCGTGTACTAAGATTGTACCGGAGATAATGGTCTTAGCAGCCCTCTGCCTATTCTTGGGTTACCGCATACACTCGGCCCTGAACCGTTGGCCACCGCGCATTTCCTGGTTGAGCATGTCCACCCCGATTCAAACGTTCGGTTGGTGCAAGTAGTTGGACTCACGAGAGGGCAATCTGTGCCATGTGGCCTTGCCGACCACATCTAAAGCAAGCTCCAATTTGAGTTCTACATGGCACATTACCATGTTATCTCGCCATAGATTCGGCATATCTTATTTTGCATCGATGGTCGCTTAAACCCTCTCGTTATTACCTTTATCAAAGGGTCGCTTCTTGTTTTTGTTTCGTTGGAGAAAGGAACGCCCTCCTTGAGGTGTAACCATCCGGGATCTCTCCACGAAATCCTTTTCTACCATTGGGCATGTTCATATACTTCATTGTAATCCTTTGGGTTCAGTGGCACTAGTGGACTTTTGATGTTGGGCCTCGGTCCATCTAGGGATCTTTTCGCTCTATCCTCTGGTTCTTCAATTAACTTAGGGGAGAATTGGGACAATTCGGTGAACTTTGCTTCATATTGGTCCATTGTCGGATCATTTTGCTTCGGATGTAAGAACTCCTTCATCTTCGATCACGAGCACAATCGAAAAAGTATTTTTCGAAAAATGACTTAACAAAAGCCTTCCACGTAACAACAACATCGTAGGGAAAACTATTCTCTTGGTAGCTGTCTACCGGGAATTGGTATTTCCTTGGAGTCGGTACTCTACCGAGCTACCCTATCAACGCCGTAACACCCTAATAAAGCGAAGATATTCTCAAGTTCATCAATCCAAGTTTCGCCTAGCAAGGATTTCTGTACCGATGAATGTTGCTGGCTTCAATCTCATGAACTGTTCAACTAGTCCTTGCAAATAACGTTCACCATTCATTTTGTTAGAGTTAGGTCGTTGTTGGGCTTGCCGATTCACCATATTCCCCAAGTTTTCAAGTATCTACAAGATCCCTTCCAGGATGGTGGTCATTCATAGCCTTTCCTTTTCCCTTAGAGGTTCCAAACCTTAGAATTCATACTATACGGAAAAACTGTAATTTACTAAATTCACATTAACCTCGTCGGTCCGAGCAAGTAAAAATATTTTTTTTCACTATTATACTTTAATTACAAACTGTCTACAATGGTAATCTCTAGGATCGAACCCCGGTCGCTCTTGGACCCACTTCATTCCCTTACCACTAGGCTATCGCAATGATGGCGACATAAATTGCTTACTTTAAATTTTTATTTCTAAGAGTCATGACGTGAAAAATGGCAATCCAGTCATAAAATCTATAATACCACAATCATAAATTCAAGCAATTGAATGCACTTACCTCACCGACGAGTCCAAATTTCGGCATGCCACTCCCTTATGCATTTTTCCCAGCCGCTTATTCCAAAGACTCTAACACAACTAAATCATTATTATCACTCCAATTTACCAAAACCTAGGCTTTGATACCACTCAAATAGGGATGTAACGACCTTAGGACTTTTCCCCTAATAAACCTATTTATAATTTTCCTTAACCATTTTTTTTTGTTTCTTATTTTCTCGCCAATCTTTATTTTTAACGATTAGCGTATTGAGATAACAAACATAGCAACCTTTATATGAAAACACACATAATTTTACATATGCATCAATATATCTTACATCATCATATAGCCTACTATTTACTAGTCTACAAATAAAATACAAAAGAGATTAAAGACTTATTCTCATACTCTATCTCTCTCACTACTATTATCCACATCTCAAGGCTCCACATCGACCACATCTACAGGCGTTACTGCGGTACATATGCATATGGGTGGACTAGACAACCGAGGAGCTCGCGGTGGGTCCCTCAATTTCCTGAAAAATAAAGAAATGAGCGAGCAGCCTAGTAAATGAATTTACTAGGCCTAAAGCAGAATGTCGACTTTATACTCAACAAAGCTATCATGTGATCTATTTGTAAATATGAGCATGAATCTTCATTTGTAAATCATCAAATGCGTGAAGTCCACCACATAAATTTTGTTCAAATTCCATGAATACCTCAATTCATGCAAGTCACATCAAACGGTCATTCCTGTCTCGTCAATTTGTGCCTATCCGGCTATAAATAATTGCCTATCCTGGCTATAATAGTTGCCTATCCGGGCTATAATTAGTAAGACGTATCCTGGGAACGCTCACTTGTGGATTCAACATTACCAAACGGTAAACGTCTCGCAAAATCACTTTCATGGGAACGACGGCTCAATGTACCCACAATACAAACCCTTGAGACTTTAAGGTAACGTTTGCCTATCTCGGGCCATAATAATTGCCTATCCGGGCCATACGTCATTCCTCGGATGATCCGCACAAACACATTCTTGCGTGCGCATGCATCAAATTATTTTAATGCAAGAAAATATCGTCGTGGCTTGATGCAATAACACACTTATCGCACATGAAATGCACAAAATTCATGTCCATCTAATGCGATACTGTTTAAGTAACAAACGGACGTTACCGCATTAGATCTAGTAATCCCATTTACCTGGAACCCGAATTACGGTGTCCTACGTCAAGCAACAAGGAAACAAGACGAGAAGTAACGTGATCTGCAGTGGCAAACGATGGAATGAACAAATCGTACCCCTATTTATAGGAGCTTCCTAGCATTAATTACTTGAAAGCGACATTGATCTTACCCTATTACTTGAAAGTGACGTTGATTTTATTCTATCTTTAATTACTTGAAAGCGACATTGATCTTATCCTATTACTTGAAGCGACGTTAATCTTATCTTATCATTAATTACTTGAAAGCGACATTGATCTTATCCTATCTTTAATTATTTCAAAGCGACGTTGATCTTATCCTATCTTTAATTACTTGAAAGCAACATTGATTTTATCATTTAGCATTAATTATTCGAAAGCGACATTGATTTTATCCTTTTATCAATTGCATGAAAAGGACATTGTTCTTATCTTAATACTTGAAAATGACACTCTTATCCATTAAAAAGACTTAATTGATTTAGCATTAACTTTATTCTAATCTTTTAGAAAGTTAACTTGCCGTTAACTCAATTCAAGAACTATCTTTTAATATTCTGTTTTCTACAGAAATTTCTGCTTAACTCCCAAATAAGAAAAAGATGACTTCCTTGAGAAATTTAGAAATAAATTTTTAAAATTTGCGGGATAACCTCTTCTAAAATTCCTTAAAGCAAGGTCGAGAGAATTTATTTTACTCTCTAATTATTTATAGTGTAGGGAAAAATTTGGGATGTCACATATGAGGCCCAAAAGAATCCATGGTAATGCGACCACTCCTTCCTTATTCCTTCCTGGTTTGCCGAACTTGGTGGCAAGTCTTTGGAAACATCTTAAATCTCAAATTAACTGAACAGGGCAATGTGAAAGGCATTGCCATCGCTCTTGACCCAGACTTACTGCATTTGATATACAAGGAAATAGTAAATATAATGGAACAGTGCTCTCTCCTTTCGACAGAACAAAATTAAGACTCGATAGTCATGTTTTGCGTGTGCTTTTTCAAAAATCAAGATTAGACAAGCAGTCTTCCACAAGGTTATTGGTGGCTAGGAGGTGGCCTTTTATAGGATACCGTGGCCGATATGAAATTTATGGTTTGCTGAGAAGTGCAAGTTAATTTTTTCATAACTTGAACTATGCATAATTGCCCAAAAAAGAATGTTTGTATATTCACCATTAAAAAAAATGGCTTTTTCATTGACCAATTTTGCTTAGTTCATTGTACCAGAAAACCCTACGAAATCAATTTTATAGACATGAGGAACGTGCATAGCAAGTCCTAAAACTTTCACAAAAAAAAAAAAAAATACAAGTAAGACCTAAAACTTGTTACTAAAGTACATTCGAGTCCTAAAACTTTCAAAAAGTGCAATCAATTTCTAAAACTTCTCATATTATTCCAATCAAGTTCTTCCATTGATTGCACTTTTTGAAAATCTTCACTCTTGTGATAAGTTTAAGGATTTCATTACACTTTTTGAAAGTTTCAGAACTTGAATGCACTTTTGTAATAAGTTTTAGGACTTGATTATACTTTTTGAAAATTTTAGGACTAATTTGCACTTTAATGACAAGTTTTAGGACTTTCAATACACTTATCCATATAGACATTTACTCTCCGTATGAAACACAAGCATGTGATGCATTTCTTGACCATGCTTCGGTCTACAAAAGTGCAAAAAAAATGGGGCAATTATGCTCGGTTCATACACAACAAGGCCCAACTCAAAGTGTCGAGCCAGAACGAGGTGTCGAGACTAGGCGGTTGGAGATTCAGGCTTCTATTTGGCAGCTCGTTCCATGATTATAACTTCCCATTCGTGTCTAGTGCTACTGAGACTTACTTAACTTTTGCTAGAAAGAAAATAACAGCTGGTCCTGGTTCGTAATAGCACCCATTAGGAGAGATTCAGGTTTTCGCGATGATTGGGAAGGAAACTTCGTTAGCTTATATAGAGTGCGGCCGACTTCTATATCAAGGAGCCACCATTTTGCACAGCTGTGAATAACTTCTTAAGGATAGAACGGTCCATGCTAAGTCCTAACACTTCTCAATGAATCTGATGGTAATGGCATTAGGGACTGCGAAATAATATGCAGCAAATTGCTCTTATACTGCATTTGCTTCTTATCGTGATAACGGTAGTGGATGTCAATTTTAATCACAACTATTGATTGCAACATCAGATTTGCATATATTGAAATGATGTTTTTTTTTTTTCGAAAAGATACTTTATTTATAACATTAAGAGTTCAAAAGAGAACGGCGGGATAAGTACACCATGAGTGCCATAACTTGTGTATCGGCGTTTACTTGAGTGCCATAATCTTTCAAAACGTTCACTTAAGTGCCATAACTTTCAAAAATCGTTCACTTGAGTGCCACGTCGGAGCAAAATCGTTCACTTGAGTGCTATATCAACTTTTTCGACGTGCCACGTCGCCTTTCCGACTTGCCACGTCCGCTTTCCCGGTGAGCCATGTCAGCTTTCCGCCGCCACGTCGCCTTTTTTCGGCATCCACGTTAACTTGGCATTTAAGTGAACGATTTTTTAAAGTTATGACACTTAAGTGAACGTTTTGAAAGTTATGGCTCGAGTGAGCTGCCGCACAAAAGTTATGACACTTCTAAGTGTCTTTTTCCCGAGAACGGCCCAACGTAGGGGCATCCAAACAAATAAGATCCTAAAGAGGTTAGGAGGGTTTTGACAACCAATACGAAGAAAGTGAATCCACGTAGCATCTGACCCAAAAAAGGAAATTCCACACAGCAGGCTTTGCCGATGAAATCAGCCACCCGGTTGTCCATTCGGCTCCAGTGGGCTATGTATTATCCTTGTAGAGGCCCAACAGAGATTGGGCCTCCAACATAATTGCTTTAATTTCCCACGGAGCCTTCTTTGGTTCTTCAACCACGCTTAAAGAGTCAGACGACAAGCGCGGTGAGCCGTCCGTTCTAGATCTGAAGTGCTTCAGGGCTTCCACGAGCGCGACAGCTTCAGCTTGAATCGGTGAAGAAGCTCTAATTTTTTCGATAAATCCATCAAGCAAGATTCTAGTAGCGTCTTGTAGAATGCCCGCGATGTGTCCTTCCTTGCATCCTGCAACGATTGAGCAATCCATGTTGACACTCGGCTTCTTCGAAGACTGCAAGCTTCCTTTGCGGTGTGGTCGAGATCTATTCCCATAAAGTTTCGAGCTTTTAGCGTTCGATTTGCCATAGCTTTGAATCATCGCCTCTGCTTCTGATATTAGGGTCTCTAATTTGGGTTTTTTCTATCGGAACACAAAATCGTTGCGCGCTTTACACACGAGTCAGAGGTGAACCGCAATTTTCTCCAAGGAAGGCGAGATTCCATCCTGAGTAAGTTGATTTTCTGGCCATTCATCCATGCGCCTAGTATACTGACCTGGGTTTTGGATTTTCAATGATGGATCTCGCCGTATATTCTCGGTCCAAGGGCAAAGGAGGAACGTGTGTTCCAACCTCTGTGTTACAGAAGGGTCACAGAGGTTGAGAGATGATCTTTTGCCTCAACAGATTTTCTCTAATCGAAGAGATGTGTGATCGTCTACTCCTCCCAACACTATGGTTTTCTTGTATCTGTTTAGAGACTTACTATGTCCCGATGACCCTGGCCGTCTTCGCTGCGCTTCATTCTCTCCAAAAACTCTCGCCATCCCAAAGTCCGATGTCTTCGGGTTCATGTTACTGTCCAACAGTATGTTGCTGGTCTTCAGGTCGCGGTGAATGATCCTGAATCCAGAATACCGATGCAGATAAAGAAGCCCCTGAGCTATCCCTTCGATTATGAGCACACGTCTCTTTCATTCCAGCGATGGCTTCTTGCTAGGATCTGCACCAGCAATGCTTCAGTCGAATCGCAAGGATACTTCTTGTGTAAGTTAAAATGAAAAGATAGTTAAATAGCATACCAAACAGAAAGGAATCCAAGCTTTTGTTGGCCATGTATTCATAGACTAAGATTTTCTCGTCTCTCTCGATGCAGCAACCTAACAACTTTACCAGGTTCCGATGCTGGAGCTTCGATATTACCTGGACCTCATTTTTTAACTCCTCTGGCCCTTGTCCGGACTTTCTTGAAAGTCGCTTCACAGTAATTTCATGCCCCAGCAACATACCCTGCACGGGACACCAGGACCATTTAGTCTAAACAGATTGCGTTTTGGGTACTGCAGATCCTAAGCACGGGAAAAGAAACCAATTGCAATTGAAGTCTTGATATTTGAACAAACTTTATATACTGGACTGAATCTGCCCTCGCCCAGTTTGTTTTCAGCAGAAAAATTACTCGTGGCTGCCGACATGCAAGAGAAACTGAGAATTGGTAGCTCGTGATCCCTCTTTCTGACAGATATCAGCTTGCTATAGCAGCTGTCTTGATTTTCCACCGAGACATCCGAACCCAATTGGATCAGGAATAACTCCAGGTTCCTTGCCGTGTCCATCTCGTTCTTCCATGCCGCTTCGAAGAATCAAGCACTGCAGTGAGAATAAGACAGAAAGCAGGCGAACTTATTTGACCTGGCAAAGATTAGTACCTATCCGGCTGTTTTTCCATCTTGAGATGGAAACCATAGCTGAGACGACGAACAAAACCACTGGAACGATCAGTATTAACCAAAGCAGCTTCTTGCTCCAATGCTCTGAGAATAAAACTGTCATTTCATTGTTTCAAGCCAAAGCCTATAGATAGATCCAACTGCAGTCAAGAGTATTTGTCACTCCATTGGTGTGTGCATTCTACTATAAAACACTGGAAAATGATTGTCGGCGGATCGATCCAGTTACAGGATTCTGAGGGCCATGCGTATAGCATCATCATGAAGAATGCTTGGCACATTTAGATAAATTGACTAAGATCAGTGGAGTGTGTGAATGCAATCAGAATATCAGAAATCCAATGTAATACAACCCACCTGCTTTCCTTCGAACATGAGCAGCTGTTTCATTGCTATTCCACCGAACAAGCATGACCGCATCCCGTTGGCCAGTCTCATCTGCAAAAAAATTTAAGTCTCCATAGAAAAATTGACAACCCGTGTCGTCATCACGATAGGTACCAAAAGCATTACAAGAACAATTGCTCCTGCACATTATTTCACCGTCACTGATACCCAGATGATCCAATTCATTGAAAGCATTAGGTTTTGGCACAGATCCTTCTTTTAATCACAGGGCTGGCTTATCGATATGACAGTCGCTTGAACCGCTAGAAGTATTTGTGCAAATTGGGCTATAGACCGCCGAAATTTCCTTCCCGATCTTTGTGAAAGCCTGAATTTGCCCAGATGGAGACAGGACAAACCAGGACATTCTATCAGTTACACTGGTGTCGTAAGTCAAGTACATCTCACCAGCATTAGAAACGGAAGTAATGTCGTAGTCTTCGAGCAAGCTGTTAAGGAGAGACCTGAACCTATGTTCATCTAGGTACCTGATCACCCTTGAGACATCGTCTCGGTGAAACACAAGTTGCGTCTCATTCGTAGAGGCCATCAGGACGAGAACAAAAGGACCAGTAGAAGGCACAGATGGGCTCTGCCACGAAACGAGAAACTGTTCTCTTGCCTTTTCCGTGCCCAAATTGAAAAACCCTAGTTTCATCCCGGGCAGGAACGTGTCCGATGGATAGTAGAAGCTTTCCCGAACCGTGCTCTCGCCTTCCACAAGAACGAAGTTCCCCAAATCAAGAAGTCTGGCAACGTTGTTGCCGTTAGTGGCCAACATTGCCGGATTGACCAAGACTTGAATCAGCCTTCTATCAGAAATCACCAAGTTCCCATCAGACCGAACGGAAAGAACACCGGAAGAGTCGGGGATCGGTTGCTCCCGATTGGCGACTCAGATCGGCACCTTGTAAGGATCATCCTTGAACCAAATGCCCAGGTAGTAGTTGCTTGAGGAAGACCCGCCTGTCCTAAAGAATCCTTGTTCAAACTTCTCATTGGGTGACACCAAGGTCTTGTTGTCCTTCAAGTCCCGACTAGGTAACAGGGTGTCTGTTGCCTCAGACAGCCTCAAGCAGCAGCTACAGAAGACTAGGAAAACACAGAACTTGGTGAACATATCTGAGAGTGAAAACTGGGCTGTGGCCATTGAGGATGAATTTTCCAATCTCTGGGAGGTGTTGCCTTGCAATCTCTCAGGAGGGTTTTCAGTAAATGGCATACTTTGGTTGACTTGAAATCTTGAGGGCAACATTAGTCGTTGCATAAATGAAAGCATCGAAAGCCTGAAGGGACTGTATCATCAAAACACCAGCGTGGACCGCAAAAGTCCGCATCCCTGAAAGAAATGGGCCGAGTTCATGGGGAAAAGATACTCCAAGTTCTAAGCGGATGCGTACGTAATGTATCTAATATCTTTTGGACCCACGCAATGCGAATATAGAACTTGTAGAGTCAAGAGGAATAGAAACGATTGAGTGGTAGAGTTGTGGAAACACCTCTTTCGTCCCTATTTTGGACCGAAACAATATGCCACTCCTGAAACACGGAAGAATTGAAACCTTAGATCAAAACACTATCTCGTGAATGGTATGAGCTGCTTAAATAAGAATTTTTAACAACGAATAACCAGAACTATTACTCACTACATCCAAAAATTTCCATTAATGAAATATCACACTTGACTCTACAAGTTCTATATTCGCATTGTGTGGATCCAAAGGATATAGATATGCGTTGCATGAAAGTGAAAAAAAAAAAAAGCTTTGAAATCTTTTTTCCATGAAATACATATATTCACCATACGATTTGAATTTTTTTTTCCATTGCTAACTAAGACGGGAAAATAACTAAAATGTTGATCCGAAAAGCAAAACTTATCAAATCGGTGCAATCAAGTCGTTTCGTTAATTTTAGTCCAATTTGGCTACGGAAAATACTAACGTGGCTCTTTTTAATTATTTTTTCTATCCCACGTGGCACCGACATGGCTAACACGGCGTTGTTTTGGTCCAAATCTTTTTAATACAAAATTTTTAGGTCATGTTAAAAAAATAATTTAAAAAACTACAAACAAGGGGGGGACAAAAGGATGAAGTAGGAGGAGGAAGATGTAGGAAGCGAGGGCTGTTGCCGCTGGCCCTTCCCGGCGGGGCTCCTCTTTTTACTGAGATTTACTTAACTTTTGCTGCTAAGAAAAATAATAGTTGGTCCTAGTTCGTAATGGCCCCCGTCTGGAGAAATTCAGGTTTTTCACAGTGATTGGGAAGGAAACTTGCTTAGCTTTTAGTCCAATTTGTGCAAATACTTCCTCTAACAGTGTGACCGGCCGTTGGTCCTAGTTCGTAATGGCCCCCGTCTGGGCATTTGTGACTGCAAAATAATCGACCCGACTCAGGCCCAAGAGACTGAGCCCCACTAAGGCGGCCCGACACCATTTAATCGATTTAGCTGGTATGAAGACACATAGAAGCTGGCCCATACAAGCCCCAGTAGAGTAGCTCTCTTCGATTCTTGTAATGAAGGTCAATTAATGGCGCTGAAGTGAAAGTTGGTTACCATGACTTTTGTCCTTATGAAACCGAGTTAATGTCCATCCATGTTTTAAATTTGCATTTTGAAGCATGAACATAGTATAAAATGCAATTTTCTTCTCTTTTTTTGGCGCTGTAGTTGCATGAAAGTACTTCGCTTTTTGATCTCCCTACCTTAACCAATTTGTTGTTGATCTCATCTCCTAGTATATTTCTTACGGCCTCCAAACTTCTCCATATGCCTAGTAATTTGATTTTCCTATTTTATTGTAAGGTTCGTGAGTTGCTATTTTCAGCATTTCAATTTGGTGAAAAGTATTAGAAAATGGCATCGGATCGATGGTTGGTGGCCCACTCTCAATATATATAGATGTTTGATTAAAAATTCAAGGAAGAAATCGGTGACCAACCTGATTTTTGGATAGATGGGAGTAAAAGTGGATCCAACTAGATGGGTTGACTCGGACTTAGACTCTATTTTAGCGATCTCCTCGGGTCTTCTAGGCAGGTGAGAATAAAAGTGGGTCCCATTGATACCGAATATGTTAATGGGATTGGACTTAGGCTGCCTCTTAGCAATCTCCTGGGGCCGATGGTCGACCATTGTTGAGATCCGGCGATCGACTGTAGAAAGAAGGGAAGATTAAAATAAATAAATAAAAAGATTAAACAGATTAAAATATTGTTAAAATTTCTCCATATCAATAATGTATGTCTACATCAGAAAGAAAAATGGTTCTCGCTGACCAATTTTTCTTCTTCTAACCAGGAAATAAGCATTTGATTTTGAGATGTGACACCCTTGTTGACCGTGCGTCGGTCCACACAAGTTATGATATTCATTTATAATAGGAGTCAGAATGTGTTTTTGTTCTTCTTTTATTGACGAAGACTTTGATTCAGCTTGATTGTGATCCTTCTCGTGTTGACCATCAATGTGTCTAATCGGAAATGCATTTCACGCTCTCCCTCTCGCACTTCCAATAGATTGATGGTACACGATACATTCCAGTTTTCGAAATTCAATCCTAGCCCAACTTTTCAGACAAGGAGAATTCTCTCTCCGATGGCAACAACTGCTTCGTCTTCCCTCCCCAAGAAGTCAAGCAAGTCCTATGTTGTTCTTCTCATGATCTTCTTTAGCTGATTGTTGCGGCTATTGGCGGCGACCACCGTTCTTGTTCCTGGTCAGGAGTTGAGGGACAACAAGACTTTGATCTCATCCAATGAAATGTTTGAGCTGGGATTCTTCAAGACTGGTGGGTCTTCCTCAAGCAACTACTACTTGGGCATTTGGTTCAGAGACGATCCTTACAAGAAACCAGTCTGGGTCGCGAATCGAGAGTTCCCGCTTATTGATTCTTCTGGTGTACTCTCCATCGGGTACGATGGGAACTTGATGATTTCTGATATAAGGCGGATTCAGTATTTAGTTAACGATGAGATGCTATCTCCTAGTAATAGCACAAGCGCCATACTACTTGATTCGGCAATTTTGTTCGATGGAAGGCAATAGCACGGTTTGGGAAAGCTTTTACTATCCATCGAACACATTCCTGCCCGACATGAAAATTGGGTTTTTCGATATAGGCACCGATAAGATGAGAAACCCGTACCTAGTTTCATGGCAGAGCCCATCTGTTCCCTCCACCGGTTCATTTGTTCTCACTCTACCCGGAAATAATAAGACCCAACTCGGAGTGTGGCACCATGACAAGGTTTTTCGACGGATCGGTTACTATGATGGTCGAGATTCGGATTCCTATTCAACAGCTCGCTCAATGACTACAATTTCACTTGTGTGTCTAGCATTACCGAGATTTACATAAGTTTTGCTACTAAGGGAAATGACAGTTTATCCTACTTCGTTATATCCCCATCAGCGAAATTCAGGCTTTCTCAAAGATTGGGAAGGAAATTTCAATAGTGTATAATCCGATATGTGCAAAGACTTCATCTAACAATGCTGCTGACTATTATATCGAGAAGCCGCCCTTGTGTGCAGATGGTAATAACTTTTCGAGGACATAAGGGTTGATGCCAAATCCTAATGTTTTCATTGAATCCGATGGTCTGGGCATAAGTGACTGCGAAATAATGTGTCGGAGTAATTGTTCCTGCCTTGCTTTCACTTCGTATCGTGATGACAGCACCGGATATCAGTTTTACTACAGAGATATAGAGTTTACTATGGGTGAAACCAGCCAAGGAAACAGAACCATGTTTGCTCGTGGGAATTTCACTAAAACAACTTATATGCTTCCAAGGAATTCTGGTAGGTTGGTAACTTATTTAATAATTTTCATCTGCATGGATTGTCAAATTTTATCTTAAATATCAAGTAACCATGTTAACTTCTAAAACAAGGATGACAAGATTATTCTGTGCGAGTTCACTGAATAGCTTAGCCTAAATAAGCAAGTGCAAATGTTGATGCTTCCATCCCACACTTTCGGCCTCCATTAGTCACACATATCTACTGAAGTTCACAACTAGATTGATCCGACAATTGCAATAGAATCAAACCTTAAACAAAAAGGGTTCAAGTCAGAGTATGGCGCAAGAATTTTGCCTTGGACAAGTGATAATTCAGTTTCATTTTCAGGTCATCGGAGAAAGAGGCTGCTCTGGCTGATACTAACCATTTCCCTAGTTGTATTCATCATTTGAGGTTTAGTTGTTTTCTCAAGATGGAAAAGTCACACTTGCACAGGTTCTGATCTAATCATAAGCAAAAATATTTGTTCTTTTCTTGTTTTTTTTTTTACTCATTTCTCACTGAATAGATTGATTCTTGAAGCAGCCTGGAATGAGAAAGGAAAAAACACGAAAAGGAGCCTGGAGTTGTTCCTGATGCAACTGGAGTCTGATGTCTCATTGGACAATCGAGATAGCCATGCTAGTAAACTAAAATCTGTCAGAAAAAGAGATCGTGAGCTACCGATTCTCGGCTTTTCTTGTGTGTTAATGGCCACGAATAATTTTTCTCCAGCAAATGAACTAGGCAAGGGTGGTTTCGGGCCCGTTTACAAGGTTATTCATCAGTCAGTAATACAATGCAAATACTTTTTCTTCTCATTGTTTTGATCCTAGTCTTCTCAAGTATAAACACGAAAATGTTCTAATTCAAGTTGTTGCAGTTTCCTACATGCAATATCTTAAACTAAATCGCCCTAGTATCTAATGCAGGGTACGTTGTTGGGGCATGAAATTGCTGTCAAGCGACTTTCTAGGAAGTCTGGACAAGGACCAGAGGAGTTCAATAATGAGGTTCAGTTAGTTTCAAAGCTCCAGCACAGGAACCTTGTCAGGTTGTTGGGTTGTTGCATCGAGAGAGAAGAGAAAATTTTGATCTACGAGTACATGGCTAACAAAAGCTTGGATTCCTTTCTTTTTGGTATGTCATAACTTTTCTGATTGATCGGTGCTATCAGTCATGTGTCCTTTGTGACTTAGACTTAATAAAATCCGCACAGATCCTCATAAGAAGCCGCTTCTAGAATGGAAGAGACGCATATTTATCATCCAAGGAATAGCTCAAGGACTTCTTTATTTGCACCAGTATTCTAGATTAAGGATCATCCATCGCGATCTGAAGACCAGCAACATTTTGTTGGATAAAGACATGAACCCCAAAATAGCTGACTTTGGGATGGCGAGAATTTTCGGAGAAAATCAGGTGCGGGCGAAGACAACTAGGGTCGTCAGGACATAGTAAGTTTCTTAAGACACAAAAAACATGTTCCTCATGTATTTTTCCCAAATGGCTAATCAATTGTTCTGATACAGTGGTTATATGTCTCCAGAGTACGCCATGCACGGCCTTTTCTCTACAAAGTCGGATGTATTCAGCTTCAGAGTGATTATGCTAGAGATCATTAGCGGAAGAAAGAACACAACCTTCACTCATTCGGATCGGTCTCTAAACCTGTTAGGCTATGTAAGTTGCAATCTTTTTAGCATGGCATTATGAAATACATATGCAAATAGCCTAAAACTTTTTGGTACACAATCCATGAGCTTACTTCAAGATGCTGTATTTTATTTTAGGCTTGGGAATTGTGGAAATTTGGACAAGGGGGTGAGTTAATGGACCTTGTATCAGCTGAACCACCTTTCTTGAGAGAATTTTCTCTGTGCCTACACATTGCGTTGTTGTGCGTACAAGAGCGTCCAGAAGATAGACTAGACATGTCGGATGTTGTTTCAATGCTGAGTAACAGGAGTTCCAATCTGCCTTCACTGAAACAAGCGGCATTTTCTTCACAAGTAGGGTAGCATGGTTCACAAGAGCATCATGATTTCTTGTCGAGCGAGATAACCTATTCCATGGTGGAAGCAAGGTAGCAGTCAAATTCGAAGACAAGATTCTTGTATAGAAAACTGTGTATACAACACCATCATCCAGCTAGTTGTTGCAATATTTTGTTCTGTTCTGATGTTTGTCGGTGTGGTTAATCAATAGATAGAAACAAACGCCTAATTCTTTTTTATGTTGTGAATCGAAACGGGGGCTCTTCGAAGCATTGTTCATCTGGCAGAGACCTTTCTTATGAAGGCAACAAGGGTGTTGAAACTGACTGTCACCTCATGGTTAGCTAAACTTGGTGGCAAGACTTTGGCAACCATCTCAAATCTCAAACAACTGAACAAGGCAATGTGAAAAGCATTGTCAAGACTCTTGACTCAAACTCACTGGATTTAATATACAAGGAAATAGTGAATATAATGGTAATAATGCTCTCTCCTTTCGCCAGGACAAAATTCAAACTACACAATCATGTTCTGTGTGCGCTCCTTTCGAAATCTGAGGGGAACGAATCTCGATAATATACGTATATATACACAGTGGATTACACTAAAATACAAGCCCTAGATCAATTTGAATCACTAATCGAAGAGGTATATCACATAGACCGAACATACCTCGATAGCCACAGATTAGGATCCCCAATCGCAGGCGAGAAAAAGATCCGAAGCTGCCGATCGATCGATTGATCAATCGTTCTTCGAGAGAGTTTTCTATAGAGAGTTTTTGAGAGATAGTCTTCTGTGGAGTGTCGATACAGAACGATGTATGTTCTGTATATTGGATATCATCTCTCTCTCCTTTCATGTATTCAATAGGAAACAATATTGGCCTTAATTATCGCAATCAATATCACAATAAAAGGCAATCAATTTTGCTAATCAATTTTGCCCTTAATGGGCGTAATTTCCCAACATCTCCGACTCGCCCATAAATGGCTAAATATCTCTATTTCTCTTCTCACCACAATGTTCATATGGAGAAATAATCCGTGCAATCAGCGTACTTGGAGAGCTCTTTGTCATACATCCGTTGGGAGTTTATGACAACTCAAAATAGACATAATCAAAAATAGTTTTTCGTATGTTGTACCCTAGATCGATTAATCACATACATATCTCTCTCAATCTCATTTAAGTATGATACGTTATATTCACAGTTGTGATCACACTAAATAATCATAACCGACCGGTCTATAAATATAATCTATAATATGACTTAAATCTATAATGTGACTTAAAACTCTAAATTGATCTTCCTCTTCCATTATACCTCTCAATCTTAGTTCGGTTCGCTTTTCTAAAAATGTCCCTTTAGATCGAATTAATTTCATAATCACATGCAACACCCTAAGATAATGAATACTAAATAGAAATTTTGAGAATAATGAAGAGTCATGAGGGCACCAAAGGAGGAATTCTTATCCTTGAGAGTCTCACACGGCTTAAAAGTTGAGGTCTACTTTTTGCCTACTCTCATTGATCGACTTATGCATACATAATATGAAGTACGTATTATGGTATTTTCTCCTTCCTCATGGAGTGTATGCCTTCCTATTAATACTTGTACAAATGATAGCCTAGACACACTCAATGTCTAACTTGAATTCATGTAACTACTCTGCTCAAAAGTATCTATCATAACTCACATCTAGCAATAAAGACAGATTAAGTGAAATATGTGGGTTATTTCACTTTCGGACATTATAAATAATAAGTCATCATCTTAACATTCTATTAAGGTGACACATATATAGAAACTCAAGTTCTCAATTATCACCTAGATAACGAGTTTAAATTTCATCTTATCTCTATTCATCACCCAAGTAAATACATGCGATTACCCATGTGAGTGGATTAATCTCTCATCCGTTCGACATACCTTCTCAACATAAAGCACTAAGCTTTATAATCCATAAATATTATAAAAATTCATAGACAATAATTTTAAACTTCATTAATTGTGAACATTCGGGAAATCACAATATTCAAGTATATTACATTCTATGCAATCCAAGAGATTTCACATGACTATGGAAAACATCTCTAGGAATTGGCTTCGCCATCGATCTGCTAACATTCTATGCGTAGATATATAATGTATGTTCACATCCTTTCGTGCAACTATGTCTTTAACATAGTTATACTTAATGTCTTTATATTTGGTATTACAATGGAACTTGGGATCTTTGGAGTAAGCTATTGCTTTGCTTGGCTATCTAAATATATTAAAACTGGATTTACAACATCACCAAAGAACACCTAAATGATCCAAAATTCTCCTAAGCCGGACACCCTCCTACTGTCGCCGACAAAGCCATAAACTCGTCTTCCATGGTAGATAAAGCTATACACTTCTACTTCTTATTGCTCCACGATATGACACCATTATTCAGTAAAAACATATTTCCAGAGGTAGATTTTCTCTCATCTAAATCTCCTCCCCAATCAGCATTAGTGTAGTCCTTAAGTTGCGGATCGGTTCCTTGATAACTCAGGCGCATAATCAACGGTAGCTTTCGGATTCCTTAGAATTCTCTTGACATTAGCTCAATGTGCTTGACCTGGATCAAATTGGTATTTATTCACCATTCCAACTGTATAACAAATATCGGGTCTTGTACTCATCATAGCGTAGATTAAACTTCCAACAACACTAGCATAAGGAACGTTTTTCATTCGTTCTTGCTCTTGCAGAGTCTTAGGACACATTCTACGGCTCAAACCTTCACCTTTTGCAATAGGAGTATCGTTGGATTTACAATCTTGTATACGAAATCGTTCAAGAACTTTATTAATGTACGTCTCTTGTAAAAGAGACAATAACTTTTTCGAACGATCTCTTGAAATCTTAACTCCAAAAATGTATATAGCTTCACCCATATCTTTCATTTCAAAATTAGAAGATAGTCAACGTTTGACTATCTTGACAAACTCCATATTACTTTCGATAATTAGTATATTATCAAGATATAATGATAAGATTACAAACCGACGTTTGGACCTCTTGATATATACGCAATTATCTTCATTAATCATCTCAAAATCATATGCCACTATGGTATTACGAAAGCGTATATACCTTTGTCTTGAAGACTCCTTAAGGCCATATATCGATCTCAAAAGTCGACATACTTTTTGTTCTTGGCCTTCATTAACAAACTCAACGGGTCCATATATATATCTCTTCTTCTAATTCTTCGGTGAGAAAAGTAGTCTTTACATCCATCGGATGTAATTCAAAAATCTAAATTGGCCACTATTGTCAAAATAAGACGAATTGAGGTGAATCTTACCACGGAAGAAAAAGTATATTCGTAGTCAATTCCTTCATGTTGATTATACCCCTTCGCCACAAGGCGAGCCTTATATATCTCAATCGAGCCATTAGTCTTACGACTTATTTTGAGAACCCATTTGTTCCCAATAGCTCTGTGTCCTTTTGGAAGATTGACCAGTTATCAAACTTAGTTGATCTCATTGACTCCATCTCTTCTTCCATTGCTTTCATCCACTTTTCCTTATCGGGCAAGATAGACCCTAATTTACATTCCTTAACTCATCCCCTTCTAGTGGAGTGACCATAAAAGCTTCCCCTTCAATCTCAAAACGTCAATGGGGAATGCTTTTGCAACTTGTTCGCCATGGAGAAGATTGTCCCCTAGGTACTTCATTCTCCATTACGCTCCCACTCGGATCGGATAACGGTATTGTTTCTTCAAGTGGTTGCAATTGAGACCGGTTCGTACTTAACTCCCTACTTCTCACATTGCTCCCACTTAGATCATGATATCCAACTGTCCCATTATCTTGATCTAAAGTCTCAAATAGGGAATAGTCTTCACCTATTTCTCCCTTTATTGGAAATTCATTCTCTAAGAATGTGACATCTTGAGATTCAAATTCGAGTCACACTTCCGCTTTCTTGCTCGCCTATGAACACATGCCCTTTTGAGTGTTTGAGTATCTTATAAAGATACTCTTTTTGCCACTCGGTCCGAATTTTTCATATTTATGAAAGGACTCATGAGCATAGGCAAGACAACCCTAAGGTTTAAGAAAACTCAAATCAGGTTTTCAACTCTGTCCACAACTCATATGGAGTGGAAGAACCGACTTTGAAGACACACAATTAAGTACATAGACGGAGTTAACAAAGTATCATCCCAAAGGGTGATAGCCTGTACCATTATAGACCTAACCATTTTCATTAGGATCCTGTTTCTTCTCTCTACAATACCATTTTGCTACGAAGTGTATGGGATAGACAATTGTCTTTCTATTCCTTTTCATTACACAAATTATTGAACTCATTAGATAAGTATTCTCGACCTCGATCGGATCTCAATGCTTTTATTTTCTTATCTAATTGATTTTCCACTAAGGTCATATATTTCCTAAAGCAACTTAATGCTTCAAATTTATGAGAAATCAAATAGACATATACGAATCGAGTGCGATCACCTATGAAAGTGATGAAGTATATATCTCATACCTTGCCCTTACATTATTGGGCCACAAATGTCGGAATGAATTAATTGCAACGGAAATTCAGCTTTTGTTCCTTTTCCAAATGGCTTTCCAATTATTTTTCCCACTAGGCAATGCTCACTGAGATGGGCAATTCGACTTTCTCAATATTACCCATTAAGCCCTCTTTAGTTAATCTATTCATACGTTGTTGGCCAATATGACCAAGTTTAGCATGCCACACGTTTACATAATTATCACTAGAATGGGAAGATGTAAACAAGGAATAACAAATAATCATATTAGTGTTTTCAACATCTAACACAATAAAGCCATTAACAAAACACCCTGAACCACGGAAAGTTGTAACCAACAATAAATCCATGCCATTATCATGAAATCTCATACAAAAATCAAGTTTGACCAAAACCAACATTTGACCAAAACCAACAGGAGACAAGATTCCGACGAATCTGCGGAGCATATAGGACATTGTGTAGGAACAAAGTATGACCACTGTGCATTATAAGTTGGCGAGTGCCAATTCCTTTAACTTCCATTCTAGAGTTATTCCCTACATAGATCCACTTTACTCCACGTGGAGTTCGTTTGAAATTCCACAAAAGTATTTCGTCTCTGGCTACATGGTCTACGGCCTTTGAGTCTACAGTCCACAAAGGATGAGATTCGATTAGAAATATAGAACTTGATACATAACTAACACTTTTAAGTGTATAAAGGGCTTCTACCTTCTTCGACTCACTACAATAGCAAGAGAAGTGACCCTTCTTGCCACAATTATAACATGTACCCTTGAAATTTTCTCTTAAAGGGATGCCTCCCTTTTCCATGCTTATCAAACTTTAGTTGCTTGCTAGATGGTTTCGCTCCTTTACATGTCCTCTTCTTGAACCTACTAGGATGCTTACGCTTGGATCCCGAAACTCCATGTGAGCTAGAACCAACAAAATACAAATCGGTTTGTATCTTAGCCGCGAAGGCGGTCGTCTTCCTAGCTCCAAGTGGCGCATAGCATCCTCAAAAGTCTTGACATACTCGTTGTGGGTGCGGTTAACTTTCATGTGCTCCTAGCTATGGGGCAAAGAGCGGATCACTATGTGCACTTGTTGCCCATCAAATAATTTGTGAACTTCATCCTTTAGCTTCTCGATCATGTTCGACATTTTTCTCAAATCTTTGCTTCATATTATGCCCAGTGGCATCTTATATGTGTTGAATTTGATTGTAAGCTACCTCGGCTTGGTGACTAAAGTCTGTTGAAACCTAATCTTTAATGTGTCCCACATATCTTTTGCATTCTCATGCTGCCTAAACTCTCGCATGATATCATTATCTATCTTGTTCAACAACGTAATGCGAGTAGTTGAGTTCTTTTCTTCCAAGCGACGAAGGCTTCCTTATCCCTCTTATGTTGTGTAGTGATTCCATCTCGGCTAAGTTATGACCAGGTTAAGAGCTTCCCAGTGCCTCTAACTCTTCCGGCGCATACTAAATTTTCATATTCTAGATCTCACAATTTTCACGGTTTAACTTATCGCCCTTATTGAGCTCGGTTATGATGTTCTTTGAATTCGTTGCCATTATATCCGAATATGAGGTAATTTAAACATTTTTGCACAAATTATTATTGCTTAATATTTATGGACATGTTTTACACTAACTAATTATACTAATGTACAATTTCACATAAGGACTTAAATTAGAAAGTTCACTAAGTTCTCGATCATCGTCGAAGGATCCTCGCTTGAAATTATCATTAATATAATTATTTAAGTAAAATTGAGTTCTTCAAAGGTCACTAAAACTCTCTTGAACTCTCCACTCAAACATACAATACTACTAAAGCATTATATGACAAAAACCATAATTCATTCACTAACATAATATCAAAAAATGTTCACAACCAACAACAATAGGAAATATCCACAACGAGAAACTAACTTCAACAATAACACGATTGAGATGTTCATAAAAATAGAACCCAAAGGAAGTGAAACAAAGCATCCATTTCCTATCCAGAATCGCTTCCCAATAGCAGGAAATGACCTCAAAAACTCGATAAAACCAGGAAGATTTTGTAGTCCATAAGTTGGCCTTATAAACGCTCTCGGGGTACCACTCCCTCCTGCGCCAAGGTGCATTATGCATCTGCCGAGACCTATTCATAGCCAGGCTCGACGTTCTTTTGCATCCCCCTACTCATATACTCATTCGAGAATCCAATTTCAAGACTCTTGTAAGAATTGGGGTTGGCGGCTCATAATCAATTGACGACCCCATACCACTCCATAGGAAGAGTGGTCCTTAGCACTATGACTCTTATGTTATCCCGCATTCGTGACCAGTAAGGATGATCTCTTGGATCTTTTCGTTGACCTTCATAATGTGACTCATCATGTCATCTTGAGCATTCCAGCGTTAAAGCGCTAAGTCATTCCTAAGGCTCAAAAGTCTTCCTTTTTGTTCTGCATTTTTCACTCTTGTAGGGGTTTGGTACATCCAAGGCATTTTTCCTAAAATAAATGCAGAAAAAATGAAATTAAGCAAAATCCTTAATGCACATTATGGTAACACAAATATACCACATTGCAGAAAATTTTGACACGAATGTATCGATACCAAAATCACTCCAATTGGATGGTATACGCCCCGCATGAACCACGACATGATTCTTTTTTTTTTTTTTAAAAAAAAAAAAGCGGCGGAGAAAAATTTTTTTCAATGGTCAATCGGGTCGACGGGACAATAGAATCGGATCTCGAGTAGGGTCCAAGATCGGGTCGGAATAGGGGAAACGGGGTATGGAATACGCCAAACTGGGTCTAGGATAGTGGGAAAACTGTTTTGGGATAATGTAAAATCGGGTGCGGGGTACGATGCATGTGCCGCGCAAGTGGGGGCATGAAGCCCATATGCACCGGACCCCTCCGGCGCGTGCGGATTGGTCGGGAGGTCTCTAATGGTGACCGACCCCTCAAAATACTCGTATCGCCACAATTGTCCCGATGATATGATCAAATCTCATTTTAGTGGAACCAAAGTTCACGAAATTGGGACTTTTAGCTATGGTACCTGAAGAGCCTCGCCCGTCACGACGCGTGTAACGCATCCGCCATCTTCGGCCTTCTCTAGCGAAAGGCGACCACTCATTAGACTCGTATCGACGAGCACATTCTAATTATATAATCGAATTTCACTTTCACGGAACAAATTTTTCTAAATTCTCCTAAAAACGTACTAACGAGTAAAAAACGAGCCTTAAGCGAGACTACAACGAAGAACGGGCTCTCGAACATGGCAAATTCGGTTATATGATGTACTACAATCAGGAAAACAAGTATAACACGCTCTAATACCAATGAAGGGAATGGATCCCGATAATATATGTACATATAAGCTGCAGATTACACTAAAATACAAGGCATAGATCAACTTGAATCACTAATCGAAGAGGTATATCATGTAGAACGAACATATCTCGATAGCCACGGACTAAGAGCCCTAATCACAAGTGAGAAAACGATCCGATCTGCGGATCGATTGTTCTTCAAGAGAGTTTTCTATAGAGAGTTTTTGAGAGATAGTCTCGCTATGGAGTGTTGATAATAGAATGTCGTACGTTCTACATATTGGATATCAGCTCTCTCTCCTTCCATGTATTCAATAGGAAATAATATCGGCCTTAATTATCACAATCAATATCGCAATAAAAGGCAATTAATTTTGCTAATCAATTTTGCCCTTGATGGGCGTAATTTCCCAACAAAATCAATATCAAACAACCCCTCTTCTATAAGCTTATTGGTGGGTCTAGAGGACACGGTGGTCCATGCGAAGTTTGAGGTTTACTGAAGTGCAAGTCATTTTTTCGTAACGCAAAGTATGCATAATTGCCCGAAAAAGAACGTATTATACTCACATTGAAAAGAATTGGTTTTTTCATTGACCTACTCTTCTTACTTTGTCGTACCAGAAAATCGTGGGAAAATCACATTTAGGTCATAAATCACAATCATTTTGTTCATGGGAACAATTTATGGCAAGAGATAGATTTTTTTATTTTTATTCCCCGGATAAGCTTCGAGCAGATAAACATGTTCGATAACGATACAAAATTTCTATTCCTCATTTGATAACAACATAAAATTTCTACTCCCTGAAATAGAAGTTTGTTTAATGTCAAATGGATTAATTTGCAAATAAAATCATAAAGAATTCACATATTCAGTGAATTTGTTTTTGGTCGTTCATATTCAATGATTCAGACACATGCACATGGACCACTTTTTGTTTTACATGGCGCTTCCTTGGCTCTATATGCTTAGTATAACTACCTACATTTCCTCCCAAGACCGCTATCATTAGTGAAAACCCACCACGAATGTTCAGCTAAACATTTCATCATATTCATTCCTTTTTGTTTTCTGGTGGACAGACAAGTTCTTAGTGAATCTAAGGGCGTGCATGGCAACACTTCCACGGAGCGAAATTCATTTGGTAACGTAACTTCATTTTTCTACTTCTGGAGCATTTCTTGCTTGGAAGCAGTTTTGGAGTCACTTGAAGAAGTAAAAAAAATTACTTCTCCCTAAAAATTGATTTCTAGAGTGAGCAGTAGTGTTGCCATGCGCCCCTAAAATTCTTGCACCAAGCTTGCCACTCAAAACATTTCCTCAAGAACGAAAAGACAACGCTCATTGTTATCTCCCCCTAAAACCACAAACACCACACCAGAGACGCAAGGGCCGAAACCGAGTCAAAATAAAAAAAGTCTGGAATAATCATCAAGGAGAGAAGAATTTACTGGCTCAAGTTTCCTAAAAGATCACCCGTCGGAAACAAACTCCTTCATCTTCGCCATCTTGGAGCGATGCATCCATGTCGTTCGTTAGTGGTAGTTATTAATTAGTGCCAAATTTAGTCCATGTGCGCACTCACATCTTTTCAATGTGGGATAAGGCACCTCCTAGTTTGTTTTACAAACAAACTACCGACAGTTCCAAGGTTCGTCGACACGGTTAATGAGAAGATAGAAACAAAATCCTGATTCATTTTATGCTGTGAATCGAAACGGGGGCTCTTTGAACCATTGTTCATCTGACAGAGACCTTTCTTATGAAGGCCGCAAGGACGTTGAAACTGATTGTCACCTTCACAGTTTGCTGAACTTGGTGGCAAGACTTTGGCAACTATCTTAAATCTCAAACAACTAACCAAGGCAATGCGAGAAGCATTGCCATGGCCCTTAACTCGAACTTAATGGATTTCATGTATGTGGAAATAGTTAATACAACAGTAACGTTGCTCTCTTCTTTTGACGGAGCAAAATCCAGACCAAATAATCATGTTCTGGGTGTGCTCTTTTGAACAGAATTCGTCGGATTTGAGAGCGATTAATTGACCCTACTCAAGCCCAAGTGACTCACGGCCAACACTAAGGCGACCAAATTGATTTAGCTGGTATCAACACACATAAAAGTTGGCCCATACAACCTGATCAAGTCGTTTTCTTTTATGCTTATAATGAAGGTCAATTAATGGCACCACACAAAATCAAGTCAAGTAATCATGACTTTTGCCCTTGTGAAACCAAGTCAATGTCGACCCATGTTTTGAAAGCAACTCACGAAGAAAATTGCATTTCGAACACTTCCTACTTCTTCTTTTTTGTAAACAATTTGAATAACAGATTACCTTGGATGAAAAAAAATGAGGTATGGTCCCATCAACCGCCACCTCACTTCACTGGTGAAACGCGGGCTCTTTGAAGCATTGTTCATCTCACAGAGACCTTGCTTACGAAGGCAACATGAGTGTTGAAACTTACTTGGTTTATGATGTAATGACCTCAGGGCCTTTCCCCTTATCAACCTTTTTATAATTTTCCTTAACCATTTTTTTTGTTTCTTATTTTCTGCCAATTTTTATTTTTAACGATGAGTGTATTGAGATAACAAACATAGCACCCTTTATATGTAAAAACACATAATTTCACATAGACATCAATATATCTTACATCATGATATAGCCTCCCGTTTACTATTCTGCAAATAAAATACAAAAGAGATTAAATACTTATTTTCATACTCTATCTTTCTCAGCTACTATTACCCACATCTCACTTTGCTCCACATTGACCACATCTACAGCGTTACTCTGGTACATATGCATATGGGTGGACTAGCCAAACTAAGTAGTTCGCAGTGGGTCCATCAATTTCCTGGAAAATAAAGGGATGAGCGAACAGCTGATAAATGAAATTACTAGGCCTAAAGCGGGAATTTCAACTTTATACTCAACAAAGCTATGATGTGATCTATTGTTAATATGAGCATGAATCTTCATTTGTAAATCATCAAATGCGTGAAGTCCACTAAATAACTTTTGTTCAAATGCCATGAACACCTCAATTCATGCAAGTCTCATCAAATGGCCATTCCTAGCTCACCAATTTGTGCCTATCCGGGCAATATATATTTTCCTATTCGGGCCATAAATAATTGCCTATCTAAGCCATAATAGTTGCCTATTTGGGCTATAATTAGTAAGACGTATCCCGAGAACGTTCACTTATGGGTTCAACGTTACCAAATGGTAAACGTTCTCAAAATTGCCTTCATGGGAACAAGGCTCAATGTACCCACAATACGAACCCTTGAGACTTTGAGGGAATGTTTGCCTATCCAAGCCATAATTACCTATCCGGGCCATAATAATTGCCTATCCGGGCCGTACGTCGTTCCTCGGATGATCTATACAAACACATTCTTACAGGCACATTTATCAAATTATTTTAATGCAAGAAAATATCGTCGTAGCTTAATGCAATAACACACTTATCGTACCACGAAATGCACACAATTCATGTCCATCTACTGCAATACTTTCTTTAAGTAACAAACGGACGTTACGACATTAGATCTAGTACGAGGCGGCGGTGGCGGCGTGAGGCGGCGGTGGCGGCCGAGAGTGGAAGGTTAGCGTGAGGGAGAAGGGGAAGTAAAAGAAAAGAGAAGGATAGTATACAAGGAAGAAGGAGAGGATTGGTAGATGATGGAATGAACAAATCGTACCCCTATTTATTAGGGGTGATCGGTTCCCGGTCCGGTCCGGTTCCCCTCAAGAATCGAGAACGGGACCGGTGGTTCGGATTCTCAATTTTTTGAAATCGAGAACCGGACCACGAGTTTGGTCCGTTTCTGGGCGGTTCCATTGATTTGGATACATGCCAAAAAAAATTCCTGAGAAAAATAAAAAAATTTCTTGATTAATGAACCATCACTTAGTAGAATCACACGGCAAGACCTCGGACCAAATTGAGAGCTATTGAGCTATTGAGGTTCTTATGAAGTTTTTTTCCTAACTATTAAATAGGTCGACTAAACTATAGAACCCGGTTTCCTAATGACACTCGGAAAGACTTCTCCTTCGTTTTGTCACAATAGAGTAGCATATCCGGGTCTTCAAGTTCACCGAATTCCTCGTTGGTACGAAAAGCATGCATCAACTGTTGCGACACATTTTTTTCACATTGTGTAGTGTATCAAAACCTCAATGACTTCTCAATTTGGTAAAATTTCTTGGACACATGATTTAGGTTTCTTATTCATCACGTATGTGGAGAAGAAATAGAGCACCGAACTTAAAATAAATAAATAAATCGATTGGTTCGATCCTGGGACCCTAGAACCGAGAATTGGACCGCTCCCTCTAGAATCGGGATTCGGACCACCGGTCCGGTTCGGGCAATCCGATTTGCTCTCCCCTACTATTTATAGGAGTTTCCTAGCATTAATTACTTGAAAGCGATATTGATCTTATCCTATTACTTGAAAGCAACGTTGATCTTATCATATCATTAATTACTTGAAAGTGACATTGATCTTATCCTATTTCTTGAAAGCGACGTTGATCTTATCCTATCTTTAATTACTTGAAAGCAACGTGGATCTTATCTTTAATTACTTGAAAGCAACATCAATCTTATCCTATTACTTGAAAGCGACATTGATCTTATCCTTTAGCATTAATTATTCGAAAGCGACATTGATTTTATCATTTAGCATTAATTATTTGAAAGCGACATTGATTTTATCCTTTTTATTAATTGCATAGAAAGGACATTGTTCTTATCTTAACATTTGAAAATGACACTCTTCTTATCCATTAAAAAGACTTAATTGACTAAGAATTAACTTTATTCTTATCTTTTAGAAAGTTGACTTGCCGTTAACTCAATTCAAGAACTACCTTTTAATATTATGTTTTCTACAGAAATTTCCGCTTAACTTCCAAATAAGAAAAAGATGACTTCCTTGAGACATTTAGAAATTACTTTCTAAAAGTTGCGGAATAACCTCTTCTAAAATTCCTTAAAGAAAGTCGAGAGAATTTATTTTACTCTCTAATTATTTCTAGTGTAGGGAAAAATTTGGGATGTCACAACTCTTCCACCTTAAGAAATTTCGTCCTCGAAATTTGAACGTACTTGGGTTATCGAATAGGTGTGGGTACTTGCTCCTCATTATATCCTCGCTCTCCCAAGTAGTCTCTTCCACGCCATGTCGTTGCCATAGAACTTTGACTAAAGGAATTGTCTTATGCTTTAGTGCTTGTTCTCTTCAATCCAAAATTTGCACTTGGTTCCTCAACGTATGATATACTTTTCGTCCGTGTTAATTGTCTCTAAATCCAGTACATGAGTCGGATCGGGCTCATACTTTCTTAGCATAAACACGTGGAATACATCATGGATTTTGGAAAGTTTTGGTGGCAAGGCCAACAACCGATAGGCTAGGTTTCCTATCTTCTCTAGGATTTGAAAGGGCCCTATGAATCTCGGGTTCAACTTACCTCTCTAGCCAAATCGTAACACACCTCTAATAGAGGAAATCTTGAGGAATGCATGATTGCACACGCTGAACTCCTAACAGTTTCCTTCTTTTATCGGTATAACTTTTTCGGCAACTCTGAGCCATTTTAAGTCAATCTCGCATTATCGCTACGGCATCAATCATTATGTGAACTAGTTCGGGTCTTGTCAATTGCCTTTCGCCGACTTCATTCCAACAAATTGGAGTTCGGCAAGCTCTTCCATACAATACTTCAAAGGGTGCCATTCCGATACTCTGCTGGTGACTATTGTTGTAGGCAAATTTCGTGAGATGCAAATGTTCATCCAAGTTGCCTTTGAAATCGATAGAACATGCTCGCAACATATCTTCCAAGATTTGAATGGTCCTTTCTGTGACCATCGGTTTGGGTTTGTCGTTGATATGCTATCTTGTATTGTAGTTTTATTCTCAATGCCTCTTGCAGACTCCAGGAAGCGGACGTAAACGTCGGATCTCGATCGAAGTGATCGATACAAGAACTCCACATAATCGCACTAAATATTGAACGTATAGCTCGACATATTTCCCCATTGAATATCGATCTGCACAGGCAAAAAGTGAGCAGATTTGGTCGGATGATCAACAATTACCCAATGGAGTTGCGACCTCGTTGAGTCCTTGGCATTCCTTGAATGAAGTCCATAGTCACATGCTCCCACTTCCATTCTAAAATTTCTAACGGTTGTAACGTTCCGCCGGGCTTGCAATGTTGAGCTTTGACTTGTTGGCTCGTCGAAGCATTTTGCAACATGTTTAGTTATATCCATGTTCATGCCATTCCACCAATAGTGTTGTCGAAGATTCTAGTACGTTTTTGTGTTTCTGGGTGGATGCTATAACTACTACGATGGGCTTCGATAAGATTTCTTCCTTCAATTTTTCATTGTTAGGAATGTAGAGACGCCCACGAAACTTTAAGGCTCCATCACTAGATACTTGGAAGCCTGGTTTCTTCCTATTCGAGCTTCTTCTTGAAGTTTGGCTATCTTGGGTTCGTCTTGCTATAATGCCTTAATCCTTCGTATTATTTCGGTTCAATTCGAAGGGTAGCGATTAAGTTGGAAAGTTTCCCTACTTCGAACTTAAATTAGTATCCCAAACCTTCTTCAAGAGGGTCCACTCTTTGACCATCATGTGTGCAATGGCCGACTTGCGAGAGCATACGTGACTCTATTTGATTTTTCCTGGTAGGTATAGTATCTCACGGTCATAATCTTTCAATAATTCCATCCAACGTCGTTGTCTCATGTTCGGCTCCTACGGGAGAACAAGTACTTTAAGCTTTGATGATCGGTGTAAATCTCGAACTTCTCCCCATATAGATAATGTCTCCAAATTTTCAATGCAAAGGTGATAGCCAGAGTTCTAGGTCATGAGTTGGATAGTTCAACTCATATGATTTTAGTTGCCTGGAGGCATAAGTGACTACTTTTCCATGCTGCATTAGGACACATCCGAGTCCTTTATGGGATGCGTCACTATAAATAGCGAAGCCTCGATCCTGCTAGTATAGTTAGGACGAGGTGCGGTTGTTAGCCTCTGCTTAAGCTACTGAAAGCTTCGTCCACATTTGTCGGTCCATTCAAACTTGACATCTTTCTTTGTCAAATTTGTTAAGGGGGAAGCTATACTTAAGAACTTTTCCACAAACCTTCTATAGTATCCAGTGAAACCCAAGAAACTTGAAACTGTCACTTTCGTTGGTCTTGGCCAATTGGTTCTTTGCTTCCACCTTCGTTGGATCTACCGATATCCCTTCATATGTCACCACATAGCCTAAGAATACCACGCGATCCGGCCAAAATTCACATTTCTTGAATGTGGCATATAACTTATGTTCCTGAAGTGTTTGCAATACCATTCTTAGGTGTTGCTCATGGTCATTGGCGGTTGTAGAGTACGCTAAAATGTCATCAATGAAAACTATAACAAAACGATTCAAGAATGGCTTAAACACCCGGTTCATTAAATCCATGAAGGCTGCGGGTGCATTAGTAAGACCAAAGGGCATTACCAAGACTCATAATGACCATATCGAGTTTCGGAAAGTGGTCTTGGGGATATCTTTGGGCCCGATTCTTAGTTGATGATAACCAAACCTCAAATCTATCTTGGAGAACACGGATGCTCCTTGTAATCGATCGAACAAATCGTCAATTCTAGGTAATGGGTACTTATTCTTGATAGTTATCCGATTCATCCGCCAATAATCAATGCAAAAATGCAATGACCCTTCCTTCTTTTTCACGAACAATACAAGTGCTCCCCAAGGTGATGCGCTTGGTCGGATAAAACCCTTATCGAGTAATTCTTGCAGCTGAACCTTTAATTCCTTAAGCTTCGTCGGAGACATATGATAGGGAGCTTTGGGAATGGGTTTGTCCCTAGAGTTAGCTCAATAACGAACTCTATTTCTCGCTCCGGAGGTGGCCCTGGTAACTCTTTTGGGAAGACATCTGGAAACTCTTGTACAATAGAGATATCTTCCAATTTCAACTCTTCCTTAGACTTGTCCACTACGATTGCTAAATATCCTTGACAACTGTCCCCAAGAAGTTGGCACGCTAATAGTGCCGATACAAGAAGTATTGAAGGGCTTCCTTTATTTCCCAAGAACTCGTAACTAGGGTGATTGGGTGGGTAGGACTAAATAACTTTCCCATAGCTGTCTACCTTGGCTCTTTGCATACTAAGCCAATCCATGTCTAAAATGACATCATAACCATACATAGCTAATACAAAAAGGTCTCGCCACTTGTTCTTTCCTGCGTGATGATAACTCTACCCTCCTCACATATTAGTGTAGATAGAAGGACTATTCCTAAGGGAATAGAAATACTAAGGAGTGTTTGAGTGGTTTAGGTTGTAATCCATCTAGCCGTGCAAATTGTTCAAACACGAATGATTGCGTGGCACCAATATCAAATAAAGCATGGGCACTCTTATTGTGTACTAAGATTGTACTTGAGATAATGGTCTTAGCAGCCTCTACCTCTTCTTGGGTTACCGCATACACTCGGCCCTGAGCCGGTGGCCGCTGCGCATTTCCTGGTTAAGCATGTCCACCCTGATTCGGATGTTCGGTTAGTGCAGGTTGTTGGACTCGCAGAGGGCAATCTCGTGCCATGTGGCCTTGCCGACCCGATCTAAAGCAAGCTCCGTCCCTAAGTTACGCATGGCACATTACCATGTTTATGCCATAGATTCAGCATGTCTTATTTTGTATCGATGGTCGCTTAAACCCTCTGTTGTTACCTTGATCAAAGGGTCGCTTCTTGTTTTTGTTCCGTTGGAGAAAGGAACGCCCTCCCGAGGTATAACCATCTGGGATCTCTCCACGAAGTCCCTTTCTACTAGTTGGACACATTCTTATACCTCATTGTAATCATTTAGGTTCGGTGGCACGGTGGACTTTTGATGTTGGGCTTCATCCATCCAGGGGATCTTTTCGCCATGTCCTCTGGTTCTTCAATTAACTTAGGGGCTAATCGGGACAATTCGACGAACTTTGCTTCATATTGGTCCATTTGTTGACACCTAAAATTTTGACTAATCTATTTCTTGCATAAAAATTAGAACTAATTTTAGTTCTAAACAAAAATCATCCCACATAGCATTGGCATATAATTCAAACTTAATTCAACATGCGTCTGGACTAGGCATGGGGTGAAAACGTACCTAGAATATTTGGGCTTGAAAGAAATATTTTTTTCGGGATTGTATTGCAAATACTAGAACTTCAAGGACTGTATTGCAAATACCTAGAACCTCGGGGATGCATTCGAGATACCAAGAGAAGAGGATGAAGAGAAGATGGAGAAAGGAAGATGATGAAGAGAAGATAATGAAGAGAATGTGAAGAAAAGAAGATGAAAATGGAAGATGGAGAAATGAAGGTGAAGAAGAGAAGATGAAGATGAAGAAGAGAAGATGAAAATGGAAGATGGAGAAATGAAGGTGAAGAGAGAAGATGAAGATGAAGAAAAGAAGATGAAGATGGAAGATGGAGAAATGAAGGTGAAGAGAGAAGATGAAGATGAAGAATGAAGGATGAAGAACTTTGCCTATAAAAGAAGAAGAGTTTTGGAGTGGAAGAGAATTGAGAGAGTTTTTGAGAGGAATTCTTTAGAGAGGAAAAAAGAGAATTCTTGAGAAAAATTTTTTGAGAGAGTTTTGAGAGGGCTATGAGAGTTTTGAAGCCCGATACTACTATTGCCAATTTTTGCACCGATCAACACAAGCCACTTGGTCCATCCCCATCGTTCAAGCTCGCCGCGGCAAAAGAAAGTTAAGTGATTCCCTAACTTTCTTTAATTTCGAATACAAATTAGCTTTGATTTTCTACACTGATTTTTCTTTCTACGTTTTTATGTTAAATAACAGTTGCATATCAACGTTGAGATATCAATGGTACAAGAATAGAAGGAGAGCAAAAAGGGGAAAATATCAACGCCCGGATTGCGGTCTCATGAAATTCCAGCGAGATGAGAAAGAAGCGTGAATGAGAGATAGGACCAAGAGATTTCCCGGTCTAACGAGTCACCAAATCGGTCCAATGGTCAAGACAAGCCCGGAGCACAAGTTTGGTGCACGAGTTCAAATTGGGGAGTAATCTTGAACCTATTTCATCCTAATTCCATGTAATTTCTTTATTTCAAACAAATGTCAAGGGAAGAAAAATCCAAAAAAATTGATTCTACGATCTTCAAGTAAAATTCATCAAATTTGTCAAATCCATTATTTTTTTTTATGAATTTTAAGGTACCGAAAGGGCATTAGTTGTAATTAATGTAACCAAGTCCCCGGACTTTTAATCTACGGTTCGGGAAATAAGATAGTTTTCTCCCGCTATTTTATTTAGGTTTCTAATCGACCTACCGAAAATGATTAGTGGCGACTCCAAATTCAAATCACATTGCATGTTAATCATTCGAACCTTAAGTTGCGATTTGGTATGGACTTGGGAGAGTCCGAGTTAGGTTAATTAATTAATTAACACGATAATCCATTAGCCCGAAAATGATGACTTGTTTATTTTTTTTTAGGTCGCGGCTGACTTAGCGACTCGCTGGGGACCCAAAGAGGACTTAAGCCGGATAAGTTCATGAAAAAGGAAAATTACTTGATTTGGCAATCTTGGTTGAATTTTAATCCCTAGGTGTTAAATGGTTTTGCGGGAAAGGGAGTTATAAGGGGAGGAGTACGTGGCTAACCTCTGTTTTGCGGGCTTAGTGATGAGAATTTTATTTTTTGAACTATCGGAGTGCTGATTGCCTTTAAAATGTCGTGCATGCCGCTAATATAATTGCACTACACCACCTTGACTTGTGACCGAACCCGGGTCACCCGATAGTTTCAGGATGGTATTTATGTGGTTCTTTAACCTTGGCGGTAAAGGCTTCGCTAAAGGTTATCCCACTTGGATCCCGAGTTCTTCAAAAAATGGCTCAAGGGTTGTTCTCATGCGCGTGAGGCTATGATGCATGAGAGTTGCCCTTGTCGACCGAACCAAGCCGAGATGATTGGACCCGACTAGTCATGACTATGTATGCGAGGCGGCAACTAGTCATGATGAACGTGCGCGAGGCTGCGACATGTCGTTCGTCCTTCATTTCATTTTGCTAAAAGAACTAAAATTTGAATCCACGATTCATGCGCATGTCTTTGTGATTGACATTTTCTTCCTATGAGCGGTAATTCCCTGTCTCTCACGCCATGTTATCTCATTTTTATTTTGGGCTGGTCCATGGTTTAGGTTGATTGTTTATGAATCTCGTTGTCTTGTTTCCAATTTCACACTTTGCTTCCGTAGTTTTTACAATTTCATCGGTTGTCCTCAATTCTGATTTGGCTCGTTCCTGTTGTACGATTTTTACTAAATTCTACGATCGAGCTTTGAGTAAGTGTCAAACATGAAAGTTGTAGACCTATGTTTCAACTAATATCCTACAAAATTTCAGAATTAAATTCATAATTTAAGATGGCCTTTCGTTTTTTCAACTACCTGCAGTTATAACAGTTTTCTGAATGCGAATTTTCGGAAAGACACATTAAACTGATTTGATCCGCTCATTTCTAGTCCGATTGGTCAACATAAAAGTTGTTCATCATCTTCTCAACTATAAGCTCGTAAAATTTGGACGTATTTTGACTAACGTGCGAATTAATACGGATTTTTTCGTAAAAGCGGACAAACTGAAAATTACATGTTTCAATTCTTTGGTCATAATCACTTTGTTCGTTTGAGTCTAGAGGGATGCCATGGGCCGGCTCGCTATTCTCGCTCCCTGTACTCATTTTTGGTTTGTTACTTGTGTACAGGTAATTGTTCACGGATCCTCCACATATTACTCGATCGGTCGCGAAGAGGATGGCCGACATTAACGCCACCGTCAGTCTTTGCCCTAGGCGAGAAACTTGGCTCTTTGTGGAGCGCTTTGAAGAGATGATGTCTCGAAAGATGGAGGAAATGATGGCCGCCTTCTCCGCCAAACTTCAATCATCCACCTCCAGCCCGCCACTAACCATTCCTGCTCTAATTCCTCCTACGGACAACTCATGGGGGATATATGAGGAGGGAAACCTAGTGGATTCGAAGTATACGACCTAGATGAGTTCAGTCCAGATTATGAGGAAATTCGTCGGGGTTTCGAACAACATGAGGAGATCAAGCCCTCGACCGGTGAACAAACTATCTCGATCAACCTAGGCGATGCGGAAAACCCTAAAGAAGTTAAGATCGGGGCAAGCCTTCCCTCGGAAATGTCTAAGCGCCCGATCGGACTCTTGAAGGGTTACCGGGACGTTTTCGCCTGGTCCTATGCAGATATGCTTGGTCTAGACCGCTCCATTGTCGAGCATTGTTTGCCGATCGATCCTTCGGCTAAGCCGGTGGTGCAAAAGTCAAGAAGGGCCAGACCGGAATTAGTGCGGGAGATCAAAGAGGAGGTCATGAAGCTTCTCGATGTAGGATTCATTGAGATTACGAGAATATTCCGATTGGATCGCTAACATAGTCCCTGTCATGAAGAAAGACGGCCGCATTCGGTGCTGCGGGGTTTGAATTGTTTTCATTCATGGATGATTTCTCCGGGTACAATCGAGATCCTGGTGAATGTCAATGACAAGTTGAAAACCTCTTTCACCACACCATGGGGAATGTTCCATTACCGGGTAATGCCGTTCGGTCTCAAAAACGCTGGAGCCACTTACCAACGAGCCATGGTTGCCATTTTCCACGACATGATGCATAATGAGATTGAGGTTTACGTCGATGACATGATAGCAAAAACAAGGCATGGAGAAGATCACGTCGAAACGCTGAAAAAATTGTTCGACGGACTCCGAAAGTACAAGGTACGCCTCAACCCCCGCCAAGTGTGTCTTTGAGACCAGCTTGGGCAAGCTACTCGGATTCGTGGTAGCGGTAAGGGCATTGAAGTCGACCCTTCGAAAGTCAAGGCTATTCGTGAGCTTAAGCCGCCAACGAGTTAAAGAAGTTCGAAGTTTGATGGGTAGGCTAAACTATATTGCTCGATTCATCTCTCGGTTATCGAAACCGCTAAGCCATTCCTCAAGCTGTTAAAAAAGAATGCGCTAGTCCAATGGGATAGCGAATGCGAAGAGGCTTTTGGGAAGCTGAAGAAAGCATCTCATGAATCCACCGGTGCTTGTTCCTCCAACGCCTGGGGCAACCTTTAATCCTCTACCTCACAATCCTTAGTGAATCCTTGGGTGCTATGTTAGCCCAAGAGAAGCGGGGAGGATGGAAAAGAACAAGCCATTTATTATATGAGCAAGAAATTCACAACTTCGAAAATGAAATACTCCGAAGTAGAGAAAACATGTGCGGCGTTAGTCCAGTGGTTGCACGGGCTTCGGCAATATACCTTGCATCACCAAGTGCTTCACGGTGACAGAATGCAATCCCATCAAATACTTGCTTAATCAACCCGCCTTGATTGGTAGACTTGCCCAAATGGCAAATCCTCATCTCCGAGTTTGACGTTCAATATTTGTCCCAAAAGTCAATCAAGGGACGAGTCATAGCAGATGTCCTAGCTGAAAATCCGGGGCAAGATGATGATGCCTATCGTTCGAGGATCGAATCATGTCGGTAGAGGATTACATCTGGACTATATATTTTGACGGAGCTGTCAATTTATCGGGATCGAGCACGGGCGCGGTCTTATATCTTCGGGTGGTCGGCATTATCCTGTAGCAGCGAAATTGGTATTCCCTTGCACAAATAACATAGCGAGAATATGAGGCATGCATCCTCGGTCCGCAGGCTGCAATTGAAATGGGGATAGCCCGACTCAAGGTGTTCGGAGATTCCGCTTTGATTATCCTTGGGAATGTTGGAAAGTGGAAGACGAGAGATGCCAAATTGCTACCCTACCATGAGTATCTGGATGAATTGGTAGAAGAATTTGAGGATATCTCATTTGAGTATCGCCGGGACTCATAATCGATTCGCGATACATTGGCTACCTTGTCTTCAATGTTACAAGTCGCCAATGGACTTGAGGTTGACCCACTGAAGATCGAGGTATTAAAAAAACCAGCATATTGTATGGCCGTGATCAATGAACCCGATGGTAAACCATGGTACCATATTCGAAACGGGGAGTTCCCTGAAAAAAGTACGGTATCTAACCAAAAGTACATAAGGAAAATGGCCTCGAAGTTCTTCTTGAATGGAGAGAATTTGTACAAGCGGTCATTCGATTCTGTCCTACTAAGATGTGTTGACTCGGCCAAGGCCAGTTCGTCCAATAATGGAAGTACATGAAGGGATTCGTGGTCCACACATGAACGGCCACTTGTTAGCTAAGAAGATTATGAGGTTGGGTTATTATTGGCTCACGCTCGAAAGAGATTGTATTCAGCATGTCCGGACTGTCACAAATGTCAAATTCATGGTGACAAGATCAATGTTCCTCCAAATGAATTGCATCATTTGTCGGAACCATGGCCATTTTCTATGTGGGGCATTGATGTTATCGGTCCTATCAACCCTAAAGCATCCAATGGGCATCGATTCATCTTGGTGGCGATTGACTATTTCTCCAAATGGATCGAAGCCGCATCCTATTTAGCGGTCACGGCACGAAATATCGCGAAATTTATCCGCCGGGATATCATTGCTCGATACGGTTCACTGAAGCCATAATCACCGATAATGGCTCGAACTTAAACAACAAACTAATGGACCAATTGTTTAAGGAATTCAAGATCAAGCATCTCGAACTCTTCCCCATATCGTCCTCGGATGAATGGAGCGGTAGAAGCCGCCAATAAGAACATTAAGAAAATTTTAGCGAAGACGGCTGAAAATTATCGCGATTGGCATGAGAGGTTGCCATTCGCACTTATGGCATATCGGACCTCAATCTGGACATCTACTGGGGCAACCCCGTATTCTCTTGTATATGGAATGGAGGCTGTTCTACCGGTTGAAGTGGAAATTCCTTCCTTACGTATCTTGTCTCAAGCTAAGGCGACGGAGGCTGAATGGATCCGGCGCAGAGAGCAAGCCAATTGAATCGATCGACGAAAAAAAGACTTAAGTGTCGTATGTCATGGCCGGTGTTATCGAGAGAGTTGCTAAATCATTCAACAAAAAAGTTCGGCCTCGATATTTTCGGATCAATGACCTGGTCTTGAGAAAATTATTGCCAATAGTCCCACTCCCGGGAAGGGAAATTCGCTCCAAACTATGGTGGTCCATATATAGTAAAGAAGGTGCTCCCTGGTGGTGCTTTGATTCTGGCGAGATGGATGGTCGTGTCTTTACCAATCCAGTCAATTCGACTCTGTAAAGAAATATTATGCTTGATTCACTCGATTTTTCATAATCGAGTTATAATATTATCTGATTCACGAGTTGTTCACATTTGAGCATTCGTTTGTTTTCTCGCTACTAATCTTTCTTTGAGAGATTGTTTCGAATGGGGGAGCTTCTCGGCCCAATTGGATTGACCATCGGGAGCGTGAGATTTACTTATTCGCAGAGTAAAAGGGGTTATCTTGCGAAAAAATATGACGACCAAGATGAAATGAGTAAAAACTTGCATTCATTTCATTCATCGGAAAGCTTTACAAATAGATCAACGGGGTGGGAACGTAAAGCCAAACCGAGCCCTAATGAGCATCACAAAGGAGTTTAACCGACTCTCCATACAGTTGATGCTCCGCCTACACTGATCGCTCCGAGAATCGAGATCCGTCAATTTAAAGAGGAGGAGCTCACATTTCTCTTTGAGCTTGGCTACCTTGTCCTCGTGATGCTCGGCAGTAAATTCCGGGTCATGGATCGGCATTCTCCCGCGGGCTATATCCAGGGTCGGATCGTCCAACCTTTCTTCCCAGCCATGTGCATTGAAATTTTAAAACAATATTGAGCGGATCGCGCTCGAAGATGGTCCGGGGACATGGCCAAACACCCCACCAAGTTTCCCCTCTCACGAATCGGCGGGAGACTTGTTCATTACCGTAGTCGAGGGCCTTCTTATAATTGTCTCTAGATCGCCAACACCAAGCTGTCCAGACCGATCCCGATAGCGTGCCTTCACACGGTGGGCCAAAGTAACATCTTGATAAGCAACATGGTAAGCCTCCGGGAAGTTAGTAAAGAGGGTGGGGAAGATCCTGTATTCCTCCTCTAACTTGGTACCTTCAATGGAAGCGGTGCCCATATCCCTAAACATAAGACGAATCTCGGTTTCGGCCTCCGGATGGTTGGCTATATAAGAGTAGCCATGGCCTAGGAGATTATAAAGTTTCTCCCATTTGGCCAAAACTTCAGCCGAGAAGGCGTGCGAGGAGGGGAAGCCATTGTTGTTGAAGCGGCTAAAAAAGAGAGTGGATGCAAAAAAGTGCTTAGAAGGTTGGAGATGAAGATATGAAAGCGATAATTGTCTCGGCGTTAAATCCTAATTTAAAGGGCAAGAAAAGCTATAGCAATAATTATTGTGGATGTCGAGTCAATTATCCGGGTAAAACTACGGACGTTTCATCCAGTGAATCACGGATCTACCATCTCGAGCCTCATAAATCCGAAAAAGTTACGAAAAGATTTGAGGACCCCACCATGTTGAAAACCGAGTGGGAGACAAGCATACTTTTCGGGAAAAGAAATGACAATTCTTGCGGAGCCACGTTAGTTACTCGGGTAAAACTACGGGCGTTTCGTTCATTGGATCCTGGATCTATCGTCAATCCGTGATCTCGAGCCTCACAAATCCGAAAAGTTACAAAAAGAGTTGAAGTCCCACCATGATTGAAAACCGAGTGGGAGACAAGCATACTTTCCGAGAGAAGAAACAGCAATTCTTGCGGAGCCACGTTAGTTACTCGGGTAAAACTACGGGCGTTTCGTTCATTGGATCCTGGATCTATCGTCAATCCGTGATCTCGAGCCTCACAAATCCGAAAAGTTACAAAAAGAGTTGAAGTCCCACCATGATTGAAAATCGAGTGGGAGACAAAGCATGGTTATCAAGAAAAGAAAATCGGTGCGAGTGGATTCGGGGTCCCATCACGTTGAAAAAATAAGGCAAAGCGGAAACACGAAATCTTGGGAAAACGTCGGCTTAGTGATTTTCATCCGCGTTTAAAGGGAGGCTTTGGAACATACCCGATTACTCGAAAGAATTTGGAGAGAGTAAGCATACATCGGAGAATAGAGTGGACAAAAGGCGGTAAGAGGTATTTCAATCCAACATGTTTAGAGGCCATCAAGCACTTTGGAGGCAACCAACCTGACATCCCCGAAAGCGAACCGCTGGATTTTGAGACCGGATCCAACGCTGAAGCCGTAAAACCCAACTCTCTTGGCAGTGAAATTCAAGATTTCGACAAAGAACAACAATGGCGGCAGCCTTAATCAACCCCGTAAAAGAAAATATCAAATCAAAGTGCTCGAAGTCGCCTTCAAGGAGTGCTCTTACGTGAATAGGAGACGCAAAAAATGAATTGAGCCGGATGATAGGAATGGAGCCCTTGAAGGTCAAGTTTTGGTTTCAAAACAAGCGAACCCGATTGAAGGTTAAAAATGAAAGTCATGAACTTACGTTTCGAGGGAAGAAAGTGAAAAGCTCGAGCGAGAGAACAAGAGGTATAGGGATGCTATCAACACTGCTGTTTGCCATGTCCGTAGCGGCCCCATCTCCTTTGGTGACATGTCCCTCGATGAGCCACATTCGAGCATTGAAAATGCTCATTCACCGTTCATCCCCGAGCAAGTTCTCGTACAATCCGATTTCGTTGGAGATACATCCCGAGAAAGTCGGTCTTGGCAGAGGCGAACCGATGCCCTTCGAGGGAAGAGACATGCATCACTACAATTGGAGTTTCCTTGATGTCATGACCCACCAATTCAACGCCGATGGAACTCCGAATGTGTAGCCTACATGAAGCTTTAGTTTTTTTTATTATGGGCTCTCAAAATATCTCTTCTTTGAGCATTACTAGCCAGCCCTTACGAATCCTCAAGAGAAGTAGTGACATGTACGAATGAATGTACTTGTTTGTTACAAAATCCCCATGTGAGACATTCTTCTTTTAATCCAGGGGCAAAAGAACGAGTCACTATCCACGAACATCATCATGTTTAAATGCGCGAATTCCTCGCCGATTTGACTAAGCATTGAAAACCTTCACGTAAGTAAATGCGAAAAGATTTGAGGAGGGAAATAAGCGCCTCGTTAGTGGAGAAAGCGAAAAGATTTGAGGAAGGAAATAACTGCCTCGTTCGTAGGAGGAAGCGAAAAGATTTGAAGAGGGAAATAAGCGCCTCGTTCGTAGAGAAAGTGAAAAGACTTGAGGACTCCTCCATGTCAAAAAAGTAAAAAGAACGACGGATTGAGCGAGAGGTAAGAGTTATTAATGGATCCAAGGCACTAGGGGCCGAAAAGGAGAGAAAAGGCATGCTGAGACCAACGAGATCGAAAAAGTTTATAAAGGACTTGAAGTCTTCATGCACCTCCGGAACTCGTCACGAAAGGCCATCGTCGCTTTTGTGATTTTTCTCGGCAATTTATCTTTGCAAGTCCAAAGAACATCTAAAGCCCGGTCTCTAGTCCAAACACCCATTTTTCGGTCTACATATGGAAGGTTTTAAAAGGAAAATAAGTCTGCGTACATTCCGGGCGGAAGTATGGGAAGCCTCCTATCCCGAGGATCTGCGAGTCATGGCCATTGATGGCAATCCCGTTTCCCTCTCGATCCTCATTGCCATGCTCGAGAAAGTGCATGTATAGGATTTCAGCTTATATGAAAGCAACGGAAGCCTTAGAGGAGGCGAGACGATACAAATATGATTTTGACATCGTCGTCACGGCCATGGTAGGGATCGATATGGACGGTCTTAGTCTCTTAAAGATCATTGATTCGAGTTGAATATACCGGTCATCGTCACATCCGCAAGTGATGATCGTGCAGTTCATAACGAGGGCCACATTGCATGGTGCTCAGGGCATCCTAAAGAAGCCGGTCTGCGTTCGAGTGCTCCAAAACATTTGGCAGCATGCTTGTAAGGAAGCAATTACTCGAACAAAAGAACTATGGCCAAGCCGCCTACGACGATTTTGTCGGAAAGAAAAGGCCCTTTGGTCCGCCGAGCTTCATTCTATATTCATCAATGCAGTTCGACAGCTAGGAATCAATTCAGCACGACCAATGTGTACTCAAAATAATGAATGTAGACGGACTCACCCTACGAAGTGTCACAAATCACCTTCACAGATTTAGAGAAAAGCTGAAGAAGCACGATGTAGCTTGGAACCTAGGCGACCGGAGCAAAGTTGATTGGAAGATCAATCCCGGGAAAACCTACGGAGCAAAAAGTACCCGACCACTTCCCAATCAAGAATACTGGCCATACCAACCTTCCATTGGTGGTTCTAGCGGCGAACCGATTGATCATTCCTACGAGTTCCCAAGCGACGGCGGAGGCTCAAGCTCAGGAGTCGGACCGCTCACGGCAAAAATAAAGTGGAAAATCTGTCGCCGGTGTTAGCAAGTAACAATGCCCAATTCGGGTATCAATTGCCCGAAAAATCAAAAGGTTACTTCGATGATGAGCTCACCGCCTTGATCGCCCGGTTCGGAGTGAAAGACCTCCCGAGTTGTGATTCGAAGCAAGTGATCATGGATCCTCAAACAACGATCGTTGGTGTATGATCCAAGACAAAATCAGCCGATCATTGGAATGGCCAGCAAAAGAGGTGGAACCAATCTCGCATGAATACTCCTTTAATTCCATGTATAGTTCCCTGCGTGGGATACTTTTACTTTCTAGTTGTCTAGAATTTGCCTAGAGTTAAAGGGGCGAATTTTTCTCCTCTCTTATCAAATGCGTAAGTTCCTTATTAAGCTAGGCCTGTAGCAAATCAATTTGTGGACGACGCCCCGAACGCCCGTAAAGAGAGATTCTGAATAGCCTTACTTGGGAGAATGCAAGTAAAAGACCACTGCGGGCTCAAAGATGGGTAACTCCGTATCGTCCCAATTGGCTCTCAATCGTTTCAAACTCTAAGTTAAGCTTATTTTACTCTCCGGGGAGATTGCCAACTCGCTTTGAGAACAATATAACAAAAGCGAACCACCTGTGGATGCCAACAACACCGCAAACATAGTGGTTGGGGGAATGACAAGGTGGTCCGAGGCGCCCGGGGTCGATCCCGGGATTTGGCATCAATGTACAAAGATTAATAAAAACTTTTTGCTTCGCAGATCGAAACTCAGCCCAGGACGGTTACGTAACCCGGAGAGATAACATCCTGGACATACAATCCGATCAAGATGAATCGATCTTTTCAATTCAAAGTTCGCGAGGAATACGTACATGGGTAAAGTGGTATCGTTTCAACTCTTTTAGAACATGAGGACATACATTGATGCTTTCCCTTTTGATTTTTACGGGGGTCACTACCTGTCCAAACAGAGAAGTATCCATTCTCCCCGAAAAATTAATGAAATGAGAAATTCTTGGAGCCTTTGACAATCTCATGTCTCAAGGCGAGACAATGAAGTTTTGCAACGCATTTGCATGAATAGGGGCAACTCACGATCCACGCCCCTAAGAAATTTTTTATGTACTTGCGAACTTTGTCCGCCAAGCTAAAAAGTTGCTGCATTTTATATGCTCGAAAACACTCATACACCGCATGGTTTGCACATGATTGTTCCTCATGTTTAATTTACCAACTCGAATAAGGAACATGAACTACATAAGGTACATCGAATGTACGGGGAGGGGCATGACAGGATGATGAAAGGCAATCCTTTCCCAAACACGTCCAATTTTTTCAGGCGAGATGAACGGTGGCAAAATTCCGCATTCCCCGAGGTAAAGAGTTTTCTCGCGAAAGGTACGATAATCGAAGTGATGGAGGCGTTCATTTCTCTACCCTAAACACTGCAAGTTATCCGTTGATCAACCCATTCGAGCGGAGATTTCACTTCCACAACCCTGTCAAGAACCACCTCACATTGGGGCAAAACAGAGGCAATTCCATCGTCACGAGACAAATGGTTAGAAATCTTCTTGCTTGGACTAACATCAATCTTCGGGTGGTTCTTTGCATTGTACTTGCGCTTTAATTCAAGTGCCTTAGGATGACGAAGAGCATTTCTTTTTCTATCCCACACATCTATATCCATTTGCACAACCCATTTGAGCCTGCAAATTCGTTTCTAAAAGCCCTTATTGGTGATCATTGTTGTCCCAAAGCGAATATGGCCCATCTTTGAGTAGAAGGACCCGAAAAGCTGGATCAAAAGAAAATCTCCCAATGGACTCATCAAGATGCAATAGTAAAAAAAGAGTTGGGAGTAAAAAAAAAAGGAGAAGAAAGAGGAAAGGCTGATTCCGAAACAATTTCTAGGTATTTAAAAAGCAAAGTCTTTACCAAAAGCAAGGCCAATGCCCTTTCAATTCATTGTTCATTTGTAGAATATTTCGAACTTGAATGCACAATTTTCCTGTATATCCTAAAAGGGTTGAGAGAAAAATCTCCATGAAGTGTCAAATTGCAAATGCAATCTTCGGTTCATACCATCCCCGAGCAATGATGGTATCCTAGAAGGCCACGATCGGTGACAAGATTGTAATGATCACCAACATCAAGCCCCTTCTCAAACATCTTGAGCCAAAACGAGCCCTTTCGTTTCTCGGTCCCCAAATCATTACCTCCATTACAACCCTTTAAAAGCTTTTTTTACTAGGGCACTTGAATTAATGTGGAGTTCAATGATTTTAAGCATCACTCGAAAAAGTTCGAGCAAGATTACTTTCTCTCATTTTTGCGGGGTTCTTGACTTATAAACCCGGAGAGATGACGAAGGAATTCATTTCAAGAAGCCTTGACTCAACTAGAGTCCCCTTTGTAAACCTTTGACCTAGCCCTCATTACGGTCCTAATCAAGACCTCCGGATCGGCTCGGTCGTATCAATTCTGAGATTACTCGGATCCTTATCGAATGCGATGATGGAAAGATTGAGTGATTTCTTTTGAATCCTTGAGACAGGATAAATAACTTTTCTTGAGAGTGAGAGAAAACCCTTTCGGATTGAAGTCCCCCATTCATCTCACATTCGAGGTATTCATAATGTGAGAATATCCCTGGACAGGGATTGGTAATGCAAACTTGATAGAATGGTTATGCATAAACCATAGTATGAGTGATTGCATTATACACATGTTATTTCTAATCATTGCAAGCTCGGTAGGAAAGTTTTGCATGAACTCATTGTTGAATATGTTTGCGCATGTTACCTCGGACATTCTATGATGGGTAATACATTCCCGATGTTCGATGTCCCTCCCAAGGTCTCGAAATTCATCCAAGGATTATTGAATGAGCAAGTTCTCCTAGCAAATGCCTACCATGTATGATACTGAGCGATCCGTTTCGTTCTTTGATTAATCGTTCGGAGAACCCGGGTAAGTTTTTCGAACCCATTTTCAAATCAACAACTCCTCGATGATAGTTGTTACGATTCAATCTCGAGCAATATGCCTCTCTGTCGAGTCGTGTAGACATATGCACCGGCGATCTTGACATCTTATCATGACGACGTAGCTCTTATGATTTCGGTCTCGGATCACGAAGACATATGCACTGGTGATCTTGACCTTTAGTCGGCTCATAATGACATAGCTCTTATGATTCTCGGCTCCTTTATCAAATCACGAAGACATAAGCACCCGTGATTTTGATCCAAACCAAATCATAACGACGTAGCTCTTAAGATTTTGGTTCCCCTTTGTCGAATCGTGAAGACATATGCACTGGCGATTTCGACATTTAATCAACCACAACGACGTAGCTCTTGTGAACTTGATTCTACTTCTTTTGACTCACAACGACGTAGCTCTTGTGAACTTGATTCTACTTCTTTCGACTCACAACGACGTAGCTCTTGTGATCCGGAAGGATACACATATCTTGCTGCTGTCTCGCATTAGGGAGAAGTCTCGATAACAAGATAGGCCGAATACCTTAAGGTCCTCGTGTTTGCAAGAAACTTGGAAATTAAGGGAATCACCAGCTTATGAGGTATTTGGTAAAACAGTATTCTCGTATGCGATCCATATGCGAGTTTCTCTAACATGGAAAAGAGAAATTATGACACATGTTATTTACTGATCTCGCATATCATGCATCACTTCATTACAAAAAATGGGATTAAAACTCCCTAAAAAAAAAAAAAAAAAAAATTCATCCATCATTTGCACTATCAAAATTTAGGGTTCAATTTTATCTTTGAGCGGAACCTCTACGAGCCTCCACTCAAAGAGGGGCAATTGTTGACACCTAAAATTTTGACTAATCTATTTCTTGCATAAAAATTAGAACTAATTTTAGTTCTAAACAAAAATCATCCCACATAGCATTGGCATATAATTCAAACTTAATTCAACAAGGCCTGGACTAGGCATGGGGTGAAAACGTACCTAGAATATTTGGGCTTGAAAGAAATATTTTTTTCGGGGACTCGTATTGCAAATACTAGAACTTCAAGGATCAGATTGCAAATACTAGAACCTCGGGGACTGCATTTGCAGATACCAAGAGAAGAGGATGAAGAGAAGATGGAGAAAGGAAGATGATGAAGAGAAGATAATGAAGAGAATGTGAAGAAAAGAAGATGAAAATGGAAGATGGAGAAATGAAGGTGAAGAAGAGAAGATGAAGATGAAGAAGAGAAGATGAAAATGGAAGATGGAGAAATGAAGGTGAAGAAGAGAAGATGAAGATGAAGAAAAGAAGATGAAGATGGAAGATGGAGAAATGAAGGTGAAGAAGAGAAGATGAAGATGAAGAATGAAGGATGAAGAACTTTGCCTATAAAAGAAGAAGAGTTTTTGGAGTGGAAGAGAATTGAGAGAGTTTTTGAGAGGAATTCTTTAGAGAGGAAAAAGAGAATTCTTGAGAAAAAATTTTTTGAGAGAGTTTTGAGAGGGCTATGAGAGTTTTGAAGCCCGATACTACTATTGCCAATTTTTGCACCGATCAACACAAGCCACTTGGTCCATCCCCATCGTTCAAGCTCGCCGCGCAAGAAAAGAAAGTTAAGTGATTCCCTAACTTTCTTTAATTTCGAATACAAATTAGCTCGGATTTTCTACACTGATTTTTCTTTCTACGTTTTTATGTTAAATAACAGCTGCATATCAACGTTGAGATATCAATGGTACAAGAATAGAAGGAGAGCAAAAAGGGGAAAATATCAACGCCCGTATTGCGGTCTCATGAAATTCCAGCGAGATGAGAAAGAAGCGTGAATGAGAGATAGGACCAAGAGATTTCCCGGTCTAACGAGTCACCAAATCGGTCCAATGGTCAAGACAAGCCCGGAGCACAAGTTTGGTGCACGAGTTCAAATTGGGGAGTAATCTTGAACCTATTTCATCCTAATTCCATGTAATTTCTTTATTTCAAACAAATGTCAAGGGAAGAAAAATCCAAAAAAATTGATTCTTCGATCTTCAAGTAAAATTCATCAAATTTGTCAAATCCATTATTTTTTTTTATGAATTTTAAGGTACCGAAAGGGCATTAGTTGTAATTAATGTAACCAAGTCCCCGGACTTTTAATCTCCGGTTCATGAGAAATAAGATAGTTTTCTCCCGCTATTTTATTTAGGTTTCTAATCGACCTACCGAAAATGATTAGTGGCGACTCCAAATTCAAATCACATTGCATGTTAATCATTCGAACCTTAAGTTGCGATTTGGTATGGACTTGGGAGAGTCCGAGTTAGGTTAATTAATTAATTAACCTGATAATCCATTAGCCCGAAAATGATGACTTGTTTATTTTTTTTTAGGTCGCGACACCATTGTCGGATCATTTTGCTTTAGATGTAAGAACTCCATCATCTTCTAATCATGAGCACAATCGGAAAAGTATTTTTCGAAGAATGCCTTAACGAAGCCCTCCACGTGACGCAGCATCAATAGGGAAAACTATTCTCTTGGTAGCTCTCCACCGGGAATTGGCATTTCCTTGGAGTTGGTACTTTGCCGAGCTACCCTATCAACGTCGAACACCTTAATAAAGCGAAGATCTTCTCAAGTTCATCAATCCAAGTTTCTACCTCGCAAGGATTTCTTGTACCGACGAACTTTGTTGGCTTCAATCTCATGAACTGTTCAACTAGTCCTTGCAAATAACGTTCACCATTCATTGTGTTAGAGTTAGCTCGTTGTTGGGCTGGCTCAACTAGTCCTTGCAAATAACGTTCACCATTCATTGTGTTAGAGTTAGCTCATTGTCATTGGGTGATTCACAAGATTCCCCAAGTTTTCAAGTAGCTACGAGATCCCTTCCAAATGGTGGTCATTCATGGCCTTTCCTTTTCCCTTAGAGGTTCTAGCCTTAGAATTCATACTATACGGAAAAATTGTAATTTACTAAATTCACATTAACCTAGTCAGTCCAAGCGAGTAAAAATATTTTTTTTCACTATTATACTTTAATTACAAACTATTTACAATGGTAATTACAAGGATCGAACCCTGGTCGCTCTCGGACCCACTTCATTCCCTTACCATCAGGCTATCGCGATGATGGCAACATAAATTGCTTTCTTTAAATTTTTATTTCTAAGACTCATGACGTGAAAAATGGCAATCCAGTTATAAACTCTATAATACCACAATCATAAATTCAAGCAATTAAATGCACTTACCTCACCGACGAGTCCAAGCTGGCGGCATGCTACTCCCATATGCATTTTTCCCAATGCTTATTCCAAAGACTCCAACACAACTAAATCATTATTATCACTCCAATTTACCAATAAACCTAGGCTTTGATACCACTCAAACGAGGATGTAACGACCTTAGGACCTTTCCCCTAATAAACTTGTTTATAATTTTCCTTAACCATTTTTTTTCTTATTTTTTGCCAATCTTTATTTTTAACGATGAGCGTATTGAGATAACAGACATAGCAACATTTATATGTAAACACACATAATTTTACATATGCATCAATATATCTTACATCATCATATAGCCTGCTATTTACTATTCTACAAATAAAATACAAAAGAGATTAAAGACTTATTCTCATACTCTATCTCTCTCAGCCTACTATTACCCACATCTCAAGGCTCCACATCTACAGCGTTACTCCGGTACATATGCATATGGGTGGACCGGCCAAACCGAGAAGCTCGCGGTGGGTCCATCAATTTTCCGAAAAATAAAGGGATGAGCGAGTAGCCCAGGTTAATGAAAATACTAGGCCTAAAGTAGGAATGTTAACTTTATACTCAACAAAGCCATCATGTGATCTATTGTAAATATGAGCATGAATCTTCATTTGTAAATCATCAAATGTGTGAAGTCCACCACATAACTTTTGTTCAAATGCCATGAACACCTCAATTCATGCAAGTCACATCAAACGGTCATTCCTGGCTCGTCAATTTGTGCCTATCCGGCCATAAATAATTGCCTATCCTAGCCATAATAGTTGCCTATCCGGGCTATAATTAGTAAGACGTATCCCGGGAACGCTCACTTGTGGATTCAACATTACCAAAAGGTAAACTTCTCGCAAAATCATTTTCATGGGAACGACAATTCAATGTACCCACAATACGAACCCTTGAGACTTTAAGGGAACATTTGCCTATCTGGGCTATAATTACCTATCTGGGCCATACGTCGTTCCTCGGATGATCCGCATAAATACATTCTTGCAGGCGCATGCATCAAATTATTTTAATGCAAGAAAATATCTTCATGGCTTGATGCAATAACACACTTATCACACACGAAATGCACACAATTCATGTCCATCTAATGCAATACTGTTTAAGTAACAAACGGACGTTCTCGCATTAGATCTAGTAATCCCATTTACCCGGAACCCGAATTACGGTGTCCTATGTCAAGCAACAAGGAAACAAGACGAGAAGTAGCGTGGACGTCGATGGCCGCACGAGGCGGCGGCGGCGTGAGACGGTGGTAGAAGTCAAGAGTGGAAGGTCGGCGTGAGGGAGAAGGGGGAGTAAAAGAAAAGAGAATGATAGTGTATAAGGAAGAATGAGAGGATTAGCGGACGATGGAATGAACAAATCGTACCCCTATTTATAGGAGTTTCCTAACATTAATTACTTGAAAGCAACATTGATCTTATCCTATTACTTGAAAGTGACGTTGATCTTATCTTATCTTTAATTATTTGAAAGCAACATTGATCTTATCCTATTACTTGAAAAGAACGTGATCTTATCCTATCTTTAATTACTTGAAGCGACATCGATCTTATCGTATTCTTGAAAGCGACATTGATCTTATCACATAAAGCATTAATTATTCGAAGCGACATTGATCCGATCCTTTAGTATTAATTATTCGAAAGCAACATTGATTTTATCCTTTTATCAATTGCATGAAAAGGACATTCTTCTTATCTTAATACTTGAAAATGACAAGTATTATCCATTAAAAAGACTTAATTGATTTAGCATTAATTTTATTCTTATCTTTTAGAAAGTTAACTTGTCGTTAACTTGTCGTTAACTCAATTCAAGAACTATCTTTTAATATTCTGTTTTCTATAGAAATTTCCACTTAACTCGGCGACGTTCGTGCCACCGGCTTCTCCCCCAGGAGCAGGTGATTCTTCTTTCGGGTGGCCAGGACGGCCCACTAGGCGTGGAGGCTGGTGGGAAGGCGCACATACACGGGTCGTCAAGGATGGCTCCGTGTAGGCCCACATCCCCAAGGGGAAGCTGTTATCGGTGGCGAACTTGGCAGCCTTCTCAGAGGAGCGGCTGCCAACGATGACCGTGGTGGCGTTGGGGGTGAGGGTCATGGCTTAGCCAACCTCTCTCTTGCTACCTCGGCGCAGCCCAGGACACCGAACTTGATGACCGCCTCCAACATTCTTCTTTTTCTTCTCAAACAGAGAGAGAGGGACGAGAAGAGCTTTTGTTTTTGTTTCCTTTGTAAAAAATAGAGAGAGAGAGAGAATTTTTCCTCTCTGTTCTAAATTTGTTTTTGGGCTGAAAATTTGTTTTGAAAATAGAAAAATAAAATTAACTTATTAAATAAATTTATGTTCTAAACTTATTTTCGAAACAATAGACAAATAAAATGATCATCATGTCCCTAGTTTACGGCATAAGCACGTCCATGTGCATGGGGCACTCTTGTTGACCACGCTTCGGTCCGCAAAAGTGACAATAAGATTATACGTACTAGAAGAGTTTGACTCTTCTACTCCTCTCTCTCTCTACCTTGACGCGGTGATCATCCGACTTCTCGTAGAATTAGAGTTCTCTTCAATGGCGACCACAAGTTTTTTTTTTTTTTTTTATAGTAGATGGCTTTGATTTAGCTTGCTTGCGATCCTTTTCGCGTTGACCATCAATTTTGCCTACTCTCTCCCTCTCGCACTTTCAGAGCCTAATGATGGATGACACGCTCCAATTTTCGGAATTCAATCCTCACCCAACTTTTCAGACGATGAGAATTTTCTCTCCAATGGCCACAACTACTTTGTCTTCCCTCTCCAAGAAGTTGAGCAAGTCCTATGTGCTTCTCATGATCTTCTTTAGTTGTTTGTGGCGGCTGTCGGAGGCAACCAACATTCTTGAGCCTGGTCAGAACTTGTGGGACAACGAGACTTTGGTCTCATCCAATGAACTGTTTGAGCTGGGATTCTTCAAGACTGGTGGGTCTCCCTCAAGCAACTACTATTTGGGCATTTGGTTCAGGGATGATCCTTACAAGAAACCGGTCTGGGTCGCGAATCGAGACTACCCACTTCTCGATTCTTCCTGTGTTCTCTCCGTCAGGTACGATGGGAACTTGGTGATTTCTGATAGAAGGCTGATTCCGTCTTTAGTCAATGAAGTGATGCTATCTACTAGTAATAGCACAAGCGCCAGATTGCTTGATTCTGGCAATTTTGTTCTGATGGAAGGCAATAGCACGGTTTGGGAAAGCTTTTACTATCCATCGGACACATTCTTGCCCGGCATGAAACTTGGGTTTTTTTATATAGGCACTGATAAGGTGAGGCAACAGTTCCTTGTTTCGTGGTGGAGTCCATCTGTTCCATCCACCGGTCCCTTCGTTCTCGCTGTACTCGGAAAGAATAGCACCCAACTCGGAGTGTGGTACCGCGACAGGTTTTCGAAATTGATCGGGTACTATGATGGTCGAAGATTCAGGTTCTTGTTCAACAGCTCGTTCGATGACTGCGAGTTCACTTTTGCATCTGGCACTACTGAGAATTACTTAACTTTTACTACTAAGGGAAATGATAGTTTTCCTTGGTTCGTTATGGCCCCATCAGGGGAAATTCAGGCTTTCACGAAAATTGGGAAGGAAATTTCAGTGGTGTATAGTCCGATATGTGCAAATACTTCATCTAACAATGCAGCTGACTGTTACATCGAGAAGCCGCCCTTGTGTGCAAATGGTAACTTTTCGAGGACAGAAGGGTTCTTGCCAAATCATAATGTCTTCAACGAATCCAGTGGTCTGGGCATAAGTGACTGCGAAATAATGTGTCGGAGTAATTGCTCCTGCACTGCTTTCGCTTCATATCGTGATGACGGCACCGGATGTCAGTTTTACTATGGAGATACAGAGTTCACTATGGGTCAAACCGGCCAAGGAAACAGAACCATGTTTGTTCGTGGAAATTTCACTAAAACAACTTATCTGCCTCCAAGGAATTCTGGTATGTCCAGTAACTTGTTTCATAATGTTAATCTGCAAGGATCTTCAGATTTTATCCTACACTTAAAGTAACCATGTTGACTTCTAAGACAAGAATTGCTAGATCATTATTTGCACTTTCGTTGAAGGGCTTGGCCTAAATAAGTAAATGCTTTTTAACATATGGATGCCTACGTCCCATACTTTTCGGTTTGGCCTCCATTAGTCACATATATCTTTCGAAATCAATGACTAGATTAATCTGCCAATTTTAATGGGATCAAACCTTCGAAACATGGGCTTTGCCTTGAACATGTAATGATTCGGTTTCATTTTCAGGTCATCGGAAAAAGAGGCTACTCGGGCTGATGATAACCATTCCCCTAGTTGTATTCGTAGTTTCAGCTTTCTTCGGTATCTTAAGATGGAAGATTCATACCTGCATAGGTACTAAAACTACTCATAAGCAAAAATGTTGGTCTTTTACATTTTTGGATTCATTACTCACCGAATTGCGTGATTATCGAAGCAGTGTGGAACCAGAAAGAAACAAGCACAAGAAGGAACCTGGAGTTGTTCCTGTTCCAACTGGGGTCTGATGTCTCAGTGGAAAGTCAAGACAGCCGCACTGGTAAACTCAAATCTGTCAGAAAGAGAGATCATGAGCTACCAATTCTCAGCTTTTCTTGTGTCTCAGAGGCCACGAATAATTTTTCTCCAGAAAATGAACTAGGCAAGGGTGGTTTTGGGCCTGTTTATAAGGTTATTCCTCAATAAGTAATTCAATGCTAATGCTGTTTCTTTTCATTGTTTTGATCCTTTTGCTCTCGAGTACAAACATGAAATTTCCTAATTCATGTTGCAGTGTCCGACATGCATTAGCTCGGACTCAATGGCCTTAGTGTTTAACGCAGGGTATGTTGTTGGGGCATGAAATTGCAGTGAAGAGACTTTCTAGGAAGTCTCGGCAAGGGCTAGAGGAGTTCAAGAATGAGGTTCAGTTAGTTTCGAAGCTCCAGCACAGGAACCTTGTCAGGTTGCTGGGTTGTTGCATGGAGAAAGAAGAAAAAATCTTGATCTACGAGTACATGGCTAACAAAAGCTTGGATTCCTTTCTTTTCGGTATGTGGTTTGCCTTTTTCTGATTATTTGATGGAATCAATCCTGTGTGAGTTGTCATTTGGAATGAATAATGCCGTTACAGATCCTCAAAAGAAGCCACTTCTGGAGTGGAAGAGACGTGTATTTATCATCGAAGGAATAGCTCAAGGACTTCTTTATCTGCATCAATATTCTAGATTAAAGATCGTCCATCGGGATCTGAAGAACAGCAACATTTTGTTGGATAAAGACATGAACCCAAAAATATCAGACTTCGGGATGGCGATGATTTTTGGAGAGAATGAAGTGCGGGCAAGGACCACTAGGGTTGTCGGGACATAGTAAGTCTCTTAAGACTCAAATAAACATGTGTTCCTCATGTATTTCTTCAGAATGGCTAATTAATTGTTTTGATGCAGTGGTTATATGTCCCCAGAGTATGCAGTGCATGGCCTTTTCTCTACTAAGTCTGATGTATTTAGCTTTGGAGTGATTATGCTGGAGATCATTAGTGGCAGAAAGAACACGACCTTCACTCATTTGGATCGCTCTCTAAACCTGCTAGAATACGTAAGTTGCAGTGTTTAGCCCGGCATTATGAAGTACATACACAAATAGCGTAAAACTCTTTTTTCCACAATCCATGAGCTGACTACAAATGTTGTATTTATTTAGGCTTGGGAATTGTGGAAATCTGGACAAGGGGTTGAGTTAATGGACCTTGTATCAGCTGATCCGCCTTCCGTTAGAGAATTTTCTCTGTGCCTACACATTGCGCTGTTGTGCGTACAAGAGCGTCCAGAAGATAGACCAAACATGTCTGATGTAGTTTCAATGCTAAGTAATGGGAGTTCCAATCTTCCGTTGCCCAAACAGCCAGCGTTTTCTTCACATGCAGGGTATTGTGGTTCACAAGAGCAGCAAGATTGCTCGGCAACGGAGATAACCTGTTCCGAGGTGGAAGGGAGGTAGCAGTCAGGTTCGAAGATGCAATTCTTTTTGTACATGAAACTTATGTGTCATTGTACTGTTTATAGAGCACAATTGTTCAGCTAATTGTTCCAATCTTTTGTGCTGTTCCAATTTTCCTCAGTGTGGTTGATCAATAGTAAGAAACAAACTCCTCATTCATTTTGTGATGCCCTGATTTAACTAACTCGAGGTATTGTCTACTTTGTCCGTCTCATTTGTCATTTCACGTATATAGATGGGCACTTTCTCAGGAGATCACCCATCCTCTCTCAATTGAGCATGCTTATCTTTGGAGTTTCAAAGCCAAGTATTGCCGTTATGTCAAAAACCGCATCAGTGAGTTAATTCCAATTTTTACATATATTTTCCAGAATTCCTCTATTTCCGTTCGGTGCACAATTCTATTTATTCCTACCCCCTTCACCGTCCTAGAAACCTGTCAGGAGCTGCTCTTTGTCCAAACCCTCATGCCCCGGTGACCCCTCTCTGCCCTCATTGGACAGGGTTGCTACACATTTTATGCTCTGAACTGAAACGTGGGTTCCTTGAAGAATTGTTCTTCTGGCAAGGACCTTCACAGAGTCTCAGAAGCCAGCAAGGGTGTGGAAACTGATTTCGTTTCAGAAGCACAAAAGCCATGGTAAAGCGATCCCTTCTTCTTCAGCGTCACCTTCATGGTTTTGCCGAACTTGGTGGCAAGACTTGGCAACCATCTTGAATCTCAATCAACTGAACAAGGCACTGTGAAAAGCATTGTCATCGCTCTCGACTCAAACTTACTGCATTCAGTATACAAGGAAATAGTAAATATCATTGGATGACCTCTCATTCCGACAGAACAAAATTAAGACTTCGACAATGTTATGTGTGTGCTCTTTTGAGAAATCAAGATTAGACACACGCTCTTCTACAAGCTTGTCGGTGGTTAGAAGGAGGCCTGTGCAGGATATGGCGGCCAATGCGAAATTTAAGGTTTAATGAGGAGTGCAAGTTAAGTTTTCCGAACTCAAAGTATGCATAATTTCAACAACACCCCCAAAAAAAAAAAAGAATGTACATTCACCATTACAGAGATGCGGTTTTCCTCCGGCAGAAGCACCAGCATGTGGGCCTCCTCTTGACCATGCTTTGGTCCACAAAAGTGAAAGATTGGATTTTCCCAATTGGAATTTGCGATGATTTTTTGTTTCTTTGAAGACGATGACTTTGAATGAGCTGCTCTTAAATTCTTCCTTTGCATTCATGTTGACCATCTTTTTTCACTTGGGGAATGGCAAAGCTATTATTGAACCATTATAATTTGACTCTTCAACTCCGTTCTCTCTCTCTCCCCCCACACGCTTGCAAGGACTAGTGACAAATGATACCCTTCCAATTTACAGACTCAACTTCACCCAACTTTTCAGAGAATTAGAGTTCTCTTCAATGGCCGCCACAACTTCCTCTTCCCTTTCAAAGAAATTAAGCAAGTCCTGCGCTCTTCTTATCTTCATTAGCTCTTTGCTGTGGCTGTCTAAGGCAACAATGATTCTTGTGCCTGGTCAGGACTTGACAGGAAACAAGACCTTAGTGTGTCATCTAATCAAGTGTTTGAACTAGGATTCCATAGGACAGGTGGGTCTTCCTCGAGCAACTACTACTCGGCCATCCGGTTCAAGGATGACCCTTTCAAGAAACCGGTCCGAGGTCGAGAATCGCGATTACCCGCTTCTTGATTCTTCCCATGTTCTCTCCATCAGGTATGATGGGAACTCGGTGCTTTCCGATAGGAGGAACATACAGTTCTTGGTCAATGCTGTGATGTTGGCTACTAGTAATTACACAAATGCCTCATTACTCGATTCTGGCAATTTTGTCCTTGTGGAAGGAGGGAGCACTGTCGCGCCCCGATTTCCGAGCACGCGATAACTTTACCAAAATATCTTAAGGTGACAAAGAATAAAATCATAAGCATGTTATCGACCCATTTATTTTTAATCTTTATTTAAGCATGTGAAAACGATTTACTCCCAAACAACACATCAAAGCGGGGATAGCAAAGTAGGATACACATCAACGCAACAAAATGATCTCATTTCATTAACGGATAATCTTTAACCATACAAAGTGATAACTCTAGAAAATAGAGTTATTTTACCTATTTTAGGCAACAAATAATATAATATCTTTGAGAAAATATTTGAATTTCCTTCTATTTATTCAAAATTTTCTTATTTGTGCAAGAAATGATATATGGAGAAGATAAAGAAAAAAAGAAGGAAATCAAGATGCGACTAGCGGAATCGTTAGAAGATATAGGCAAAATCGTCGGAAGATTGCTTTGTTTTTTAAGGATATATTAGTGTTATCGTTAGAGATTTAGTTGCTTTTAGGATATTTCATGTTATCTTTAAGATTTTATTTGTTTTAGGAATCTTGGATGTTATTCAAAAGAGAATAACATGGAGTGAAAGAGGGAGGTCTAGGTTTTTTTTACTTTTTGCTTCGTTCTTTCATTGTTCTTGGAGTTTTTTCAAAAAGTTTGAAGAGAAGACAAAGTGGTGACAGAATTTTTGTCCTTTGACTCAAGATGTTTGATTTAATTTATATTTTTGTTTCCTTTTCTATTATGTTCTAATTTTCTTTCGTTAGGGCTACGATGTAGCGACCATGATGATATGAATTTTATGATGTTTATGTTTTGCAAGTGATTTCGTTCATATGAGTTATATATTATCGTGCTTAATGCTTTTAAGTGATTGGCCACCATTTAAATGATCGATGTGCATGTTTGAGGCGAGAAGTAATAATATGCATTTGCTCATTATAATATATAACCATGAATTACAATGTGGATAGAAATAGACCATGTTATTTGTGTAGTTGTCGGTAATAAAGTGATCTAAAAGACTCATTGTAAACCGGGAATATTCATAGATTTTAATGCACTTATGTTTATTTAAATTCACATAGAAATATAGTGAATTGATAAAGCTGAGTAGGTTTACTATACCTAGAGATAAGATAGTAAATAGCAGAGGAAATTCCGCTATCACATGTTTGATGTCGTTCTTGCATGAATAAAGATCTGAAACTCATGTTTAGTGGTTATCGTGAAATCGGATGCTCTAACGTATTTATTTGATTGATTTACCGTATCTAGTTCCCGAATTCTTGCTTTTAAGATTGTCAATTTTATTTTATTCGCAATTCTGTTTTTATTTGTTAGATAAATTTTAGAATTAGTCCATTTTTAGTAATTAATTAGTTTATTAATCATCAATCTACGTGGGACGATATTTTTTTCTCATCATTATATTACTTGTTCAACACGTACACTTGCGTTGAGAATTTTGCGAACAAGTTTTTGGCGCTCGTTGCCGGGGATTGATTGTTTAATACTAATTACTATTGATACCGGATAATTCCAAGTTTAATCTAGTTTTTTTTCTTGCGGATGCACATTGATGTATGACACGTAGCCAACAAGGAAAACTTGTTGAGTTTGATCCGAAATCGAACATACATTCAAGAGGCGACTAAAAGCACAAAGAAATCACACCGAAAAGATGGGAGATGCTTTGAAGATCCACGTAGACTCTTGAGAGATTATGCTGCCCAATAGTTCAGGGCACCACATCAAGCATTAGGAGACCTGCAATTCAAGCAAATAACTTTGAGATCAAGCTATCACTCATTCGGATGCTTCAACTATCGAGTGCAATTTAGTGGGCTATCAAGCGATGATCCAAACGCTCACATTGATGCTTTTCCTGAAATTTGTGGCACAATTAAATATAATGGATTTTGAGATGATGCTATTAGATTAAGATTATTTCCATTTTCCCTTAGAGACAAAGCTAAGAGCTGGCTCTCTTCTCTCCCCTGCAGGATCAATCACTACATGGAATGATATGGCCCAAAAATTTCTTAGTAAGTTCTTTCCACTTATAAAGTCTACAAAAATGCGTAACGATATTACTAATTTTATGCGGATCGATAATGATTCATTGTATGAATCATGGGAAAGATTCAAGGAGTTTCTTAAAAGATGCCCACATCATGGACTTCGGTATGGATGCGGGTACAAACTTTTTATAATGCGTCTAGTGCAAATATTCGTTCTATGATTGATGCAACTGCAGGGGGAACTACGAATAATAAAACACCGGAAGAAGCCTACAACCTATTAGAGGAAATGGCGTCCAATAGTTATCAGTGGCCTCTTGAGAGGCTACCTGTGAGAAAATCCAACGGACTTCATGAAGTGGATGTTGTCCATTGCAATTCTTGCACAACTTGAAGTAGTTAACGGAAAGATAGATAACATGAGTGTTTTTGTCATGCCGAGTTTAGAATATGACATGCGATTTTTGTGGTGGAGGACATGTTAGCGCAAAGTGTCGGGTAAGTAACATTTTTCACAACCTAGCGAAAATGCTAACTTTGTTGGTAATCTTAACAAATTGCGGAATAATCCTTATTCCAACACATACAAACTGGGGTGGCACAATCATCCAAATTTTTCATGAAGTAATTAGAATGTGATGAAACCCCCACCGGGATTTAAACAATCGGAAGAGACAAAGTCCAATTTGGAACATATAGTCACTAAACTCGCTAGCACCACTCATGACTTCATCAAGAGCACGGATGTGAGATTTGGGAACCAAGAGTGTGACGTCCCGGAAATTCACTATCTATAAAATACTAGAATTCAACAAAAGTAACGAATATTGAATTTCGGTTGGTATAAAATTTTGGATCGTAAGGACCTAAGTGACGAATTTTGGACGACTCCGAAACGTCGTTCGATTTCGATTGGGTCTCGAAATCGTGATCACTGCGACTTAGGATTTCTAATCCTCGCACCTAGACTTATTCTGGACCGAGTCTAATCCGTGAAAATCCATATTTTATTCCCGATCGATTGAGCCAAATATCCAATCGGTCCCGATTTATTAGATTACCAATTGGCCCTTTAATAATGCACAAAAAAGACAAGATATTTAAAATATCTTGTGTGCCCCATTTGTCATTAATTGCCCCCAACTACCCGATCAAAGTTGGTCAGCAGCTTCTCTCTCTCTCCCCTTTGTTCTCTCTCTCTCCCGCTCTCTCTCCTCCCTCACGACCACTCCATCTCTCGCCCCGCTCACACCCATACGTTTTCTCCTCCTCCTTGGCCATTTTTGTGCGACCACGGCCCGACCCATCACCTCCGACCACCATCCATCTTCGCCCGTCACTACGCCTTGGTCCGACGACCGCACACCGCCGCCCTGCGCCGGACAGCCGCCCGAAGCCCTCCCGTCCGCCTCGCTCTCGTTCGGCATCCGTGGGCTGTTCAAGCCCTCAGCCCTTCTTTGCCATCTCCGACGACCAACAACCATCTCACCTTTATCCAGCTACCAGTCCACCTCCCTCCGACAACCGCTTGCCTTGTGAGCCGCCCAGAGCCGCGACTCAGCCTAGAAGAGCATACGTGCTCTGCTTTGCGTCGCCCGCCCACCGTCTCTGTTCCAGTTGTCTCCGCCGCTCTCCGCCGCTTGCCGCCCACCTCCAGTGGACTGTCCTCCACCCCTCACCGTCCCACGAAGCCACCGGGAAGCCGACCGTCGCTTGTAGAGCTCCGAAACACCCTCGGCCGGCCTCTCCTGTTCGCCCCCGAGTCCTCTGTTTTTGCGCCGGCTCTATTCGCGCCTGCTCAGCCCACCTTCGGCCGTCCGCCGCGCCGTCACCGCCACTCGAAACTTCCTCGGAGACCCCCGACCGTGGCTGAACGTTCCCCCAGCCCTTGGACCACCCGAACCCCCTCAAATCAGCCCCCAACTCCACTGCCTACCCCTGTTTTTCCTCGTTCGGTCATTGTTCACCGCCGGCCGTCCACATTCCGGCTAGCTCCGGCCGCCACCCCCAATCCTAGTGCCGCTGTCCCAAGGTGTCGCCAAGTCTTTCGGGCCATCCCGGAGAGAGTTAGAGCCGGAGCTTAAGTTGGATCACGAGCCGCCTTTAATTGTCACTGGGCCGGGCCGAGTTCGTGTCGTCGCCGCTCGAGTTGAGACCGCCCGAGCTAATTAAAATGGTGAGTTAGCCCCTAATTCTTGGTTAGGACGCTAATTGCGTTCGGATTAGATTAATTAGTTAATTAGGGTGTTTACGTAGTTTAATTACGGTCGGATTAGCTCGGGACTTGGTTTAGGATAAATGGCCGTAATTAGTTAAGATTAGTCAATTAGCTAGGTTGTACGTGGCTAATTGTGAGTAGAATTGGTTGATTTGATTGATTGCATTGATTGATCGCGAGCGCGAGCGATAGGTCGAGACGAGTGCGCGATTGACTATCAATGGAAATTGAAATTAGAATTAATGATCAACTGGCTGCAATTAACTAATTGATTTATGAATTGTTGGCTGTGAATGCCAAATTGATTGTTGATTGTCGTGGGGGTCCGATTAGAGGATAATCGCCCCAAATTGATTGGTTTGTCGGTCGATATAATTGTGCATTCATGTGACCACGTATGAGATCAAATTGCATGATTTTGCACGAAAACGGCCTTGGGCCAAGTATTTGAACATGCAAGTGTGAGCATTCGACCTAATTCCAAGAAATGAACCTTTGGTTGTCGAAGTGCTTGAGTGGTCACATAATGGGATAATTCCGACGATCATTGTCTTCGGTCGATCGGTCCTAGCATTCATTGTCTTCGATTCTTGGATGCGCGTCGGTCATTGTCTTACGGCTGTACGTTTGCCGGTCGTAGATTGTGAATGGCGAAGCCTTTTAAGGATTCCTGTTAGCTCCGTGCCGTGTCGACAATCATTGTCTTACTGGTTGGTCGAGTGGAGTCACATGGACTATCGAAGCCATCGCCGAAGTAAGGGACGATGCCTGGTCTCGCCAAAAGAGCACCAACCGACTAGTGTCTTTGGACCTACGGGTCGATTCGATAATAAATGGACTACGTGTGGTGTCCCTGTGCATGCAAGTCTTTGTGATGCTTTGCCATTGGGTGATTGGCGTAATTAGTCCGATTGTTGAGTCAAGTCTGCATCACATTATGTGTGGCCTAGAAGGTAAACTTGCATGTGGCTGAAATATCTGCTCTATGCTAATATGATTGATTGTTAAGATGTCTAAGCGAATCAACGTCCTAACCGGGCTTAGGCGTTGACTCACTGAGATTTATTTCTCACCCCGTTGTTTAACTATTTCCGGTCCGAAGTGATGGAGCCCGTGAATGTTAGGGCATGGGTGTTAAAGCAGATTTTTGGAAGTAGATAATGACTTAACCTTACCCAACCGTATATCTTTTTGAGGTCTTAGTTAGCCACTCGAAGAATGGGGCTGTATAGGTTAGGTTGTAACTTGGTAGGGTTAAAACTCCTCTACTTTGACTTTATAAATGAAGTTGTCTTTTGTCGATGATTGAGTTAATTTTTCCTACTTTGCTATCCCATATTATTTGTCGTTTGGGAGAGTTGCACGTTCGCATGCGTAAGTAAGCAAATAGGTCGATAGTATGCCGGGACGCTATCATTCGTGACCTGAGGCGAGATTGGTATGGATGTTGCGAGCTCGGTGATCGGGCGTGACAAAGAGGCTTCAATCAGAAATTTGGAGATGCAAGTGGGTCAATTAGCAAATATGATGTTAGGAAGACAACACGGTTCTTTACCCAAAGAACAGAGAGAAAAATCCAATTGAAGATGCAAAAGCTATAACCACGAGAAGTGGTAAACAAGTGGGAGAAGAAGACGTTGAACAAGAGATTTCCAAAAGCAAAGAAGAGGAAGTCAAGAGATAACCAAAGGAAGCAAATAAGAGTATACTTTTTCCGGATAATCCAAATTCATATGTGCCGCCGGTTCCATTCCCTCGGCGACTTCAACGAGAATAAAATAGATAAGCAATTCTCTAAATTTCTTGATGTATTTAAAAAATTGCACATTAACATCCCTTTTGCAAATGCTTTAGCGCAAATGCCTAGCTATGCAAAATTTTTTTAAGGAGATTCGGCAAACAAAAGGAAATTAGAGGATTATGAAACTGTGAAGTTGAATGAAGAGTGCTCAACCATCTAGCAAAACAAATTACCTCCGAAGTTAAAAGATCCGGGGAGTTTTACAATTCCTTGTACTATTGGGGATTCTTACTTTGAAAAGGCATTATGTGATTTAGGTGCAAGTATTAATTTGATGCCTTCTTCGGTTTTCAGGAAACTATGATTGGGTGAAGTGAAAGCAACCACAATGTCGCTTCAACGGGCTGATCGATCAATTAAATATCCGAAAGGTATTGTGGAAGATGTATTGGTAAAGATTGACAAGTTTAGCTTTCCCATGATTTCATAGTTCTTGACATGGAGGAAGATTTTGAGGTACCACTTATCTTAGGCCGACCTTTTCTAGCAATAGGAAGAGCTCTTATTGATGTACAACAAGGAAAGTTGATTCTTAGAATTCAAGATGATGTTGTTACCTTTAATGTTTTTAAAGCCATGAAATATCCCTCTAATGATAATTCTTGTTTTAGGGTTGAAGCAGTTAACAAGTTGGTGAATAAGGTTTTTTCGGGAAAATATTTTTAAAGATCCACTTGAAGCGTGTCTGGTTCAATCAAGGGACAAAGAAATTGAGAATGAGGAGATCAAGGAGTACACAAATTTTATGGAGGCAAATCCACTATATAAAAGGCAAAAGGCAACAAAATTTGAGGAGTTGGGACAACACTCAACAAAGCCTAAACCATCAATTGAAGAACCTCCAATTCTTGAACTCAAACCCTTACCTACTCATTTAAAATATGCTTATTTAGACGGAGTTTCTTCTTTGCCGGTAATTATATCTTCTTCTTTGTGAGATTTGATGGAGGAGAAACTACTCGGAGTATTGAAAGAGCATAAAGATGCAATTGGATGGAAAATAGGCCGACATCAAGGGAATTAGCCCCTCACTTTGCATGCACAAAAATTTGATGGAGGAACAATACAAACGCACTATCCAACCTCGAGACATTTGAATCCGAAAATGCAAGAGGTAGTCAAAGCGAGGTAATTAAGTTACTTGATGCGGGAATCATCTATCCTATATCCGATAGTTTCGGGTAAGCCCTGCTAAGTGGTGCCAAAGAAAGGAGGTATAAGCTGTTCGGAAAAATGACAACAATGAGTTGATTCCAACTAGGACGATTCTTGGGTGGCGTGTGTGTATGGATTACGAGAAAATTGAATGATGCCACTAGAAAAGATCACTTTCCATTACCATTTATTGATCGGATGTTGGAAAGACTTGCAGGGCATGAGTTTTCTTGTTTTCTTGATGGATATTCAGGGTATAATCGGATTCCTATTGCACCGGAAGATCAAGAGAAAACTACTTTCACTTGTCCCTATGGTACCTTTGCATTTAGAAGAATGCCCTTTGGTCTTTGTAATGCACCAGCTACATTTCAAAGATGCATGATGACCATCTTTTCGATATGCTTGAAAAATATATTGAGATTTTCATGGATGATTTTTCTATTTTTGGCTCATCATTTGATTCTTGTTTAAATAATTTGGCTTTGGTCTTACAAAGATGTGAGGAGACTAACCTTGTTTTGAATTGGGAGAAGTGTCATTTTATGGTGCAAGAAGGAATAATGCTCGGGCATAAGATCTCCAAAAATGGAATTGAAGTTGATCGCGCCAAAGTGGAGGTTATTACAAAATTGCCTCCACCAACATCTGTGAAACTTGTCAAAGGATTTTTGGGGCATGCGGGATTCTACGGGCGATTTATAAAAGATTTTTCAAAAATTGCTAAACCCCTGTCTAATCTTTTGATAAAAGATGCACCATTTAATTTTTCGATGAATGCGTGTAGACTTTTAATGCTTTAAAGAAAAAGTTATCATCGGCACCAATCATGGCAACCCCAAAATAGGATTTATCTTTTGAGCTAATGTGTGATGCTAACGCTTGCAGTAGGAGTTGTCTTGGGACAAAGGAAGAATGGAGTTTTTCAAACCATTTACTACGCCGGTAGAACTTTATCGAGTCACGCAATTGAATTATTCAACAACAGAAAAAGAGCTTTTGGCAGTAGTTTTTGCTTTTGATAAATTTCGTTCTTATTTAATTGGCTCGAAAGTTATAGTTTATTCTAACCACTCTGCTCTTAAGTATCTGCTTTGGAAAAGAAAGAATCAAAACTTTGGTTGAGCATGTGGATTTTATTGCAGCAAGAATTTGATTTGGTAATCAAAGATAAGAAGGGGACTGAAAATCTAGTTGCGGATCACTTATCCAGGATCCCGAATTCAAAGGAAGAGGTAAGCCCAATTATAGAAGAGTTCCCCGATGAGAAAAAGTTTTCCATCAAATCCACAAACATTCCTTGGTATGCTGATTTTGTGAATTATTTGGTAAGTAATGTTCTTCCTCCCGAATTGTCATATCAACAAGAGAAAAAATTCTTTTCGATGTTAAAAATTATTTTTGGGAAGAACCTTTCTTGTTTAAAGTATGTGCTGATCAAATAATAAGGAAATGTGTTCTAGACGAAGAGAGGACAAGCATTTTACATCATTGTCATAACGGAGAGGCTGGTGGTCATTTTGGTGCCACCAAAGCTGCAGCTAAGGTTTTACTGATCTAGATTTTATCGGCCCACACTTTTTAAAGATGCATATTCCTATGTCGCTTCATGTGATTGGTGTCACGAGAACGGGAAATATTTGCGGGAAAAGTGAGATGCCTTTAAACGGCATTATTGTGTGTGAATTATTTGATGTTTGGGGTATTGATTTCATGGGACCTTTTACACCTTCTTATGGGAATTTATACATTCTAGTTCTTTGTGGAGTATGTATCTAAGTGGGTAGAAGCTGTAGCATTGCCAACAAATGATGCTAAGGTTGTGGTTAAATTCTTGAAGAAAAATATTTTTACTCAATTTGGCACACCTAGGGCAATCATAAGCGATAGAGGGACACATTTTTGCAATAAACGGTTTGAAACACTTTTAAGCAAGTACGGAGTCACCCATAAGGTTGCAACACCGTATCATCCTCGGACTAGTGGTCAAGTAGAGGTTTAAAATAGGGAAATCAAGAGAATTTTAGAAAAAAGCAGTGAATACCTCTAGGAAAGATTGGTCAATGAAACTTGATGATGCACTTTGGGCCTATAGAACAGCTTTTAAAACCCCAATTGGGATGTCTCCTTTTAGGCTAGTATTTGGAAAAGCTTGTCATTTATCGGTGGAATTAGAGCAGAGAGCATATTGGGCTTTGAAATTTCTAAATTTTGACATGCGATCTGCAGGTGAAAGAAGATTGTTGCAACTGAATGAATTAGAGGAATTTCGCAATGAGGCTTATGAAAATGCTAAGATGTACAAGGAGCGTACAAAAAGATGGCATGACCCGCAAATATTCGGAAGAGAGTTCGAAATTGGGCAAAAAGTTTTACTTTATAACTCTCGTCTTAAACTTTTTCCGGGAAAGTTACGATCCCGATAGTCCGGTCCTTTCACGGTCGCACAGGTATTTTTTGTACGGAGCAGGTTGAAGTTGTAGATGACACCAAGAGTACATTTAAGGTGAACGGTTAACGTCGAAGCCCTACTTTGAAGGTGAATACAATAAGCAAAAGACCACCACTGAATTGCATCCTCCAAAATAGCAACATACGAGATAGTTTGGCTGAAAACTATAAAGCAAGCGCTTCTTGGGAGGCAACCCAAGTGTTTTCATTATGTTTCATTGTTTATGTTTTAAATTCATTTTTTCCACAAAAAATGCAAAAAGCAAAAAATAATAATAATAATTTTTCTCTATTTTATGCGGGTTAATTTTCTTTTCGAGAGATCGTCTAATTGGAATTCTCTTTATCAAGGCCATCGATGGACACATCTTAAAGCAAGGGGAGTTTTCTTGTTCTTATTTTTATTTTATTTTTCATATTGAGGACAATGTTTATTCAAGTTTGGGGGAAGACAAAAAGCAAATCTGATTTTTTTTCCGTCATGATTCGTGCTTTCTTTCATGGTTGCATTCCTTATTGTGAATTTTTGTGATTCTTAGGAAATTTAAATTTTGTTCAAACTATGTGAGTTAATTTTGATTCTAATTATATTGATCCACTTATTGAGCATTAAAAGTCCTTAATTTTTTTAGTTATGTGTGCATCTAGAGAAAATTTGTGTGAAGTGTGTGATTTTCTTAGATCTCACCCAAATCTTAGAATTTGTTTGATTTTCTCTTGAGGCGAAATCATAAGCTACATCTAATTAAGCTACATCTAACGAGAAAATGATTTAGGCAAATGTTTTTGGACCAATTGAGCCTTTCAAGCCAACCCTGTTTATTTATCTCTAGTCACCTTGTTGAGCCTTAATTCTTATCCAATTTTTCATCGACACCCACATGATTTTAGCTCAGCTTTTGCCAAATTATGTCATTATCCCATGCCCATGAACATGTTGAAGTTTAGGATAGAAGTTTATTTGAGCATCATAGCAAGTTGGGAGGAAGGGTGGAGTATGAAAAAAAAATTGATTGTTATTGTTGTTTGGGGTGTATCATTCAAAAAACAAATTTGCTTTTATGGTTCCCTATCCAACTTTCAATTGTGTGAGCCTTTTGGATACTCAATGGGTTGGGAATGTTCATGTTATATCAGGAGGGACTTGGGGAGGAACTCTGCCATAAAGAAAAGAAAAAGAAAGAAAGAAAAAAAACAAAGAGAGAGAAGGAAAAAAAAAAGAATGAATGGACGATGATAAGAGGTGGCATAGAGATTATATTCAAAAAGTGAAATTGGAGATAGTGGCATTGACTCTAATTATATCCTAGAAATCAATGTGTTGATGGGTGATCCGAGCTTAAATTTTCCTTTAGCTCACCGTTAGCCTAGCTTTACATTACAACCTGAGAAAGTCTTATTGATTTTTGATTGGATGATTAGCTTACGTTAGTGGAGAGAGGAATGAAAAGCAAACTTACGAGATTTGGTCATACTATAGAGAGTTTTTGAGAAGTTGCATATTAATGTGAATTTATCTGGATTGCACATGATTTGAAAAGATGGGGACACACACACAATTGGATCGCATAGTTAGAATTAGTCTTAACTTATTTTTAATGTTTGGATGAAATTTTTATTTTTCTTCGAATTGTGAATACGAACAATTATGGAAGAATGCCATGGAAGAATTTGATACGTGTTATCTCTTGCTTTTGCTCGGGACTAGCAAAATATTAAGTTTGGGGGTTTGATATCTCTAGAAAATAGAGTTATTTTACCTATTTTAGGCAACAAACAATATAATATCTTTGAGAAAATATTTGAATTTCCTTCTATTTATTCAAATTTTTCTTATTTGTGCGAGGAAATGATATATGGAGAAGATAAAGGAAAAAAAGAAGGAAATCAAGATGCCACTAGCGAGAATCGTTAGAAGATATAGGCAAAATCGTCGGAAGATTGCTTTGTTTTTTAAGGATATATTAATGTTATCGTTAGAGATTTAGTTGCGTTTTAGGATATTTCATGTTATCTTTAAGATTTTATTTGTTTTTAGGAATCTTGGATGTTATTCAAAAAGAAAATAACATGGAGCGCAAGAGGGAGGTCTAGGTTTTTTTTTACTTTTTACTTCGTTCTTTCATTGTTCTTGGAGTTTTTTCAAAAAGTTTGAAGAGAAGACAAAGTGGTGACAAATTTTTGTCCTTTGACTCAAGATGTTTGATTTAATTTATATTTTTGTTTCCTTTTCTATTATGTTCTAATTTTCTTTCGTTAGGGCTACGATGTAGGCTGACCATGATGATATGAATTTTATGATGTTTATGTTTTGCAAGTGATTTCGTTCATATGAGTTATATATTATCGTGCTTAATGCTTTTTAAGTGACTGGCCACCATTTGAATGATCGATGTGCATGTTTGAGATTGAGAAGTAATAATATGCATTTGCTCATTATAATATATAACCATGAATTACAATGTGGATAGAAATAGACCATATTATTTGTATAGCTTTCGATGATAAAGTGATCTAAAAGATTCATTGTAAATCGGGAATATTCACAGATTTTAATGCACTTATGTTTATTTAAATTCACATAGAAATATAGTGGATTGATAAGCGAGTAGGTTTACTATACCTAGAGATAGGATAGTAAATAGCAAAGGAAATTCCGCTATCACATGTTTGATGTCGTTCTTGTATGAATAAAAATCTAAAACTCATGTTTAGTGGTTACGGTGAAATCGGATGCTTTAACGTATTTATTTGATTGATTTACCGTATCTAGTTCCGAATTCTTGCTTTTAAGATTGTCAATTTTATTTTATTCTCAATTCTATTTTTATTTGTTAGATAAATTTTAGAATTAGTCCATCTTTAGTAATTAATTAGTTTATTAATCATCAATCTCCGTGGGCGATATTTTTTTCTCATCATTATATTATTTGTTCGACACGTATACTTGCATTGAGAATTTTGCGAACACAAAGTTATACACTATACAACCCCATATTTCGGGCGGCTCTCTAAGACCAAAGCAAAAATATAGGAGGGTTGAGTAAAGATTAATTTCATTTCTGCTACAAAAGATGGACCACGTCATCCTCGTTATCCACATCCGAAACGTCTCTCAAGAAGGCACCACTCGCAACTACTCGGGAGTTGTAACCAGGCAGTGTCATCGAATCGCAATTTGAGTCTAAGTCGGGTCCACTACTTCCCCGTCAGGCATATTGACATCCATCAAATCACAGGCATGGAATCTATGGGTCATAGTTGACGGCCTTTCAAATCTTGGGATCGGGCCGTAGAGAAAGTCACCCTGACGCATATACCAGGCTACGAAACGGTGGGGTACTAGATACCCCAACCCCTCCTCTACCCACAATGCCGTCACATGACGTTCCAGGATCCGATCTGGACCTAAAACGGGATGATATTCTATATCGAATAGTGGTGAATAGGAATTCCAAACTTGACCGAAAGTTGTTCCATTACCTCTGTCCTTAAAATTATCAATAATAACGGGTGAGAAATAAATCTCGGTGAATCAACACTTAAGTAGGGCACTAATTCGCTTAGGGCGGCCTAAACATATAAGGTAATCGTCGATAATAATAATTAACTAATTCGGCTTGAGATAATTAATTCGATTATTGTTAATTAAAACAATCGCACATATCTAAAAGTAACTATAGTTAAATTAAAGTAATTATAATTAAATTAAAATAATTATGATTAATTTAATCTAATCTTGATTAACATAAAATAACCATAATTAAATTAAAATATCTACGATTACATTAATTTAACTACACTTAATTTAACCTAATTATATTTACTATTCTAACACGACTATAGTTGATTTAACTAAACCGTATCTACCTCTAAACGTAGTTAAAGTCCTAATTAAAGTTTAGAGGTAAACTCACAATCTAACTATAGTTCGGTGAAGACTCGGGCAGACGACCATGGCAACGACGAGATTCACGGGCGTCGTGCAACGATCCTTGGTCACGGTTCGCGAAAGGGTGCGCGGGTTCGGGTCGGTTCAGGTTCACTGTTTCGGGTTGGTTCGGGTTTCTTGGAGGCCAGCGGCTGGACGGTTAAACGGGCGGCCAACGGAGGGGGCTGAGCAGGCCGACGGAGGGCCACGACCGATGCGGGTCAGCGGCGAAAGGCGGCGACAGCAGCTCAGCTGGGCGTCGGACGGCGCAGACGACCGGCGCGGGGAGGGGGGGCGGCTGAGGTTCGGGAGGAGGGCCGTGGGTCTCGGCTGGCTGAAGCTCACGGGTGCAAGGCGGTCGACGGTGGAGGATCTCGGATCTGGGCTTCTCGGGACGGGACTCGGCCGCGGATCTCTCGAGTTTGGGTTCGGGGTGGTTCGCGGCCGACGGAGCTCGCGGCTCGGCACGGCGGGTCTCGGATCGGCTGGCCGCAGGCTCAAAGGTACACGGGTCGGCGGCCGGGTGGTGGCTCCAGATCTGCTCGGACTCGGCTGCTCACGGATTCGGGTCGCGATGAGATCGGGTCTCGCGGTTGGCGGATCCTCGCGGCTCGCGGCTGCCGGATCCTCGGGGCTCGCGGCTGGGACGGAACGGCGAGCAGCGACTAGCACCGGAGGGAGCGGCGGACGGTGGTGTGCGGTGAGGTGGTGGTCCAGGCGTCGGGCAACAGAACCCAAAAGAAGAAGAAGACCCAAGAAGAACGAAGCAGAAGAAGGACAAGAAGAAGCAGAAGAAGGAGAGGGAGAGAAAACAAAAAAAAAAAAAAAAAAAAAAAAAAGCGGGGGAAACGTAGGAAAGGGGTAGGGTGGTTGGAGTGATTGGTAAAAAAAAAAAAAAAAGGAGAGGGGCCCACCCAATTTCAAATCAATATTATTCCCTAATTTTCAAGGGTATTTTAGTAATTTGACTCATCAAGGATAAACCGAATTGCTGCTACTAAAATTGAGGGCAATTTTGAGATTTTTACATTTAGGATTCGGTCAACGTTAGGTTCAAATGCGAAAGGTTTCAGTAACACAAGTCGACATCCGACTAGTCTAACTTAATTTTTTCCGATCGACGTCTCGGAACAATCAATCATCGTCTCTTAAATTCTCAAAATTCAAATTCAATTTCCATTTGTAATTCATAATTTTTTTTTTACGGATGTCGAAATTTCGGGACGTCACAAACACTATCTAGAAAAGCTTTTATTATCCATTTGACACATTCCTGTCTAGCATGAAACTAGGATTTCTCGGTACAGGCACACATAAGTTGAGGGACCAATATCTTGTTTCGTGGCAGAGTCCATCTGTTCCAGCCACCAGTTCTTTCTCCCTTGCTCTGTTCGGACACAACAAGACCCAACTCAAAGTGTGGCACCGCCACGAGGTATCGAGACTAATCGTGTATTTTGACGGTCGAGATTCTAGTTCCTATTTAACAGCTCACTCGAAAATTACAATTTCACTTTCCTGTCTAATGCTACTGAGATTTACTTAAACTTTTGCTACTAAGAAAAAGAATAGTTGGTCCTGGTTCGTAATGGCCCCCGTCAGGAGAAATTCAGGTTTTCAGGATGATTGGCAAGGAAATTTCATTAGCTTATAGTCCGATTTGTGCAAGTACTTCCTCTAACAGTGTGGCCGACTGCTATATCGAGAAGCCACCATTTTGCATTGGGAGTAACTTCTCAAAGATAGAAGGGTCCATGCCAAATCCTAGTGCTTTCGATGAATCTGATAGTCTGGGCATTAGCGACTGCGAAATAATATGCAGGAGTGATTGCTCCTGTACTGCTTTTGCTTCTTATCACGATGACGGCAGCGGATATCAATTTTACTATGGAGATGTACAGTTCACCGTGGATGAAACTGGCCGAGGAAATACCACCATGCTTGTTCGCGGGAATATCACCAAAACGGCTCATCGGTTTCCGAGGACTAGCGGTAGGATCTGTAACTTGTTGCATGAAGTTAATCTGGACAATCCTTCTGCTTTATCCTGAACTTCAAGAGACCATATTAACCTCTTAAACAAGAACTGTAAGCTCATTGCTTACACTTTCATTGTTAGGTTGGCCTAAATTTGTAAATGACTTGTAGAATATTAATGCTGACATACCCCGATTTCTTTGCCTCCATTAGTTACACTTATCTATCAAGCATTAAAATCTATGATTAGCTTGATCTGCCAATTGTAATAGAACCAACCTCTGAAAAAAAAAAAAGTGACTTCGACATACTATGATGTATATGGGCATCGCTTTGAACATTCAATGATTCAATTTCATTTCAGGTCATTGGAAAAGGAGGCTGCTCTGGCTGATCATAATCATTCCCCTAGTCGTATATATGGTTTCAGCTTTTGGCATTATCTCAAGATGGAAAAGTCACACCTGCCTGAGTACTGAATCTACTAATAAGCTAGAACAAGTTGGGCTTTTTTTTTTTTTTTTTGGGACTCATTTCTCACTGTATTGCTTGATTCCTGAGAGCAGCACGGCATGAGGAAGAAACAAATGCAATAAGAAGCCTGGAGTTGTTCCTGAACCAAATGGGTGCTGATGTCTCAGCGAAATCTCGAGACAAGCCTCTCTGGTAAACTCAACTCTGTCAGAAAGAGAGATAATGAGCTGCCAATTCTCGGCTTTTCTTGCTTGTCAGCGGCCACAGACGATTTTTCTCCTGCCAATGAACTAGGCAAGGGTGGTTTTGGGCCTGTTTATAAGGTTATTCGTCAATCATGGATCAATGCCAGTACTTTTTCTTCTCATTGTTTTCATCCTTCTTCTCAAGTAAGAACCTTGAATTTAAGATGATGAGGTTGCCGTATCCAACATGCGATGTATTATACTAAATGCAACAGGTGTTTGATGCAGGGTATGCTGTTAGGGCATGAAATTGCAGTGAAGCTGCTTTCTAGGAAGTCCAGACAAGGGCTAGAGGAGTTCAGAAATGAGGTTCAGTTAATTTCCAAGCTCCAGCACCGGAACCCTGTGAGGGTGCTCGGTTGTCGCATTGAAAGAGAAGAAAATATCCTGATTTATGAGTTCATGGCTAACAAAAGCTTGGATTCCTTTCTTTTCAGTACGCGATGATCTAACTTCTTTAGATTAGTTGATGCTATATATCAAGTGCCCTCTGTGATTTAACTGAACAACAACTGTACAGATCCTAACAAGAAGCCACAGTAATGAGAGCTGAACATGGGGAAGATTCAATTGCTTGCCAGCGAAATCCGATGTGAATCTATCAATAAACAGATTGGCCATACAATTCCTAGTGATTACTCTCTAGCACAAGATAGAGAGAAAGATAGGTGTTTGAAGAATAATAGGAGCGACGGCTTCCCGACACCATCTACCATTAATCTGCTTAGCACTCACCAGTATTCATGGAATTGTAAACGGAAGATGGCTTCTTGTAATTAAGTTACTTTATCTGAAGTTCCTGTGACTGAAGTTCTGGTCATTCGTTCTGGAACTCCACAGCCAACTGTTTCAAGTTACCAAATCAGGCACAGATTAATGGAAAATAGAGAGGAAAAACAGATAGCACAATGAGAAGCATCTGTTCTGCCTCATCAGGAAGCCAGAAATCAAAACGACATGATCACCAATGAGTAATGATCAACCATTATCTGGGTCAAACATAAGAAATGCGTCCGTCCAGCCTAACAGATTTGTTGAAAAATCAGATCCAAATGACTCGTAGTGGGTGCAGTTTAGATTCCTTAAAGATTGAGTGGCGTCATATAATCCACCTACTGCAGTCCACTGCTATATCTTTCTTGCTCATGGGATGACATAAAGAAGAGTCCACCTACGAAAATCTGATTTTGTGTGGTTTTTCGAAGGAGGCCACATGAAAAAGTTCCTCGAATAGGAAAAGTTGACCTCATTTTCGCACGTACAAATCAAGAAAAGAAAAAGCTTCAACATTCCATTTCTAAAGTTAGATTTTTGTCTTTTGTTTTTTTTTTTTTTTTTTGGGCTACCACAGACCGAGCCATGAAAAGGACGCGATTTAATCCGAAAACTCCATGAATCTCATGCGAGCGAAAGTTAGTTCGAGGCATACGATCTCGCCGTGATGCTAACCGAGCTTAAGGTATTCCCATCTGGCCAGACTGCCGTTGGCATACCCGGTGGAACTTATGCCGTAGTGATCAGGGGACAAATTTGCCATAGTGAAACAAACAAGTACGCAGTTCAGCATCAGCAGATACGAACCGTTCACGGTTCTTTTCCTTTGGCGAGATGACGTTTTTGTCATTTACAAAGCTGGCATTTTCAAGAAGCTCCCGTCACTCGGGAGGATTCAAGAAATCCCGTTCCTACACGCACCCGAACCCGACGGAGACGGGCGATCATTCTCGTCCGTTGATCTTTCCCATTATGGTCCGCGTGATAACAATCTTTTAAGGCAAATCCAAGAGGGCACAAATCAAATGCATGGAGAAAAGGCAATCCCATGGGGTCAGATGGAACAAAAAACTAATGAAGGTCTTGTAGTTTTCCACGAGGACACTTCTTTTCGCAAGTAGGATTTATCTGCAATCAAACTGTTTCTAGATCATAAAATTTCGTCTCATCATTCGCAGAGGAGGGAGGAAAAACGGGAGCACAGCTCTTTTTTTCGTTTCTTTCTGTTTTTTGATTAGAAGGCAGCATCTGTGAGCTAATTGTCCCGTTTCAGTTTTGTCACTATGGTTGATCAGTACAAGGAACAAACTCCTCATTTAGTTCATGCTGTGAATTCTAGTATGGGTTTCTCAAAGCATTGTTGTCGGAACAAACTCCTCATTTAGTTCACTGTTCACTGAACTTGGTGGCAAGACTTTTTGTGACCTTTACAATTCTTGAAGAAGAAAACTTGATTAGCATGCTTCTGCTTAAGTGATTATCTCCAATTAGAATGAATGGTAGTCCTTGGAGGAGGATCAAAAAGGCTCAACGTATGCATGCACACATAATTCAGGTAGAAGAAGCCAAATGACAGTCTACGCTTCTGCGAAATTATATTACAGAGCATGCTTATCGCCAAGAAATCACCCTTCAAAAGAGATAATCTTCTGAAAACTCATGCAGGGGATTATGCTGATCCTCAACATGATTCAAAAATATTGGATAGCTATACAATGTAAAAGCGATACCGAACTGGGTTGGCTGCCAAAGCAGCAAAAGTAAGCAGGTAATACCATTTGGGATAATTTTAGCATTCTCAAACGTGGTGTTATATGTAGGAATGATCAAGTCAATCCTAAAATAATTCCAAATTCTGAAGCAATCTGACTTTGAGCCTAAAGAGGCAGGACTTGCCTCTTCCCTGATATAACGTACTTTCCAAGACCAAACTACCCAAATTGGTGCTAATAGATTGACGAAGACCGACATATCCTCAACTAAGATTGCATTGAAAGGTCTTAAATTGCAACTTGCAGCTAGAAAACCAGAACTGAAAACTGTCAGCCTAAGTGTAGTGATATCCCGCCGACTACTAGGTAAAAGAAGAATAAATCAACTGTTTTTAACTTTGCCAGTCTCTGTGTCTCCACAAAACCTCCACTTTTTCCCCTGCTGGGTTCTCAGTAAACTTCCATTGCTAGGTTCCTTGAAATCTTGCCACTTGCCCACTACTTCCTTGTCTGTGAGTTTACTTAATCCCAGTTCAAAGCAGGTTTAGGACTGTTTGAAGTTGCATCAATTGGCAGACTTGCCCAACAACACTTGTTGGACAATTGACAGTTCTTACCTAGTACGAGTTTGCAGTAATTCAATCGACATGGGAATCGACAGAAATGCTTGCCCTATTACAGCTTTTCCTATTGCAGCTCGTATTTCAAATGTACATCCTATGGCTTTTCAAGATTTGATGCTCAGAATGATAAATTGATCTGACAGTGGCAAAATGCTGGCATCTTTTGGAAAAACAGGAGTACACCTTCTGAGAGAAAAGCTTCTAATTCTGATAAATGAGCAGTGGAAGAAGTAATTGAATCTCATAATAGTGTTATGATTTAGTCGGTTATCAGAACTCGGGATGAGCAGCAGATACTTAAGAAATGATCACTGGATGAAAGCCGCAAGTGAGGCACCAAAATGTCCAAAGCGGAGCAGCTGCAGTATTTTCAGAAAAGGTACTAATCTTGAATAAACTCTGTATCAGCGATACAAGGCTTTTGCATTGAAAGAACTGAGAAGCTCTAATGCTCATCAGACAGAAATCCAGTTTTCCAGTAGAAATGGATTCCAAACTCAGGCACCAGCATCAGTATAACAAGATCATTGTCTGAGACAATATCAACGACGGGAGACTATTCTCTCAAGAATTAACTTTTATTTCCACAAATGGGAAACCACCCGTCTAGGAGAACTTATTCCTTCCAGAAACGTTTAGATTTACCTCCAAGTGATTGACTGAAGAAATTCCATGATCACTAAAGCATAGTACGTGCTCGTTAGAAGCTCGACTCTCCTAAATTTTACTATTTTGTGATTCACTCCTTAAAAAGATCCAGTTTGCTGTTTATGCAAAATGAACATCACTAGCATATGAAGCCCAAATTCATGGATTATTCAATCAAATTCATGATCTCTGAAGGCGGAAGGAATAAATCATCCACTATGAGGCTGAGAAGAAGCTAATGAAATTCAGGATCACTGTGCAAATAATCAGGATCCTGTCTATCTGGCAGATAAAAGAATCTTCAGAAAATTTTAGCTGAGATATTTAAATGAATGATCTAACCTCGCTTTACATGTGAATTCTTGTCTGAATATTCGCAAATGAATAGACTATAATAGCTGCCGGACATGTTGACGTGGTATCTACAGTTGCTATCTACCTTCTATGACAGAATAGCTTACATCATTAGTCAAACGATCTTGCTGATGAAGTGAATTAGAATAATCAATATGGGCCGAGAATGCTGGCTTCTTTGGTGGGGACAGATCCGCATTTTCATTGCTTAATACAGTAACAACATCTGACATCGAGGGTCTATCTTCTGGGCGTTCTTGCACACACAGCAAAGCAATGTGGAGGCATAGCAACAGTTTGCCAATAGACGATGTGTCGGCCACCACTGGATCAATTAACTCTATGCCTCGGTTGCTACTCCAGAGCTCCCAAGCCTATATCCAGACAGTTTTTAAGGACTAGTTCAGAACTTCGCTCGGGAAGCTAAGTAATAGGAGATTTGGATAAGAGACCTATAAGAAGAATGCGATCACTTACATATCCAAGCAGGTTTAGAGAGTGATCCAGATTGGCGAAAGTTGTGTTTCTTTGGCCACTGACGATTTCGAGCATGATGACACCAAAGCTGAATATATCCGACTTTGTAGAGAAAAGCCCATGTACAGCGTACTCTGGAGACATATAGCCGCTGGTCGCGAAAATAAAAAAAGAAAGGAAAACAGTTAAAAATATATCAGAACACATGTGGCATCAAATTTTACATGTGTATGCGAGACACTTACTAGGTTCCGACAACTTTATTCGTCCTTGCCCTTGCTTCGTTCTCCCCAAAAATTCTTGCCATCCCAAAATCTGATATTTTTGGGTTCATGTCATTATCTAGCAATATGTTGCTGGTTTTCAAATCTCGATGTATGATCCTTAACCTAGAATACTTGTGTAAGTAAAGTAGCCCTTGAGCTATCCCCTCGATTATAGAAACTCGTCTCCTCCAGTCCAGCAGCTGCTTCTTGTTACGATCTGTAATTTATCTCAGGAGTGACCAAAAAAATGAATGTGGGACTATAAAGCAATAAAGCAATCCCAAGATCCGGTCACATACCGAAAAGAAAGGAATCCAAGCTTTTGTTTGCCATGTACTCGTAGATCAAAATCTTTTCCTCCCTTTCTATGCAACAGCCCAACAACTTAACGAGATTCCTGTGTTGAAGCCTGGATATTAATTGAACCTCATTTTTGAACTCCTCTATTCCTTGTCCAGATTTCCTAGAAAGTCTTTTTACTGCAAATTCATGCCCCAGCAACATGCCCTGCAAGTTTTTCAAGGAATGTTGGAGAATCAAGCTTCCCATCATAACGAGAGTCAGGACTTCGTCACTCTGCTTCTAATGAAGGGAGACAAACTGAACCGAAAACAAAAGATAAACCAGCGTTCTTTGGCAGGCAAACTACCTTGTAAACAGGCCCAAAACCACCCTCTCCAAGTACATTTGCGGGGGAGAAATTATTTGTACATGTTGTGACACATGAGAAACTGAGAATCGGTAGCTCTTGATCCCTCTTTCTGACAGAATTGAGTCTACTGGTGCTGTTGCTGGGACCTCGTGCTGAACCCAGTTGTTGTAGAAACAGCTCCAAACTTCGATTTGTGCTGGTCCGATTCTCCTTCCACGCTGCTACTTGAGAATCAAACAAACCATTTAGGCTAAGAGGACGACTATAACCTATGAATTTGTTCAGGCTTAAATCTTAGTAAGTACCGAGACAGGTGAAACATTTCTTTCTTGAGATGAACATTGCCACAGAGATTACCAACATAACCGCAGCAATGATTCCAATCACCCAGAGCAGCATCTTGTGCCCAGAACCTGAAAATAGAACCATCACATTATTCTGCACCAGGTGTGATATGAACAAATAAGGGGGTGTGCTACTTTAAACAGAAAGATGAACGCTTAACGATGTACATACGAAAAAAATTAACGCCAATATGCAAACGTTAAAATCTACTTCAGCCAGGTAAATTGAAAATTATGGGTCAGAATTATCTGTTGCTTCTTGACACGGCTTTGAGATTCAACACTATTCCAAGAACTAAGATGTGGCCTACCTGATCTCCTAGGATTCTGGTCAGCAGTTTTGGTAGCATTCCCGCGGATGAATATAGTCACATTCCCTTGGCCAATTTTGTCTAAGATAGAGCTAGTGTCCTCGTAATAAAACACGCATCCAGTCCCGTCATCACGGTAAGAAGTGAAACCAGTGCAAGAGCAATTGCTTCTGCACATGATATCGCAGTCGCTAATACCCAAACGAACTGATTCGTTGAACACATTTGGATTCGGCGCCCCTTCTATCTTAGAAAAGTTATTCCCATCGCGGCAAGACAATGGCTGCTCGATGAAGCAGTCAGCCGCACTGGAAGAGGAAGTATTCTCGCAAATTGGAGTATACATCGTCGATATCTCCTTCCCAATCATAGTGAAAGCTTGAATTTCCCCAGAAGGCGTCAACACAAACCAGGAGATGCTATCATTCCTCCTATTAGCGAAAGTAAAATATCTCTCATCCCTGCCGATCACATAACTGAAATTGTAGTCATCAAGCGAGCTGTTGTAGAGGAACCTGAATCGGCGGCCGTCCCAATACCCGATCTCCTGCGAGACCTGGTAGTGCCACACCCGGAGCTCGGTCAGGTTATTCTTATTCAGGCCGAGAGCAAAAGAACCAGTGGAAGGAACAGATGGGGTCTGCCACGAGACCAGGAATTGATCCCTCACTTTGCCTGTCCCTAGATTGAACCAGCCAAGTCTCATCCCAGGCAACAACGTGTCACACGGATAAAGGAAGCTCTCCCAGATAACGCTCTCGCTCTCTCCCTCCACAAGAACGAAATTGCCAGAATCAAGAAGCCTGGAACGCGTGCTGCTACTAGTGGCAAGCCTCTCAGGATTGACCAACATCGGAATCTGCCTCCTGTCGATGACCACCAAATTCCCATCGGACCTGATGGCGAGAAAGCCCGAGGAATCCGGAATCGGGGACTCTCTGTTGGCGGCCCAGATGGGTTTCCGGTACGGGTCGTCCCGGAACCAAATGCCCAGGTAGTAGTTGGCGGAGGAGGAACCCCCGGTCTTGAAGAATCCGAGCTCGAACACTTGGTTGGGCGATATTAAGGTCTTGTTGCCACTGATGTCCTGACCAGGCAAGAGCGTGTCGGTTGCTGTCGCAGACAAACAGAGCGAGAAGGAACAAAAGAAGAGGAAAGAATGGAGCTTCCCCGAGTTTCTTGGGAGAGAGAGCGAGGCCGTGGCCGTGGCCGTGGCCATGGCTGAAAAAGCTTCGGTCTTTGAGAAAGATGGCTCAGTTCTAGACAATTTACATTAGAGACAGAGAGCGAGCGAGAGAGAGAGAGAGAGAGAGATCGAGTGAAAAGTAATGTCTTAATTGGTCATGAAACGTCGGCAGACAAACAAGAAGAGTCGCCAGAAGAGAAATTTCCGTCTTTCCTTTTCCCTCCCGAAAGGGACCATGGGTGTCCTACATGAGGTTTTCCAAGCTGGAATGGAATCATGTCGACGATTGAAGCCTCTGCCTTCTTTCCATGAAGAAGAACAACGAGGTCATTGCCCACAACTATCCCTTGCTTTGCTTCTCCCCCGAAGCTTGAGATGGCGGTTCAGTGAACAAATCGAAGGCGGATATCCACAGTAACATACATGGAGAACTTGATAAAATTAAGTTGAGGTTAATTGGAGAAATTTTTAATTTATGTGAAGGGACAAGTCTGCTCGAAAATCCTAAAACTTGCCAAAATTGTCGCAATCGAGTCCTTCGTTGACTTCATCCAACTTAGTTAATGGAATATGCATACTTGGCTTGTTTTATTATTTTCTCCATCATCTATCATGAGTGGTAATGACATGACTAAAATAATGTTATTTTGGTCTAAATCCGACTTTTAATTCAATTAAGTTAAAAAAATATTCTAAATTAAATTTGAAAAAGGGTGCTAACCAAGGAACTAAAGGCTGCAAGCCCTCACCCTCGCCACCGCCGCTACCATCGCCGAGAAGGGCCGATCGGGGGTGGGGGATGGCCATCAACTAATGGCCGATGACTCTTGCCAAATGCAAGCGAGGGCCTTCGTGAAGAACTGGGTGAGGGTCGCGGCCTACCCCGGATGGGGCCACCAGCCCTTGCCCGGGTTTGGCTAAGGGCTGCCAGTGGTGAGGGTCCTCAACTAGACTTGGTCGGGACCCAGTGATCGTCGCCGATCATTCTCGCATCATCGCCGGCCCTTCTCAATGATGGTGGGACGATCTTTTTCTTTTCCTTTTTTATAAAAAATTATTTTTTAATATAATTTAGATCAAATTTGAATGGATCCAAACGACGTCTCTTTAACCTTGTGTTTTATGTTTTAGCATCGTCATCGCCACGTAGGAGCAAGAAAATGTTAAAAAAAAAAAGCCACATCGGATATTTTTCGTCAATCAAGTTGAACGGAGTTAAAGAAATGACTCAATTATATCAATTTGATAAGTTTTAGGACTTGATTATATTTTCGCGATAAATTTTAGAATTTTCATTACACTTATCCTTTATTTGAATAATGAAAGAAGAAGGACTATGCGAGGGACGTATGTCTTTGCTCGTGGGTGTTAGCATTTGTATTTTCTATAAAACAATGGTTCAATTTGGGAATCGGATCGGAACCGATTCTCGGGTAGAACCCGGTTCCGCCTTGAAATCGGGAAACGAATTGGACTGCGGCAATTCCGGGTTCCCGAAATCGGGAACCAAGCCAGTTCTCCTCGAATTGGTTTTGAACTTGTTGATCGAGGTCGGTTCGATTCCTTCTCGATTTAAACCGGTCAAATGACTTTGGAACCTTGAAGTTGCGTCATTGACACGACAGTCCATCAGTCATGAATGGCGACTTTTTAGCTACATTTCGTGGTTGACTTTGCTAGCCTTTGCGATTGCATTAGTCTAGTTTACAACGATCTCATCAAACGGATGAATCAGGTTGAATTTAAGTCGCATTGGTCCAATTCACATTGACCCATTTAACCTTATGAATGCAATTTTAGGCTGTGCAATTTTTGCAACCCAACACGAGCACCAATTCTTAGCAATTTTTATCCTTAAATTGTTATCTTTGAAGAATGTGAGAATCCAAAAATCGGCTCACCAAATTGGTGAGGGAGCTCAGGTGCTCAGTTCGTCTATGGACCTAGCACTGGCATCGGTGGACCCGAGCATGGGAACCAGGGACGCAAGCTCGGCCTCAATAGACCTAGGCCTGACCTCGAAGGACTTCGGCCTGGCCTAAATGGACCCTGCGTTGAGGAGAACAAGCCACGCCTTAATGGAACTGGACCTTTCTCGTTGGTCATGGGTCGGGTGCTAGTGACTTGGGTTCGAAAGGCTTGTATCCCCGCATGTTGTCGAGGACCTAGGCATGAGCTCCAAGGTCTTGAGTCCGACCTTGAAGGACCTAGGCCCAGCCACTATGGACCTAGGCTGGCTACCGAGGAACCAAGCCCGACAATGATGGACTTGGGTTAGGTGCCAGTAACTTGAGCACCGTAGCCAATTACCCAAATGGGACCACCGAAGCCTAAGCACGAGAATCCCAACAATAGGCATGAGCAAAGGGTTCCAGGCCTGACCTCAAGGGACTCGAGCCCGACCTCTATGTCGAGAAATTGGGATATGCCTTGTTGTACCCGAGGGGTGGAAGGCAGGAGCTATTGCTTGGCCAAGGGAGGAGTACCTGATCATGGCCATCGAGAACGCAAGCTCGAAGCCTCAAGGGCCAAGTCCCGGCCTTGAGGGACCCAAGCCTGACATTTGTAGAGTCAAGCCTAGCTATTGTGGACCCGAGCATGAGCACAAAGGTCTCAGCCTAACTTGAAGCCCGACCCCAATGGACCCAAATTAGGCGCTAGTGACTCAGCCGAGGAGTTGAGTACCTAGGCATGACTACCGGGGACCAAGTCGGCACCGCATGGACCTGGACATGGGGACGGGGCCTCGAGATTGGTCTTCTAGGATTGGGCCAGTTTTTGTGGACTTGGACCTAGCCACCAAGGAACCGGGTGCAGTCTTGATTGACTCGGGCAGGGTGTTAGTGACTTGGGTGCGAGAACCGAATAGCCATGCATGGCCGATGAGGACTCAGGCACGGGTACGAGAAGGTATTGCTCTTTGATTAGGGTTGAAGTTGTGTTCTTTGCAAACCCCTTAGAAGCCAGCCATTCTTACTTGGGGTTTGTTTTGTTAGACTCGTTTTAACTCATATTTTAAATTGAGGAACCATAAATAGGAGTCTAAGAATATGGGTTCATGACTCATCTCGCTACCTCTATCAAGTAGTAGGTACGGACTGTATTAGTAAGTTGGGCCTGTGATAGCACCTTCTCGTAGGCTAGTAAATTCCCAAACGAACCGAAAAGTCCCCTGGAGTTAACACAAAAGAAAAGACTTTAGGCCACGTTTGGTACTCATGATAAAAGTCGGGATAGGATAAAATTTATCCTCTCTTATTAGATTTGGCGGTGAATTATGAGACATTCTTATCTCTATTTGTGCATTTTCGGATTTATTTATATTGATATGTCGTAAGTATCAAATAATGAACAAAATGTGATATACACATCTCGGCCTTTATTATTGAGATTCACCAAACATTAAATAGGATATGGCAAAATTCTTGGATTTCATATCCTACCCTATTCAATTCTATCCCCGACTAAAAATTCGAACAACTAACCGCACCCTAACGCGTTGTTTTCTGCGCCTCATATGAAGAAAATGAGAGTGTCAGTTTGACTATCGCTTCATCAACGCTGTCTCTAATCGATTAAGTAGTGTTTGACCTGCTTAGTCAGAATGAGATATCAAAATAAGAAAAGCAGAGTCAGTGGGAAATGGTTCTTTTGAAACTTACTCCTTCTTGACCATTTAATAGCTTGGGAAGATGAGGTCTGACTCGAACAGATTGCGTTGACGGCGATTGTTCTCCACGGAGTCCTGATCAAGTTTGGTATTTGACAAGTCCTCTATTCTAGTAACTTCTCAGAAGAACATGAGAATAGAATAAGCATGAAATTTGATGTCGTCAACGTGGAGACTCATTCAAAAACTTTGATCGCAACTAGGTCTTGGAATTGGACTATCTGAGTTCGACTCGGTTTCTCTATCGGGAGCGAGGGAAGCTTGAGTCACGTTTCTTGTCTAGTTTGGCTCAAACTTTGACGAGTGTTACGTCAAGCTCGAATGACGTACGGTACTTATATGTTAAGAATCAAGAGCTCACAAGGGTTTCGCTTTATCATAGCCTCGCGTCGAAGCCATCACATCAATCTAGTATAAGATTTGCGTAAGATTTTTGAATATGCATGCTCAAATTTTCAGAATTTAAATCAAACGGTTCTAGATTGTGACATTGAAGTATGTACTTCTGGTCATCTCCATTGTTATCGTGAAAATAAATTTTTCAGGTGAAGAACTGCATTTATATATATATATATATATATATATATATATATATATATATATATATATTGTGTGTGTGTGTGTGTGTGTTTATAAAAACGTGACTAAATTGCATGTAAGTAGCCCTTATAAAAATGTAACTAATGGTGTGTTTGTTTTAAGGATAACTCAAGATTTGAGAAATATTTTCTAAAAAATGTTCGCTTTTATTGCTTACAATAATAAATGAATAGGTACAAATTGTTGTTAATAGAATTTCCGTTGACTAATCTTTTTAAGAAGTATAACCAATAATATTTTGTTTGTTTTTCAAATTTTAAGATTTTCGTGAAATAAACGCACCAAACTTTTCTAAACAGAGGTCAAGACTCCTCTCGTGGAGCTTCTCAAACTTTTCTAAACACTACCGACTTTTCTTAGCTCGGCTTTAGTTTGGGCCAAATATAACCTAAGATGCACGGACACTCTCCAAGGGCCTCCGTGTCGTGTCGGATGCGTGTCGGATACCGACATGTGGTCAACATGTGTCAAGTGTCATTCATCGGACATATGATCAGCACTACGGACAATCTAGCGACATGCGAATTTAGCATCCGGACACGTCATTTCAACACGCACGGAATTTATTTTAAACATTTTTTTAGGGGTCAAAATGTAAAAATCAGGTCATATACCCAACCATCCTAAAATTAATATACCCAACCAGCCCCAAAAACCTAATCGTGAATTCCTAATAGAAGAAGAAGAAGAATCTCACAATTAATATATATACGCGATAATTTATCTTGTCTATATCAAAATATATATTTAATATAAAACTTGTCCCAACATTTCAAAATTCTTTATTTTTTTTTAGAAATGACTTGTCGACATGTCATATAGCGTCGCGTCGTGTCGTGTGTCAGTATCGATGCTACGTAGAATACAACAGGAAAAACTACTTACCTTCGAATTTGGGCTATTTAAATGGTAGAGATTATCGATCCATGCTCGACTCGACTCGAATCGAATAAACCTATACCAAATAGCCATAATTCGCGTTACGAGAAAATATGAAGTCTACAACGGAAGAAACTAGGCAAAATGTGGGTGCAAGAGTAACATCCTAGCTACTAATGACTAGGGTTTGAAAACCGATGTGTTGGATACATGGTAGAGTTGAAGGAGGATCTATTGGTGGTAAATTTCATAGGCAATCGCTAAACTTAAGTAGATTCTGTAATCGAGTCATTGAACTTTCAACTCAAGCATTCAATGCATTGAACTTTTGGTCTTTCTGCGATTGATGCACTTTCACTCTGAGAAGAAGCTAATGAAGTTCAGGACTCGAGTGCAAAACAATCAGGAATCTGTCCATTTGACAGATAAAAGAATCTTGAGAAAATTTTATCTGAGATGTATAAAAGAATGATCTAATGTCACAGTACATGCAAATTCTTGACTGAATATTCACAAATAACTGGAATATCATAGCTGCGGGAGCTGTTGACATGGTATCTACAGTTTGCTATCCAGCTTCTATGACAGAATAGCTTATATCATCAGCCGAAGCCGAACGATCTTGCTGACGAAGTGAATTACAGTAACCGACATGGGCCGAGAATACTGGCTTCTTTGGCGGGGGCAGATCCGCATTTTCATTGCTTAATGCATTGACGATATCCAACACCGAGGGTCCATCTTCCAGGCGTTCTTGCACGCACAGCAAAACAATGTGGAGGCATAGCAAATTGTTTGCCACTCAACGATGGGTCGGCCACCACTGGATCGATTAACTCTACACCTCGGTCGCTACTCCAGAGCTCCCAAGCCTAAATGCAGACCGTTTTCAAGGACTAGTACAGTACTTCCATTGGTAAGCTAAGTAATAGGAGATTCGGAGACAGAAGAATCAATCGCTTAAATATCCAAGCAGGTTTAGAGAGCCACCTAGATTAGCGTTTCTTCGGCCACTAATGATTTCGAGCATGATGACTCCAAAGCTGAATACATCAGACTTCGTAGAGAGAAGCCCGTGTACAGCGTACTCCGGAGACATGTAACAGCTGCTCAAGAAAAGCAAAAACAGTTCAAACATATCAGAAGACATGGGACATCAAAGTTCACAATTCACATGTGTATGCAAGAGACTTACTAGGTTCTGACAACTTTATTCGTCCTCGCCCTTGCTTCATTCTCCCCAAAAATTCTCCCCAACCCGAAATCCGATATTTTCTGGTTCATGTCGTAATCTAGCGATATGTTGCTGGTTTTCAAGTGTCGATGTATGTCTTAACCTAGAATACTTGTGCGATTGAAGAAGCCCTTGAGCTATCCCTTGAGCTATCCCTTCGATTATAGAAACTTCTTTCTCCCGCAGTTGCTTCTTGTTGGGATCTGTAATTTATCTCGTGAGTGTCCGAAGAAACGAATGCGGGACTATAAACCGATAAAGGCAATGTCATGGTCCGGTTACATGCTGAAAAGGAAGGAATCAGCTTTTGTTCGCCATGTATTCGTAGATCAGAATCTTTCCCTCCCTTCCTATGCAGCAGCCTAACAACTTAACGAGATTCCTGTGTTGAAGCTTGGATATTAACTGAACCTCGTTTTTGAACTCCTCTATTCCTTGTCCGGACTTCCCAGGAAGTCTTTTTACTGCGAAAAGTTTTCTGAGGAACGTTGAAGAATCAAACTTATGATTCATTCTACCCGTAACGAACTATAGAATATAAACGCATATTTATAAATCAGACTATCAGTTAATTAAATATAAACGCATGATTTATACCGTGTAGGGATTCCACTATAGATCGAGCGATGAAACGGATGATTACAACTACACTTGAATAATTTAAATACTTTTAAGTGTTTTTCAATCTCTAATTACATCCAATAAACTTACACGGCGTTTAGTTTTGTAATTCCACACCAAATTACCTATCAACCTCACATCGAGCTAACCACGAGATTTATAGGGTGTCAAGGCTCTCGAATTATTCCGGGTGTAACTCATGAAAAAGTTGAGGCGGGGCAAATACTTTTCATGAAAAAGACCCACTTCTTATGTGGAATAGAAATAAAAGAATCTTGTTCAAACTAGGAAATTTCCTATTCTAAATCGAGTTTTCCTCGCTCCAATTTAAGACAAATTTTTCGGCACGAGACTTATGCATAGCGACAACGTGACGGTGTGCCGAAAATCACCTAGTCTAGAGAGATTGATTCTCAAATCTCATCGTTCTCGAGGGTAATTCAGACAAACCAATTATTCTTGAGGCAACTCATGAAAAAGTTGAGGCAGGGAAAATACTTTTCATGAAAAAGACCTGCTTCTTATGCAGAATAGAAATAGGGGAATCTTGTTTAAAGTAGGAAATTTCCTATTCTAAATCGAGTTTTCTTCCCTCTAATTCGAGACATATGTTTTGGCACGAGACTTATTCATGACGACGTGACGATGCACCGAAGCAAAAATCACCTGGTCGAGAGAGATTGATTGTAAATCTAATCGTTCTCGAGGGTAGGGCAAATACTTTTCATGAAAAAGACCCGCTTCTTATGTAAAATAGAAATAGAAGGATCTTGTTCAAACTAGGAAATTTCCTATTCTAAATCGAGTTTTCTTCGCTCCAATTCGAGACATTTCTCGGAACGAGACTTATTCACGACGACGTCACGGTGCACCCAAGCAAAAACCACCTAATCGATCGGGAGAGATTGGTTCGTAAATCTCATCGTTCTCGAGGAGCCAGGCCCGACAATGATGGACTTGGGCTAGGGGCCAAGGGCCAGGGATGGGCATGAGAGGATATTGCTCGTTTATAAGTTGGGTTGAAGTTTAGTTTCTTTGCAAACTCATTTTGACTTATTTTAATTGGCTTAAATACACTATAAGAATCAAAACTTATGTACAACGCTCACTTTAGTGTCAAAACTTTCAAAACGATCACTTAAATACCAAATTTTTTGAAAAACGATCACTTCAATGCTAACTTTTTTAAAAAGATCATTTAAGTGTCAATTTTTTTAAAAACAATCACTTCGATGTCAATTCCATCGAGCCACGTCAACTCAAATATTAACAAAAATAGCACGTGTAGTATTTCCAAGAAGCCATGTCAGCTCAAATTGGAGTTAGCCTGAAGTGATCGTTTTTTAAAAAATTTAGCATTTAAGTGATCGTTTTGAAAGTTTTGACAATAAAGTAAAGCATCGTGCATAAGTTTTGACACTTCTAGTATTCTTTAGGCTATTTTAATTTGAGGAGCCATAAACATGAGTCTAGATATACGAGTTCGTGACTCATTCTGCCATCTCTACGCAGTAAATACGGACAATATTAGTAATTTGGGCCAATGATATGACCTGCTTTGTAGGCTAGTGAACACCCAAATGCACCGACAAGTGCTTAGATAAGCCAGTCCGCTGTACCACAAATCTGGAGTTGTCACAAGAGAAAAGGACCAATGGGTTGTTTTTTTATGCCTCAGATGACCAAAATGATAAGTGTTAGTTTACCTACCGCTTTCCCTCTCTACTCTATTAAGTTGTGTTTTGACCTGGTTAGTCAGAATGAGATATCTTTATGAAAAAGCAAGCTTAGTGGGGAAATGGTTGTTTAGTAGCTTGGAAAAATGAGAGCTGACCCGAGCAGACTGTGTTGACAGCAACTGTTCTCCACGGAGTCCTCTATCCTAGTAACTTCTCGGAAGAACACGAGAATAGAATAAAAAGACATTTGATGTCGTCAACGTGCTGAAGTATTCAAAAACTTTGATCTTAACTAGGTCATAGAATTGGACTATCTGAGTTCAACTCAATTTCTCTATCGGGAGTGATGTTGACGCCTAAATTTTGACTAATTTATTGCATAAAAATTAGAACTGATTTTAGTTCTAAACAAAAATCATCTCACATATTCATTTAATATTGGCATATAATTTGAGCTTAATTTAACAAGGGTCCTGGACTAGGCATGGGGTGGAAAAATGCACCAAGAAGATTTGAGCTTGAAAGAAATATTTTCTCGGGGATCGTATTGCAAATACTCGAACTTTAGGGATCAGATTGCAAATACTTGAAACTTCGGGGACTGGATTGCAAATACCAAAAGAAGATGGGGAAAGGAAGATGGTGAAGAGAAGATAATGAAAGGAAGATGAAGAAGAGAAGATGAAAATGGAAGATGAAGAAGAGAAGATGAAGATGGAAGATGAAGAAGAGAAGATGAAAATGGAAGATGGAGAAATGAAGGTGAAGAAGAGAAGATGAAGATGATGAAGAGAAGATGAAAATGGGAGGTGGGGAAATGAAGATGAAGAAGAGAAGATGAAGATGAAGAAAAGAAGATGAAAATGGAAGGTGAGGAAATGAAGATGAAGAATGAAGGATGAAGAACTTTGCCTATAAAAGAAGAAGAGTTCTTGAAGAGAATGGAGAGAGTTTTTGGGGTGAAAGAGAATTGAGAGAATTTTTGAGAGGAATTCTTTAGAGAGGAAAAAGAGAATTCTTGAGAAAAAATTTGGAGAGAGTTTTGAAAGGGCTTGAGTGTTTTGAAGCTCGGTGCTACCATTGCCATTTTCGCACCCATCAACACAAGCCACAAGTTCATCACCATCGTTCAAGCTCGCCGCAAAGAAAAGAAAGTTAAGTGATTCCCTAACTTTCTTTAATTTCGAATACAAATTAGCTCGGATTTTCTACATCGATTTTTTTTTCTCTCTACGTTTTTATGTTAAATAACAATTGCATATCAACGATGAGACATCAATGGTACAAGAATAGAAGGAGAGCAAAAGGGAAAAAATATCAACGCCCGGATTGCAGTCTCATGAAATTCTAGCGATATGAGAAAGAAGCGTGAAGGAGAGATAGGACCAAGAGATTTCTCGGTCTAACGAGTCACCAAATCGGTCCAATGGTCAAGACAAGTCCGAAGCACGAGTTTGGTGCACGAGTTCAAATTGGGGAGTAACCTTGAACCTATTTCATCCTAATTTCATGTAATTTCTTTATTTCAAAAAATGTCATGGGAAGAAAAATCCAAAAAAATTGATTCTTTGATCTTCAAGTAGAATTCATCAAATTTGTCAAATCCATTATTTGTTTCATGAATTTTAAGGTACCGAAAGGGCATTAGTTGTAATTAATGTAACCAAGTCCCCGGACTCTTAATCTCCGGTTCGCAGAAATAAGATAGTTTTCTCCCGCTATTTTATTTAGGTTTCTAATCGACCTACCGAAAATGATTAGTGGCGACTCCAAATTCAAATCACATTGCATGTTAATCATTCGAACCTTAAGTTGCGATTTGGTATGGACTTGGGAGAGTCCGAGTTAGGTTAGTTAATTAATTAACCCGATAATCCATTAGCCCGAAAAAGATGACTTGTTTATTTTTTTTTTTTAGGTCGCGACAGCTTGGCGACTCCACTGGGGACCCAAAGAGGACTTAAGCCGGATAAGTTCATGAAAAGGAAAATTACTTGATTTGGCAATCTTGCTTGAATTTTAATCCCTAGGTGTTAAATGGTTTTGCGAGAAAGGGAGTTATAAGGGGAGGAGTCTGTGGCTAATCTCTATTTTGCGAGCTTGGTGATGAGAGTTTTAATTTTTGAACTATCGGAGTGCTGATTGCCTTTAAAATGTCATGCATGCCCCTAATATAATTGCACTACACCACCTTGACTTGTGACCGAACCGGGTCACCCGATAGTTTCAGGATGGTATTTATGTGGTTCTTTAACCTTGGCGGTAAGGCTTCGCTAAAGGTTATCCCACTTGGATCCCGAGTTCTTCAAAAAATGGCTCAAGGGTTGTTCTCATGCACGTGAGGCTATGATGCATGAGAGTTGCCCTTGTCGACCGAACCAAGCCGAGATGATTGGACCCGACTAGTCATGACTATGTATGCGAGGCAGCAACTAGTCATGATGAACGTGCGCGAGGCCGCGACATGTCGTTCGTCTTTCATTTCATTTTTGCTAAAAGAACTAAAATCCGAATCCACGATTCATGCGCATGTCTTTGTGATTGACATTTTCTTCCTATGAGCGGTAATTTCTTGTCTCTTACGCCATGTTATCTCATTTTTATTTTGGGCTGGTCCATGGTTTAGGTTGATTGTTTATGAATCTCATTGTCTTGTTTCCAATTTCACACTTTGCTTCCGTAGTTTTTACAATTTTATCGGTTGTCCTCAATTCTAATTTGGCTTGTTCCTGTTGTACGATTTTTACTAAATTCTACGATCGAGCTTTGAGTAAGTGCCAAACATGAAAGTTGTAGACATATGTTTCAACTAATATCCTACAAAATTTCAGAATTAAATTCATAGTTTATGATGGCCTTTCGTTTTTTTCAACTACCTGCGGTTATAACAGTTTTTTGAATGCAATTTTTCGAAAAGACACATTAAACTGATTTGATCCGCTCATTTCTAGTCTGATTGGCCAACATAAAAGTTGTTCATCATCTTCTCAACTATAAGCTCATAAAATTTGGACGTATTTTGACCAACGTGCGAATTAATACGGTTTTTTTCGTAAAAGTGGACAAACTGAAAATTACATGTTTCAATCCTCTCGGTCATAATCACTTTGTTCGTTTGAGTCTAGGGGGATGCCATGGGCCGGCTCGCTATTCTTGCTCCCTGTACTCATTTTTGGTTTATTACTGCGTACATGGTAATTTTTCACGGATCCTCCACATATTACTCGATCGGTCGCGAAGAGGATGACCGACATTAACGCCACCGCCGGTTGTGCCAGCTCTAATTCCCTCGCCAGGCAATTCCAAAGCCAAGGCCCCGGAAGGTGTTCCCTATCGAGCTACACCGCTGGAAGCTATTATTATAACAGGCCCGGGTTTCGAGCATACCACCCTCGATTCCAACTCCCCAAACCAACCCGATGACGATAACCAACGACCAACAAGTTTGTCATCATGGGGGATACATGAGGAGGGAAACCTAGTGGATTCGAAGTATACGACCAAGATGAGTTCAGTCCAGGATTATGAGGAAATTCGTCAAGATTTCGAACGACATGAAGAGATCAAGCCCTTGACCGGTGAACAAATTATCTCGGTCGGCCCTAAGGCGATGCGTAAAACCCTAAAGAAGTTAAGATCGGGGAAAACCTTTCCTCGAAATGTCTCGAGCGCTTGATCGGACTCTTGAAAGATTACCGGGACGTTTTCGCCTGGTCCTATGCGAGATATGCCCGGTCTTGACCGCTCCATTGTCGAGCATTGTTTGCCGATCGATCCTTCGGCTAAGCCGGTGGTGCAAAAGTCAAGGAGGGCCAGACCGGAATTAGTTCGGAAGATCAAAGAGGAAGTCATGAAGCTTCTTGATGTAGGATTCATTGAGACTACGAGAATATTCCGATTGAGTCGCTAACATAGTCCATGTCATGAAGAAAGACGGCCGCATTCGGGTTTGTGTCGATTATCGAGACTTGAACAAGACCAGTCCTAAAGATGATTTTCCCCTCCCGCATATTGACGTACTTGTTGACAGATCTTGCGGGGTTTGGATTGTTTTCATTCATGGATGGTTTTTCCGGGTACAATCGGATCCACGATGAATGTCAATGACAAATTGAAAATCACTTTCACCACACCATGGGGAATGTTCCATTACCGGGTAATGCCGTTCGGTCTCGTAAACGCTGGAACCACTTACCAACGAGCCATGGTTGCCCTTTTCCATGATATGATGCATAATGAGATTGAGGTTTACGTCGATGACATGATAGCAAAAACAAAGCATGGAGAAGATCACGTTGAAACGCTGAAGAAATTGTTCGACGTACTCCGAAAGTACAAGTTACGCCTCAACCCCGCCAAGTGTGTCTTTGGAACCGGTTCGGGCAAGCTACTCGGTTTCGTGGTAAGCGAAGAAGGGCATTGAAGTCGACCCTTCGAAAGTTAAGGCTATTCGTGAGCTTAAGCCGCCGACAACGGTTAAAGAAGTTCGAAGTTTGATGGGTAAGCTAAACTATATTGCTCGATTCATCTCTCGGTTATCGAAACCGCTAAGCCATTCCTCAAGCTATTAAAGAAGAATGCGCTAGTCCAATGGGATAGCGAATGTGAAGAAGCTTTTGGAAAATCAAGCAAGATCTCATGAATCCACCCGTGCTTGTTCCTCCAACACCGGAGCAATCTTTAATCCTCTACCTCACAATCCTTAGTGAATCCTTGAGTGCTATGCTAGCCCAAGAGAAGCGCAGGAGGATGGAAGAGAACGAACCATTTATTATCTCGAGCAAGAAATTCACAACTTCGAAAATGAAGTACTCCGAAGTAGAAAAAACATGTGCGGCGTTAGTTTGGGTACCGCACATGCTTCGGCAATATACCTTGCATCACCAAGTGCTTCTGGTGACGGAATGCGATCCTATCAAATACTTGCTTAATCAACCCGCCTTGATTGGTAGACTTGCCAAATGGCAAATCCTCATCTCCGAGTTCGACGTTCAATATTTGTCCCAAAAGTCAATCAAGGGACGAGCTATAGCAGAATATCCTAGCTGAAAATCTCGAGGCAAGATGATGATGCCTATCATTCCGAGGATCGAATCATGTCGGTGGAGGATTACATCCTGGACTATGTACTTTGACGGAGCTGTCAATTTATCGGGGTCGGCACGGGCGCGGTTCGATATCTCCAGCTGCGATTGAAATGGGGATAGCCCGACTCAAGGTGTTCGGAGATTCCGCTTTGATTATCCTTCGATCGTTGGAAAGTGGAAGACGAGAGATGCTAAATTGCTACCCTACCATGAGTATCTGGATGAATTGGTGGAGGAATTTGAAGATATCTCATTTGAGTATCTCGTCCGGGACTCATAATCGATTCGGCCGATGCATTGGCTACCTTGTCTTCAATGTTACAAGTCGCCAATGGACTTGAGGTTGACCCACTGAAGATCGAGGTACTAAAAAGCCGGCATATTGTATGACCGTGATCAATGAACCCGATGGTAAGCCATGGTACCATGACATCAAGACTTATATTCGAAGCAGGAGTTCCTCGAAAAAAAGTACCGTATCGACCGAAAGTACATAAGGAAGATGGCCTCGAAGTTCTTCTTGAATGGAGAGAATTTGTACAAGCGGTCATTCGATTCTCGTCCTACTAAGATGCGTTGACTCAACCGGGCAGTTCATCTAATGATGGAAGTACATGAAGGGATCCGTGGTCCACACATGAACGGCCACTTTTTAGCTAAGAAGATTATGAGGTTGGGTTATTATTGGCTCACACTCGAAAGAGATTGTATTCAGCATGTTCGGAGTTGTCACAAATGTCAAATTCATGGTGACAAGATTAATGTCCCTCCAAATGAGTTGCATCGCTTATCCGAACCATGGTCGTTTTCTATGTGGGGGATTGATGTTATCGGTCCTATCAACCCTAAAGCATCCAATGGGCATCGATTCATCTTGGTGGCGATTGACTATTTCTCTAAATGGATCGAAGTCGCATCCTATTTAGCGGTCACGGCACGAAATATCGCGAAATTTATCCACCGGGATATCATTGCTCGATACGGTTCACCTGAAGCCATAATCACCGACAATGGCTCGAACTTAAACAACAAACTAATGGAAGAATTGTTTAAGGAACTCAAGATCAAGCATCCGAACTCTTCCCCATATCGTCCTCGGATGAATGGAGCAGTAGAAGCCGCCAATAAGAACATTAAGAAAATTTTAGCGAAGACGGCTGAAAATTATCGCGATTGGCATGAGAGGTTGCCATTTGCACTTATGGCGTATCGGACCTCGATCCGGACATCTATCGCGGCAACCCCGTATTATCTTGTATATGGAATGGAGGCTGTTCTACCGGTTGAAGTGGAAATTCCTTCCTTACGTATCTTGTCTCAAGCTAAGGCGACGGAAGCTGAATGGATCCAAGAGAGAGCAAGCCAATTGAATCGATCGACGAAAAAAGATTTAAGGTCTGTATGTCATGGCCAGTGTTATCAACAGAGAGTTGCTAAATCATTCAACAAAAAGTTCGGCCTCGATATTTTCATATCAATGACCTGGTCTTGAGAAAATTATTGCCAATAGTCCCACTCCCGGAAGGGAAATTCGCTCCAAACTATGGTGGTCCATATATAGTAAAGAAGGTGCTCCCTGGTGGTGCTTTGATTCGGGCCGAGATGGATGGTCGTGTCTTTATCAATCCAGTCAATTCGACGTTTGTAAAGAAATATTATGCTCGATTCACTCGATGTTTTCATAATCGAGTTATAATATTAATACGTATTCACGAGTTGTTCACATTTGAGCATTCGTTTGTTTCCTCGCTACTAATCTTTGTTGAGAGATTGTTTCGAATGGGGGAACCTCTCGGCCCAATTGGATTGACCATCGGGAGCGTGAGATTTACATATTCGCAGAGTAAAATGGGTTATCTTACGAAAAAAATATGACGACCAAGATGAAATGAGTAAAAATTTGCATTCATTTCATTCATCGGAAAGCTTTACAAATAGATCAACGGGGTGGGAACGTAAAGCCAAACCGAGCCCTAATGAGCATCACAAAGGAGTTTAACCGACTCTCCATACGGTTGATGCTCCGCCTACACCGATCGCTCCGAGAATCGAGATCCGCCAACTTAAAGAGGAGGAGCTCACATTTCTCTTTGAGGTTGGCTACCTTGTCCTCGTGATGCTCAAGCAGCAGATTCCGAGTCATGGATCAGCATTCTCTCGCGGGCTATATCTAGGGTCGATCGTCCGGCCTTTCTTCCAGCCATGTGCATTGAAATTTTAAAACAATATTGAGCGGATCGCGCTCAAAGATGGTCCGGGACATAGCCAAACATCCCACCAAGTTTCCCCTCTCACGAATCGCCAGGGAGACTTGTTCATTACCGTAGTCGAGGGCCTTCTTATAATTGTCGGCTACAAGACCGGCCAACACCAAGTCGTCCGACCGATCCCGATAGCGTGCCTTCACAAGATGGGCCAAAGTAACATCTTGAGGAGCAACATAGTAAGCCTCCGGGAAGTTAGTGAAGAGGGTGGGGAAGATCCCGTATTCCTCCTCTAACTTGGTACCTTCAATAGAAGCGGTGTCCATATCCCTAAACATAAGACGAATCTCGGTTTCGGCCTCCGGATGGTTGGCTATATAAGAGTAGCCCTAGCCTAGGAGATTATAAAGTTTCTCCCATTTGGCCAAAACTTCACCGAGAAGGCGTGTGCGGGAAGGGAAGCCATTGTTGTTGAAGCGGCTAAAAAAAGAGTGGATGCAAAAGAGTGCTTAGAAGGTTGGAGATGAAGATATGAAAGCGATAATTGTCTCGGCGTTATATCCTAATTTAAAGGGCGGGAAAAGCTATAGCAATAATTATTGTGGAGGCCGAGTTAATTATCCGGGCAAAACTACGGACGTTTCGTCCGTGAATCACGGATCTACCATCTCAAGCCTTACAAATCCGAAAAAGTTACGAAAAGATTTGAGAACCCCACCATGTTGAAAACCGAGTGGGAGACAAGCATACTTTTCGAGAGAAAAAAAAGCAATTCTTGCGAGCCACGTTAGTTACTCGGGTGAAACTACGGGCGTTTCGTCCGTGAATCACGGATCTACCATCTCAAGCCTCACAAATCCGAAAAATTTAGGAAAAGATTTGAGGACTCCACCATGTTGAAAACCGAGTGGGAGACAAGCATACTTTCCGAGAGAAGAAACAGCAATTCTTGCGGAGCCACATTAGTTACTCGGGTAAAACTACGGGCGTTTCGTTCGTTGGATCCTGGATCTATCGTCAATCCGTGATCTCGAGCCTCACAAATCCGAAAAGTTACGAAAAAAGTTGAAGTCCCACCATGATTGAAAACCGAGTGGGAGACAAGCATGGTTATCAAGAAAAGAAAATCGGTGCGAATGGATTCGGGGTCCCATCACGTTGAAAAAATAAGACAAAGCGGGAAACACGAAATCTTGGGAAAAACGTCGGCTTAGTAATTTTCATCCGCGTTTAAAGGGAGGCTTTGGAACATACCCGATTACTCGAAAGAATTTGGAGAGAGTAAGCATACATCGGAGAATAGAGTGAACAAAAGGCGGTAAGAGGTATTTCAATCCAACATGTTTAGAGGCCATCAAGACTTTCATCGGAGGCAACCAACCTAGACATCCCCGAAAGCGAACTGCTGGATTTCGAGACCAGATCCAATGCTTAAGCCGTAAAACCCAACTCTCTTGGCGGTGAAATTCAAGATCTCGACAAAGCAACAACAATGGCAATGCAGCCGCAGTCAACCCCGTAAAAGAAAATATCAAATCAAAGTGCTCAAGTCGCTTTCAAGGAGTGCTCTTACGTGAATAAGAGACGCAAAAATGAATTGAGCCGGATGATAGGAATGGAGCCCTTGAAGGTCAAGTTTTGGTTTCAAAACAAGCGGACCCGATTGAAGGTTAAAAATGAAAGTCATGAACTTACGTTTCGAGGGAAGAAAGTAAAAAGCTTCGAAGCGAGAGAACAAGAGGTATAGGGATGCTATTAACACCGTTGTTTGCCATGTCCGTAGCGGCCCCATCTCCTTTGGTGACATGTCCCTCGATGAGCCACATCTCGAGCATTGAAAATGCTCATTCACCGATTCATCCCCTAGAGCAAGTTCTCATACAATCCGATTTCGTTGGAGATACATCCCGAGAAAGTCGGTCTTGCGAGGAAGAGGCATGCATCACTACAATTGGAGTTTCCTTGATGTCACGGCCCGGCCAATTCAACGCCGATGGAACTCCGAATGTGTAGCCTACATGAAGCTTTAGTTTATTATTATGGGCTCTCAAAATATCGCTTTCGAGCATTATTAGCCAGCCCTTACGAATCCTCAAGAGAAGTAGTGACATGTATGAATGAATGTACTGTTTGTTACAAAATCCCCATGTGAGACATTCTTCTTTTAACGCCTAGAGTTAATCCAGGGGCAAAGAACAGATCTATCCACGAACATCATCATGCTTAAATGCGTGAATTCCTCGCCCGATTTGACTAAGCATTGAAAGCCTTCACGTAAGTAAATGCGAAAAGATTTGAGGAGGCAAATAACCGCCTCGTTTGTAGGAGAAAGCGAAAAGATTTGAGGAGGGCAAATAATCGCCTCGTTCGTAGGAGGAACCGAAAAGATTTGAGGAGGGAAATAAGCGCCTCGTTCGTAGAGAAAGTGAAAAGATTTGAGGGCTCCTCCATATCGGAAAAGTAAAAAAGAATGACGGATTGAGCGAGAGGTAAGAGTTATTACGAAATGGATCCAAGGCACTAAGATTGAAAAGGAGAGAAAAGTCGTCTGCGAGACCAACAGATCCGAAAAAGTTTATAAAGAACTTGAAGTCTCCATGCACCTCCGTAACTCGTCACGAAAGGCCATCATCGCTTTTGTGATTTTCTGGCAATTTATCTTTGCAAGTCCAAAGAACATCTAAAGCCCGGTCTCTAGTCGAAACACCCATTTTTCGGTCTACATATGGAAGGTTTTGAAAGGAAAATAAGTATGCGTACATTCCAGGCGGAAGTATGGGAAGCCTCATATCCCGAGGATCTGCGAGTCATGGCCATTGATGGCAACCCCGTTTCCCTCTCGATCCTTGTTGCCATGCCGAGAAAGTGCATGTACGGGATTTCAGCTTATGTGAAAGCAACGGAAGCCTTAGAGGAGCCGAGGCAAGATAAATATGATTTTGACATCGTCGTCACAGCCATGGTAGGGATCGATATGGACGGTCTCGATCTCTTAAAGATCATTGATTCCGAGTTGGATATACCGGTCATCATAACATCAGCAAGTGATGATCAGCGGTTAAGTAACGAAGGCCATATTGCATGGTGCTCGGGACATCCTAAAGAAGCCGGTCTGCGTTCAAGTGCTCCAAAACATTTGGCAACATGCTGTAAGGAAGCAATTACTCGAACAAAAGAACTATGGCCAAACTTACTACGACGATTTTGTCGGAAAGAAAAGGCCCCTTTGGTCCGCCGAGATTCATTCTATATTCATCGAGGCGGTTCGACGGCCTAGGAATCAATTCAAGCACGACCAATGGCCGTACTCAAAATGATGAATATAGACGGACTCACCCTACGAAGTGTCACAAATCACCTTCACGATTTAGAGATAAGTGAAGAAGCACGATGTAGCTTGGAACCAAGGCGACCGGAGCAAAGTTGACTGGAAGATTAATCCCTAGGAAAACCTACGGAGCAAAAGGTACCCGACCACTTCCCAATCAAGAATACCGGCCATACCGACCTTCCGCCGGTGGTTTTAGCAGCGGACCGGTTGATCATCCCTACGAGTTCCCGAGCGACGGCGGAGGCTCAAGCTCAAGGAGTCGACCGCTCACGGCAAAAACAAAGTGAAAAATCTGTCGCCGGTGTTAGCAAGTAACAATGCCCAATTCGAGTATCAATTGCCCGAAAAATCAAAAGGTTACTTTGATGATGAGCTCACCGCCTTGGTCGCCCGGTTCGGAGCCGAAAGACCTCCGAGTTGTGATCCGAAGCAAGTGATTATGGATCCTCAAACAACGATCGTTGGTGTATGATCCAAGACAAAATCAGCCAATCATTGGAATAGCCAGCAAAGAGGTGGAACTAATCTCGCATGAATACTCCTTTAATTCCATGTATAGTTCCCTGCGTGGGATACTTTTACTTTCTAGTTGCCTAGAATTTGTCTAGAGTTAAATGGCGAATTTTTCTCCTCTCTTATCAAATGCGTAAGTTCCTTATTAAGCTAGGCCTCGTAGCAAATCAATTTGTGGACGACGCCCCGAACGCCCATAAAGAGAGATTCCGAATAGCCTTACTTGGGATAATGCGGGGAAAACACCAAGCGGGCTCAAAGATCGATAACTCCGTATCGTCCCAATTGGCTCTCAGATCGTTTCAAACTCTAAGTTAAGCTTATTTTATTCTCCACAGGAGATTGCCAACCGCTTTGAGAACAATATAACAAAAGCGAACCACCCGTGGACGCCAACAACACCGCAAGCATAGTGGTTGGGGGAATGACAAGTGGTCCGAGGCGCCCCGAGGTCGATCCCGGATTTGGCATCAATGTACAAAAATTAATAAAAACTTTTTCCTTCGCAGATCAAAACTCAGCCCAGACGGTTACGTAACCCGGAGAGATAACATCCTGGACATACAATCCGATTCGGATGAATCGATCTTTTCAATTCAAAGTTCGCGAGGAATACGTGCATGAGTAAAGTGGTATCGTTTCAATTCTTTTAGAACATGAGGACGTACATTGATGCTTTCCTTTTTGATTTTTACAAGGGTCACTCCTGTCCAAATAGAGAAGTATCCCCTCTCCCCGAAAAATTAATGAAATGAAAAATTCCCTGGAGCCTTTAACAATCTCATGTCTCGAAGCGAGACAATGAAGTTTCGCAACGCATTTGCATGAACAGGGGCAACTCACGATCCACGCCCCTAAGAAATTTTTTATGTACTTGCGAACTTTGTCCGCCAAGCTAAAAAGTTGTTGCATTTTATATGCTCGAAAACACTCATACACTGCATGGTTTGCACATGATTGTTCCTCATGTTTAATTTACCAACTCGAATAAGGAACATGAACTACATAAGGTACATCGAATGTACGGAAGAGGGCATGACAGGATGATGAAAGGCAATCCTTTCCCAAACACATCCAATTTTTTCAAGGCGAGATGAACGGTGGCAAATTCCGCATTCCCCGAGGTAAAAAGTTTTCTCGCGAAAGGTACGATAACCGAAGTGATGGAGGCATTCATTTCTCTACCCTAAACACCGCAAGTTATCCGTTGATCAACCCATTTGAGCGGAGATTTCACTTCCACAACCCTCGTCAAGAACCACCCCACATTGGGGCAAAACAGAGGTAATTCCATCAGCATCACGAGACAAATGGTTAGAAATCTTCTTGCTTGGACTAACATCAATCTTCGGGTGGTTCTTTGCATTGTACTTTCGCTTTAATTCAAGTGCCTTAGGGTGACGAAGAGCATTTCTTTTTCTATCCCACACATCTATATCCATTTGCACAATCCATTTGAGCCTGCAAATTCGTTTCTAAAAGCCCTTATTGGTGATCATTGTTGTCCCAAAGCAAATATGGCCCATCTTTGAGTAGAAGGACCGAAAAGCTGGATCCATAGAAAATCTCCCAATGAACTCATCAAGATACAATCGTAAAAGGGAGTTGGGAGTAAAAAAAAAAAAGGGGAGAAGAAAGAGGAAAAGCTGATTCCAAAAAAACTCCTGGGCATTTAAAAAAAGCAAAATGCCTACCAAAAGCAAGGCCAATGCCCTTTCAATTCATTGTTCATTTGTAGAATATTTCGAACTTGAATGCACAATTTTCCCGTATATCCTAAAAGGGTTGAGAGAAAAATCTCCATGAAGTGTCAAATTGCAAATGCTATCTTCGATTCATACCATCCTCGAGCAATGATGGTATCCTAGAAGGCCACGATCGGTGACAAGATTGTAATGATCACCAACATCAAGCCCATTCTCAAACATCTTCGAGCCAAAATGAACCCTTTCGTTTCTCGGTCCCCAAATCATTAGCTCAATTACAACCCTTTAAAAGCCTTTTCGACTAGGGCACGTGAATTAATGTGGAGTTCAATGATTTTAAGCATCACTCGAAGAAGTTCGAGCAAGATTACTTCTCTCTCATTTTTGCAGGGGTTCTTGACTTGTAAACCCGGAGAGATGACGAAGAAATTTATTTCAGCAGCCTTGACTCAACTAGAGTCCCCTTTATAAACCTTTGACCTAGCCCTCATTACGGTCCTAATCAAGACCTCCGGGATCGGCTCGGTCGTATCAATTGCGAGATTACTCGGATCCTTATCGAATGCGATGATGGAAAGATTGAGTGATTTCTTTTGAATCCTCCAGACAGGATAAATAACTTTTCTTGAGAGTGAGAGAAAACCCTTTCGGACCGAAGTCCCCCATTCAGCTCACATTCGAGGTATTCATAATGTGAGAACATCCCCGGACAGGGTTGGTAATGCAAACTTGATAGAATGGTTATGCATAAACCACGGTATGAGTGATTGCATTATATACATCATTGCAATCTCGGTAGGATAGTTTTGCATGAACTCATTGTTGAATATGTTTGCGCATGTTACCTCGGACATTCTATGATGGGTAATACATTCCCGATGTTCGATGTCCCTCCCAAGGTCTCGAAATTCATCCAAGGATTATTGAATGAGCAAGTTCTCCGGCAAATGCCTACCATGTATGATATGAGCAATCTGTTTCGTTCTTTGATTAATCGTTCGGAGAACCCGGGTAAGTTTTTTCGAACCCATTTTCAAATTAACAACTCCTCGATGATAGTTGTTACGATTCAATTCGTGCAATATGCCTCTCCTGTCGGGTCGTGTAGACATATGCACCGGCGATCTTGACATCTTATCAAATCATGACGACGTAGCTCTTATGATTTCGGTCTCGATCACGAAGACATATGCACTGGTGATCTTGACCTTTAGTCGGCTCATAATGACATAGCTCTTATGATTCTCGGCTCCTTTATCAAATCACGAAGACATAAGCACCCGTGATTTTGATCCAAACCAAATCATAACGACGTAGCTCTTACGATTTTGGTTCCCCTTTGTCGAATCGTGAAGACATATGCACTCGGCGATTTTGACATTTAATCAACTCATAATGACATAGCTCTTATGATTCTCGGCTCCTTTATCAAATCACGAAGACATAAGCACCCGTGATTTTGATCCAAACCAAATCATAACAACGTAGCTCTTAAGATTTTGGTTCCCCTTTGTCGAATCGTGAAGACATATGCACCGGCGATTTTGACATTTAATCAACTCACAACGACGTAGCTCTTGTGAACTTGATTCTACTTCTTTCGACTCACAACGACGTAGCTCTTGTGATCCGGAAGGATACACATATCTTGCGCTGTCTCGCATTAGGGAGAAGTCTCGATAACAGATAGGCCGAATACCTTAAGGTCCTCGTGTTTGCAAGAAACTTGGAAATTAAGGGAATCACCAGCTTATGAGGTATTTGGTAAAACATGTATTCTTGTATGCGATCCATGTGCGGGTTTCTCTAACATGGAAAAGAGAAATTATGACACATGTTATTTACGGTCTTGCATATCATGCGTCACTTCATTACATAAAAAATGGGACTAAAACTCCCCCCAAAAAAGTTCATCCATAATTTGCACCGTCAAAATTCAGGATTCAATTTCGTCTTTGAGCGGAACCTCTACGAGCCTCCACTCAAAGAGGGGCACTGTTGACGCCTAAATTTTGACTAATTTATTGCATAAAAATTAGAACCGATTTTAGTTCTAAACAAAAATCATCTCACATATTCATTTAGCATTGGCATATAATTTGAGCTTAATTTAACAGGGTCCGGACTAGGCATGGGGTGGAAAAATGCACCAAGAAGATTTGAGCTTGAAAGAAATATTTTCTCGGGGACTGTATTGCAAATACTCGGAACTTTAGGGACTGTATTGCAAATACTTGAAATTTCAGGGACTGGATTGCAAATACCAAAAGAAGATGGGGAAAGGAAGATGGTGAAGGAGAAAAGATAATGAAAGGAAGATGAAGAAGAGAAGATGAAAATGGAAGATGAAGAAGAGAAGATGAAGATGGAAGATGAAGAGAAGATGAAAATGGAAGATGGAGAAATGAAGGTGAAGAAGAGAAGATGAAGATGATGAAATGAGAAGATGAAAATGGGAGGTGGGGAAATGAAGATGAAGAAGAGAAGATGAAGATGAAGAAAAGAAGATGAAAATGGAAGGTGAGGAAATGAAGATGAAGAATGAAGGATGAAGAACTTTGCCTATAAAAGAAGAAGAGTTCTTGAAGAGAATGGAGAGAGTTTTTGGGGTGAAAGAGAATTGAGAGAATTTTTGAGAGGAATTCTTTAGAGAGGAAAAAGAGAATTCTTGAGAAAAAATTTGGAGAGAGTTTTGAGAGGGCTTGAGTGTTTTGAAGCTCGGTGCTACCATTGCCATTTCGCACCCATCAACACAAGCCACAAGTTCATCACCATCGTTCAAGCTCGCCGCAAAGACAAAGAAAGTTAAGTGATTCCCTAACTTTCTTTAATTTCGAATACAAATTAGCTCAGATTTTCTACACCGATTTTTTTTTCTCTACGTTTTTATGTTAAATAACAGCTGCATATCAACGATGAGACATCAATGGTACAAGAATAGAAGGAGAGCAAAAGGGAAAAAATATCAACGTCCCGATTGCAGTCTCATGAAATTCTAGCGATATGAGAAAGAAGCGTGAAGGAGAGATAGGACCAAGAGATTTCTCGGTCTAACGAGTCACCAAATCGGTCCAATGGTCAAGACAAGCCCGAAGCACGAGTTTGGTGCACGAGTTCAAATTGGGGAGTAACCTTGAACCTATTTCATCCTAATTTCATGTAATTTCTTTATTTCAAAAAATGTCATGGGAAGAAAAATCCAAAAAAATTGATTCTTTGATCTTCAAGTAGAATTCATCAAATTTGTCAAATCCATTATTTGTTTCATGAATTTTAAGGTACCGAAAGGGCATTAGTTGTAATTAATGTAACCAAGTCCCCGGACTCTTAATCTCCTGGTTCGAAATAAGATAGTTTTCTCCCGCTATTTTATTTAGGTTTCTAATCGACCTACCGAAAATGATTAGTGGCGACTCCAAATTCAAATCACATTGCATGTTAATCATTCGAACCTTAAGTTGCGATTTGGTATGGACTTGGGAGAGTCCGAGTTAGGTTAGTTAATTAATTAACCCGATAATCCATTAGCCCGAAAAAGATGACTTGTTTATTTTTTTTTAGGTCGCGACAAGTGAGAGATGATCGAGTCACGTTCATGTCATGTTCGACTCGAATTTTGACGAGTATTATGTCAAGTTCGAATAATGTATGGTACTCCTGTGTTAAGATTCAGGAGCTCGTGAGGGTTTCGCTTTATCATAACCTTTTGTCGAAGCCATTACGTCTATCCACTATAGGACTTGCATATATTTCAATATGCGTGCACAAATTTTAGAATTCAAACCAAAAGGTCCTAGAATTAATATGTTAAGTGTCACCCCATAAAACTAATAACAAATTAATAGGTGCTGCTTCATGACTAAAATTTTGATCTAGCTTGTACAGATTATAGCATTAAAGTATGTAATTCCGGCCATCTTCATTGCCTTCATGAAAATAAATTTTTCAGGTGAAGAACTGTATTTATACTTTAAGAAAACATATTTACAAAAACGTGACTAAATGGCTTGTGAGTAACCCTTATTGGCTACGTTATCCCTAATGGGCCCCATTCTTGATTTGAAAAAAAAAATTCTTACCTTTTTTTTTTGTTTTTCCTTTGTTTCGAATTTGCTAGAGACAAAACTAATCATGCTCCTCTCAAACAATATTTATTGAGGTTGAATTTAGAGTCCAATGCTTACCTTCTTTTTTGGTTTTTTGCTTTTTTCTCTCTATTCGGAGCAAAATTGGTGTACCTCTTTTCCAAAAAAAAAATAGTTTATTTGGTAGATAGCCAATTAATTATTGTGTTTGTAACAAAAAATATCTAATTAGTTCTTAATGAGTTGTATATTTTTTTTACTGGGAAACTATTATTCAAAAAATAAGTTAGGGACAACTAAGAAGATAATCTTTGAGTAAATAGCGTATAATGCATACATCAACCACAATATTCAATCTTTGAGTAAATTCTCATAAATTTGTACCAAAAGTTGAAGTCGAAAAATTCACAAACATGAGGATAATCTAGGGAAACCAAGTAGATAATTTGTAGATAAAATTGACATTTCTTTACTATGATATAGAATTAGTGCTTGCTCACATTATAATGATGGAGAATGAGTTCAAAAAAAGACAAACAATAAGGAAACATTAAAATATAATGGGTATGGAAGAAACGGCTAGATAAAAGTTGTTCAGAGGGGATGCGGGTAATTTTTTTTTTTTTTTTGGTGAGTAAAATTGAGAAAAAAAAAAAGAACAAGAAAAAAGGTAAGAAATTGTTATGGCTAACACGGAAACCGTAGCAAAATTAAAATCGAGAAGATAATGAGATATGGTAAATTGATATTGACGAGTGTAATGGAAGATTTGTATTATGAAATTAATTAGAGAGATGACAAAATAAAGCAGTTTTATGGATTAACCAGATAAAAAAGAAAAAATAAATTGAAGAGAGATGAGGGTATTTTGGTAAGTTAACAAGAAAAAAAGGAGTGTCTTAACCAAAATATAGGGTGGAAATAGTGTGGCCCATGATAAATCATCATTATTAAATTATCAACAAGTGAGTTTTTTCTCCTTCCTTTTCTTCTTCTTCTTCCGTTAAGATTAGGTTTTTTTTTTTTTTCTGAGTATATTGATATTGGGGTGGGTGAGCATATGATTTAAGTATGTATTTTTTATAGATTTACATTTTTACCCCTAATTTATTGAAAATGCTTAAAATTGATCATGTGCGTATCGAAATGGCATGTCGGAACGCCGAACTATGTGTCGTAGCGTGTCTGGAGCACTAACCACGTGTCGGCATCATGTCGAGTGTGTTGGAGTGTCCGACACGATAAGGAGACTCCTGAAAAGTGTCCGTGCTTCCTAGCTAGTCATTCGTGCAAAAATTGTGCTTTGAAAAAATAAATTCACAAAAATGTAACTAAGGGTGCATTTGTTTCACGGAAAACTCAACATTTGAACAATATTTAAAAAAAAAATGATCGCTTATAAGCTTACAAAAATAAATGCATGCAAATTATTTTCATCATACACGAAAATAGTTAGGCATAAATTGTTGTCAATAATAAAAATATTTTACGTTGACTACTTTTTCTAAGAAATTTAACCAATCAATTTTCAAAAAAACGTTTTCCAAATCTAAAACTTTTTTGAAATAAACGAACCCTAAATAGGTAACTCATAAGAACGTTATCGATAAATTAATATTAATTGCTCAATATGAATCTAGTGATAGTAACGTGTTCGGACCCGGATCCAAGACTCCTCTCAAGAGCTTCTCAAACTTTTCTAAACACGACCCTTGTTTCTCAGCTCGGTTTTATTCTTGGGCAGATATGACAGGCAAACTTTACCTTTGAATGTGGGCTATTTAAATGGTTGAGATCATCGATCCACACCCGAATCGATCCGGGCAAACTTTTAACAAAATAGCTGTAATTCGCGCTTGGAGAAAATATGGAGCCAACAAGAAACAAAATTAGGCAAAATGTGGATGCAAGAACAACATCCTGGTTACTAATGACTAGGGTTGGAGAATTGATGCGTTGGAACTAGACATGGCCGGTTCTATGGAACCGCCGGTTCCGGTTCCTAAAAAGGTGGAACCGCCGGTTTCTAGGCCCAATGGCTCTTTCCCTCGCGCCTCCAACCTTTTTTTTTAAAAAAAAAATGGGTTGGAACCGGCCCGGAACCGCCGGTTCCTCGCCATTTACAAACTAGAACCGGCCCGCGAGGGCCGGTTCCGGTTCCGGTTCCGGGTTGGAACCGTGGGCCCGGTCAACGGGCTGGTTCCGGGCCCACGATTCCATTTGACCATGTCTAGTTGGAACCCATGGAAGAGTGAAGGAGGATCTGTTTGTGGTAAATTTCGTAGACGATGGCTAAAGTTTTAGTAGATTTTGTAATCAAGTCATTGAACTTTCAACTGAATCGTCCGATGCAATAAAAATTTTGGTTTTTATGAGATTGATGCACTTTCACTCTGGAATCATTTTTACAATTTTTGGGTGCATTTGCTTGGAGGAAAAACCTTCACGTAAAGAAAAATACTTTTCGGGAAATCATTTTTTAGGAAAATTGTTAGCTTTTCTTTATTTGGCGATATGTCATGGAAAATGTTTTCTGGTATTTGGATCTCATTTAGAAAATAATTTCAATCTCATCCATTTATCTCGGGCAAAAAATTCAAATTTTTAAATAATTCGTATTACTTTTTTCTTTTCCTTTTTTCTTTCTTTTACTTTTTCCTTCTTCCTCCACCACCGATGGCCGGCGGCGGCTACAGAGCGAGCTCGAGGTTCGTCGGCCGACCGGCCATCGCCGAGGCCTGGCAATTGGCGAGAGGGAGAAGAAAAAAGAAAGAGAAACGAAAAGAAAATTAAATAAAATGAAATAAAGTGAAAGATAAACAAAAATATATATAATAGATTAGAATATAAAATATAGTGTTTTCAATTCTTTAGATATAGGAATTCACTTTTCTAATTTTGTGCACGAATTTTCCGTTAACCGGAAAATATTTTCTTCTTACTAGGTCATTTTCTACGAACCAAACCGGTGAAAGTCCGGGGAAACTAATTATTGAAAAACACTTGCGCTCAAACAAACTCACTCTTAGTAGCTAAATTTTGTCACTGGCATTGAATGCAACAACAATAGGAATCAATTATCCATTTAGTTTGATCCTAAGGTGTGAACATGAATTCTTCAATCAAATTCATGATCTCTGAAGATTGAAGGAAAAGCTCATCCACCATGAAGCTGAGAAGCTGCAAATCAAATTCAAGACAACAGTGCGAAATAATCAGGAATCTGTCCATGACTCTATATCACAAATAAAAGAATCTTCAGAAAATTTTAGCTGAGATGTTTAACAGAATGATCTAATGTCACTGCAAATGCAAATTCTTGACTGAATATTCACAAATTAATAGAATATCGTAGCTGCGGGAGCTGTCGACATGGTATCTACAGTTGCTATCTAGCTTCTATGGCAGAATAGCTCATATCATTACCCGAATGATCTTACTGATGAAGCGCATTACAATAATCAACATGGGTGAGAACAACGGCTTCTTTGCCAGGGGCAGATCCGCATTTTCGTTGCTTAATCCATTGACGATATCCGATAGCGAGGGTCTATCTTCCGGGCGTTCTTGCACACACAGCAAAGCAATTTGGAGGCATAGCAACAGTTTGCCACTCAACGATCCGTTGGCCACCACCGGATCAATTAACTCTACGCCTCGGTCGCTACTCCAGAGCTTCCAAGCCTAAATGCAGACGGTTTTTAAGGACTAGTTCAGTACTTCCATTGGAAAGCTAAGTAATAGGAGATTCGCAGATGAAATCGTAAGAAGAATGCAATCGCTTACATATCCAAGCAGGTTTAGAGAGCGCTCTAGATTAGCGAAAGTCCTGTTTCTTTGGCCACTAAAGATTTCGAGCATAATGACTCCAAAGCTGAATACATCAGACTTCGCAGAGAAAAGCCCGTGTACAGCATGCTCCGGAGACTTGTAACTGCTGCTCAAGAAAAAAAAAACAGAATGATGAACCGCTTAATGATGAACATTCGATGAACGTTACTGCCAATATGCATACATAAAATTCAACTTCAGACAGGTGAGTGCCACATTGTGGGGTAGGAATTATTTGTTGTGTTTTTTACATGTTTTTGAGATTCGACACTATTTCAAGAACTAAGATGAGGCCTACCTGATATCCTTGGATTCTGACCGGCAGTTTCGGTGGCATTCCCACGGATGAATATAGTGGCATTGCCTTGGCCAATTTCGCCTAAGATAGAGCTAGAGTCCTCATAATAAATCCCGCATCCAGTCGCATCATCCCGATAAGAAGCAAAACCAGTGCAAGGGCAATTGATTCTGCTGATGATGTCGCAGTCGCTAATGCCCAAGCGATCTGATCCATTGAGCACGGTTGGAGTCGGCATCACCCCTTTTATCTTAGAAAAGTTATTCCCGTCTCTGCAAGACGAAGGCTGCTCAGTGAAGCAGTCAGTCGTGCTGGAAGAGGAAGTATTCTCGCAAATCGGACTATACACCATCGATATCTCCTTCCCAATCATTGTGAAAGCTTGAATTTCCCCCGAAGGCGCCACCACAAACCAGGAAATGCTATCATTCCTCCTGTTTGCGAAAGTAAAATATATCTCAATCACTGCTGTTGACGCCTAAATTTTGACTAATATATTTTTTGCATAAAAATTAGAACTAATTTTAGTTCTAAACAAAAATCATCTCACATATTCATTTAGCATTGGCATATAATTTGAGCTTAATTTAACAGGGTCTGGACTAGGTATGCGGTGGAAAAATGCACCAAGAAGATTTGGGCTTGAAAGAAATATTTTCTCGGGGATCCGTATTGCAAATACTCGGAACTTGAGGGATCGTATTGCAAATACTCGAACTTCAGGGATCGTATTGCAAATACTTGAAACTTCGGGACTGCATTGCAAATACCAAAAGAAGATGGGGAAAGGAAGATGGTGAAAGGAAGATGAAGAAGAGAAGATGAAAATGGAAGATGGGGAAATGAAGATGAAGAAAAGAAGATAAAGATGAAGATGAAGAAAGGAAGATGAAGATGAAGAAGAGAAGATGAAAATGGAAGATGGAGAAATGAAGGTGAAGAAGAGAAGATGAAGATGAAGAAGAGAAGATGAAGATGGAAGGTGGGGAAATGAAGATGAAGAAAAGAAGATGAAGATGAAGAAAGGAAGATGAAAATGGAAGGTGAGGAAATGAAGATGAAGAATGAAGGATGAAGAACTTTGCCTATAAAAGAAGAAGAGTTCTTGAAGAGATGGAGAGTTTTTGGAGTGAAAGAGAATTGAGAGAGTTTTTTGGAGTGGAAGAGAATTGAGAGAGTTTTTGAGAGGAAAAAGAGAATTCTTGAGAAAATTTTTTTGAGAGAGTTTTGAGATGGCTTGAGTGTTTTGAAGCTCGGTGATACCATTGCCAATTTCTCGCACCCATCAACACAAGCCACAAGTTCATCACCATCGTTCAAGCTCGCCGCAAAAAAAAGGAAAGCTAAGTGATTTCCTAACTTCCTCTAAGTTCGGATACAAATTAGCCCGGATTTTCTACACCGATTTTTCTCTCTACGTTTTTATGTTAAATAACATTGCATATCAACGATGAGACATCAATTGTACAAGAATAGAAGGAGAGCATAAGGGAAAAAATATCAATGCCCGGATTGCAGTCTAATGGAATTCTAGCGAGATGAGAAAGAAGCGTCAAGGAGAGATAGGACCAAGAGATTTCTCGGTCTAACGAGTCACCAAATCGGTCCAATGATCAAGACAAGCCCGGAGCATAAGTTTGGTGCACGAGTTCAAATTGGGGAGTAATCTTGAACTTATTTCATCATAATTCCATGTAATTTCTTTATTTCAAACAAATGTCAAGAGAAGAAAAACCCAAAAAAAATTGATTCTTTGATCTTCAAGTAGAATTCATCAAATTTGTCAAATCCATTATTTTTTTCATGAATTTTAAGGTACCGAAAGGGCATTAGTTGTAATTAATGTAACCAAGTTCCCGGACTCTTAATCTCTGGTTCGCAGAAATAAGATAGTCTTCTCCCGCTATTTTATTTAGGTTTCTAATCGACCTACCGAAAATGATTAGTGGCGACTCCAAATTCAAATCACATTGCATGTTAATCATTCGATCCTTAAGTTGCGATTTGGTATGGACTTGGGAGAGTCCGAGTTAGGTTAGTTAATTAATTAACCCGATAATCCATTAGCCCGAAAAAGATGACTTGTTTGTTTATTTTTTTTTAGGGTCGCGACACTTGGCGACTCCACTGGGGACCCAAAGAGGACTTAAGCCGAGATAAGTTCATGAAAAGGAAAATTACTTGATTTGGCAATCTTGGTTGAATTTTAATCCCTATGTGTTAAATGGTTTTGCGGGAAAGGGAGTTATAAGGGGAGGAGTCTCGTGGCTAACCTCTCGTTTTGCGGGCTTGATGATGAGAATTTTAATTTTTGAACTATCGGAGTGCTGATTGCCTTTAAAATGTCGTGCATGCCCCTAATATAATTGCACTACACCACTTTGACTTGTGACCGAACCCGGGTCACCCAATATGTTTCAGGATGGTATTTATGTGGTTCTTTAACCTTGGCGGTAAGGCTTCGCTAAAGGTTATCTCACTTGGATCCCGAGTTCTTCAAAAAATGGCTCAAGGGTTGATTTCATGCACGTGAGGCTATGATGCATGAGAGTTGCCCTTGTCGACCGAACCAAGCCGAGATGATTGGACCCGACTAGTCATGACTATGTATGCGAGGCGGCAACTAGTCATGATGAACGTACGCGAGGCTGCGACATGTCGTTCGTCTTTCATTTCATTTTTGCTAAAAGAACTAAAATCCGAATCCACGATTCATGCGCATGTCTTTGTGATTGACATTTTCTTCATATGAGCGGTAATTTCTTGTCTCTTACGCCCGTTATCTCATTTTTATTTTGGGCTGGTCCATGGTTTAGGTTGATTGTTTATGAATCTCATTGTCTTGTTTCCAATTTCACACTTTGCTTCCGTAGTTTTTACAATTTCATCGGTTGTCCTCAATTCGATTTGGCTTGTTCCTGTTGTACGATTTTTACTAAATTCTACGATCGAGCTTTGAGTAAGTGCCAAACATGAAAGTTGTAGACCTATGTTTCAACTAATATCCTACAAAATTTCAGAATTAAATTCATAGTTTAAGATGGCCTTTCGTTTTTTCAACTACCTGCGGTTATAACAGTTTTTTGAATGCAATTTTTCGAAAAGACACATTAAACTGATTTGATCCGCTCATTTCTAGTCCGATTGGCCAACATAAAAGTTGTTCATCATTTTCTCACCTATAAGCTCGTAAAATTTGGACGTATTGTGACCAACGTGCGAATTAATACGGATTTTTTTCGTAAAAAGCGGACAAACTGAAATTACATGTTTCAATTCTTTGGTCATAATCACTTTGTTCGTTTGAGTCTAGAGGGATGCCATGGGCCGGCTCGCTATTCTCGCTCTCTGTACTCATTTTTGGTTTGATACTGCGTACAGGTAATTTATCACGGATCCTCCACATATTACTCGATCGGTCGCAAAGAGGATGGCCGACATTAACGCCACCGTCGGTCTTGCCCTAGACGAGAAATTTGGCTCATTGACCGAGCGCTTTGAAGAGATGATGTCCCGAAAGATGGAGGAAATGATGGCCGCCTTCTCGCCAAACTTCAATCATCCGCCAAACTTCGCCGCTAACCATTCATGCTCTAATTCCTCCTACGGACAACTCCGGGAGATACATGAGGAGAGAAACCTAGTGGATTCGAAGTATACGACCCGGATGAGTTCAGTCAGATTATGAAGAAGTTCGTCAAGATTTCGAACGACATGAGGAGATCAAGCCCTTGACCGGTGAACAAATTATCTCGATCAGCCTAGGCGATGCGGAAAACCCTAAAGAAGTTAAGATCGGGGCAAGCCTTTCCTCGAAATGTCCGAGCGCCCGATCGACTCTTGAAGGATTACCGGGACTTTTTCGCTTGGTCCTATGCAGATATGCCCGGTCTTGACCGCTCCATTGTCGAGCATTGTTTGCCGATCGATCCTTCGGCTAAGCCGTGAGTGCAAAAGTCAAGGAGGGCCGGACCGAAACTAGTGCAGAAGATCAAAGAGGAGGTCATGAAGCTTCTTGATGTAGGATTCATCGAGACTACGAATATTCCGATTGGATCGCTAACATAGTCCCCTGTCATGAAGAAAGAGGGCCGCATTCGGTGCTGCGGGGTTTGAATTGTTTTCATTCATGGATGGTTTCTCCGGGTATAATCGAGATCCCGATGAATGTCAATGACAAGTTGAAAACCACTTTCACCACACCATGGGGAATGTTCCATTACCGGGTAATGCCGTTCGGTCTCGAAACGCCTGGAGCCACTTACCAACGAGCCATGGTTGCCCTTTTCCACGACATGATGCATAATGAGATTGAGGTTTACGTCGATGACATGATAGCAAAAACAAGGCATGGAGAAGATCACGTCGAAACGCTGAAGAAATTGTTCGACGGACTCCGAAAGTACAAGTTACGCCTCAACCCCGCCAAGTGTGTCTTTGGGACCAGCTCGGGCAAGCTACTCGGATTCGTGGTAAGCAGTAAGGGCATTGAAGTCGACCCTTCGAAAGTTAAGGCTATTCGTGAGCTTAAGCGGCCGACGACGGTTAAAAACGTTCGAAGTTTGATGGGTAGGCTAAACTATATTGCTCGATTCATTTCTCGGTTATCGAAACCGCTAAGCCATTCCTCAAACTATTAAAGAAGAATGCGCTAGTCCAATGGGATAGCGAATGTGAAGAAGCTTTTGGAAAACCGAAGCAAGATCTCATGAATCCACCCGTGCTTGTTCCTCCAACATCGGAGCAACCTTTAATCCTCTACCTCACAATCCTTAGTGAATCCTTGGGTGCTATGCTAGCCCAAGAGAAGCAGGAGGATGGAAGAGAACGAGCCATTTATTATCTCGAGCAAGAAATTCACAACTTCGGAAATGAAGTACTCGGCGAGAGAAAACATGTGCGGCGTTAGTCGGGTACTGCACGGGCTTCGGCAATATACCTTGCATTACCAAGTGCTTCTGGTGACAGAATGCAATCCCATCAAATATTTGCTTAATCAACCCGCCTTGATTGGTAGACTTGCTAAATGGCAAATCCTCATCTCCGAGTTTGACGTTCAATATATGTCCCAAAAGTCAATCAAGGGACGAGCTATAGCAGATGTCCTAGCTGAAAATCCGGGGCAAGATGATGATGCCTATCATTCCGAGGATCGAATCATGTCGGTGGAGGATTACATCTGGACTATGTATTTTGACGGAGCTGTCAATTTATCGGGATCGTGCACGGGCGCGGTTCTTATATCTCCAGGTGGTCGACATTATCCTGTAGCAGCGAAATTGGTATTCCCTTGCACAAATAACATAGCGAGAATATGAGGCATGCATCCTCGGTCGCAGGCTGCAATTGAAATGGGGATAGCCCGACTCAAGGTGTTCGGAGATTCCGCTTTGATTATCCTTCAGACTGTTGGAAAGTGGAAGACGAGAGATGCCAAATTGCTACCCTACCATGAGTATCTGGATGAATTGGTAGAAGAATTTGAGGATATCTCATTTGAGTATCTGCCCAGGACTCATAATCGATTCGCTGATGCATTGGCTACCTTGTCTTCAATGTTACAAGTCGCCAATGGACTTGAGGTTGACCCACTGAAGATCGAGGTATTAAAAAAACCAGCATATTGTATGGCCGTGATCAATGAACCCGATGGTAAACCATGGTACCATGACATCAAGACTTATATTCGGAAGCGGGAGTTCCCTGAAAAAAAGTACCGTATCCGACCAAAAGTACATAAGGAAAATGGCCTCGAAGTTCTTCTTGAATGGAGAGAATTTGTACAAGCGGTCATTCGATTCTCGTCCTACTAAGATGTGTTGACTCGACCAAAGCGGTTCGTCTAATAATGGAAGTACATGAAGGGATCCGTGGTCCACACATGAACGGTCACATGTTAGCTAAGAAAATCACGAGGTTAGGTTATTACTCGGCTCTCGTTGGAAAGCGATTGTATTCAGCATGTTCGAAACCTGTCACAAATGCCGATTCATGCAGACAAGATCGATGTTCCTCCAAATGAATTGCATCGTTTGTCGGAACCATGGCCATTTTCTATGTGGGGCATTGATGTGATTGGTCCGATCAACCCTAAAGCATCCAATGGGCATCGATTCATCTTGGTGGCGATTGACTATTTCTCCAAATGGATCGAGGCCGCATCCTATTTAGCGGTTACGGCACGAAATATCGCGAAATTTATCCGCCGGGATATCATTGCTCGATACGGTTCACCTGAAGCCATAATCACCGACAATGGCTCGAACTTAAACAACAAACTAATGGACGAATTGTTCAAGGAATTCAAGATCAAGCATCCGAACTCTTCCCCATATCGTCCTCGGATGAATGGAGCAAGAGAAGCCGCCAATAAGAACATTAAGAAAATTTTAGCGAAGACGGCTGAAAATTATCGCGATTGGCATGAGAGGTTGCCATTTGCACTTATGGCATATCGACCTCAATCCGGACATCTACCGGGGCAACCCCGTATTCTCTTGTATATGGAATGGAGGCTGTTCTACCAGTTGAAGTGGAAATTCCTTCCTTACGTATACTTGTCTCAAGCTAAGGCGACGGAGGCCGAATGGATCCAAGAGAGAGCAAGCCAATTGAATCGATCGACGAAAAAAGACTTAAGGCTGTATGTCATGGCCGGTGTTATCAGCAGAGAGTTGCTAAATCATTCAACAAAAAAGTTCGGCCTCGATATTTTCAGATGAAGTGGAAATTCCTTGAGCATTCGTTTGTTTCCTCGCTACTAATCTTTGTTGAGAGATTGTTTCGAATGGGGGAGCCTCTCCGGCCCAATTAAATTGACCATCGGGAGCGTGAGATTTACATATTCGCAGAGTAAAAGGGGTTATCTTGCGAAACAAATATGACGACCAAGATGAAATGAGTAAAAACTTGCATTCATTTCATTCATCGAAAGCCTTACAAATAGATCAACGGGGTGGGAATGTAAAGCCAAACCGAGCCCTAATGAGCATCACAAAGGAGTTTAATCGACTCTCTATACGGTTGATGCTCCGCCTACACCGATCGCTCCGAGAATCGAGATCCGCCAACTTAAAGAGGAGGAGCTCACATTTCTCTTTGAGGTTGGCTACCTTGTCCTCGTGATGCTCGGCAGCAAATTCCGGGTCATGGATCAGCATTCTCCCGCGGGCTATATCCAGGGTCGATCGTCCAGCCTTTCCTCCAGCCATGTGCATTGGAACTTTAAAACAATGTTGAGCGGATCGCGCTCGAAGATGATTTGGGACGTGGCCAAACGTTCTACCAAGTTTCTCCTCTCACGAATCGGCGGGGAGACTTGTTCATTACCATAGTCGAGGGCCTTCTTATAATTGTCGGCCTACAAGACCGGCCAACACCAAGCTGTCCGACCGATCCCGATAGCGTGCCTTCACAAGGTGGGCCAAAGTAACATCTTGATGAGCAACATGGTAAGCCTCCGGGAAGTTAGTGAAGAGGGTGGGGAAGATCCCGTATTCCTCTTCTAACTTGGTACCTTCAATAGAAGCGGTGTCCATATCCCTAAACATAAGACGAATTTCGTTTCGGCCTCCGGATGGTTGGCTATATAAGAGTAGCCCTGGCCTAGGAGATTATAAAGTTTCTCCCATTTGGCCAAAACTTCAGCCGAGAAGGCGTGTGCAAGAGGGGAAGCCATTGTTGTTGAAGCGGCTAAAAAGAGTGGATGCAAAAGAGTGCTTAGAAGGTTGGAGATGAAGATATGAAAGCGATAATTGTCTCGGCGTTAAATCCTAATTTAAAGGGCAAGAAAAGCTATAGCAATAATTATTGTGGATGCCGAGTCAATTATCTCGGGTAAAACTACAGACGTTTCATCCGTGAATCACGGATCTACCATCTCGAGCCTCATAAATCCGAAAAAGTTACGAAAAGATTTGAGGACCCCACCATGTTGAAAACCGAGTGGGAGACAAGCAGCAATTCTTACGAGCCACGTTAGTTACTCGGGTGAAACTACAGGGCGTTTCGTTCGTTGGATCCCTGGATCTATCGTCAATCCGTGATCTCGAGCCTCACAAATTCAAAAAGTTACGAAAGGAGTTGGACTCCCACCATGTTGAAAACCGAGTGGGAGACAAGCATGGTTATCAAGAAAAGAAAATCGGTGCGAATGGATTCGGGGTCCCATCACGTTGAAAAAATAAGACAAGACGGGAAACACGAAATCTTGGGAAAAACGTCGGCTTAGTGATTTTCATCCGCGTTTAAAGGGAGGCTTTGGAACATATCCGATTACTCGAAAGAATTTGGAGAGAGTAAGCATACATTGGAGAATAGAGTGAACAAAAGGCGGTAAGAGGTATTTCAATCCAACATGTTTAGAGGCCATCAAGACTTACTTGGAGGCAACCAACCTAGACATCCCCGAAAGCGAACTGCTGGATTTCGAGACCGATCCAACGCCGAAGCCGTAAAACCCAACTCTCTTGGCAATGAAATTCAAGATCTCGACAAAGAATAAAATGGCAGCGGCAGCCGCAAATCAACCCTTAAAAGAAAATATCAAATCAAAGTGCTCGAAGTCGCCTTCAAGGAGTGCTCTTACGTGAATAGGAGACGCAAAAATGAATTGAGCCGGATGATAGGAATGGAGCCCTTGAAGGTCAAGTTTTGGTTTCAAAACAAGCGGACCCGATTGAAGGTTAAAAATGAAAGTCATGAACTTACGTTTCGAGGGAAGAAAGTGAAAAGCTTCGAGCGAGAGAACAAGAGGTATAGGGATGCTATCAACACCGCTGTTTGCCATGTCCGTAGCGGCCCCATCTCCTTTGGTGACATGTCCCTCGATGAGCCACATCCGAGCATTGAAAATGCTCATTCACCGATTCATCCCCCGAGCAAGTTCTCGTACAATCCGATTTCGTTGGAGATACATCCCGGAAAGTCGGTCTTGTAGAGAGTAGAACCGATGCCCTTCGAGGGAAGAGACATGCATCACTACAATTGGAGTTTCCTTGATGTCATAGCCAGCCAATTCAACGCCGATGGAACTCCGAATGTAGCCTGCATGAAGCTTTAGTTTTTTTATTATGGGCTCTCAAAATATCTCTTTTTTGAGCATTACTAGCCACCCTTACGAATCCTCAAGAGAAGTAGTGACATGTATGAATGAATGTCTTGTTTTTACAAGATCCCCATGTGAGACATTCTTCTTTTAATCCAGGGGCAAAGAACAAGTACTATCCATGAACATCATCATGTTTAAATGCGTGAATTCCTCGCCGATTTGACTAAGCATTGAAAACCTTCACGTAAGTAAATGCGAAAAGATTTGAGGAGGGAAATAATCGCCTCGTTCGTAGGAGGAACCGAAAAGATTTGAGGAGGGAAATAACTCGCCTCGTTCGTAGGAGGAACCGAAAAGATTTGAGGAGGGAAATAACTGTCTCGTTCGTAGAGAAAGTGAAAAGATTTGAGGGCTCCTCCATATCGAAAAGTAAAAAAAAAAAGAACGACGGATTGAGCGAGAGGTAAGAGTTATTAATGGATCCAAGGCACTAGGATCGAAAAGGAGAGAAAAAGTCTGCGCTGAGACCAACAGATCGAAAAAAGTTTATAAAGGACTTGAAGTCTTCATGCACCTCCGTAACTCGTTACGAAAGGCCATCGTCGCTTTTGTGATTTTTCCGGCAATTTATCTTTGCAAGTCCAAAGAACATCTAAAGCCCGTCTCTAGTCCAAACACCCATTTTTCGGTCTACATATGGAAGGTTTTGAAAGGAAAATAAGTCTACGTACATTCCGGGCGGAAGTATGGGAAGCCTCCTATCCCGAGGATCGCGAGTCATGGCCATTGATGGCAACCCCGTTTCCCTCTCGATCCTTGTTGCCATGCTGAGAAAGTGCATGTATAGGATTTCAGCTTATATGAAAGCAACGAAGCCTTAGAGGAGCCGAGACAAGATACAAATATGATTTTGACATCGTCGTCACAGCCATGGTAGGGATCGATATGGACGGTCTTAGTCTCTTAAAGATCATTGATTCCGAGTTGAATATACCGGTCATCGTCACATCAGCAAGTGATGATCGCCAGTTCATAACGAGGGCCACATTGCATGGTGCTCGGGCATCCTAAAGAAGCCGGCCCGTGTTCGAGTGCTCCAAAACATATGGCAAAGCATCTTTGTAAGGAAGCAATTACTCGAACAAAAGAACTATGGCCAAGCCGCCTACGACGATTTTGTCGGAAAGAAAAGGCCCCTTTGGTCCGCCGAGCTTCATTCTATATTCATCGAGGCGGTTCGACGCCTAGGAATCAATTCGGCACGACCAATGGCTGTACTCAAAATGATGAATATGACGGACTCACCCTACGAAGTGTCACAAATCACCTTCACGATTTAGAGATAAGTCGAAGAAGCACGATGTAGCTTGGAACCAAGGCGACCGGAGCAAAGTTGATTGGAAGATCAATCCCGGGGAAAACCTACGGAGCAAAAAGTACCCGACCACTTCCCAATCAAGAATACCGGCCATACCGACCTTCCGCCGGTGGTTCTAGCAAACGGACCGTTGATCATCCCTATGAGTTCCCGAGCGACGGCGGAGACTCAAGCTCAAGGAGTCGGACCGCTCACGGCAAAAACAAAGTGGAAAATCTGTCGCCGGTGTTAGCAAGTAACAATGCCCACCCGAGTATCAATTGCCCGAAAAATCAAAAGGTTACTTTGATGATGAGCTCACCGCCTTGGTCGCCCGGTTCGAAGGCGAAAGACCTCCGAGTTGTGATCCGAAGCAAGTGATTATGGATCCTCAAACAACGATCGTTGGTGTATGATCCAAGACAAAATCAGCCAATCATTGGAATAGCCAAGAAAAGAGGTGGAACCAAACTCGCATGAATACTCCTTTAATTCCATGTATAGTTCCCCTGTGTGGGATACTTTTACTTTCTAGTTGTCTAGAATTTGCCTAGAGTTAAAGGGCGAATTTTTCTCCTCTCTTATCAAATGCGTAAGTTCCTTATTAAGCTAGGCCTCGTAGCAAATTAATTTGTGGACGACGCCCCGAACGCCCGTAAAAAGAGATTCGAATAGCCTTGCTTGGGAGAATGCAAGTAAAAGACCAAGCAGGGCTCAAAGATGGGTAACTCCGTATCGTCCCAATTGATTCTCAATCGTTTCAAACTCTAAGTTAAACTTATTTTATTCTCCACAGGAGATTGCCAACCGCTTTGAGAACAATATAACAAAAGCGAACCACCCGTGGACGCCAACAAACACCGCAAAGATAGTGTTTGGGGAATAAGATTTGGCATCAATGTACAAAGATTAATAAAAACTTTTGCTTCCGAGATCGAAAGTAATGACATCCGAGATTTGGCAATTCAATGTACAAAGATTAATACGAAAACTTTTTGCTTTTTTTGCAGGGGTCACTATCTTGTCCAAACAGGAGAAGTATCCATTCTCCCCGAAAAAAATTAATGAAATGAGAAATTCTTGGAGCCTTTGACAATTCCTCGAAGAGATTAATATTTTGCATAAAAGAGCAACTCACGATCCACACCCCTAAGAAATTTTTTATGTACTTGCGAACTTTGTCCAAGCTAAAAGTTAGATGAAAAATCGATCTTTTCAATTTCAAAGTTCGAACGAACATGAACTACATAAGATACATCGAAGCATGGTTGATGAAAGTGGTATTCAGTTTCAAAACTCTTTTTAGAACATGAACGGAAAATTTTAAACATACATTGATCCGTTATCCCCTTTTGACGTTTTCGTCCAAGAACCACCCCACATGGCAAAAAGGTAAGATCACTAGACAAATGGTTAGAAATCTTCTTGCTTGGACTAACATCAATCTTCGGGTGGTTCTTTGCATTGTACTTTTGCTTTAATTCAAGTGCCTTAGGGAGAGAAGTATCCATTCTCCCCTATCAGAAAAAATTAATGCACAACATTGAGCCAAATTCATTTCTAAAAGCCCTTATTGGTGATCAATGTGGCCCCATCTTGAGTAGGGACTCGAAAAGCCGGATCAATAGAAAATCTCCCAATGAACTCATCAAGATGCAATGAGTAAAAGAGTGGGAAAGAAAAAAAAAAGAGAAGAAAAGGGAAAAAGATCCCACAAAATTTTTCGGGCATTTATTGAAGAAATCGATGAAGAGGGTTGGGAGAAAAAGAAGCAAAGTGCACTGATCCAAACACCAAGAAAATGTATGAGTGATGCATATGCGCGCAGTTTTCAATACATGGTTCATTTGTTGAATTAGTTTCTGAATTCTATGAATGCACAATTTTTCACGTAATTATCCTATGAATGAGGGTTGAGAGAAAAATCTCCATGAAGTGTCGAATTGCAAATGCAATCTTCCATACCATCCTCGAAAAAAAAAAGGGAAAAAAAGAAGGCACGATCGGATGACAAGATTGTAATGATCACCAACATCAAGCCCCTTCTCAAATATCTTCGAGCCAAAACGAACCCTTTCGTTTCGCGTCCCAAATCATTACCTCCATTACAACCCTTTAAAAGCTTTTTCGACTAGGGCACTTGAATTAATGTGGAGTTCATGATTTTAAGCATCACTCGAAGAAGTTCGAGCAAGATTACTTCTCTCTCATTTTTGCAAAGTTCTTGACTTGTAAACCCAGAGAGGATGACGAAGGAATTCATTTTAAGAACCTTGACTCAACTAGAGTCCCATTTGTAAACCTTTCGACCTAGCCTTTTCACGGTCCTAATCAAGACCTCCGGATCGGCTAGGTCGTATCAATTGCGAGATTACTCGGATCCTTATCGAATGCGATGATGGAAAGATTGAGTGATTTCTTTGAAATCCTGTGGCAGGATAAATAACTTTTCTTGAGAGTGAGAGAAAACCCTTTCTGGATCGAAGTCCCCATTCATCTCACATTCGAGGTATTCATAATGTGAGAATATCCTCGGGACAGGATCGGGTAATGCAAACTTGATAGAATGGTTATGCATAAACCATAGTATGAGTGATTGCATTATACACATGTTATTTCTAATCATTGCAAGCTCGGGAGGAAAGTTTTGCATGAACTCATTGTTGAATATGTTTGCGCATGTTACCTCGTACATTCTATGATGGGTAATACATTCCCGATGTTCGATGTCCCTCCCAAGGTCTCGAAATTCATCCAAGGATTATTGAATGAGCAAGTTCTCCCGGGCAAATGCCTACCATGTATGATACGAGCGATCCGTTTCGTTCTTTGATTAATCGTTCGGAGAACCCGGGTAAGTTTTCTCGAACCCATTTTCAAATCAACAACTCCTCTCGATGATAGTTGTTACGATTCAATTCGGGCAATATGCCTCCCTGTCGAGTCGTGTGACATATGCACCTTTGGCGATCTTGACATCTTATCATGACGACGTCTTTTAGACATGATGCTCTTGATCTTGACCTTTAGTCGGCTCATAATGACATAGCTCTTATGATTTTTTTCGGCTCCTTTATCAAATCACGAAGACATAAGCACCCGTGATTTTGATCCAAACCAAATCATAACGACGTAGCTCTTAAGATTTTGGTTCCCCTTTGTCGATCACGAAGACATATGCACCGGTGATCTTGACCTTTAGTCGGCTCATAATGACATAGCTCTTATGATTCTCGGCTCCTTTATCAAATCACGAAGACATAAGCACCCGTGATTTTGATCCAAACCAAATCATAACGACGTAGCTCTTAAGATTTTGGTTCCCCTTTGTCGAATCGTGAAGACATATGCACCGGCGATTTCGACATTTAATCAACTCACAACGACGTAGCTCTTGTGAACTTGATTCTACTTCTTTCGACTCACAACGACGTAGCTCTTGTGATCCGGAAGGATACACATATCTATTGTCTCGCATTAGGGAAAAGTCTCGATAACAGATGAGCCAAATACCTTAAGGTCCTCGTGTTTGCAAGAAACTTGGAAATTAAGGGAATCACCAAAACTTATGAGGTATTTGGTAAAACAGGTATTCTCGTATGCGATCCATGTGCAGTGTTTCTCTAACATGGAAAAGAGAAATTCGACACATGTTATTTTCAGCCTTGCATATCATGCATCACTTCATTACATAAAAAATGGGACTAAAACTCCCGCCAAAAAAGTTCATCCATCATTTGCACTATCAAAATTTAGGGTTCAATTTTGTCTTTGAGCGGAACCTCTACGAGCCTCCACTCAAAGAGGGGCACTGTTCGACGCCTAAATTTTGACTAATATATTTTTTGCATAAAAATTAGAACTAATTTTAGTTCTAAACAAAAATCATCTCACATATTCATTTAGCATTGGCATATAATTTGAGCTTAATTTAACAGGGTCCTGGACTAGGTATGCGGTGGAAAAATGCACCAAGAAGATTTGGGCTTGAAAGAAATATTTTCTCGGGATCGTATTGCAAATACTCGGAACTTCGAGGACCGTATTGCAAATACTCGGAACTTCGGGGATCGTATTGCAAATACTTGAAACTTCAGGGACTGCATTGCAAATACCAAAAGAAGATGGGGAAAGGAAGATGGTGAAAGGAAGATGAAGAAGAGAAGATGAAAATGGAAGATGGGGAAATGAAGATGAAGAAAAGAAGATAAAGATGAAGATGAAGAAAGGAAGATGAAGATGAAGAAGAGAAGATGAAAATGGAAGATGGAGAAATGAAGGTGAAGAAGAGAAGATGAAGATGAAGAAAGAAGATGAAGATGGAAGGTGGGGAAATGAAGATGAAGAAAAGAAGATGAAGATGAAGAAAGGAAGATGAAAATGGAAGGTGAGGAAATGAAGATGAAGAATGAAGGATGAAGAACTTTGCCTATAAAAGAAGAAGAGTTCTTGAAGAGATGGAGAGTTTTTGGAGTGAAAGAGAATTGAGAGAGTTTTTGGAGTGGAAGAGAATTGAGAGAGTTTTTGAGAGGAAAAAGAGAATTCTTGAGAAAATTTTTTTGAGAGAGTTTTGAGATGGCTTGAGTGTTTTGAAGCTCGGTGATACCATTGCCAATTTCTCGCACCCATCAACACAAGCCACAAGTTCATCACCATCGTTCAAGCTCGCCGCAAAAAAAAGGAAAGCTAAGTGATTTCCTAACTTCCTCTAAGTTCGGATACAAATTAGCCCGGATTTTCTACACTCGATTTTTCTCTCTACGTTTTTATGTTAAATAACAACTGCATATCAACGATGAGACATCAATTGTACAAGAATAGAAGGAGAGCATAAGGGAAAAAAATATCAATGCCCGGATTGCATAGCCTAATGGAATTCTAGCGAGATGAGAAAGAAGCGTCAAGGAGAGATAGGACCAAGAGATTTCTCGGTCTAACGAGTCACCAAATCGGTCCAATGATCAAGACAAGCCCGGAGCATAAGTTTGGTGCACGAGTTCAAATTGGGGAGTAATCTTGAACTTATTTCATCATAATTCCATGTAATTTCTTTATTTCAAACAAATGTCAAGAGAAGAAAAACCAAAAAAAATTGATTCTTTGATCTTCAAGTAGAATTCATCAAATTTGTCAAATCCATTATTTTTTTCATGAATTTTAAGGTACCGAAAGGGCATTAGTTGTAATTAATGTAACCAAGTTCCCGGACTCTTAATCTCCGGTTCGCAGAAATAAGATAGTCTTCTCCCGCTATTTTATTTAGGTTTCTAATCGACCTACCGAAAATGATTAGTGGCGACTCCAAATTCAAATCACATTGCATGTTAATCATTCGATCCTTAAGTTGCGATTTGGTATGGACTTGGGAGAGTCCGAGTTAGGTTAGTTAATTAATTAACCCGATAATCCATTAGCTAAAAAAGATGACTTGTTTGTTTATTTTTTTTTTAGGGTCGCGACAACTGCCAGTCACATAACTGAAACTGGAGTCATCCAGCGACCTGTCGAAGAGCAACCTCAATCTGCAGCCGTCCCAATACCCGATCTCCCGTGAGAAGTCGAAGTGCCACACCTGGATCTCGGTCTGGTTATTCTTATCAATGCCGAGAGCAAATGAACCAGTGGAAGGAACACATGGGGTGAGCCACGAGGACCACGAGCTGTTCCCTCAACTAGTCTGTCCCTAGATTGAGCCGCCCAAGTCTCGTCCCAGGCAACAATGTGTCACATGGATAAAAGAAGCTTTCCCATGCAACGCTCTCGCTCTCTCCCTCCACAAGAACGAAGTTGCCAGAATCACAGAATTGACCAACATCGGAATCTGCCTCCTGTCGGTGATCACCAGATTCCCACCGTACCCGATGGCAAGAACGCCCGAGGTACCCAAAATCGGGTTCTCTCTGTTGGCGACCCAGATGGGTTTCTGGTACGGGTCGTCCCGGAACTAAATGCCCAGTTAGTAGTTAGTGGAGGAGGACCCCCCGGTCTTGAAGAATCCGAGCTCGAACACTTCGTTGGGCTAGAATAGGGTCTCGTCGCCTCTGAAGTCCTGACCAGGCAAGAGTGTGTCAGCTGGGGTTGCAGACAAACAGAGCGAAAAGGCACCAAGAAAAGAAGAAAAAGAAGAACTAAAATGCAGAAGTTGCACTGCCTTTCTCTTGAATTGGGATCAGACGTCCCTATATATTTCGAAGACTCGTCTCGCATTGTTCTTGTGTTCGAATTTTTCGTTCTCGGATCATCCCATTTTCGCCCCCAAGGCAATGTCATGGATACTACTGAAATGACTTAAGCACCTTGAAGCAGAGTAATCGATATGAGCAACCATTGGTCCGGAGTGGCGACGGTTTAGCGATCAAATTAGCTCGAGCATATACTTCGGATTAGGCAGTACTCATTCTACAACGATCTAGCAGGTACCGATAATATCAGCGATCCGGGCCAAGGATATTTGCCCTGCTTTGTACGCTAGGAAACTCCCAAATGCAAGAAAATGCTGAGATAAGCCGGTCCCCCGTGCAGCTAATCTGGGGTCATCATGAAAAGGAAAGGACTGATGGGAAGTTCTTTATGTTTCAGATGATGAAAATGTGAAGTGCCCTCTCAATCCATTGATCAAGTTGAGCTTGACCTGCCTGGTGTTGATGAGAAATCTGAATAGAAAGCGAAATCAGTGGGAACTGGTTCTTCTGAAACTTATTCCTTTCTTGATTGAGTTTCGTATTCAATTGACCAACTAACCAAACGGCGAAATGACGAATTGGTTTCCTGGTAACTTAGTGGAAGAATCCGAGCATAACATGAGAACGACGGTTGATGCCATCGATGAAGAGATTATCTGACAAGACTCGATTCAAGAGATGCTCGAGTGAGTCATGTTTCACTTCAACTTTGGCCCAAACTATGACGTGTATTATGTCGAGCTTGAAAAACTCATGAGTACTTGTGAGTTAAGAGTCGAGCTCACCACAGTGTCGGCGCCATTACATCTATCCGTGTAAGACCTGCCTAATATGTATGCACAAATTTGCGATTTCCAAACAAATGGTTCTAGATCTCTATTGTCAAGTACCACGCCAGAAAACTACAGGTGCTATTTCATGACTGAAACTTTAATATGTATGCAAAAAACCCGACTCTTCAACGCCGCAGGGGCCATACCCTCAAGCCTTCATCAAAAGGTGAAGTTTGTGATTGAAAGAAAAATTAATCCCCGTCTGTGCCGAAGGATATTTCAAGATCTACCATGAAACTGCTATCCCGTGCATCGAGCCGGACTGCAAGGCTGAGTCCAGTTATCAATGGTTTGAGCTTGTTTTCGACCATCCATGCGTCTCGAGGCTCTACTCCACTAAACCGGAGGTATCCAAGAATGCATTCATGGTAGGGAAGCTAATGGCCGCAAGTGGTTTCGCTCCTGATGAAGAATTGGGAAGAGAAGGCCAGGACCCCACACTACTGGCTTGGTATACCGAGGTAGTGGTGGCCAAGATCGAAAGAGGAAGAGGAAGAGGAAGACTGATGCAAATCAAGTTGGCGATCTCTGTAATATTGCGTAATATTACATAATTTTAGGATTTTAGGCAATTTCGTAATTTTAGTTATATTTTCGGAATATTGCGTTTTTAGTGGCGTTTTCGTAATATTGCGTTTCCTATTGTAATTAGGTTTAACACCGTATATAAGGGTGTTTAGGGTTTGAAGTAAAGGGATATATTTTTTGGATAGACTTTTGATATTTTCGTTGATTTTGATAAATCACAACCGAGTGAACAGATTGTTCCTCGTTATCGATTTTTAATTCTTGTTTAGCCAATTTCTCGCTACGTTTTGACATCAATTGGTATCAAAACACAGGTTGCCTTGAATCAATGGCTGAACAGAATCGTGGTGGTCGTGGACGATGGGCTCGTGGTGGTCGGGGACGTGGAGTCGTTCCCGATACAGACGAACAACCGCGTCTAAGAGACCTGCGAGACGTAGAAATTGAGAAGCAAAGAAGGCGAATCCAGGATTTGGAGCGACAACTTGCGCAGCAAGGTTGGACGTTCAATCGAAAAAGGAGCGGAATCCGAGGATCCATCCGATGAAGAAGATAAGGACATCAATCCTTTCAAGGATTTAAATCAGGGACGGAATTGGGGAGTACGACATGGAAATCAATCCACTTTTCCTAATATCGGGATGAAGATCGAGATTCCTGCGTTTCAAGATCCAACCTTTGACGAAGATCCTTTATTTGACGAAGATCTAATTTTTGATGAAGATCCGATCTTTGATGGAGATCCAGTCTATGATGAAGATGATGAATCCGATGGAGAACAAGAGGATGCAGATCCGGATCAAGAAGATGTTATCTATGCTTGATTCCGCCGCGGCTAGTGCCACCGACTTTTCAAAGCAATTAGTTCATCGGATGGGTTCTTCAATGGTGATCCTCATTCGGGAAATTTTCTAGCGTTAGCAAAAATGTTTCTGGCATCTACCGAGAGGGACCATATGGTGTTGCTCTCCGCTTTAGCGGAGATGGTGCTTAGATTGCTCCTAGACATCCTAGAACAGGCCGTGGAGATCACAAATGTATTTTTCCTCACATCCACACCCGTAAACCGAAGCTTTTGAGAAAGTTATTTCGGAGAACGAGTTGCTTCTTCTTTCTTTGTGGATGAAAGTGAATCAAGCAAGAAAAGAAGTTCTCTACACTTTGCATCGTCTCTTTTAATGAATAAGCTTGAAAATGTGTTTTCGAGATAATTTCTTGGGGCTCAAGCTAATGTATTACTTGATTCGTTGGAGAGGCCGTCCCGAACGAAGCGATTTCGCAATCTTGGAGACCGGATTGAATTTGAAGAGATTGAAATCAACGAAACGAACTAGATTTGAGGACAAATCTTTTTCCTAGCGAGGGAGAATAATGCAAATAAAGTTGGTGATCTCTGTAATATTGCGTAATATTACATAATTTTAGGCAATTTCGTGATTTTAGTTATATTTTCAGAATATTGTGTTTTTAGTGGCGTTTTCGTAATATTGCGTTTCCTATTGTAATTAAGTTTAACACCGTATATAAGGGTGTTTAGGATTTGAAGTAAAGAGATATATTTTTTGGATAGACTTTTGATATTTTCGTTGATTTTGATAAATCACAACCGAGTGAACAGATTGTTCCTCGTTATCGATTTTTAATTCATGTTTAGCCAATTTCCGCTGCGTTTCGGCATAAAGACCAATTCGCTGTCCCTCACATAGGACAACATTCCCTGGGCTGCAAGGATGAGCATGACGAAGAAGAAACAATTAGCACCTTGGGGCAGCCGAGCAGAAAACTTTGAGTACTGAGTCAAATATTTGAAGCCGCCAAGTGCCTATATCGATTTCCGCGATGTCGTCCCGGACTGGATGGGATAATTTGGACGATCCTATTGCTCCTCCCAAGCAAGAAGGTGAAGAAGATGTGCTGGAATGGATGGTTAAACTGTCACTATAAAGCTTAGTGACACAAAAGATGCAAAAGAAATCATAATTGGGGCAAACCTTGCTGAAGGCGAAGCTGAACGCCTGACCCAGTTGATATATGTCGCTTAGACCCCATCCATCGAGAAGCATTGTTTGCCGATAGATCCGAACTTGCCTCCTAAGAAGCAAACGCTGCGTCGAAAAAAAAAAATGAAGCTCCCCAAGAAAATAGAAGAAGTCATGAAGCTCCTAGATGAGGGATTCATCGAAGTTTCCCAATGCCCCGATTGGGTAGCAAACACAATGCATGTAATAAAGAAGCACGGCTGAGTTCGAGTACGTGTCGAGATTTGAATAATGATAGTCCGAAAGATGATTCTCACCGCTCCACATCGATGTTCTTGTGCATGGCACTGTGGGATTCAAAGTCTTCTCCTTTATCAATGTATTCTCTGGATACAATCAGATAAGGATGAAAGAAGAAGATAAAGATCAAACCGTGTTCAAACTCGTGGGAAACTTTCCACTACAAGGTCATGCCCTTTAGCCTTAAAAAGGCCAAAGCATCGTATCGACATGTAATGATCGCTCTTTTCCACGACATGATGAGTAAAGAAAATGAAGTATATATCGACGACGTAATCGTCGAAACCCAATGTGGGGAAGAGCAAGTCGAGACTTTGATAAAGCTACTTGATCGACTCCACGAATTCAAGTTGCGCCTTAACCCTACAAGGTGCATGTTTGGATCAACCTCCGACAAATTGTTAGGCTTTGTTAGCAGCAATTATCGAGATCGACCCCTCAAAAGTCAAGGCGATATGTAACTTGCAGCCTCCCTCCATCCATGGTGAAAGAAGTATGAAGCCTCTTGAGAAGATTGAATTCCATAGCATGGTTCATTTCCCAACTTTCTGAAATCGCTATGCTATTCTTCAAATTGCTCAAGAAGAATGCATAAATCAAATGGGATGACGAATGCCAAGAAGCGCTCAAGAAGCTGAAACATTACCCGATGAGCCCACTGGTTCTTGTTCCGCCAATACTAGTGTAACTTTTGATTCTCTATTTCACGATCAATGATGAGTCCATAAGGGCAATGATGGCTCAAAAGAGGCCCATAGACGAGAAGGAGCCCGCCCTTTGTTGTTTGAGCAAAAAATTTACAGCACCGAAAATGAACTGCTCCGAAACTGAGAAGACTTGTGCTGCCTTGCTTTGGGTGCTAACACACTGCAGCAATATACCTTGCGCCACCAGACGTTCTTGGCTACCGAGAATCATTCCGTCAAGTACTTGCTCGATCAACCAGCCTTGGCGGGAAAAATTAGCAAAGTGATAGATCCTCACCTCAGAATTTGATTTTGAAGACCCGAATCGATGACCCGAAACAAACTTGTCATTTTGGCTCGGATTTTTGTACGGTTCGGGTCACAGATCTTACATATTTTTCATGCTCGGTAAGATTCGAGTATTTGTGGGATACCTTACAACCCGTTGACCCTTACCGGTTACATCGGTAATTTGGGGCAATGATTTGACCGGCTTGTAGGCTAGTAGACGCACCAATTGCACGGAAAAGTGTTTAGAAAAGCCAGCCAGGACGATGAAAATGAGAAGTGCCCATCTGACCGTCGCTTTATCAACGCATTGAGGCTGCATTTGGTAAATTAAAGGGGTATTTCGAAATGTGAATTGCGTTCGGTAAAGTATAATCTAAAAATGTATTGGCGAGCAGCTTCTATTTAAACAGCGATGGTAAAAATCACACTTTGTAAATGACTTTTGTAGTCAAGTTGGGTCAGGGCATAAGGCAGAGCTTTTTCCTAAGCCCATCCAACTTTTAATCACTTATTAACTTTGAAGCTAACCCATGCTCAAGAGCCCATTCGAATGAGGGTGGCTCATCGAGCAGCCCAACCCACGAGTATAGGGATGTGAATTCGTGTGTTGCGTACCGTGTTAGTGTCAACTAGTCGTACCGTTCATGTTGTTATGCAAATGATTTCGACGTAATTGCCTAATGATTTTCATTAAAAAAAATGAGTGAATGTCTCATCGGGAATGGCCACCCTTGCACGATCAAGCCTGGTAACGGCTAAGCCGATCCTTCGAAAAAGAAAAAAAAAGAAGAAGAAGGAAACGAAAAAGCCAAGAACGGCACAATTTGTGGTTGGTGACCGGAGTCCTCAAATTTTATTCGAGAAGAAAGATGAGTTTTTCTTGCCTCGATCGAGTAATTAACGACCGCATTTCGGACGGATGACTTTAATGCTTGTTAATTGTTGAATATGCTCTTAAGATCAAACGATAATTGAGATCCGAGATGTATTGGCAATATGTGAATTATCAAGGCAAGATCGAATACTTTTGAGATAAATCTAAACCTAACCCTTTTCGAGATATTTGAAAATTGATTTACTATCTAAGCTTGACATAATCCAATATCCGCAATACTATCGTAATTTTTCTTATTTAGGACAAGAACAACATGTCTCCATCACAATTCACGACCTCAAAAGTAGACAAACCAAATCAAGCGTGGAGCTTTTGTCCGTATACGCAAAATGCTTGAGTGACTTCCCAATTTGATGGACAATCCCACCATCCCATCACTCCACATCAGCTCCCAACACGTGGCTGCTCGATACCGGGCCACCGGCGCTGGCTCCAACGTGCGGACTCTGACCCCCGGGACCCACGGCTTGACCCGGGGGGCAGGTGGTGGCTAAGAGATGGGGGGGGACGGTGCACGTGTCGCGGCGTTTGTGGTCAGAAGTGGGGCCCGATCGCGGGGGCCCCCGAACCGGCACAAATCCCCAACCAAAGAGGCTCACCTGTATCAGCTTCTGTGGTCTTCAGGTGGAAAAATTTAGTGGTCCACGTCAGCACGGGAATACCAAAAACAAACTTGATTGTGAAGTTACCTGCTATTCTGCTTTTTGACTCGAATGCGAATGCGCGCCTAACATACCAACCTCAAAGTGCACACTCATTTTTATTTTTATTTTTTAAATATATCCCTGGCTAGCAAATATTCCAAAATAAATAATTATCTATGTACAATGCGCGTTATTATTTGATAAATACTTCGATTTATACTTGATTATTATTTTCAACCTTTCTAAAAAAATTGGAGGAGAATTCCTCTTACGGTGGATCCAAATCGATACGCATCTATGTTTGGTTACCATGTTCACCACAAATATGTCATTTGAAAATAATAATAATAATAATAATAATAAACATTCGGGTCACGATTTTGTTTTACAATCGCGTTCGTGTGATGCCGACAATGTCTATTGAAGTTTACATGAAAAATTTAACGTGCAAATACATGTGCTCTCGAAAGGGACACATGGCATTTTCTTAGCTCCGCTCGCAGAAATGGTAACCTATAGCGGAAAATGGACATAAGGGAACCTGGTCTTGTGGATTGAATCTCCATCCATGGCTTCACACCCTTTGTCTTATACAAGCAGTTGATAGCCTTAGACCTATTTGTTTCGAATCCTTTCTAAGCATAGACTTGCTGATGGACCTTTTGTGTTGGAATTCAAAATATTATTCGCACTTACAATCTTATGAAATCCGTTGCCTGTTGTTCTTTCATTGCCGGATACCTAATATCCGAGGAGAATATGACAAATTATGCAGGCGTTTTCGTTGATTTTTTTTCGTCAAACCTCGGTTTATCAATACATAAAAAAAATTTATTCGAAATTTTAAAAAGTTGTATGTAAAAAACACTTTTCTTGATTTTGAACCGATAATTCTATCGCTCCACCAAATAAGCAGCATATATATGTTCTCGAGATATTTATCGAGCTTACATTTGATAAAGCTACGTAAATTCGAATACCTAACATATATAATAACGCAACAAAGGAGATCCATCGGAAATCACAAAAAGTTTGTATTTTATGATTTATAAAATATTAGAAAATCAGTTCCATTTTCCCTCTCAGCATGTGCTTTTAGTTAATGATTAGTGACGCCACTCCATCATATATTATAATATCGCACGAATTTGTAGATGGTGGCAAGTTTCCTTCTTTCTTTTTGTTGGGGCCCACATAATGGGCTAGAGGACAAAAATCCGCGCGGGATTTTTACTATGAATGAAGTGATGAAATAGCCGATTACTGTCGCACTCGAATAATTTAAATACTTTTAAGTATTTTTAAATCTTTAATTACATTCAATACCTCACGCGGTGTTAGGTTCCGTAATTTCACACGAAATTACCACTTATCTTCTCCACGAGCTCTGCAATCGCACCACGAGATTTATATGATGTCAACGTGAAAAAAGTTGCCTGGCGTAAATGTTTTCTTATGAAAAATACTCGCTTGTGAAACATGCTTAAATTAAGAAATTTCTTATTTTGCATCGACTTTTTTTTTTTTTTGGGGTGGGGGGGCTCAAATTCGGGATATGTTTTGCGGCAGGAGACGACGTGATCGTGCGTCGGAGCAAAAAGAAATCACCTGGTCGAGATAGGTTGGTTCGTAAATCTGATCGTTCTCGAGGGCAATTCAGACAAATTTACTCATAAACCCCTGAAACATCTCATCACTATCCCCCTCTGCTCGCAACTTCAAACTCGCACTTCTCTCTCTCGCTTTCTCTCTCTCTCTCTCGCCACCCAAGACACTCTCCTTCTCTCTCCATGAAAGAACCTCCGTCTCTCTCTCGCCTCCGGAAGAAACCCTCCGCCGCCGCCGCTGCCGCCACCATCAGCCCCTCAAGAAAGCTCAAGCTCGTCTGCAGCTTCAATGGCGCCCTCCAACCCCGCGCCCCCTCCGGCATCCTCCGCTACGTCGGGGGCGAGACCCGCATCGTCTCCGTCGATCGCAACGTCTCCATCTCCCGGCTGGCGTCCAAGATCGCCGATCTTTGCCCCCGCATTCCCTCTGGCTTCTCCCTCAAGTACCAGCTCCCCGACGCCCGCGGCGACGCGCCCCTGGTCTCGGTCGCCTCTGACGACGACGTCAGGTGCATGATCGAGGCGCACGACAAGCTCGAGGCGCATGGTAAGCACGCGAGGCTCTGGGTCTTTGTTTTTAGCGGCGGTAGTGATGGTGGAGGTCGTGAAGACGGTGGGCTCGGGAAGGATCGCGATGCGCGCAGGGATGTGTGTGGAGAGAATGAGTTTTCGGGTAGGAGAGGGTTGGAGGCTTTCGATGGTTGTGGATTCGAGGGACAAAAAGATCAGGAGGCTCGATTTCTCGGCAGTTGGGTTGGTTGCGGGGTTGTTAAGAATTCAGTGACTGGCGTTGGCGGGACGGGTTTTCGTGATGTTCTTGTTAGGAATATGGGGTGGAACGAGCCAATTCTCGCGAAACAATTGGCTGTTTACAATAATGTTAGAGATGTTTCAAATACAAAGATGGAATTTTCTGCTCGCCAGGGACGCGCAAAGTACCATCAGTCACATGTTGATTTGGCTTCTGGAACCCGAGCTGCAACGGACATGTTAGACCGTATAAAAGTGGGCATGCATTGTCCGGGCAGTGAGAGTCGTTATAATGTTGTTCAATTTCGAATAGCACGCCCACGCCCTCTAACTCCAAGAAACGGGAATCTTCCGGTGCAAACGCATCTACCTGCACGGATTTTGTTGCGGAAATGTAGTCACGAGTTGGGGATCTGCAAAGGATGCTTGAGTCACTATATTACAGTACCTCAGGATCCAATGCAACGGGGCAATCCCACAGTGGTTTTGAAGGGTGATGGTGTTGATCCTCCGAAAAACTTGAGAAGGATCGACGCAGGGTTGCATAGTCATTTGAACAGGGAAAACATTGTACCATCACCTTGCACCAATCCACTCACAGGAAGAAGTAATGCTCAAGAGCCTTCAGCTATGGCTGGCAGGGCATCGGGAGTGATGCAGAGCAGTAATCGCAGCCACAGATCTGGTGCATCTGATGCAAGATATCAGAGGGTTCATCCATATCATCTCCGAAATCATCGCTTTGATCCAGCTGAGATGGAGAGCCGCCTAGCCGTTAAAGCTGAACGGAGGCTCTCACTTGGAAAAAGTTATCCTGGTCTCAGGCCTCTTTCTAATATGTCAAACCAGAAGCATTTAACGAGAACATATCAGACAGGGCACAAGGCATGGACTGGATTTTATAGCTGTTTGTCGAATGGAAGTGTGGGTTTGATGAACTGCTGTTCGAATTGTGAGAATCCTTGCATTTATGCTCAAGGTGATTATCCCACCTTACTATGTGCTAACGCAAAGTTTATAGAATGCAATCCAGCTTATCGGGGCGTCTCTGCAGGTGTGGATGGGAAGCCAGCCATGCATCATGATTCCATATGTCCACCAACATGCCTAGAGGTGATGAATGCTCAAGAAGATGTCAAATCTGCATTAAATGAGTATAAGAACACTGTAATACATCAAATCTCCCCTGGAAATATCCTTAATAGGTCAAAATGTGATTCTAACATATACAAGAAACCACCTCCTATGGATCTTTTGGAGAATTCCGACGTATGTCTCTTGCCAAGCAACAGCAAATGTAGTGACAGCACAGGCATGAGCTGCAATGGAAAGTTTCCCAGTAGATCAATGGGGATTAGCTTGTCCAGCTATAATAATAACATTTCATCATCAGTTGATCTGTCGTTACATAACCTCTCATTGTCATCATCCAAAGAAGTGGAACTATCTGCACATTATTCTCATGCAACTAGCGACATTTCTAATGCTTTGACTAAGCCACAAACCAAGTCTATAGATCTGATGGAGTTTAGCACGGGTCCACAACTTGATGAATCAAATGGAGTTCAATCTGATTCGTCTTCAGAGGCTGTCCTTAAGGTGGAAAAAAATCATATGTGTGAAGATAATCTGGAGGAACTTTCATCAGGCTTAAGCATTGATGGCAAGGTAATACTCGACGATACTTTCCCATTTGCTCAAGGAATTAGCGAGTGAGAGTTTCTCTAGCATATGGTATTTTCCATTGACTTCACTCACCATGAGCCTTTCCTTTGACAGGACGAGTTTAAAGGAAGTCCCAAGTGCTCTAAGGTAATTGGCGCCATCTCAACGGACATGGCTGCATTTTATGCACACCTTGCTCCTCAAGGGCTACAGGTAAATTTTCAATGTTGCTTTGGTGCCTTCCCTTCCAATGTCAGAAGGATTAAAGGTTTCCATTTTCTCTGCAGACTATTAAAACAACAGATATAGAATGTATAAAAGAACTGGGATCAGGTACTTATGGAACTGTATACTACGGGAAGTGGAAGGGATCTGATGTTGCGATTAAGAGGCTAAAATCTTGTTGCTTCACAGATGGTGCTGCTCGGGAAGATCGTCTGGTAATTTCTCCCAGTTGTGACATTTAAATGTCACAACCCTGAATGCTTCGTTACTCAGTAGAATTGCATATTCAGTGTGGTTACCAAACTTTTTATCGTCCACCTAACCTAACTGTTGGAGAATTCCATGTATGGTTTCCTTTTGATTTCAAATGCCTGCTATGTCATAATGAGATCTCCTAACTGATGTCTTGTGAAAATATCTCCTTTTCGTTTAAAATGAGGCCTAAGCCCTACAGAATGTACTCTTGTTCCCTAATGATTAACTAAATGCTTATTTGAGGTCCTACTGACAAGAAGAATGCTCATTTGAATTAGGACAACAATTTGATTGAATTCTTTTCCATGATCATTGGACTCCATTGAAGTGGTTCTTCCCTGGAACTGCCACCCATACTGTTGTTGTCTCTCGTTTATAACTTTTGCAACTTCAGTCATTATTGCCCCCTCGCTTGCTTAAGTATGGAAACACATCAAATGTATCAATTTATAAAGCAACACAGAAAGGCATGAAGACAGTATAGGTTATACGAATCGCTTTTGCATGTCGGGATAGTATACGATTCAACACGCATAACTCGAGATTGACCTGTGTACCCTGTTTGACTTCTATGAGTCGTGGAGTGTATCCTAATCAATTATCTGAAACTTGATTGTGAGTCCATTTTTTAGGTATTTATGTTTTACTGGCTATAGATCATAGATGACTTATAGGGCATACATAATTGTGCTTTAACTTTCTGTTGTAATTTTAAATTTCTATCTAGGTACCTCGCAATTCCTGCAAGTTGTCGAAATGTGATGTAGAACCTGTAATTTGTTGATTTCATTTATAAATGGTTCAGGATGCTCTATATATCCTCCATTCTTTTGCTGTCGATAAGAACCATTTTATTTATTATTCATCATCTTTTCCACCCAATCTGCAGCAGCATTCCAACCTCTTCCTATACTAGGGAACAACGTTTCATAGCCTCTTAGCTAAGTCAACACGTTAGAAAGGTTGGATACCCTTCTCATGCAAAGCACTTATGCCTTTTTTCGTTTGCATTCTAGGCATCTGCTTGCACCAATGCTCATCCTCCTACTACAAGCCGTCCCTTCACATTAGTGCATATTATTCACAGAGGATATCTACATTGAAGACTCTAAGTTAATTGATGTTATATGGGAGTTGTTCTGGTTGCAGTGATCCAACCTTTTTGTCTGTAAGCTTTTTCGCTACCCCATTCCTTCCCTTGGCACTGTGGCGACCTATTTAGTAGACAGATTAGTCAACTCGCATTATTATTGTTTTATAATCATGCTGATTCAGCTTCATGGTCTGACATGATAAATGAACTTATACGTGGAAAACTAAAGGCTATTAGATGAAAAGATCTTCTCTAATTTGTCAATGCCATTATACTATTGTCCAGGTTGCTGACTTTTGGAAGGAAGCTCACTTGCTGGGTCAGCTTCACCATCCAAATATAGTGGCATTTTATGGAGTAGTTTCAGATGGGCCAGTGACAAGTTTGGCAACTGTAACAGAGTATATGGTCAATGGCTCCCTGAAACAAGCCTTGCGAAAGAAAGATAGGTATAAATTTGTATGAATTATATACATGGAACTTAATGTCATAAGCAGATAAACCAGTAAGTTTAATGTCAATCATTTGAAGTTGGAAACTACCTTTTGCTTTCTGTGGATTCCCATGTAATCAGTATTAAAACCAGTTGGTGTGGTTTAGTTGCCTTGACACCCTGGAATTCTGAACTTTGTGAATTATCACCAAGATCATAAGGTTTTTTAGTATTGTTGCAGGCAGCATATGCCCACTGAATACTGACTAAAGTAAAGAAGTCGATCCAACTCTATGTTCATTAAGAGAGATGAAACTAAATATGTGATTATGAACGTCGGCAGGAAAGGAAAACAACTCTCCTCCCTGCAGGATCTTCAGTCTGAAATTCAGAAACTGAAGTAGTAGAGATATTCTGTAAAGCAATATGAGCTGTGGCTAGCTGTGCCTCAGAAATCTCCTCAACCTAAAACCAATTGTGCAATATCAGAGTTCACATGACCGTTTCATCTTTGTTGTGTGGACAAAGTCCTGTTTAGCCAGTTATGGAATTTAATACTTATGGCCAAAATTTATGCTTGGTTATATTTCTACTGGATGACAGGACAATTGATCGCCGGAAGAGGCTGATTATAGCAATGGATGCAGCCTTTGGGATGGAATACTTACATGAGAAGAACATTGTTCACTTCGATTTAAAATCTCATAATTTCCTCGTGAACATGAGGGACCCACAGAGACCAGTTTGTAAGGTGATTAATCAATTACCTCAGATGTCCTGCCTTTATTAATGCAATCGAATTGTAGATTCCCTGTTTTAAGTGTGTGGGCCTTTATTTGCAAATCCTCCATTGTACTTGAGTAAGGTGTAACTGTGAGTGTGAACCTTCCGCAGATTGGTGATCTTGGCTTATCAAAAATCAAGCAGAAAACGCTTGTCTCTGGTGGAGTACGAGGGACAATACCATGGATGGCTCCTGAACTTTTCACCAATAAGAATAACATGGTGACGGAGAAGGTATCTTTACTAATTGGACTATATTACAATTTACAACTCCAATGCCAACATTTTCCTTGCCCCATTCATAACATTGTAATTTTTGGAAATTGTGCTGACAATGTAGGTTGATGTCTACTCATTCGGAATAGTCATGTGGGAACTTTTGACTGGGGAAGAACCCTATGCAAACTTGCGTTCAGAGGATATAATAGGTATGATCCCAGACTAGGAATTCTGATCTGTTATAAATCACGTGTTGTACTCTTACATCTTCAAAAGAGCACGTAAACATTAGTTCCAGAATGCCACTTGTTTTATTTGGTCTTCTAGGCTTTTTCATTATTTTAGAGCAAAACCAAAAGACAGCGACTTTTTCTTGTTGGCACTTTCTATTCTTTGCACTTCCTCATGTTGAATCGATGTCATGCTAAAGCTTGTGTTGCGGAATTGGAGACTGAATGCTCTGTGAATTTCGCTTTATTTTCCGTAACTTGGTTTTTCTAACTTCCCTTCTTGTATGTTTCTTGAGGGTATTGAATCAGAGTAAGCATTGTCAAAGGAAAGCCTTTTCTGACTTTGTTTCTCTCCTAATGATGATTCAGCCAGTATTATCAAAGGAACTCTGCGACCTGAAATCCCAAGTTGGTGTGATCCGGCGTGGAGATCGCTAATGGAGAGATGTTGGTCCACCGATGTGAACTCAAGGCCAACCTTCTCAGACATTGCTAAGGAGCTACGAGCCATGTCAGCTGCAATGAACATAAAATGATGACATATATGGGTCTTCCAGTTCTGTTGTAACTAAGTAACTTTAGGAACACTGAGAACAGGGCATGTTGGGACGTTGAGTAGTTTTTGCCGTCCACTGTCTTAGAGGACTGTTGTGAAAATAGAGACCCTTGTTAGGATCCGTCGACAACGGTGAATTAATTTTTGCAGTCACCGCTGTGATGCGATGGATCCATGCTTCGGGAGCCATGTGTTGTGAGATGAACGTGTGCAGGACCTTCGAGTCGAACTGTTATTTTTCTTGCTGAGATTGCAATTGACGAGTATTGACACAAATCACGTTTATCATCTTCGTTCACCTGATTTAAAAGTTGTTGACTTTTGACGTTGAGCTTCGAGGACATTTTGATAAAGATATGTGATTGAATGTTATGGATCGATGGAGCAATTGAAAGAAAACTGTAGCTCTTGATTCTACTGCTATGGATCCAAAACAACGGATTGTTTTTTTGTGCCAATCGATTTCAGAAAGAGTTGTAAGCCTAAAAAATTGTTGGCAAATTTTTTTCGATAGCTTCTTGATGTTGTTTAACAAATTACCAACTCTCGTCGCAAGTTTACAAATTACCACTTTTTTTGTTTTCCTCAACAGTGCGTGATTTTTTTTTTTTTTTGTCGAAATCTTCTTTTATTGAGATAAACTAAGACAAAGTTTTTGTCAAACTAAAACAAAGTTGAAGATCCCAACAGTTTGGCTTCGTTATGAGTGTGAGCGTCTTAAATTTTAAAAAGGTTGCTAAGGTAATAAATTTGAAGTGTTCGATAAGTCTTGCAAAATAAAAGTTGGTAAGTCACATGAAAATTTCTAATTTACAAGTTATAAGAAATGAGTAGTTCATAATAATGTTAGTATGTCAACAACAAATTTCCTAGAAAAAAAAAATCATCAAACATTCTTTTTAGGGCAAATACTACAAAAAATCTCAAATTAGTACACTTGTGAAGAATTTACCCCAAACTTATATCTTGACCACCAAATAAATTTTGTACGCGTGCAACAAATTTACCCTTCGTTAGTTTCTGTAAATTTGAGTTAACACCATGAAAAGCTCGTAGATTTATGACAAATGGAGAGTAAAAACCCTAAAAGTCTGTATTTGGTCGTCCGAATTTCTAGTCCATCTAGGATTTGATCGAACAGGAGATAAGAAATACAAGAATTATGTCCTATGGATAAGTAAAGGCAAGGCGCAGTTGAAATCGACTCTGTTTTGCCCAAACATCATAATGCTTTAGAAAGTATGCGGTGATGAGTTACAATGGGTGAGTTATCATTGAGCAGAGGTTTGTGTCATTTAAATTTAGGCATACGGACCTAGTAGAACTAGAGGTCTTGATTTGGAGTCGAATTTTTTTAGAATAGCCCGATCTTGCTCATTGTATTGTAGAGTGGGTAAACAAGTGTTGAACAATGAAATTATTCAGCTTCTTTTCATGAGTTGAAAATGCACTCATGCGGGTTGTTCAAGAGATATATCCCGAAAGTTGATAATCAATCTTGAGTTCTTCATTACATGTCGAGGCCCCTCTCAAAAGTTGGAAAGATTCAAGTGATTAAAGAACTAGGGACATAATCTCATATCACCTCAAACTATCGATTAGAGAACAAAATCTTAGAGATACCCGGCTTTACTGCCGAAGACCCCAACTTGGCACTACCGGACAAGCGGCCACACTTGACGGTTTCCATCGTCGGAGAGGCAACCCAAGCGTGGAGGAGAGGCTGTGGCGGTGAAAAGAATCTAGTTCTCTTCCTATTTGCTCTTTTGAAAAATCCTACTCGGGTCTATCCCACCTCTTTTCCTATGATATTTTTATTCGGGCTATATCCTCCTATGTCCTCATTTATCTTATCCCAAACACAAGATGTAATAAAATATATCTTATCCTAATTTTTATCCCGACAATCAAACTTAGCATGGTGCGAAGTATACATCTGTACTTTTCGGACCCATAAGTAGAAGTATGCCTATAATTTTTTTGGTAAAAAAAGTAGGCCTATTTCAAAGATCAGTTTTTGCTCAAAAAATGCGGGTATGCATAGTAGCAAAGGAAATGGGATAAAGTTGACAATTTTTTTTTGTCTTTTTTTGCTGTTAGGATCAGTAGGAGGCTACTAGGCAAGGACCGCGACCTTCACCGCGGCTAGCGAGGACTCACGGCCCCCAATGGCCACTAGGCGAGGATCACGAGCCGTTGTCACGAACCCGGTGAGGGCTCGCAGGCCTCACCCAATGCCGGTGGCTTGTGGCCTCCTTCCCGCCCTAACCCAAAAAAAAAAAGAAAAGAAAAAAGAAATAAAGAAAAAATTATTGAAAAAATAATTACAAATATTTAAATTTTTTAAAATATTTTATATATTATTAAAAATTACTCACGTTATCACTGATCGGCCAAATGGATTGAATTGACACAATTACAAAAATTTTAGGACTCAATTGGCCAAAAAAAGTTTATGATTGAATTGCGTACAATTGCAATAAATTTATGACTTTTTTGATAATTTTTCATTAATAACAAAATGAGATTCATGAACATGGAATTTAGAAATTTAAGATTTTTTATGATAAAAAAAGAATAAATTATATGTCGATCAATGACGGTTAAAAATCGAGTAAATTGCCGAAAAATCTTGAACCTATTTATTAGTGCCAATTAAATCATAAATCTTTTAAATTGGTTAATTTAGTTCTATACATTTTCACGATTCATCAATTCACTAAATATTTCAATTGTGTTAATTTAGTACTAAATCTTTTGACCATTTATTAATTTAGTTATTTCGGCCAATTATAGCTAAAAACAACTTGTGTGGCAATCTAGTCAAGCACCAACTATCTATGCAGGCATTCTTTGGTACTAACGTGGATAACTTTTTTAAATTTATTATTTTTTTCTTTTTTTCTTTCCTTTCTTTTTATTTTTTAACCTTGGGCCGACCACTCTCACTTGGTCCGGGAGAGAGCGTCGCACCCGTCACGGCCTCGGGCGAGGGCCTCCTTGCTCTTCTTGACCATAGGTGAGGGTGTTGGGCCCTTATCCCGATCCAAGCAAAGGTCGCCCAACCTCGCCGACTTAGGGTTTGGGGAAAAAAAAAGGGAAAAAAAAGGAAAAATTAATAATAAATTAAAAAACAAAAGGAACTTAAAAAATTATTGTCATCATTTGGTTGTGCCACGTTGAACGGTTAGTCTTGAATAAACCGTCACGTCAAAATTTTATGACTAAATTGTCAAATCATTAAAAAATTTAAAATCGAATTGATACAAATACAATCAAGACGAATGTCCTTGTGCCAATCCCCCCGCACCGCGATTGTCAACATTTACCCATTTCATTTGTTAGTGCATAGGAACTTACTATGCACTCCCGCACCGCGATTGTCCTTGTGCCAATTCACTTTCATAATGTACAAATACGGACAGGTGGATTCCACGATGCTTGGATGGAACTTTCAGTTTTGACTGGACAGAAAAACGAAATAAAAACGAAGAAATGAATAAGCCATGATGACAAACGCTGCGTTTAGCTCATTGGTTTATTTGTTGGGGCGTCTACTTGTATCTCTACCACATAATTTGACAAACATGGTTCTATTCAGACCTCATCGATAGGCTGGCACCCGTGGGGCAGCCAGACTCATCCTCCAAAAGGGCAAAATGACTTATTTCTTAGACTCGATCCGTCCATCTTGAACCTTCCAAGCCGTCCGGCCCAGGTTAATTCTACGTAGAAAATTGAATTGTTCTAATCAAGAACAAATTTGGAAGGACAATTTTAAAGTCTAGTAACAAATCCGGTACATAGGTTGATCGGGTTTAACTTGATATGGTTGAGATAGTTTTGCTCTGTAATTCGAATTAGTTCTGTCATGGTAGTTGAAGGGAGTTAGGATTTCTTTCTTGTGCCGAAAGAGCGAATTCCCTCAATGGAAATGAACGAAAATGTGAAGGCCTGATGTCCAAAATTTGAGTTAGCGCAAAAAGTAAGAGGACTAGAGAAAAATTTCACACAACAAAAAAGGAGCTGAAAGGAATCTCTTCATTACGGACAAGATATATAGTGATTAATCATGTCTTGATTGGAGTTAATCCTCCTACGCTGGCCCAGATTATTGCCACTACCCTCCCCTTTCTATGTTCCATTCCCTTTCAACCGGAAGGTCAAACTGTCGGCGGGGGACAGAGAGAGCCACCCGTGTTCTGTATACGACTCCTGTCTCACCATATTCGGTTTTATTCCCTTACCGCTCCAGATTCTTCTTCTCTTCTGTTCCTTCAAGAATCCAAAACCTCTCCCTCTCTCGGCGGCCGGAAGAGAGATCTTGGACGCTGTGAATCTTTGTTTCTTTCCTTCCTCTTTGGTTAACGGATCAAGAGACACCAATCTAGGGTTCTTGGTTTTTGTGGGTGTCTTTCGAATTTGAAAGAGGAAAACCAAAAGAACAAGGGGAAAAAAAATGGGAGCGGAGACCACCTCCGGATCGGGCTCGGAATGTGAGACGCAGGTGGTGTTGAATGTCTACGATCTCACGCCCATTAACAATTACACCTCCTGGTTCGGCTTCGGCATCTTCCATTCGGGCATTGAAGGTGAGTTTGCTTGAGCTGATGACTTTCTTGCTTTGTAAGTTCGAGTTGTCTTGGCTTTGCTGGGGGTGTTTTTGTGATCTGGGTGTTTGTGATTTTGCGGGCATTAGCTCTGTGGAGTTGAAAGCTCGGGTTTTGTTGTTGATGAAAGTGCCACGGAGGTTGCATTTGTGCTCTCTATTGATATGAGTTCCAAATTTGGGAGAGAGAGATATTTGGTGCGGTGTTCGCTGATATGATCTGATGCTGACTGAAAATGCAGTGTGTAGAATATTCATGATGAAGTTGGACGTTCCTTAATTCCTAGACTTGTGTACATCGTGAACTACTGAATGCAATTGAACTTTGTTGCTTGAGGAATGCTTGTTGACTGTTTACTCAGAGTTCGTTCCCTGTGACCTTGTGGTTGGACATCAGATAAATTAACCTCAAGGCCAAAGGGTCAAGGCAAGGTGAGATGGAAAAGACACTGTCGAAAGTTATGACCTTATTGGCTCTGGTTAGCCTGTATGTCGTTGAGTGGTTCGGCTTCTTTTGCAATTTCTTGGAGATGATCCTAGAGGACTTTACTCTCTGTTAATGAGACATAAGCAAATAGCAATAGTAGGTCATCGGGTGTTACTATGCAACTTGCATTGTTTAATGGGCCACATTGTTCGTATTAATTGAATGCTGAAATCACTGCTGATGTACTTATTAACCGTTAGGCCGATTCAAGAAGTCGCTTATAGAAGTTCTCTTCTATTTTCCTTTTCTGTTCCTAAATTCTTATGTCTTCATTTGTCGTGATAACCTGAAACACCCGACTGATTATGCGTGAACAGTTCATGGCAAAGAGTATGGATTTGGTGCCCACGACTTCCCAGTTAGTGGGGTTTTTGAAGTGGAACCAAGGAGCTGCCCGGGATTCTTATATAGGTCTTCCATATCGTTGGGACGCATTAACATGTCTCCCTCAGAATTTCGCACATTTATTGAGAATATGGCATCCGAATACCATGGAGATACATATCACCTCATCTCCAAGAACTGTAATCATTTCACAGACGATGTCTCATTGAGATTGACGGGCAGACGGATCCCTGGTTGGGTAAATAGGCTTGCTCGGTTAGGTAAGTTCATGAAATTTCTTTTGTATATGTCTTCTCAATCTTTTCAGCTTGTTTGTTTTTGTTTCCCATTGTAATCACCTTCATGCAAGATTGAAAAATAAGTTGACTTGACCTTTTATAAGATGGGCAAGTTAGAAAAATGAAGTGAAGCTTGATTGCTTAAGTCCATTTCCTCTCCATGTTAAGTGAATTGAAATTTGCGAATATATGGTTATCTTGATGTCAGTGTAAATGAACTAGCCATATCCATTGCACTGGGGTAGACATGTACTTTACATGCTAATTCTTCTAGCTTTCTCTATGACTATTCAGGACAAAGAACTGACGTGATTTATAGTTGTTGGCATTTTGTGCATCTTACCGTGTATTTTGGTGGCATATCCAATCTATGAAATGACATGTACGTAAAAACTTAGATGTATTGATGGGTATGGCCTTAAATGTTTGAAGTTTTCTTTTGCTACCATTATTTATATATGGACCACTCTAGAAACTGTCGTAATTCCTAAACGGAACCACTGTAAAGTGTTGATGATCACCACCTTGCATTATATCTGTAGGCGCTCTCTGCAGTTGTCTGCTTCCAGAAAGTTTACAAGTAACTACAGTTAAACAGCTGCCAGAGTACCATGAATGTTCCGGTAATGATTCTCTGCAATTTTCGCTCACTCTCGTTAATGAATATCATTTTCCACACTGGCCATTAAGACCTGGATGTGATTGCTGTTCATGCTTTTTAATCTCCAGAGGATGAAGTGACGGAATCTTTATCAAACGCCACGCCTTGCGAGTCAACTGAGATAGACGAAAGTGAACAAGAAAAGCACTTGTTGTCACCTGCGACTGGAAGCGGAGAAGTAGTTTTTGTTAAAGAGATGCAGAAGTGATACCCGAGTGCCTTCTCAATGAAGGGAGGACAAGATGCTTCCCTGCAACTGGGGTTATAACATTGTTAAATGTGCGTGATCAAAGAGAAAATGATATGGCCAATTCGTCATTTGCTATTTTCCATTGGTTTGGGGCTCACAACTCTTGTTTTTTACTTGCAATTGGAATTGTCCTTAATTTGTTCACCTTCCAACGTGTATGATTGACTTCAAATTTTCTTATTTTTTTTTTTTCTGGTTTTTCGTCCATCGTGCCAGAAATTTTGTGATTAATGATTGCTTGATGGGAGGCAGGTGGCTGTTGATGTACATGCTTCCAGACAAGCATTTGCTGCAGTCTCTCTCTCTCTCTGGAGTCTGGATTGTAAAGTCGACAGTGACCAAGCACAAATGGAACACTGAGAACACTAGTGTCAAGTGTCGCAAGAAACAATGGAACGGACATAGTGGACAGCGCAGATTGAACGCGACTATGGTCTGAGACTCTGAGCCACTTCAAAAGATGGCAGGTCTTTGATTCCATATTTTAAGAATCATTTGTCTGTAGAAATAGTGTTTTCGGAGAATTATTTTTTGATTTTTTCCTGTTTGGACAGCGAAAAACTAAATGAGATCTAGAAAATCATTTTTCATGGACTGAAAATAAGTTTAGAACAAGAAGGAAATCACTTTTTATAAATTACCAAACAAATAAAAGCTAACTGTTTTTCTTGAAAATAATTGTAAAAAAAAAAACTCATTTAAGTTTTCGACGAAATAAATGCACCCGCTTGTGTTAGGGTTAAGAAATCTTAGTCCATCGCAAGTTTTAAGTCAAGTGAGCTATGTGCTGAACTGTGAAGGCTAAAACTTTGTAAAAGGCTAGCAGTCTTCATACATCGTGTGACAAATGGGCCTTTTAGAGATTTTACCAATAAAGGTTTATCCTTTTCCATCTTCCTTCTGGGTATGGTTTTTATGAGCTTGTCCATTCCTAACTCTATGTAAGCTTGTATAACATCATCTGCGTGCAGCAACTTGAATCAATCATGATCACCCTAGGCTTAAGCAGGGAGAGCAAATAAGCAATAATGAGACTTGGTTTACCACCCTATTCAGTCAGTATGCGAAATCTGGATTTGTTGGAGGAAAACAAAGACCCCAACCTAGCAGACAATGCCTTCGAAGTGTGTACTTGGACTCCGAGATCGGATTGGATCAACGGCACTTCATCATTAAATCTCGCTCTTACCTTATGTGTCCCATCTTTATCCTAGTTGTCCCGGCTTTTGTACTTGCAAGTTCAACTATCTACTCAAAAGTTTAATCTAGGATTGCCCTAGCAAAATGAACTTGGAACCAATCAGCTTGAAAGACAGAGTCAAATGTGCACTTAAGCAAACATGAAAATAATATTTCCAGAATCCTGGTATTGCCACCCCAAACTGTATGTCTACATGAGACCCCAAGAATCAGCATCGTATTCCATGAGGTTCCAATTCCATATGCGCCAAATAATACGAAAAAGACAGCAGGAGAACCAAACTCATAGCCAACGTACGTATACCATTGAGACCACCAGCACAAACTATGGGTTGCCCAATTAAATTATCCCAACCATTAATAAATCTCCTTCAACACTGGCTCTTCCTTGGTTGTCATTTCTCGAAACTTGTCTTGTCACATTATGATGAGCCATCGAGCCCCAAATTTGAAGATAGCCATGCGCACACCTGATCCATCTCTTCAGGAATTGTGAAGTGCCCAAGCCTGCACAGACGAGGAAATTATAATGAGACAGTCACACATTCAATCTCAGAATCAGTTCCTCCTAAATACCGCTGTTAAGGGTTGCTGCAACACACCCACTGTAGGATTTGAATGTCACATTTTGGAACCCAGCAGATTTCAAGGTCGCTGAGGATTTCTCACCAAATTTGTAAGGCACCACATCGTCACCTATCACAGCATATCAACAATTATTTGATAAGTTACTTCTGCAGGTCAGATAGTGATTAGCACTGATTCGTCAAGTGAGACATGTTTCAGAAAAATGGCTGTTTTATCATTTTTTTTTCTCTGATAGATAACAAAATTCATCTTGACCAGCAGTAAGTCACAAATATGACTAGCATTGTCAGCCTTGTAACAATAAGAATAGCAATAACAGGAAACGAATGCCATAGAATACTCAGAACAGATGTCTCACGGTGAAAAAGTGAACGATAAAGATGGTCAAAGAAAGAATTGAGTTTTGCAAGTTATGGTAAACTTTGTAAATCATTCATGCAGCTAAACTTAGATCCTGGGAAACTAAACTCTGCTTTTCTGCAACCATCACTTGAAAATTGGTTGAGATGACAAGAAAGGTTGGCAAGCTTTCATCGAATGAGGTGGCCGTGGTGAGTAAAAAAGATGTGAGTTACCAATTAACTAGCTAGTCTACAGCTAAGCTTCAGCGTCTCATCAAGTCAGAAGGGAGTAACCTTCCATCTACATGTAGAAAGGAAAATTAGCAGTATGCAAACAAGATGTGAAAAAAGTAAACCTCCATTTCTCTTGCTCATTGCTCCACATACGGAGAACTAATCAAAGTGAGGAAGCTGTCCAACTGTTTATACAAGTCATTCTACTCCACAGCACCACACAACAGGCATAGAAAAGAGCTTCCATGGCTTATTATCGATTAGTCATACAACTGAACATAGAAGAGATATATTAAGAAAACACTGAACAGTGCATTCTCATGCAAAGGTAGTTCCCATACTTGTGCCATGGCAGAGAAATATGGGCAATGAAGCAGCACGTGTCACAGCTTCATTTTCCATTTCCAACTTGCTTTTCAAAGTCCTGTTGAAGAAAATAACTAGTTATCTCAGCACCAAGGCCCCACCAATTCAGATAAGACAAAACATAATGAAAGTAGCCAAACTTTGAACATGGAAGCCAGCCACTGAGCCCAACGACTGTACTTATTTTGGCTGGGTAAGGATTGCCATTCCCGTATTTTCCCAAAGCACAGCATGATGCAGAGTATAGGGCAGTTGCTGCTCCCATGCTAAAGCCTCCGACACCAAGTTTAACTGCCAAAGGCGAAGAAAGTAACAATTACTGGATTTATCTTTCCTTTTTCAAAATGTATAAACCACTTATTGAATTAACCTACAGAGAAAATAAGAGCTAAAAACTAATACAAGGGACAGGGAAACTTTTTCATCCTTCAAGGAAAGCTTCTTCCGTCAGGGAGTCACCCCATCCAAGACTTCTTCAATATAAATTGGTATCAGAAAAGGTCTTGCCATCACATCAGCATTACGAAACTTACTATCAGCTGGTTCCGTTGACAACAAATTTGCAACATGTGCAGCAGAAGCATCCAAACCCTCTAAATCATCAGCAGCATTCTCAGAAAGGTCTCCAACGTCAAACCCTGAATTAAATCGTATTAGTATATACTCGATGATAGTCAACAAAATCTACCTTCTCCAAAAGGCCATATCTCAATTTACCTTCTTTGAAACAAGCATAAAAATCCTAACCAGGAATAATAACTATAGTTTTTCCACGACGCTTAGTAAAGATATCTTAATTGTTTTCATACAATAAGGTGCTTATTGTCTCCTTCTAAGATATGTGTTTATGTTAAAGATAAGCTGTTTTTATTTATAATAAAATTCTACTTCCTTATGGTATGACTGTTCCTTGCAAGGCAATGGGCGTACAAGCAGTAGAAGGGAAGCCCCCAAAAATGCTGACTGGTCGTGTAGGGGAAGTTGGGCATATCCATTTTATCTGAGATGTAAAGAGTGAAAAGTTATGAAATCGTACAAGGAGAAGAAAGAAACCACACAACATGCAATAAAGTGTGCCTTCACTATAAAGTCTATTTCTTACATTTGGAAGAGGCAGGGTCTCCAACAGCTGTGACCAGCTGCCAAAAAATATCAGAGTGTAAACAAGAAATCTACAATAACCCATTAGTAAGAGGTATTTGACAACCCACTAAGAAGCTACATGTTATATGTGCAGGTAAGAACTTGAAATAGACAACTTGAGCTTGGTGCTTGACATGAAGAACCAACACAACTATTTTCTTGTGACGGTGAGCGAAAACTGCATATCAGATAAACTCTGCTATACTGAAAATGTCGTCATTATAGAAACTTGCTGTCAAACATATTAATAAGTAAAGATACATTTGTTAGGCCAATGTTGATGTTAAATATTACCTTGAACCATTATCCCCAAGGCCATGCAGCCAAACAACAGTTGCTTGGTGTTTACCTTTGGGCCTGACCACATATGTCCTTCCAAAGTTAACTGCCTTTCTAGCTGCTGACCCACCTGTAATAAAGCAACAACCACAGATAGGATATTGATGTCAACATATGGCATTCAAAGAATTTAGCCAAATCATAAAGGACCATTTGATAGATTTCAGCATCAAGTGCACTAGAAAATTGCTCGATAAAACATACTTACAACAAGGAGAAAAAGGGAAAAGAAGATCAAACGGACCAGAACTCATCGAAGGCCCTGTAAAGCTCATTTGGCTCCTTGAGAGATAAAACCAAACAAAATTTTCTGCGCCGTGCGTATGAGCTGACACCCTGACAGAAACAAACACCAAAGTTACATAATCCATCAGAATCCAGCTCCGACAACAGATATTCCAGGTTCAAATCCTACACTGGCTAATTCCCACTCTAGGTAAGGCTAAAGCATCAACAGCATGAAAGAGAGATCTTGGTGTCAGAGCAGTCAACAAAGTTAATATGTATGAACTTCTGTCAACATCCCAAGCAGTCCATCCTAAATTGCTAGTCAACACTATTGCATGGACACACGGCAAAAGTCTAGTACATCATCGTTGCTACGAGAATGTTGGGGTCCTGCTACTATGCCACTAGTGCAAAACACAAAAGTTGTTCTCCGACAAGGAGAGCACGGATGCTTAGACACTACATAACAACGTTCCACGATTTACAACACCTTGAAAGTAACCAAACTGGGACACCAAAATGCATCTATACATGGTAATCTCAAAACACCCACCTAGAAAGAGGAAGCGAAAATGAGCAACAAAAGTCAAGACTTCACAATTCCGGGTTCCTAAAATGGGCAGAGGACTCGCAATCAATCAAAATCAACACGACATAAAGAGCCAGAAAGGCTAACCCATATCATTCCGCAGAACCAAAGATAATAAAACATCCACCGTTACCTCAACACATGAAAAACAACACAATGCACAGAACTATCGCAAACAACGACCCAAGTCAAGAGCGTGAGGAACATAAACGATCCAATCCCCGACGCCGCGAAACGCGAGACGAAGACCGAGCTCGTCGCGAAGAAGCACGAAGACCAGGAGCCGCGGAAGGGGGGAGCAATGAGGCGAGATTCTAGGGTTGGGAAGTAGAGTCAAGCACCAGTGCTGCGTACCTCGATCGATCAGTGAAGATTGCAAGGGCGAGCCACCACTCTCTCTCTTCTCTCTCTCTCTCTCTCTCTCTTCTGCGTCTCTGTTTCACCTACTTTTCATCTGAGCGACGTCATCCGTCGTTATCTGCCGTTCAGAACTTTCATGAGGGAGACGGTGAATCTGGTCAAGAATTTAATTTGCACTTAGATGTCGAAAATTACATAAATAATTCCTGAATTTTAACTTAATTAAAATTTACCTCATAAACTTTTAATTTATTCATTATACTTCTTAAACTTTAATTCAATATGTAATATCGTTCATAAATTACTAAATTATTTAATGTGTTCTCTCGATTTTTGCTACGTATTCGATTTAGTTCGTATTATCCTCCGAACTTGATTTAGTGGATGAATAATACCGAATATTTTTATATAATTCAAAGTCAAAAAACAAATATCGTTCTCGGAACTATCCCTCTTTTTCCTTTCATTTTTTTTATAAATCGAAATACATAATCCATGAGCTTTGAACTTTTGTGCCGACAACGATCTCGAGTTTGCCTTGCGCATCATGGTTTTTGTACTTCTTTAAGCTCTATATGTCATGAAAAATTTCGAGAATCATCAGAAAAATTTATGGATGCCCAAGGCGAGTAACAGAAACATTGTTGTAATAGATAATTTTCGCCTTTCGTATAATACATGAGGTAAAACGTGGCTATATTCCAAGATTCGATGTACCTTCCTATTAGTGTGCCCTAGGCTATTCGGGTATAGCATGAACAGTGAAGTGCATGAAGTGCCCCTTAATTTCTCAAATAATTGTATCTTGAAGTGGACCTTGTTTCAAATAAAAATATTGTCCTTAATATTTCAAAGATGGCCATGATCAAAGAAAGCATTTTCGTCATTTACTTTTTGATAATTTTTTTCTTTAATTATGTTTTCCTTTTCTTTTATTTTCCTTTTTTTTCCCTCTCTCCTCCCCTGGCCATCATCGGCCTAAGGGGACGGCCGCCCTCACCACCGTTAGGCAAGGGCTTTCCTCGCTCGGCATTAGGCAAGGGCAAGGGTCGCCCACGCAGCCCGACTCTCGCCTGGGATGGGCGAGCAAGGGCAACCCTCGCCCGAGTCCGGCGATGACAAAGAAGGGAGAGAGGGAAAAAGAAAAGAAAACAAAAAAAAGGAAAAATTTGCAAAAAGGACGAAAATGTCCATCAATCAAGCTCTTTTTTTGAAATAATAATGACATTTCATGTCCTTGTTTAAGATAATAAAGGCATTTCGGGCTTTTCTGGAACTTTTTCCTAAAAGGAATTGAAAAAGGAGAGGGCAAAATCCAATTTTAATCGTAGTTACAGTCAAAACTCATGAGTGTGAGCTCGATACATTTTTCCTGATATTGTTAAGTTAGTAAAGTGAATCCATTGATAAAGTAGACATCACGAGCTTTTCAACCAACTTGGGATAAAGAGAAAACATGGAAAACAAGCATCGTTCTGAGGGTAGGACCCCTCCACTCGTCTACCTGCCTCGTCCGTTTCTACTTTGCCACGGAATTCCAATCGACCCGACTTTCCCGAGCAGAAGCTAGAATCGTATAACTGGAGCAGCCACTATGTTGCCGTAGGGAAGTTCCTTGGATTCGCACTGGACGACATCGTCGTCTAAGAAGCGGAAAAGCTCGCTCTCAGCCTGAGCAGATCTACATGGGCAAATATGCTAGCTCCAAAAGCGACTCCATGCATACTGGATCGCACCGTATAGCTACCCATTCCAGACCATTGGGCGAGTGAACGAAGTCTGGGTGGATGTCGAAGCAGCCGGAGTGAATGGACACAAGTGACGTGGTGTAGCTTCATCCTGAGCTTATGTCAGTGCTGAAATTTTGAATAATTTTTTTTCTAAAAAAAATTAAAAAAAATATAAAAACAATAAAAAATGAAAAAAAAATTCACTAGATTTTATTGCATGAAAGTATTTTAGAAATATCAATTTTTATTTTATTTACTAATTTTTTATTGTTTAATTAGCTTTTTTCATTTGATGTGAAGTTTTTATCTCTTAACATCTACATACAAAGAGCTTAAAATAAGTTAAACGAGTTGTATAATTTTTCCTAGAATATTATTGTGTTTTGGTAATATGGATCAAAACAGGTCGGGTCGGGTATGGTTTAGTTGCGGATGGGATCGGGTATGAATCATTAAATATGGGTCAAAATGGGTTAGACATGTCATTATGAGTCGACTATATTCGACCCTACCCAAAATCAATCCAACCCACCATTTGACACCTCTAGTGGCTCGTGATCCAACCCAAGTATAAAGATGACTTAATATTTTTATGGGTCAAAAATGGGTTGGTTGTATGGGGGTTCTATGTGTAACCCAATTTTTACCCATCAAATTAAGCTTCAATTTTTTTGACCCATTTTTACTGGGCCCTCTAAAAGCTAACAACCCACATAGGACCCATTTATTCAAAACATGGGTAAAAAATGGGTCATTAACTCATATTAACAGCTCTAACCAATAGTCAACTCCTCGGTTCTTAATTCTCTATGCTCATGAAAGCCACCTTTTCTCCATTACATGAACCTAGAACTAAGAATCGAGAACCGGACCACCGGGACATTGGTTCCACTTTTAGGAATCGAGATCGGATCGGAGCCCTTCGGAATGGGACCAAATTGGCCGGTCCGGTCCTAGTCGGTTCATTATTATCGGGATCGACCCCTCGATCCTCCCTGCTCCGATACTTCAATGTCGGGACCGGTCCCATACCAATTTGTGAGGGACCATCCTTAATCCCAAGATCCGATCGCATTCCAATCGCGCTCAATTTTAAAAGCCAACTTTCATTTCGTCATCCAAAACTCGTAATATCACATGACAAAATATCAATCCTCAAACTCATATTTCATTTAACTTCATATAATTCCTCGTTTATCACATAACTATTATCACAACATTTGATTCACTCACTAATTAAATGGGTGGAAAATTCGGGTCCTCACAATTATGTTCAGCCCCAAGTCTAGTTAAGGAATTCATAGTTAAATGCGGCTATGTAGCGCACGAAAATTGACTCAACCAAATTATTTGGTGCTGGGCCTCGCTCCAAAGACGCTCCCTATCAAAGCCTGCATAATTAGATGGACCGGAGTCTAAATTCAAATGCTTTACAAGTTCAACCTTGGACAAACGAAGTACAAGGATATTCACAAGTTCTTGTGTATAACACACGGTATAAGGATAGGAAGACGGACCGTCGAAGTCAACTCGAGCCCAGCGTCCTAAGATCCGTGAAAAACGACAGTTGCGAGAGTAGTTTCATAGGAAATTCGATCGGATGTTTACAGTCTTACAAATCATCGTATATTCATCGATCGAAGGTCAGCATTTTGTATGGTGTTTCCAAGTCGAACTCACGACGCCGTTTCAGAGACAAGCTTCGAGAGGTCGAGAAAGGTGCACGAATCCAGCACTCCGTATTAAATTTTGACAGCTGAGAGAGTACATTGTAGACCCCCTTGACCATGAACCATAAGTTTTGTAGGACCAAATGAAGGCAACTTGGAAAATGACTTACTAAAAATATCATCCCTGGAAAAGCCACTCTCCTGGTAAATTCATCTAGAAAATTGCCAGGAATTGTCAAGTCGGTAAGAAGGGACATGATCTTTCCCTTGTTCTAATGTTTGCATGAGCTTTGCTTTCTTGCTGTTAAGGATTTCTGCAGTAAAGCGTAAAAGATTATGCCAATTGCTCAGATCAAAACCTCGATTCATCCTTTTGAGAGAAAGAGATCGACAGTTGAATGGTTTGAAAATAATTGACAGAAAGAGGCAAAAGAATCAGGAGTTCCAACGAAAAAGCAACCAATCCTGTTTTTGATGATGGCACATTTCATTGGAGCTATCTGGGATAGAGAACAGACAATGCAAATGACTGTGAAGAACTTGGAACGTTAGACTCGACAGTATGTGCTGTTAGTCCAGCAACTTTAGGGCAATTCGGATCGTTTTGCTCCTCCCCGTCGACCGATAAGAGGTCGACCACGATCATCGCCGTTTCGGGGGCTCATCGAACGCCACGCGACCCTCGAGCATCTCAACCACCCGGGCCATGCTCGGCCTGAGTCTCGCCCTCTCCTGGATGCACCACAGGGCCACGAAAACCAGCCTCCTCACTTCCCTCTCGTCGACGCCCCCGTCTTCCAACAGCCGGTGATCGACCACCTCCATGAGCCTCCCTTCCCTCAATTTCTCGGCGACGATCTTGGGGAAGTATCGCCACTTCCTCCCTGCCCGGCTGTTCCCTTTCTCGATCAAGCACACGTTCCTTTGCCCTCCGATCATCTCAAGTAGGACCATCCCGTAGCTATAGATGTCCGACTTCTCGGAAATTCCATGCTCCAATAACCACTCCGGGGCCAAGTACCCTCTTGTCCCTCGAATTGTAGTGATGACCCGGCTTTCATCTTTCCCCATCAGTTTCGATAGGCCAAAATCGGTGACAACAGCCCGGTAATTCTCATCAATGAGTATGTTCTCAGGCTTGACATCGAGGTGTAGGATGCGAGACCGGCAATCGTGGTGGAGGTACGCAAGCGCCTTGGCCACGTCGAGTGCCACCCGATACCTTTGGTCCCACGACAAGCAGCCTCCTGGCTGGTTCCGCCGGCCCGACTTGGGGAAAATCCAGCAATCCAGCGAGCCGTTCTGGATGAACTCGTAGATCAAGAAGCGCGGCCCAGAAGGGACGCAGCAATAGCCAATCAGGCGCACGAGGTTCACGTGCTGCACGCTCGCGATCGCAGAGACTTCCGACCGGAACTCCCTCTCGCCACGCTCCTGGCCATCAATACGCTTGACCGCCACGGCCGTGCCGTCACTCAGGATCCCTTTGAAGACAGACGCGGAAGCACCCCGGCCCAGCAGGGCCTGGAAGCCGTCGGTCGCTTCCTCAATCTCCTTGTACCGGAACTTGGTCGGGACGCCGGCGACTTTGCGGAGGAAACTGTACTCCATCCTGAGCTCACGGCCCTCGGCCAAGCGTGACTCGAGCAGTACCCGCCGGCGGTTGTAGTGCCTCCTCACCACAAGCCAGACGAAGACCGAGAGGATCAACGCGACGTCCACACCGACAACGAGGTAAAATGCCTTGGAGAGCCGGAGGGTCGCACGGGCGATGGCGATCACGATGATCAGAGCGAGAACCAATGAGCAACCGATCCAGTTTGCTTTCTGGTCCTCCATCAAGACTCCATCTCTGATTCAGGATTGCGAATCCACACGGTGGTGAAACATCTTCCTGGAAATGGCAGTCTGACAATTTCCAACATTAAACTCAGAAGAAAACCCTTTTTCGTGTCCCGGTTTTTGGCAAATGTTTGAAATTTTGGAGGGGACTGGATTTGATCAACGTATGAACAGAAGAGAACACCAAGAAAGGTCGCAGGCTTTCTCTTTCTTTATTTATATTAATGACTCCTTGTGGAGTTGAACATATTACTCCGTAGCCAATAATATATATAGGGTTGTTGCTTTCTTATTGACCACTTGCTTAGTTAATTCAATCTCTCGTTTAAGGTTTAATCAATCTCTCCTTTCTTCAAAATTAATCATGGTTAGCAATGAGCATTAACTAAGGTTTCCGTCTTCAAAATCTTGACCGAGCCAAGGCGACTCAGTATTCATTAGTCAACTTTTCCAAAAACCAGATTCATATATATCAAGGAGAAGTGTATTGAAAGTCTTAAAACTTATCGGGAAAGTGCGATGCGAGTCCTAAAATTTTACTTATCACGAAAGTACAATCAAGTCTTAAAATTTGTCAAATTAGTGAAATGAAGTCCTTCTATTGATTGCATTTTTTGAAAGTTTTAAGTCTTGATTGTACATTTTGAAAGTTTTAGGACAAGTTGTAGGACTTAATTGCTTTTTTGAAAGTTTTAAGACTCAATTATATTTTCGTAATAAGTTTTAGGACTTCCAACATATATTTATCCATGTATAGCAAGTGATGGAGTCTTTTGAAAGGACCGGCTACCCAATGCGACCCCTAGAGTTTGACCTGTTCATTGATTTCTCCGTCTATACTTCTTTCTTGCAACTTTGCTGTATAAGTCGCATGTTACCAACTCCCCATCGACACGAATTATTTGTTTATGCTAATGTCCACTAGATAAGTAAGCGGGTCCGGAAGTTCTTAATTAGGAAATTTTTATTGCCGGATTCGAAGCTTACCCTGTGGTTCGTTTACCTGGTCGCCGAGGTTAACTTGTATGATTAATTTAATCGTGTTTTTTTTTCTGTACATATAACAAGAATTATTAGGGTTTTGACGATTCAAATTTTGGAATTAGGCCAACTAATGATACTGATGAGATGAACAAACACAATCGATTTTGTATGAGATCGGTGCTGAATGCGCAACCAACTGTTCTCTCACAAATGACGGGAGAATAGTCTTTAGGAAAAAAATAAAGACAGTCACAAAATTAAGGAATAGCATAACAAATGACGTGAGAGTACAATACCTCACCCTCGGATTATGTAAAGTCGAGAAGTTTCGTCACCGTTGACCAAGATGCATACTTACCGTAGTCGTATCAGACTTGGTATATACGTACAAAAGTTGTCGGCAATAGTATTGGCTTGGCTAAGGGCGCGAATGGCAACCATTCTCTTTCCGGACTATATTTTTTATATCGGAAATAGATTTTTTTTTCCAGTTCTATTTCCCGAACGAGTTTTGAATGGAGACACGCGTTTGACAAGCGACAAAAAAATTTATGTTCCCGGAGTGCGCCCTAAGCAATAGTAGTTTGATAGTAGGGAAGCAAATTCATCCAATTTCATTCAATTTTATTTTTAGGGATAATGACATAAATAGTCCATGAACTTTGACCTAATGTGCATTATAGTCCATGAACTTTAAATTTGTTCAATATAGTCTTTGAACTTTAACCTAATGTTCAATATGGTCCTTAAACTTTTAGTTTGGTCAATGTGATCTTTAAACTTTTGCTACATGTTCATTATAGTCCATGAACTATATGAAAATATTCAATGTAGTCCTTCCATTAATTTAAGGTTAGGGACAATAATGAATATTTTCATATAGTTCGGAGACTAAATTGAACATTTACTAAAAATTCGGGGACCACATTGAACAAGTCAAAAGTTTAGGGACCAAATTGCACATTATGTTAAAGTTTAAGGATTACATTGAATAAATTAAAAGTTCATGGATCACATTGCACATTGGGTCAAAGTTCAATGACTATTTGTGTCATTTTTCTTTATTTTTATCTAAGTCTTCTCTTCTATGTCATGGATGTAAGGTGCTCATGGAATGTAACATCGGACCCGGTTCTCTTTTGGGTCGCCCCCAATCCCTTGAATGCAGCGGGTGAAGTCGTGCAATCCATATACTTTGGAGGGACAATGGAATTTTTTTTTTTCTTGTGGGCCTCGTGTGAGGCCGGCACAAGGGCTACCCCGACCTGCCACGCTCGACTTGCGACCCCTAATCTTCTATATTTAATTGCACATAAGTTGAGAAAATTACCTAGAAAAAAGTCTTGAACTTATTGTACTCTTATCAATTTAGTCTTAAATCTTTTAATTGTGTCAACCGAGTTCTAAACATTTTCATATTTTGTCAATTAAGTACATTCGACCACTTTCGGTCGGAAATGTGGACGTTGGCCGTCCTACGTGATATGGTTAGCGCTAATGTGGAAAATTTTCAATAACCTTTTCATTTTTTTTTGTCATTTTTTTTTTTCCTTTTCTTTTCTTCTCTTTTCCATCTTTATGTTTTTTTCACTATGGCCGATGAGGTCATCCGGCCCTCGGCCATTCTTGAGGCTATTGTGGTCACGAGCAAGGCCAACCTCACCAACGGCCCGATGGTCTAGGCCAAACTCGAGACATATGTTCTAAAAAATAGCCGGATGAACTCAATTGCTAAAATATGAAAAAAAAATTATGATTCAATTGGCATAAGTAAAAGGTTTAGGATTGAAATGACAAGAGTGCAATAAGTTTATAGTTTTTTTAGTAATTTTCTGCCTAGATCCTTTTATGAGATCTATGAATCTTTTACGTACATATTTCTTATATTTCTTTCTTGTTTTGTCATGAAGAATCCGTTTGTTTCACACAAAAAATTATTTGGAAAATATTTTCATAAAAATGACGCTCGTATGGCTTGAAGTAATTAATCAATGAAAAATATTTTTATTATCAACAACAAATTATGTCTATAAAAATTTGTGGACGATGAAAATATTTTTTGTTTACTGATTTTTATAAGTGATAAGAGCAAACTTTTTAAAAAATATATATTTTTCAATTCATCTATTTTTTGCAAAATAAATAGAGTAAAATTGTAATTTCCTTTTTCTTGTCCCCAATCTATGTTCAACCTCAAGGTGGGACAAGAGGCCTCATGGGTCGCAAAAGTCAAATGAAAAATAGAAAGAGAGATTGGTTTGTACCAATGGCAATTGACTCTAAGAGAACGCATGATAACAATTTTATTTTCGTGCTTTTTTATTTTTATATTTTCAGGAATAAGTTTGAAATAGAAATATATTTGATAACGCAATTTTATATTTCTGTTTGTGAATTAAATTTTTAGTTCAAAAATAGATATGAATCATAAATGAAAAGTAGAATTTTTTCACTTTGCTATTTCGGAATAGAAAAAAAGAATTCTTCTCATCACTCATTCCCTCTCTCTAGCATGCGGTCTCCCTCTCTCTTGTGTCCCCGTTGTGGGCCGCCAATCCGCCGATTGCTATTCGTCGTCCGTCCGCGAGTAGTTGACATCCTTAGAAATTTTATGCCATTATTAAACAAATTTCTATTATCGGAACATGAATTTTGTATTGTTGTCAAACACCTTTTTTTTTTGTTCGGAAACTCATATAGGGAATAGAAATAGAAAAATCTATTTCTGGACGTAAATAGCTCCCGAGAATAGAATGTTTATCATTTGTGCTCTACCATGCCTACCAAAGACGATTAACAATGGAAATTAAGGACTTCTATGGTTAAAATGAGTAAAATGAATGTGCAGCGCTATTTTCACCTCATTTTTACTAAGTTACTCATTTTTTCAATCAACAAACCGAATTACCACTCTCTCTATTCAATTTATTATTTCTTTTTTTTATCAACCCAACCTATATAAATTCCTTTGTTTTTATTTTCTCTCTTGGATGATCAATTTCACAATATAAATATCGAATTATACCCAATAAAATATCGTCTTATCATGCATTATATTATCACTTGCCTAGAGAATGTCGTTATTTTTAATTTTTCATTTCATTTTTTTAATTACAAAAGTTTGTGTAAAAAGTTACAAATTTATCTTCCGAACACACAATTAATTACCTTTTTTTTTTACTTGAAATAGCTTGAGGGAAACTTTTTTCAAAGTTGATAATTAAAATTCAATATAATTATCTTGCATATTTTGATCTTATGGGTGATTTTCCGAGATAAATTTGTGGGTTCCTAAAGTTAAACATCGCTAATTTGTGATTTCTTTTGAACTTTTCACATTTTGATATGAATTGTAAGATAGGGTTGAAACTTTATTTACATATTTTGCACTTTCAAAATTGCATCATATTTTTTTAGGGGAAATTTTTAAGCATATTTAAAGTTTTGATCCACTTGCTATGAGATTAGATTTGCAGTCGTTATTAATTACTTTCTTCGTAGCAAGAGTTGAACATCAAGAAGTTTTATGTTTTTTCCTTGATGCGTTTATCCTTTGTTAATATTAGATATGCTCTAAATATAAATATGTTTGACATTGATATTTAACAAATATACCCTTTTTATATTTTGATCAATTTTTATTTTTGATTTTTTTTTGCAAGGTCAGCTAAATAATTCATTTAAATTTTAATTTTCAACTTTGAAATATAGTTTCACTCACACTATTTGGAAAAAAGGCAATTTCATAGAAATTTCTTATGGATTAAATACGGGACCATAAATTAAAATTGACAACATTCTCTAGGTAAAATGATAGTAAGATATGGTAAATTGGTATATTGATGAGTCCGATGGAGCAATTGTACTGTTAAATTAATGAGAGAGATGACAAGAATAAAGACAGGTTTTGTGCATTAGCTTGATAAAAAAAAACAATAAATTGAAGAGAGAGGGGAGGGTATTTTGGGCGGTTAACACGAAAAAAGGAGTGTCTTAGCCAAATAGTGGTGGAAATAGCGTCGCCCAAATGAATTTATATAATTGATTATGGCTTCGTTTATTTCAAAAAAAATAATGTAAAAAAATTCAAGAATAATCGCTTTTATTGCTAAAAATAATTAGTTAACAATTTTGTTTTATCTATAACAATTTAAGTTCAAACATTTTCTTGGATGATACAATCGGTTTTCGTTCATCACTTTTGTAAGCGATACAAGAGAACATTTTTAGAAAAATATTTTTTCAAATTATTTATTCTTTGCGAAACAAATGGAGCCTTAGTGCATGTGAATGTGTCATCTATTTGTAGAGAGTAACCCGAAGATGTTTACTTCCCATATTAGTATAAAGAATCTTAGAAAAACCTCTGGTTAGTAGGGTCAAAAAATTATAAGATGCACCAGCCAAATATCAATCTTCTTTAATCGTGAAAATAAATGATTTGAAAAGCATTTTTATAACAATAATCACTCATATGAATTAAAATTAGCAAATCAAAAACTATTTTTAACATTTAAAATAATTTATGTCAAAATATTTTCGTAAATAAGGAAAATATTATTCTTTCATTCATTTTTGTAAGCAATATAAATAATTATTTTTAAAAAATATATTTCAAATCATTTATTTTCGACCTAAATGAACAGGGTCTCACCAACTATTTTTTGAGCATTTCTCGTAAATTTCGGGGGGAAGTTCAAACATTTTCACTTCACCTCCTATGAGTTCCCCTATATATGATTGCTATCAACCATAAATGGGAGATGATATATTTTAATTTTGTTCCTTTTGTTTTTCAAAATTTGTTCATTAAAATTATTTATATTTTTTGTTTTTAATATAATTTTTAGAATCAAGTAGGATGACCCAGTAATAAACTATAACTCAACCATTTATGTTGGCATTTTTCGTTTAATTTTTTTAGCCGATTAGCCAATTCCATCCAAGAAGTACATAACTTTCACGGGTGAAACAAAAGTACAAATAATAATATCTGATAGGTTGAGAGAAGTCACGTCTTCAATGTCTTTTCGACAAATACCTCGAGTCAAGCTTACAAAAAATAATTGTTTTAATGAATTTTCTTTGACATTGATTAACTAATTAATCCGAACTAACTTAATTTTAAAAGCATCGATTATGTACAGCACAAAACAATTAATATTTTTAGAAACCTTTTGGTAATTACTAACTTAGTATGTACTTTTTTTTGTACAAACTTTTTTTTTTGGGGTCAAAAATGCAAACTCAGTATGTACTTTGTGGGCACTTTTTAATGATTTCTTTTATTTGAAAAAAAAAACATAGGTGACTAGTGGTAAAAAAAAAAGTTTAAGATATATTATCGAAAAAATAAAAGAGAAAAGAAAAGGAAAGTGGAACTTTAACAGCGTGAGGAGGACATTGTCGCATTGCCGCCGCAATCGCAGCGACGTTGCCCTAAAACCCTCCCAAAAAACCTCAGCTCAACCTTTGTTTCTCCGACTAATGGGCAGCTTCGGGAATGGCCCCGCCGGCGACCGTACGGGCCCCTACGGAGGCGTCGCGGCGGTGGACAAGGGTGTCGACTTCGCGAACTACTTCTGCACCTACGCCTTCCTCTACCACCAGAAGGAGATGCTCTCCGATCGCGTCCGCATGGACGCTTACTACAACGCCATCTTCGAGAACAAGCACCATTTCCTCGGAAAGGTACGGTCTTTCCGGGTTTACCGGTGGAAATGTCTCTGCTTTAGCTCCATTCTTGTTTGGTTTTTTCTTTTTCAATTTTTTATTGTTCTGTAATTGGTTCGGTTGTGTTGTGGGTCGGGTCAAGTCGAGCCTTCGTATGTTTTTGGATCCGGTGGGATGACTAGTAGATAAAAGCTTAAAACTTTAGTGTTTTTTTTACTGCAGTGTTGTTTGCTTCGTTAAGAAAGAAGTGAGTTCATAGTTTGTTGTCAAGTGAAGCTTGTGCTGGTGCTTTAAAGTTCTGATGTGTCTGAGAGGAATTTGGTTTCGCGCATTGGATGATGTACAATTTAGCATATGCAAGAAAGTATTTGTTCACATTGGTGAGCTGAATTAATGACATTTTGATTGTTTGGGATTCTTCTTGTCCTTGGGGGCAGAGTTTAGGACTGTTGAAGTTCTTCTTTAATCATGAGCTCAAACAGCACTGGAAAACACACACACAAAAACACACACACACACACACACACACACTATATATTGAATAAGCACTGACTTGATGAGTTTGTCGAGAAGACTGTGCTGGATGTAGGAACAGGAAGTGGTATTCTTGCAATATGGTCGGCACAAGCTGGTGCAAGGAAGGTTTATGCGGTTGAGGCGACTAAGATGTCAGAGCATGCCCGAGCTCTTGTAAAAGCAAATAACCTTCAAGATGTCATTGAAGTGATTGAGGGTTCAATGGAGGATGTTAGTCTCCCTGAGAAAGGTTAGAGCTTGGCATCATATGACTTCATGCTTGTTTTTCATGCCATGTATCTTTAGTCTGAAGTAAATGTGTCATGCCTAGTTATCCCGAATTACAGTATGAAAACCCTTTGATTGCAGTTGATGTGATCATATCAGAATGGATGGGATACTTCCTTCTGCGTGAGTCTATGTTTGATTCAGTGATTTGTGCACGTGACTGCTGGCTGAAGCCAACTGGAGTCATGTAAGTTTTTTTGGTAAATCCTAATGATTTGTAGTTGAATTGCTTGACTTACATGCAAAGTGCACTCCCCTTGTTTGGTGGTAGTAGTAGTTTGTGCCCTGGGGTAGGCTGTTGTGCCCTCTGCCCTTTCATTATTTATCTGAGTTTTTACACTTTTGCCCTGGTTGCAGTTGCAGAAACTACATATGTAACCATCAGTCTGGGCATTCCTAGTTTTCTTTGGTTTATGACCTTCATTTCAGAGAACTAGCCTCATATAAACTGAAATGCATCTTGTCAGATGCCTTTGCTTTACTTGCTTTAGGTCTTGTGTTGATTTTGGGATGTTACATTTACGTTTGTGCCTATGTATAATTGTTTTGAGTTTTTACAAGTTCAAAAGAACTCAACCCAAAATGTATGGTTGTATTTGAGGGCTTTGTCCAGCTGGTTTTGGAAAAAATCAACGGTGCTTTCTGCTTCCACACACTACATTTTGCTTTCCACTTCCGCACATTGCTTCGTGCACCTGCTGCCAAGCCTAGAGTACGTGGCATGTAAATAGAAGCTCTCCTCAACATGTTCAGCATCCTTTTAGTTTATTCTGTGGTATATGTGCATCTCTTTGCTGCATGTGCTATGAAGCATTAAAGAAGAGTGGTTTGTATCTTCCAGCCTCTTGCAGTGGCAGAGCCAGGGTGCTATCATGTGACTGCACATATTGTGATTCCACCACCCTCCTCTCAGAATTATTCATTGTCGTACACGTGCACCAGAAAGAATACGCGAAAAACGAAAGATGGATGCAAAATTAGGCACTGTATACTATATTTCTTTGAGAAAAGAAAAGGCTTAAACTGGGTGTTGACAACCTTGGGCTTTAGTATGCATATCTTTATTTCACAAAGATGGTTATAAATGTTGCTTTGTCTGACCATATATTCCCTTTTGGCAGGTATCCCAGTCATGCTCGAATGTGGATGGCTCCAGTCAGGTCTGGGTTGGCGGATCAAAAATCGAATGACTACGAAGGAGCCATGGATGACTGGCACTGTTTTCTGGAGGATACTAGGAGTTGCTATGGTGTCGATATGAGTATCTTGACCAAACCATTTGCTGAAGAGCAGAAAAAATGGTATCTCCAGGTGTGTCCTAGTAATTGTGGTCCTTTGGATGTCACATCTTTCCTCTTTAGCATGTTCCGAGTCCAAATCATAGGTATGCCCTATAGTTTATTCATGCGCTATACATTAGGATGTACAATAAGCAGATCCACTCATTAATGAATTCAATAGGCAGGTCATGTGCTACAATTGCATGCATAAATACATCACTTCAATGTGCTTGTTTCATGTATACATGCATTCACAAGCATATTCTGACGGCCTCCATGCGGGCATGACTAGTACTTTGTAATCCTAGTGACATCTATTATGCATAAAATCAATCCTCTCCTCCCTTTTATTCACTCTGCTTTGTATAGCATTTTGAGTAATTCATCCACTTTTCCAGCTTGGTGATGAGGCGTGATGGGAATGAGAGATTACTAGGCGTGTTTTCTGTGCCAAGTATATGGAAGAGTGTTTACTGGCAATGGTTTATGGAAGGGTTAAATGGAGCGTGTATGAGTGAAAATAAGGTTGGGATTGATGAATTTTATCACCTAGGAACATGCCACCAATCAAGGATACAAAGCTTTTGGTCACCACCAAAAGGAAAATCTAATGTATTTGAGGAACATGCCACCAGTCAAGGATAAAGGACCGAAAATAGAAAGTCGCTCACTTGAGGAAAATCTCATGTATTTGTCGAATTCAAGTCTGCCTGTACATGTGAGATGACTCCTCTATTTATAGAGAAACTTCGTTTAGGGACTAAACAAATGTAAATGACTCTTGGAATCTAGCAAACAATAATAACTCTGCACAGTAGTATAGACACATTATGATTATGGAAACTGACAACACTTTTAAGATGCATAGTAACTGGGACTTTGCTCTCCCAATTCGTCCACCAGTCTAGGAAGCCGAACAGCCCCCCTGGAAGATGGACAAACAACCATAGGAATCGATTAGCAGCCTCGAAATTGACAGCTAGTCTTGTGATTTGATGTCTCTACCCAAGAATCGACATCTCCAACCTTGGAACCATCAAATCAAGTTGTGCTCAAATTTTCTTGCATGAATGATGATTGGGTTGGATCAATCGATGAATTAGGAGCATCAGGTTAACACTGATCAGTATTGATAATACAACATTGTTCTACAGATATTCATTCTTCTGACATACTGAACACAAATCTCGTATACTTATGTCACTAGATGAGCCACTTTCATGGAGACATGGACTGTGATTGTTACTAAAACTGATTGCCTTGTTGGTTGACGTATGTTGTTGCTTGGAACTCAATGGGTTAAAGTGTATCTTGATGCCAAATTCTTTATTTTGCTGTTCTGTTGTTGTTGCATAAAGAATGTCAACATGTTTCTGTCCATGTGCAAGTTTATTCAAAATATTATTGGTCTTGCCTTTAAAGAACGCAAAATTATGCAGACATCCTTGTGGAACAACCTTCATCCGAATCAAGTTATAGGGACACCGGCCACTGTGAAGGAGATAGATTGTTTGACTGCCACCGTAAATGATATTGCAGAACTTAGATCAAATTTCTCATCAGTGATCAATTGGAATACGAGGCTTTGTGGTTTTAGTGGATGGTTTGATGTCCATTTCCGGGTAAGATGGTACTCGTGCATCCATGACATTTATGAATGGGCTATGACTAACTTCCCTGTTTTGTTTACCCCCAGGGAAGATTGGAAGATCCGGCTCAGAAAGAGATTGAGTTGACTACAGCACCTAGCGTGGACAATGGCACTCACTGGGGACAGCAGGTTGTATTCCTCTGACAAATATGTGCAGAATAACAACAAACTAAGCCTTATGCCACTAAGTGGGTAGCCTATTAACGTCTCAGTAAATGGAAAATTTAACATCGTGAATGTGCATAGGCAAAGTATTATGTTAAGCAAGAACGGTTCTTCTCCAAGCTTTTTCCGTTTTATGAGAGCTTTGCCATCCATCGCTTAGATGCTTGAATATGGTTTTCCCGAGGTTTTGCCTCTGTTAGAGATATATGAGAACCGCCGCACGATCATTTTCCACTTTGTCCTGATTGCTTAATTCTTCAATCATTCCATCCCTTTCTCATGTACTTTTGCATGTGCAGGTTTTCCTATTAAATCCCGCCATTCCAGTTTCTGAAGGGGATGATGTTGATGTTTCGTTTGCTATGACCCGTTCAAAGGACAATCATCGATTAATGGAGGTTGAGCTGGATGGCAGAATCAAGCAACCCTCTGGCGATTTGCTTCAGCCTTTCAGAAAAGTGTTTTTCGTTGAATGAGACGATGAAATTTACAAAACGACTATCCGGTTTCAGCTTTAACCACAGGTATGTACTCCGAGCACTTACTTCCATTCATTTTTTTTTTTTTTGGGTTGATTACTTCCATTCATTTGAGAAGGCTGTTGGCGCCTGATCTTTTTCTGATCTACTATGACACTGCCATCCCTAAAATATTTGTTTGCTTATGGTTTTCCAGAGCCTGAATTTCGGGATCATGCAACCTACTGTGTTTTGGAGCACGGGTCCTCAGGTTCTGGCTCGACAAAGCTCTCTTTGGAGTGTTTTGCTGTTTTTTTGACACTCAATATTCAATGTCATATTGTTGTAACCTCTTTAATTAAACAATGTACGATTGTTTTGGGAGAAAGCATGCTCCTACTAGAATTCCAGTGATTTTCTTCTTCCGGAATCTGTAAATAGGTTGTTGCTCCAAGGGAACAATTATAAATGTGGTGTAGATCTTTTATTCCTCTGCAAGCAAAAATTTTCATGGTGAGCAATATTTTAAACTGCATGCATTCACTACTAAGTAGAGTCTACTGCCGACTAAATGTACTTGTTTATTTAGTTGATGAGCCAACTAAATGTACTAGTTTTTCTAGTTGATCTTCATTCTGAGGCTAAATTTGCAGCCATGAGACATTGGTAATTGATATGATGGTATAGCGAGTAGCGAAACTGCAGTTTTGACTTCTGTAATAAGCTGATGCCATAGGAGGTCAAGATATTACAGGGGTGTGATTCTTAGCTTTGCCTGATGTGACTAGAAGTCTGGTAGATGGGTTCGACTTCCGCCCTGAAGCTGGTGGATTTGCACAAGCAATCGAACCCGAAATATCGGAGGGTTTTGAATAGACTGTTAATTCTATTCAAGTGTTGCATTTTATGTATCTGAGTGTTCAGTTGTGAATGTGAAACCATTTGATAAATAGTTCTGATCTCTCCTGGCAGAGAGAAAGAGAGAGATCATAGGACATTGGATCAAGCATCTTCTGCTCAGTTGCCATCCCCAAGCTTAGATCCAATTATATCATTGCTTATCTATGTAGGTTATAAGTTTTTTTCTAAGTGTCGAAGTTAATGCATCACAAGCACATGCATGCCTTAATTACTCTGGAAGCAGCTTCCAGCATACGCTGACATCCTCACATTTTCTCTTCCTCCAAAATGCTTTTTCACGTTAAAGCTACATCACCCGTCTCCTCTACTTCAGGCTTTTCCCGAAGCTTGACATTGCCAAATTGCCTCCAAGTCCTATGCCTCTTATCGCCTATAAGAGTCTGGCGATTTTGGAAGAGTGAGGTAGAGGGTTCAAACTAAGTTCCGAGTTCTCTCGTTCTTCCCAACTCCAGAAGGATGCACAGACTGTCAAGCACGGCGCGGGACTCGGACGAGTTCTTGGTGAGCTTGTTGCCGGCATCGACGGCCCTCTCGGCGCTGAGGAATCCGTCCGCCAATGACTTGCCGCTGTTCCGTCATCCCTTGTCCGATTCGACCAAGAAGGAGAGTGGTGCTCACCTCAAGTCACCAGGAGAGAATGCTATTCACCTCATCCCGCTTCTTCTTTTTCTCTGTGCTCTTATTCTCTGGCTTTGCTCGCATTGATAAGGAAACACAATGAGGGATCATGAGCAATTTAGTTTGCTTCTTTTCTCTTTCTTGGGAAAGAATAAAATAAAATAAGAGTGATTATGTGGGTGATACACCTTGGAAGGAAGAATTACAGTAGATGGCTTCAAATTCTGACACATTGTCACCCAAATTGCAATTTTTTTTTCCCATTTTGGATAAGCCATGAGATGTCGGGGAAAAATAACAAAAAACTAAAAAATATATTGCATTAGTACTAATTCACTCATAAATCTTTTAATTTTATTAATTTAGTCTTAAATCATTTGTGTCAATTAAGTTCATCCGGCCAATTTTGATTTAAAATCGCTGACACGACCTGCGTAACACGACCGGCTCGGTAAAACCGGTCATTTTAGCCTCCTTTCCCCTAAGGGTGAATCATGGAACCAAAGAAGATGATTAAGAAGAAAGTCCAAGCGGACCCAGAAAGCCGAATCCGGTCAGGTTTAGAATTGCAACTCAAAAAGGCTCATACCATCTTTATACCAACCCCGCCTTTCCACAACCGGTCCACCAGATCGATAATCGAGATTATTAACAACTTGAACGCGGACAACCTCGCCGTTAATCTACGGCTCTCGGCGTGCGACTCGGGTGGTTGGAGCCGGACGAAAAAAGCATTCTCAAAATCGAACTCTCTGCTAAAGCACAGATGGAATAGAATATCAAGTTACCAACACGATCGATTGTAAGTAAGAATACGGATTTGTTGACTCAATACTCCGTCGTATAACCCTACAGGTTTTGGTTTTGCGTGGCCTCTTTCTGAGGAAACGACGAAACGTGGGGGTGTTTGCTCGGTCTCTTTTTGATAAGTCTCTGGCTTATTAAGGAACGTGGGAAACGTGGCCGTGACTCCGAAGCAAATCGCCCCTCCTGGGAGGAGGGAAAAAAGAAAGCGATAGAGCTGCCAGATCTGCTGTATAAACAGAGCGAAGCATCGAAGAAGGATCGACGAGAGACGTAGAGAGTTTATAGATCCAGCCTTCGGCTTTTTGCCCCGCCCCATACGCCAAAAAGTGTCGTATAATTTACACTCGAATGCCGGGAAAATTACAAAAAAGAAAAAGAAAAACTTTAATCATCCTAAACTTATTATAATTATCGCCAATTCAGTCTTAAGCCTTTTGTATTTTTGTTAATTCAATCCATCCGACCAATTTTAATCGAATATCGCTGATGTGGCGCTGCCGGACACTCCACATGTAAATATTCTGTCTGGTTTTAACCTAAATCTTCCTACAAATCCATCAATCCCCATGTTGAGACTCAAGGGGTTATGCAGAAGGGGTCCCAACTCCCAAGGGTGCTGCCGACACGGATGAGCGGGTCACAAAGATGAAAGCATATGACCAGGCCATTTGGGATGACATCCTTTTGCGGGTCTATGAAGTTAGCGTTGGATGCTTCATCGATCGGGAATTTATGGACTCAGATGAACTCTTTCGATAGCGAACGAGGAAAGAAAAAGGATGCGGAATTACCCGTGACGGTGCACCCACGAAAGAATCAATCTTTTCTTCTATCGACTCGAGAGCTAATTAACCTATTAGATACAATGCAATACCCCCTCTCTCTCTCTCGCTCTCGCTCTCTCTCGCCTCCTTTCCTTTTCCTTGACTCTAGCCAAATTTGAGTCCGTTTTCCGGTCATGTGCGGGCACGCGACTAGTTAAGGCTCGTTTGGTAAAATTTTTTGTTTTCTATTCTTTTGTTCTCCGGAGCGAGAAAAAGATCGAAATTCGTTTGGTAATGTCGGTTGATTTTTTTTTTTGTTCCCGAGAGCATATCAATGGCCAGGGAATAGATTTGGAACAGAAACAAGAAGTAAAAAAGTAGCTTCTTTGTTCTCAAGAAAAAAAGATAAATAATGTCATCTTAGAAAAAAACATGCTTACAATTACGAGTCCATCGCCGATCTCTGTTCGCGGTCTTCCCCAACCACTGCGGCCCCCATCGCCGCCATAGCTCGCTAGTCCCCGCCGCCTTCACCGACATTTTTATCATTAAACAAAAAATTATGAATGTATATTTTGAGGGTCGTATCTAATGCATTCTTTTTTTATTTCGGGAATATAAATTTTGCGTAGTTACCAAAAGAATTCTTCTGCTCATAATGTGTTTCCGTGAACAAAATTAAAAATAAAAAAAATTATTTTTGCTCGTAAATTGTTCCCGCGAACGGAATTGTTACTAAACAAGCCCACTTCCATTGAGGAGTGCACATCCGTCCTTGAAATGGATAAAACGAAACGGTCCGGTGAAAAATCGTAAAACGTTGAATGATTTTTTTTCATTTCGTTTTCAAATTTAGCCAAATACCCTCTTTTTCTCTCTTCTTTCCTTCTCCTTTTGTTTGGATGAACAACTGAAAGTAGGACTTCCCCAAAGACTTGCTCTTTGGAAGAACCCTCGAAGCAACATTCAGAACAGTCGTCCAAGCATATACGCAAGTAATATTCTTTACCAAACCCTAATAAATTCGACACCTAAACACCAAAATTATGTGCCAAACATACTTCCAAATCGAAGTTTGTTATAACAATACAACTCATCCTGATCTTCCAATGTTTATGGACGATAATTAATAGTGCCCCGTGTTGAACGCTTCTAGGTCAAACGAGAAGACAAAAAAAAAAAAGAGAATAGAAATCTTTTTACAAAAATATTGTGGCCTACTGTTATGGGAATGACACGTGGACCTATGTGATCCATTTATAGCAATTTTTACAAGTTTTTTTTATTTTTTTTTTTAAACCCAATTGCACAAATGAAAACACTCCCCAGTGGAATAATTATTTATGTATTATTAACATATGTGGCGACGACGACGGAGTTGGGGATGCTAAGGAGCAGAGCTAGAGGCGAGCACTAGGCCTAATTCAAATAAAAAACCCGCCTAGAACGGGATCGGTTTAGGAATTGATCGGTTCGGCTTCCGATTTCAATTTTTCCGGAACGAGGAGTCGCGAGATTTCTTATTTTGATGTTGGTTTCACGTAAGGAACTTAACCCAGTTTAAAATAGTGCGGCGGGACCAAACGCTACTCCTTATGTCGCCTTGCGAATTCTTCTACCTCCCTCGCTAAATGTCGCACCATCTCTGCCCCACCGAGAAGGTTGTTTGTGTACTAGTCATAGCGATCGACAAGAACATACGAAGAAGCTAACGAATATCAAAGAGAGCTTGGACATGACAAAATGCAAAAATTGGTTAAAGCTGCAGATCAATCGGGAAAAGCATCGAAGAGCACCTGCTTGGTTATGCCACGTTAACCGTATAATTGACTAAAAACATATTATTTTCGGCCACACACATTAAGGCTTGTCCCTAACCTTAATGGGAAAAGAGATTGCCTTAAGAATTTCCTGGGTGGGTTTGACATGGTATGGGATTTTTTTTTTTTTTTTGGGGAGTTTTGGGCATCTCTATGGTAGGCTGCCAATTAAGGGAAGTGGCAAGTGAAGAGACTTTTTGACTTGTACAAGGATTCTTTGCCTTAATCCAAAAATTAATTTGTCTTAAAAAGATGATCAGTTTCGAGGTAACAAGGGAAAGAGAAAAAGCCGAGAGAAAGATCACATTCGCCGGTTGGAAGAGCTTCCTCTATTTTTTTTCCTTCCTTTTTGTCCCTTTATCTTGCAAAACCCTAGAACTATTTTTTTTTTTTTTGGCCTTCGAGTTGATCATTTTGTTAAAATTATAGACTGAAGGTGACATGTTGTCAAATGTGGCATGGCAAAAAGTAAAAAAAGAAAAGAAAAAGAAATGAAGAATATTAAAAAATAAGTGTTCAATTGGGAAAAAAAAACTCGAACCAAAATAAGGAGATTTGAATTGGGTCAGGCGACCTAAGCTAGGTTTGGCTCGTGAGTCAACAAGAAGACCCTCGACGTCACCTTGCCGGACTCATGATACCTATCTAGATCTCCCAAGGGGTCATGTGACCTTGGCCAAGTTTGTCTAGACCAAGTTCATGCAGCCTCGGTAACACCTTATTAGGGTCATGCGATTCCGACAATGCCGGACCAAACACTACTAGTCGCCCGCTAAAAAAAAAAAATAGAAATGAAGAATATTAAAATATAAGTGTTCAATTAGGGGGAAAAAAATATAAAAACTCGAACCACAATAAGGAGATTTGACTTGGGTCGGGCAATCTAAGCTAGGTTTGGCTCGCAGTCAACAGGAAGACCCTCAATGTCACCTTGCCGGAGTCGTGAGACCCTAGGTAGATCTTGCTTGGGGTCATGTGACCCTAGCCAAGTTTGACTAGGCCGAGTTCACGTTCTTTCTCTCGTGTGTGCTTCAATGGAAGTAGCGATGGTCCCATGGTGGTTGCCGTAGGTCAACAAGCATGAGGCGATCCTTCGCCATGCCTCGGTGATGTAACGATGCGGCCGCCCTTGCCCACCCTAGCACTCCCTTCCTAATGGTTGTGCGTGAATATTTGTGACGGTCACGGGCTTTTTTGGAATCTTAATAGTTTCCTTTTTCTACTTATATATATCAAGCGCTAGGTTATAAAAATGTAATATAATCTTTATTAGTATCCGGTAGTGTTGACGTGGATCGTATATGATCAAATGATGAATGTGCAAAAAATAAAAATTCAGGAACCTTATTAAAAATTAGGTAAAAGATCAACGAGTTTCAATACCTTTATCCTTTATTTTTAGATCTCATGCTACCAAATTCCTCTCTAATAGAAATTGCCCATCATGTCCCATGAAGCCTATATTTTCACTTTTAGGGACAAAATAACCTCCAACTGCAACTTGTTTTGGGGGCAATCTTCATATGTTTTTGCGAAAAAGAAAACAAAACATCCCATCAATAGTGAGAACTCCTCCTCATCGTCAAATCAAAACATTCATCACAAAGCCACCCATTAGAGCAGCATCAAGAAGTTTCCTGCACAGTTTAGCCTTCAGCATCGAGAGGAGGAGGAGGTCAGTCAAATTTCCACCCTTCTTGCTGCTCTTTAACCTTACCATCTTGGAGGTTCATTCATTGCCTTGGGCGTTTGATCTCCTGGGTCGTCTTTCTAAGGCTTTTTCATCAATGTGTTTCTGTTTGTTTCCGTGGATTATTGGTTAAAGTTCAATCCTTTGACGTGAAAGTTGAGGATTTGCCCAAATTTCTTTGACTCTGGTTTTGTTGCTTTGACAGCAGAGGGAAACAATGAAGTATTTGATCATGACTTGAATAAATTTTTCCTCTGGCGTTTTGATTGCTAAACAGGCCCATCAAGCGGAGCAGTCATATTTTGCTCGATTGAGTTGTTTCTCTTTCCCAACCTCTGTAAAGTTATGAAATTTACAAAGTGGGATTCTCTCTCTTTGCTTGGATTCCAACCAAACAGGGGCTCTGAGCAAAAAATACTGCTAAGGGAATTTTCTTTGCTTAGATGTGTAGAAGCTTCTTGTCCTTTTCATGGTTAAATGGAGATGTTTGTTATGAGCTTTTCCATTTAGATGCTCTTTTTGATTGTCGGGCAAAGGAAATAATAGATTGGTGAAGCTGAGACACTGCCTTGAATTTGTCATAATCTCGATTATTTGACGTTACATCCAGTCTTTCTGTCCCGGTACAGTTTTATGCATTGCAAGTTTTTGTTTTCTTTTTTCTGGATTTGATCTCATCTTGATGCTTGCAATCTTAGCGTTTCTGTATCCTTTTCGTGAGAGGACACTCTGGATAGGTCCTCTTAATGTCGTGTGTTCTGCGCTTAATCTTGTAGCTCTTTTGATGCCTTCTGGTGTTGGAGTCTGGAACATCATATTTTCTTGTGAATGTTAATGCTTTTTCTTTTATGAGATGAATGCTTTTCTTAAGCTCTACTACCTATGAATCCATGTCCTTAAGTGTGAGAGGCTGATGTCTGCCATCTCTTCTATTTTGATTCTTATGTTGGTCAACTCTAGCTTCTTAGGCGTGGCATCCAGCAAACGGTAGACCACAGTTATGGTAGTCAAGATGGGATATAAGAAGGGCACTAGAGTGGAGGTATTGAATATAAAAGAGCTTCCCTCCGGCTCCTGGCGAAGTGCAGAGATAATATCTGGCAATGGCTGCAACTACATGGTCCGGTATTACAATTACAATGGTGCCGCAGTAAAAAATACTCTGGAGAGGGTATCGAGTACGGCCATCAGGCCTTGCCCGCCTTTGCTAGATATTTCGGGCAATTGGGTTCCTGGTGATGTTGTCGAGGTGTTCGATAGTTTCTCTTGGAAAATGGCTACAGTTTCAAGGGCTTTGGGAAAAAACTACTATCTGGTTAGGTTGCTGGGAGGCTCTCAGCAGTTAAGAGTTACAAGTTCTGACATTCGGCTGAGACAGTCTTGGCAAGATGGTTCATGGACTTTAATCGGACAGGTAAACCATTGAAGGTTCACTTATGTTTAATCACATGATATCTTCATTTGATCTGCATAGTTATCTGTGTGAAACATTCAATTGCTTGCATGTGCTGCACTTTGTTCAGTCAGTTTTCCCCTGTCATGTTCATGTTTTTGCTAGTTAACAAGTTCTACCAGCAAGGTCTCTAAATAGAATACCCGAAGTTTCTTTCTTCTGGGATACAGATGATCGAAATCATATGGACCGTCTGCAGTCAATCTCTGAGTTAACAGTTAATTAGAATCCTGTCATAAGCTAGTCATTATGTGAATACTGATGCGTGTGTATTACAATGGGGCAATGCAAATCAGTTGAATTAGAGATGTGAGCACTTGTTTACTTATGGCAAATGGGACAATGCAAGCCAGTTGAATTGAAGATATGGACACCTGCTTTGCATTTGTTTTTTCTCACTTTCAACATCGTTTCTATATTCAGGATTCTGCAATTGGCTGTGAAGGAAAATGCAAGGAAATGCCTTTGTTGAAGTATGACAAGAATCCCAACCTCCCAGATAAAAAGGAACATGCAATGCAGAAGCTGTCTCGGAAAAACAATCTATCTGCCACTGAGAATGGCATAAATTTGCAGGATTATCGTTTCAATAGACATATATCTTTGAAAAGACCATGCTTGAATGGCTCTTCTGTACCAGAAACAACTTCTGGAGCTTTTACGAGTTATAAAGTTACTGATAAAGAAGGAAGATTCCCAAATGTAATTGCTGCAGATACACCTAAACAACTGAAGCAGATCAATGCGGCTTCCATCCGAAGAGACACATTGGATCAAGAAACCTTACAGTCTTCTTTGAGAAGAAGAATAAGTGGATTTACTGACGCGGATGCGAAGAGGATTAAATCAACTGATGCGGATGGTCGTTGTTTTGCATCACTTGCAAAATCGAGTCACAACGATGGCGATGAATGCTCAGTTGGTAGTTGTAGCATTGGCAGAAATGACAGTCACATATGTCCTCGAGACTTCTCTGCTTCTCCTGTTGAAAATGTTTGCGCTTGTACTGGTGATGCTCAATCCACTTGTCACTGGGAACATGAGGAAAGGAGTAATCTCCTTTTGGCGAAAGAAAGCCTGGAAGCTGAAATACATAAATTGGAGTTGCAAGCTTACCGTTGCACAATGGAGGCATTGCATGCTTCGGGACCTTTGAGTTGGGAACAGGAAGCGCTGGTGACTAACCTTCGTCTTTCACTCCACATATCAAATGATGAACATTTGAAGGAGTTGAGAAAATTAGTTTCTACAGATCATAGCTTCTAGATTAGTTGACTAAAGCACATGAATATGTCTTCTTTCTTCATTTGAACTTAGATTCATAGACCGATTCCTTGTCTGATGTTTTGCCTGATTGCTTTCAGTTTTATTTTACAAACTCTAGTTTCAAATGTTCATACGAGGACCTCAAAGCATCGGTCTTCAAAGATAAGCTTGTATTTTGCAGTACTTATCATGGTTTGTTCTTTCTATTGCTTGGAACTTATTCATATGAATACTGTAGTCTGCCGACATTTGTGAAGTGCAAAGTTATTACCTATCAGATGTGCTTAAGAGCCGCGCAGCAGAATCTTAGCTTGATCGTTGTGCCCTTGTTCATATCAAACCTAGCAATTCTACTCTGTTTTGGTTTAGCATTAGCTAAAGCTGCATCAGAGAATCTGTAACACCAAATTAATTGCGCTCTTGATTTGTTATGCAGACATAGTGAGGAATATGAAAATGGTACATATGAAGCCAACTCTTTTGCTGATCACTTGGCAATCAGATTTCGATCCGTAAACGCGTCATCCAGAACTGTGGTGTATTCGTGTTTAGTACACTTTAGGTTTGAAACAGGAAGAAGCTGCTGAAGCAACATAGTTCCTATTAGACTAAATTCAACTGCATCTCTTTTTAGTCCAGACAATACGAGAAGTCAAGATGATATCTCAGCCTACAGTTAGAGTGAAGCAAGTTACTTAATTCATTCCGAATGTTGTCGAGTCGTGTTCATTGCAAAGCCGATCGGTCAACCAAGTGGATGTCATGTTGAGCATCTTGCTAACAGTGTAACCAAATGCATTTCTACTGACTGTAGCTTTCTTCAGGTTAAAGAGAATGAGGCTTTCATTGCATAACCACAAATTCATGGGTTTATAAAAAATAAGTTTGGGGGCCAGTTCAGATCTTTCGACAGCAATGGATCTCGTCCCAAATTGGTTTTTGCCTACCAGACTTAAGTAAATCCATCAATCATCTCGATCTTTTGAAGTTAGACCATTTACGAAAATTCATAGGAAATTACTTTTGTGCGACTTGGCTTTAATGGGCTAAATCCATGATGAAGCAAAATTCCACATGAGATCTGCGCTTCCTGAGATGCACATTCAAGTCCTCATGGGAAACCACTAAATGGACAGCACTGTGGTCAAAGACCAAAGAAGGATTTAGCTCAGTTCTTGACGAAGGAAAACATTCAAGTTGACTGATATTTTTTAATTGGGCCCTAGAGTCCAGGCCCAATGATTGCAGAAGGTGTGCATCCATTACATTTTGGTGATCCTAAGCCCCTGAAATGAAGGGGCATGAGGAGCAACATCTGGAAGTTTACTACAGACTACAGTAGCGTGCCAAAGAAGGATCTAATGTTCTTGCTCACGTTCGCTAAAGATCGAACTCGGAATTCACTTGTCAGTTCGATTAAGCACGAGGAAAAGCACGACATTCTCACCTTCTGTTTTGTTTGAAATCTCTGGCACTACAAAGCACCAATTTACCAACCAACCGTCGTTTATTTTGGTCAAGACACCTCCTTAGTTGATTCCACATGAGGTGATGACTTCGTTGCTGCAGATGGAGTTCAATTTCAATGGCTTGTCTGATATAATCTGAGAGCCTACCGTTTAGATTGTGTAGAATTCGGATTCGTTCCTGTTAATGTGAGCCGGAACCTAACAAACTGACAAGTCGTCTCTTTCAACAGTTATTTGGCGTAAATTCTTGCGACAAGCATCCCGTTTACCCGGTAATCACAATCATATGCAAACAGAAACAGTAACGATTTGAGTTGTTTTTCAACCTTGTGATGTCACAAGGCCAATTTAATATGTTCCTTAGCATGGTTGCCACTTGCTGTACTGACATGCACTTTACCTAATTAAGATTGGGTTCAGAGGAAAATAAAAAGGACCAGTGGGATATTGGAGCACATGAAGACGTTACTCTCTTATCATCAAAACAGTGCTCAAGTATTGTTCTCTGTATTTTTCATCTTGTCGCATCCTTACAAACTATATGGTTAAAGTTTCAATCTGGGTTTGGTTTTCTGCCATCTTTCTCAAAAGGCAATTTTCCCAAGAACCTTTTGTGAGACCATAAAGAGAGGACTGCACAGGTGCCTCTGTCTCTGGAATCACCAGCAAACCCCACCTGGGTGTCATTCCTAGTAACAGTGCATACTGCGCAGAAGAAATATTAAATGTAATTGAGACAACTTCAACTGTGAAAATTCATTTGAGGTATTTTTCCCATTTGCTTGTCTGTTTTTTTGTTTTATCTGATGAAATAAATAAAATGGGGGTTGATGATTTGGAGTGGTGTCTCTCTTTTTTTTATCACACAAAGGGGAGACTGATGGATGGGAAGCCTATGAAATATGAATGAGTTGGTGCATTTATGTGGCTCCACCAAATCACACCCCCAGCCCCTGTCTCATTAGCATCTTTTCATGATTGATGCTGCCATGTGATCATGCCTCTTTCATAGAGAGAGAAAGAGAGTTGGGTTGTTCTTGTGCTGTGCTAGCTCCTAGTCTTTATGATCCCTCAATTTAGGTCCACTTTTCTCCAGGAATTTCAATTCCCATGGAAAGGACATTGAGGGAGTAACTAATCCTAGTGTTGTCTTCTTGTGGGGGGAGGGAAAAGGGTTCTGCAATTTTTTTAACTTGTAATGTAAATCTGTGATGATAGCGTTGGTGCAACATCTAGATCTTTTCCTTATATTGCTTAAGAGAGCCCTTCAATGAGCGAATGTTTGCCCACCTTTTCTTCCTGTTTGGTTGCTGTATACATGTTAGAGGAGCAATCAATCTTCCCCATATAACAAAAAAAAAAAAAAAAAACAGAGTCATGCATCAATTACTGCTTTTGTTTGCATGTGTTTCTACATTGATACACAAAGTTGATGTGTCAACAACTTGGACAGGCAGATAAATGCAATCTCTCTCCTAAAAACACTGGGGACACTTGTGTAATTTCACAAAACAATATATATGTCTGCATTATGCAGTGAGCTGATTTTGCTGTCTTGACCTCTGGAGAAAATAAAGGGGGAAAAAATGCAGGGTTAACTCCAAGTATCTGTGATAATACACTGAGAGGATGATGAAACTATGAAGCCCCGCATCTGTCAAAATTGATAGTTTGTCATCAATAAAAGTTGAATGATCAATCTTAGATCTCATTGAAAGAAATGACATGGGCAGGTAGAGATCAGAGGACTGAACAACACTGGGATGTGTACAGAGACAGAGACGGAGAGAGAAGTGCCGTTTAGCCAATGCAAACAAATGGAGGATGGCTCACTCATTTGAGCATGAAATGGCCAATCATACAAAGATAGAAAAAAAAAAATAGAGAAAAGGGCAGTCCTTGGACATTGTTCTATGACACCCCGACAAGGTAGCATTAATCAAGGACAGACAATTAGCCAGCTCAATCTCTTTGGCGTTTGTGCTACTGTTGGGGACATTTTGTGATTAAATATGACTGCATTTATACTATATAAGCGACTCTCCTCCCAACCATATGGTTTCATACTTTAAGTAAGCCAAATGTTGTGAGCTGGCCACCACCAAGATCTATCGGCCCTAGTCGGGCTTATCGAGTTTCCCGACCCGACCGAACCTTTGTGTCGAGTACCGGGTACTAATTACTAAGTAGGGCTCTAGATCAATATGCGAAATTATATATTATATTTATATAAAAATCAAGCAAACGAGAACTGATTATTTTAGCATATAATTTCAGGAAAATGTTCATTACCTTGATCTCATATTTCTGCAACTAAGATTGCAAGTCTAGCTCACCCTGCATGATTGGCAGAATCTATAAATTACCCAACATAGGTGCATGGTTCTTGAGTGGGATTTTAAACGTCACTTTTCAGAATCTCTCTCAATATCCACATGTTTTTATCTGCCTTTCTCTAAGCATGAATAAAATGGATTAGGTATGCATATTTCCCTTCATATATCCTCATCTACCCCCCCTCATTATTATTTTATTTAAAGGTACCTTCTCTTTTTAAAGATTGAATACATTGGAATGTTGATTTTCGTCGTTTACTGACCTTGGGGGGACATTGCATGGATGTTAATGAGGAGGCTTGCTCAAGACAAAGCACAAACGAAGAAAATCCTCTGTTTGCACAGCAAGTATACCATTAAACTATACACCATAAGAGGAGGACATGGATCTTGTTTATTATGGAGAAGTGCATCATATCATAGTTTAATCACCAAAAGGGCCTTAAAAATATTGCCTTGTTATGTGGGATTTGAGGTGGTCCTGAGAGGTAAATTATGCCCCCTTCTGATGCCCTTAATTATGTGACAAACCACCCTTGGTTCAAGTTATTAATAATCAGGAATGCCAGAACTCCAGGATTAGCATAATAATTATGGCTTTCTTTTTTGGTTCATGGGTTCGACTTAGCACGTTCATCAAGAAATAAAAAGGAATGAACACATCCAGAACAATCATCTCCATCACTGCACCAGGATTTGTTCCCCCCTTCCAAAGAGATCATGCACGGAGGAGAGAGAGAGAGAGAGAGAGGAAAGAATACCCACCTCAAAACCCTAACCAGAAACAATGTCGTGGGACTTCAAAAGTGAAGAAAGATAATCAAGAAACCAGCAATGAGTTCACACTGTAATTATAGATGCGATCTCCCGTCACATGGGCTTCATGGGAATGCTTTGATTCCTTTAACAAAAGCAAGAGAACACAGTTAAACACACGAGGATCAAAAGTGGGGAATTTACCCTAGCCACATGCTTCCTCCTGGGGACCATCAAGGCAAAGCAAATGATAAAATAGGTACAGTAATTAATCAACAGGAGTAATAATAAGAGCATGAGAAGATCCCAAAAAGCTAGTGCTATAAAGGAGAGGTTGGTTACTCTCAATGACACTGCTTACTATAAAACTACACATACCAAAGCCCCCGAATCCCATAAAAAGATAGGAGACATGTTCATTTAAAATGATGATTTGCATGGGGGATTGCACTCACCTTCTTTTGCTTCCAAAGAACATTTCATGCCTTGGGAAATGTTGGTGTTTTTTTTGTATGTGGTTGCCTACGATTTACAACTATTTATGTTGCACGTACAAAAGTTTGGTTCGAGCACATTAGCTATCGTGCGCACGTCATGTTTGCACTTAGGCTCCGTTTTGTTTCGCGAATATTGGATGATTTGAAAAACATCTTTCTAAAAACGATTTGCTTGAAATAATTAGTCAATATTTTCATTACCAACAACAATTTATATATAAGCATTTTCATAGAAGACGAGAATATTTTTCATTCGTTCATTTTTGTAATATATACAAGCGACCCTTTTTTAGAAAAAAATGTTTCTCAAATCATTCAATTTCTGTGAAACAAATTGAAGCTTAGACTAAAAAATTTGATCTCAGATGGCAAGAGAAGAAGTGGAAAATAGATCTGGACAATCCAATATGCTAGTGGTAGTGATGATATGTTCATATCGTAAGGAGGTAAGTGCACCGTGTACAGTTATTGCATATATTTAGATGTCCCAATTCCATAAAGGAAGCTCGTTAAGTGCTTTTTTTTTTACTTTACATTGTAAAAGGTAAAGAAGAAACAAAATGTTTTTTTCTTTTCCATTGCAGAAAGGCAAAAGAAGAAAGAACTGTCTCCTAAATTCACCCAACAAAGTCAATGGAACGTCCATATTGACAATAAAATTAATTAGTTAACACAATGTTTAGAAGAGCGATTAATCCCTTTGTATGTCCAACTAAATTAAGGTAAATAATATCTCGAGAAACAAAGATATCCGCAATAAACCCTAAAAAAAAAAACATTTCTCTTCGACATATTTCTACATTGTAAGACAATTACATTCATACACATATAATATTTTCGCTTTGCGTAGGTTGACATAACATGAACAAAATAGCTGATTGTGAGCAAAATGATGAATTAGAAGCTGGCATAAATGAGGAGAGATGATGTTCCAAATTTATGATAAGAAAAGAAGAAAATTATAGGAAAAAAATATAAAAAAATTCCAAAACTAAATACAGCCAATTTAATTGCTCTCTCAAGTGTGATTTTCTTTTCTTTTTTGGGTATAATAAATATCATCTTGTGGCACGGCGTTCGGTGAAGATAACAAGCAAATCCTTGCTTAAGAGAGAAATCTCACAAAGTCGATGAAAAAAAAAATTCCCCAAAATCCAAAAACGTCATAAACACACCTTTTATAGGGTGTTAACCCTAATCCTGACCCTTACTAGGATTTGAATCATCAAAAACGAAAAATTACAAAAATACCATTAAAATAAAATTAAATCCGAAAAAAATAGAAATCTCCATCTAGACGACCCCAAATCACCCAAATCCATCGTTAGTCACGTCCAAAAGCCATGAGTATTGATCCGGATGCCGTTTTGTTTCATACGGCCGAATTTGAGCTTGATCCGACGTCGTCGACCTGGTCCGCCAGTTCTAGTCGCATCTACTGTTTCGTCTTTCCATTGGATTTCTGCAGATCCAATCGATCGAGAAACGCACTACTCATATCATCCGCATCAACATGTCTGTCACATTGAATCTGGTAGGCTCTGATTCATAGTTAGTTAACTGACACAGTCCATTCTTAATGGAGCGAATGGATGGACCAGGACTGGTCCAAATCATCTTAAGATTGGAATATGGCATTGGATGGACCATTTCCACAGTTCACTTTTCAGTTTTCAAGGAAAACGTAGCAACCTCCGTTCGTTGTCACTCCCCATATCTGTCGTGGTCGAGCTAGGAATGGCCTGCTGGTTTGTGACTACAAGTTCCTCTGAGTGTGACTACATGACAAGCTCTTTAGCAATAGAATGGGGAAAAAAAAAAAGATCTGTATATGGTTATATTGACATAGATATGTTCTACATTAAGTACGTGCTAGTAGGCGTGAGAATTGAGACGACCCTCGAAGTATCGGTAGCTCTTAACATGGGCATTTTTTGTCGGCCAAATTTGAAATTACGTAATGGAACGAAACTTGGCTCTTATGTGTGACTCGAGATGTTCATCGACATCTTGTATCTCTACCAACTTTAGTTTTGTACGGAGGTACATAGATGTATCAGGTGCATATACTTGATTCACACATACTACATTCAAAATGGGTTGCATGCGTGCGCTCATAGATACCGTAGACTTGATTACACTAAGCAACAGACAAAGACTCACTAAACCAACTTCATTAGTTTCCTATGATGGGGTTTGTTACACAGATTGAAGAGTTAAACTACATTTTGTTATGATGACCAAAAAAAAAAAAAACCCTAGATAAGTAACTCTTTTTCGGCACATGGTCCATGCCCGAATGTCGTAGAAAGGTCCCATAATTGCGAATATGTATGTTGTTTCGTTGGAAATTCATGTCGCCTCTCTCTTAACATGGGGCCTAGTAGAGATTTTTGTTGAGCATTGTCACAACTATTATGCGCCAATCAAATCGAAACATTGCACGATGCTCAATCTCAAATCAATTTAGGTGTAACTGTTACATATTACTTCACATATCTTCACTATGAGCTCTAGTGAAAAGTTATATGCAATGTCCAAGTACATGATATTTGTACTTTTCACTCGCATTCCCTATACAAATTAATCGGAAACATTACTTTTAACTATATATTAGACCTATGCAAGGTGAGTAAAATGTCTAAGATTAATTAGGTACTCGTTAAGCTTTGTGAAATTTGCTTCATGCAATGTAATTTTTTTTTTTTTTTTTTGCATTTGATTTAGGTACTTTTCTTTGCTTTTTCAATCTTTGAGGTACCATGGAAAATGTTCTTGCCTTGTTCTATTGCCTTAAATTATCTTCTCAACTCTATCATACCTAATATGCTGAGTAAGTTAATTTTGAAGGTAACTATGGCTAGGAAAGTGAGTATTTCCTTTAAGGAAAAGAAGCCGAAGGGTCCTATTTTGCGGTTAGGCGTTTCAAAATATACAATCTCCTCCTTTCCAAGGCCTAGACCCTGAAAAAGAATGCACTACTACTTAGTAGTGCCTGATAAAATCATTAAAGAATATTCCACTTTAAGCCCCTAAATTTCCATTACTACCACCATATAAGGTGTGACGCTCAAAACGTCACGGGTGACATGTGTCCTTTCTCTTTCGCTTTATCGTTTAGTTATAGTTACGCATGCGGAAGCACAAGAAATTTTCTCATTCGTCCGGTACAAGACATCGCACGAGTTTGATTAATTTACTTACATGAGCTTTTGCAACTTCAGTACATCATCCAAGCCAAATACAAAATACGAAAGTCTTGGAAAAAGATTTGGATCAACTAGCTCAATTACTCCAACAGTTAACCTACACATTAACCAAGCCATCATCCAACTCAGGGGTTGATGGCTACCAGCATCATCTCGTCCCCTCCATCGTCATGTCCAGGGGGACCATCCTACACATATGAACAATAAAGGAATGAGCCCAAACCCAGCAAATGAAACTTCTAGGTTTAAGGTAGGAAGCTTACCACACAACTTGATATCAAACAACATGCGCACATGACAATCAAGCATGTATGCCGAGTGCATGAGCAATTATCTTACGTTTTCTATTATGATATGACAATATGACACAACATTATTTCACTTAGATGCCTGATGGCATAACATGTTTTCATGAGTGACCATCAATTTCAGCTTATTCATTTACAGGCATGCCTATATGTATGTATAAATATATGGATCCATTGCATTGGGTATTTTATTTCTACTCCCGAACACTCCTGGGGCATCCCTATACAAGGGGCATCTCAACTCATGAGGCATCCCGTAATACTCCATGGGGAATCGCCAATCACATAACAGAAGCATCTCCACTTCGATGTATCTTGAAACTCTCCTCGAGGCATCCCAACTCATGGGGCATTCGACACACGAGGCATTGTCACCATTTAATTTAGGGATAGTGAAATTATATTATTCTCTTGCAAAGAATAATATACAAACATTCACATGTGTTTCAGCATGTATATCTACCTTCGTGATTCGTCTCGTATTCCTTAACACCATAAAATGCATATATCCGCACAATCGCATAAGAAATATTAAATAATCATCTTTAGTAGGTAGACATATTCAAAAGATATGAACAATGGTGGATTTGATTAAATCGTGACTCAAGTAAATATGGTAGAATAATCGAAAATAATTAAATTTAGAAAAGAAATCAAACTTTGTAAACGAATTCAGATTCGGAAAAACCTTTTCGGACTCAAAAAACTCGTTAGACCTAGAAAGTTTTGATAAATGTTCAAATGTAGAAAACGAATCGGACTTTGGACACTCATCAAATTCAGTAAATTCTGAAAACTTATCGGATGCAAAAAACGAATCGGACTTAGAAATATATTAGAGTCAAAAAGTGTTTCAAACTGAAAAGGTGTTTTAGACTTAGTAAGCATTTCAAATTCGGAAAGCTATTTTAGATTTAGAAAACCATTTCGGTCTCGGAAGATATTTCGACTCAAAAAACTAATTTAGACTCAAAAGCTATTTCGGACGCGGAAAATCATTTCAAACTTGGAACTCTATGTCGGACTCGGAAAACCATTTCGGACTCAAAAAGTTATTTTAGACTCACATAATAGTTTAAAACAAGAAAATAGTTAGACTCGTAAAGCGGTTCATACTAAAAAATTACATGACATGCATTTCAATACTAATGTCTACCTTCTTGCTTCATCATATATTCCTCAAAATCATGACATGCATCAGCCAAGCAATCAAGTAGAAAACAACGTATGAACATGCTCATTATATGGATATGATCGGTAGGAATCGAACTCAGCATCTCGGACATCGGACTCATCACACTCGACTCGGCACATCGATTCGTAACATCAAATTTAGCACATTGAATTCAAAAAATAAATTCGAACTTAGAAAGTGAATTCGGATGTCTTCGGAACTAGAAAACGTATTCAAAACTAGAAAGCGTGTTCGGAACCAAAAAGAGTGATCATAGCCAAAAAGTGTTTCGCGAACATGATATTACTAATACCACACTTCCAAGTTCAAACTCCTCACTCTTACATGCGACATTTCACAACCCATGACAATAAATGAAACATTTTGTAGGCGTGTAAGCACTCATCAAAACAATCAAGCAATCGCAACATCTCCACATTATTATTGCAGATACTCGTACCTAACGTTAGATTCAACTATAATTACACCTATCCACCAACCAAGTCAAAAGTGCCAAGTAAAGTCACCTAACTTTACACCTAAAGATTTTACTTACCTCGAGCGAGACTCGAACGACCAAAGCTCGAAGCATATTGATTTCTCTTGAAAGATGAAGTCTTCGTCTTTAGATCCAGAAGTAAAACAGAGTTTCGTTCTGAAGTTTGAAAGCAAGGAGGGTTTTTGGCTGTGGTAAGAATTTTTGCTTCTGAAGTTACCAATAATCAATATGATGACTTTTTGGAGCAAGGATTACAAAGTGTAGATTTGCATAATGATGATTCTGAAGTAAAGAAAATCACAAGTGTTGTTCATGTGGATTACCTAGTGCTCATGGTAATCATGCCTAATCAATGAGTATACGTGTCTTCACCTTAAGAAAACAACCGTTCACTCATGCAAAATAGAGAAAAGACATATGTTCTTTCATGCAATGCAATATGGAATGCCAAGACTTACATGTGGCTTATGAAATTAACAAATGTCATTGGAAGATGAATTCATCTTGCTCTGACCACGTATGAAAGGGAAGTCTTCATCAATCCTTAACCAAAGTAAAGGTAATAACAAAACTTATAAATATCCTTAGAAATTAAAATCCCATGGCGTATTAGTCAAAATGTTCGATACGAAAATTTTTCAAGAAGATTTAACACGTGAACATGAAATCCGGTTGTCCATTCTAAATGCTAGTAAGTTCAAAAACATTTTTACAATCATATCCACTAAAATTGTTTGTAACAGTGCCGGATGTTAAGGAAATGTCAATTCATTTAACTCGAAAATTCGATATTCACATATTTCGGAGAAGAAGCATGTCGTCCCCCGCCGACAACTAAGATGACGCAATATTAAAATTAACGTCGCCGTATACGTCAACGCTTGTCGATATAATTATGACGCGTCATGCTCGGGACGATCACGGTCGCGGCAAATTACCGGTCGAATTTCTCCGCGCCCCCGCGAGATTACGGTCCGCCAAGGTTTCTGCGTGCCCGCCCGAATTATAAGCTGAATAATGCTTAGCTTTATAGCCTAAACATCACTTACCTTATATGGAAAATTTCCAGGACGTCGCATGATGTTCTAGTCTTTGGGTTGTTTTTTAAGTACATTAATCTATTACCATTGTTTTTTTTTCAAGTAATTTTGACATTAACAAACAGGTTTTGCACGTGGCATTATGTCTTGCCAGGCATGTGGCGCTGGCAAGAGAGAGAGAGAGAGAGAGGGGAGGGAGGGGCTTGAGCAAAACATCTTACTTCATGTTCATAAATGCATAACGTTACAAAAATGCTGGGGTACTTGTGCATAATATACATTACATTACATACACATATGAGATGGGCTACTCCTATTCGTCAGAGAATTCCTACCTACAACCTTAAAAAAAAAAAAAAAAAAAACATGCCATTAGAGGCAATCACTTTCTCTTTCCTCCCTTCTTTTTTTTTTTTTTTTTGGCTTTTTTATGAAAAAAGAAAATAAGAAAAAAAATGACTATTGGGTCAGAATTTCAAAACGCCTTTCCCATTTTTTTTGTCCCCTCATTTTGTACCCTCCCCATGGCTCCACAGCCACCAGCGATTCCCCAATCCGTCGTCACGTATACTTAAGCTTCGATTCACGCCGTTGATCTTGTGGGGCCGGAGGATCGGTCAACCGCTTAAATATGATGGGCGCGCCGTGCTGCGGGTACAAGAGCATCAGCACCGTCGGCGCGTGCCGGTAGCTCGGCGCGAGGACGAACGAGAACCGCTGGATTATGATCGCCAGGGCCAGCTTGGCCTGCAGGAGGGCCAGGTTCTGGCCGATGCAGTTCCGGGGACCCAAGCCGAAGGGGACGAACGCCCCCGGGTGCCTCGCCGCCCGGGCCACGCCGTCCGCGAACCGGGCCGGGTTGAACTCGTTGGCGTCGCTCCCCCATATGGCCTGGTCGTGGTGGAGGGCCAGGATCGGGATCAGGATCTCGGTCCCGCGGGGGATCTGGTAGCCGTTGAGCTCCGCGTCCGCCCTGGCCCGCCGGATCATCGCCACGACCGGAGGGTATAGCCGCAGGGATTCGTTCACTACCATGGTCAGCTGCACAGAGGATGAAGAACATGAAACATTTGACGAACTAAAAATCTCAATGCGAGCAGTGCGGGGGTAAAAAGGGAAAGAGGAAAAACAAAAAAAAACAAAAAGACAGAGACGAGCGTTACCGTCTTGAGCTTGACAAGGTCGTCCTTGGTGGGGACGTCACGTGACCCGCACACCCTGAGGACCTCATCACGTGCCCGGACCTGCCACTGCGGGTGCATCGCCAGGAGGACTGTCGTCCACGTCAGCAGGTTCGACGTGGAGTGCTTGCCGGCGAAGAAGAACCCCTTGCACTCCTCCACGATGTCGTTCACCGAGACCGCGTCCGACGAGTTCGAGGCCTGGATCATCAGCCCCAGCAGATCGTTGGGTCCGCTCCGGATCCGGCACCGGCTCCGTCCCTCGAGCGCCGCCTCGTCGCCGCCGTCTCCGTCGCCACTGCTGGACTCCTCTTTCCGGCGATCGATGAGCTTAAGGAGCGACTTCTTTATTTCCCTGTCCAGCTTCCAAGAGACTATGTTCCTCTTCGTTGGCAAGAACCTGCCAGAAAGACCAGAAGAAAGTGAGTTCAATGCGAAGAAAGAATTCCCGGTTTCTCGCCGACAGAGCCCCCGGAACGCCAGTTTCTAAAAGATTTAACGGGTGGGCGATGATGGGTAGTCGCTTGATCAGTTTTTTTCACCTGTAGCCAGGGATGAAGACCTTCTGGAAAACGTCGGCGGCGAGGAGCATCTGCCGAGCTTGAAGCCTGAAAATGGCCTTGCCGTCTTCGTAGCTGATGCCGAACGCCGTTTTGGTGATGATGTCCTCGGTCAGGTTCTGGAGCCACTCCGAGACCTCAAGCTCGACCTCTCCCGATTTGGACATCAATGCCTCCCACTTCTCCAACATGCTCATCACGCTGCTCGCCACCACCGGCACCAGCAACTGCCACCGCACAGCAAGAAATCCGACAAGAACAAGACGCGAGTCAATCGATCTGCGTTGACTGATCGAGCGTTTCTTGATGTGATTGAAAAAAAAAAAATTTCCCCGCGGGGGATTCTCTCGGGGAGGGAGCCTTTTTATTTTTATTTTTAATAAATTTGCTTACTTTGAGATTCTCCATGTAGAAGGTGGGGAGGATGATCTTGCGGTGGTGAGCCCATTTCTCGCCCCTGAGGCTGAGGAGGCCGTCGCCTTCGAGCTGCTTCACGAGGGGGTGCGACTCGCTCTTCTCGTAAAACTCTGACTGCTTGGAGGTGAAGATCTCCCTGATCAAGTCGGGGTCCGAGACGGTGAGCCGGACTGTGGGACCGAACCACACCAGAAACGTCGACCCTGCGAATCATTTATTTTCCACGAAACAAGATTAGCACGATAAGATTTATGACGGCGATGATAATGTGGGCATTAGGAATTTTTTTCAAAGTTAAGGCGGGGAAGATGTATAAGTTAAGAACAGATGGAAACAGCTGCCAAAGGGCGAAAGGCGGGGCTTTTCTTGCACCAAGAAGGAACTACCACAAGGCCTCAAGTGGTAAGTGGGAAGTTTTGCTTAAAGAGGAATGAGCAGGATTACACGACAACCATTAAATTCAGAAGGGGGAAGGGGGCATGGATAGTGTAGACCCTACCACCACCACCACCCAGAAAGACGGACAACTCAAGAACAGTGTCACTAACAAACACAAAGGGAACTTCATTGTCACATACAAAACTTCCATGACAAACCAAAAAGAAAGTGGACAAGAAGCAGCCAGCGCGAGAAGAAAACGTAGCTCCACCCCCCTGTCCTCAGCAAAGTAAAGACTGAATTTTTGTAAATGCCTAACCGTTTGAAAATCGAAGTGGGGATAGGGGGAGAGAGAGAGAGAGAGAGAGAGAGAGAGAGAGGTGGAAGACTGGAAGCAAGAAGCATTAATAAAAAGAAAAGAGAAGGAAGAACCCCACCCAAAGAAAGGTCCAAAACCTCAACAACTTCAACATCAAGAAGAACACGCAAAACTCAAAAAACCCACAAACCCCAAAAGATTAGAAGAAAAAAAAGAAAGAAAGTAAGGGGGAGGAGGCGAGAGGACTGAAAAGCCGTTAAAAGAATTACCCTGTAGAGAGAGAGAGAGAGAGAGAGAGAGAGAGCTCGAAAGAACAAAACAGTAAGCCGCTGAAATTCAAAAGGAAGGAAAAACCTCAAAGGGGGCCAAAGGAACATCATCTCGCTGAAGTACATTTGCAGTCACTCTAATCATCAACCCGCACCAGAGGGAAAAGATTACCCAAAGAACCATTTCTCGCTAATGCAAAACGTTTTGAAATGAATGGAAAGGGGGAAGATTTTTTTTTTTTTTTTTTTGGTTGCGAGAAAGTAAAGTACCGTAAATCTTCTTCCAGTGGTGGTAGAAGGAGAGGACCCTGGGGAGGATGTTGTGGGAGAGGGGGGGCGCCATGGGCTGCGACGACGCCTTCATCATCATCCCCACCAGCTCCTTCACGTTCCCGATGAAGAACCGATACGGCGGCCCCCTTATGCCTTGCCGAGAGAAGTGATCCTCGATCCTCCTCGGCCCCCACCACAGCACCGCCGCGACCCTCAGTGCAGCCCCCGCCAGGGCCGCGCATATCACCGCCAGCTTCAGCCACCGGAACGCCTCGTCCTCCATGCTTAGAGAGAGAGAGAGAGAGAGAGAGAGAGAGAGAGAGAGGGTCTCGTTTCTACTTCTTCTTCTTCTTCTTTCTCTCGCTGTTGAGTGATTTTTTGTTCTCTTATATGACAGAGAGCTCTGGCTACTTGTTAGTGTCTCCGCTTTTTAATACCACGCGAGAGAGAGAGAGAGAGAGAAACAGAGAGGCTTTCGTATTATTAGTAGCAAGAGCAACGGCGTAGGGGCCGCCATCGGAATTCTAAGGGTCAACGAATTAGGTGCTTCTTTTATTATTTTTCCTCTTTTCTTCTTCCCCCATCTTGGACGATTTTACCCTTTCTCTTTTTTCTACCTTGGAATAAAAGACAAAAAAAAATTTGGCATTTCATTATTCCCGAAAATATTATTGCTTCCCATGTTTTAGGGTCGGGATATCCCGGAATCATATGTTTCCATTGTGCTATAAGGTCTTATTAACAAGTACTCTTGGGCAATTTTATACCGTAACAAACGAATAAGTAATTTCATTTCGTTTTCAATGCATGATCATGTACAGCACAAGAAAAACAGTGTTTCGAAAAATGACAAAATGCGTAACGAATGTCCTTAAGAAAACTTGCTAACAAAATCCCCAATAACATGAGATTTGATCCAATATTATCATTGTATAATCTTCCAATTAATAACCCCCACTCCCCCCTCTCTATCTCTCCAAATATAAAAGTACTAAGTACATTAAGTTTAATGATTAAGAATATGGCCATCCTCAAAGAACAACATAGAATGTACTTGTTGGGCATATAAGTTTATAATTAAGTGTGACATTCCATTTGTTTTTTTTTTTTTTTGGCCAGGGGGGTGCATGTGTTGTGCTGGTTACAGCAAAATGAGGTATGTTATACGTTAATCATTCATTAATACACACGCGCTCGCTAAACAGGACGGGCGACGGAGTTTTTAAATAATCATCTCTCTATGCTGCTCTCCCCTAGAGACAACAAGATGATTTAAACTTGATAATAGGAATGTGAATCGTAAATGCAGAAACGAAAACATTAACTAATGGAAGAAGAATTCCACATTGTTGTACATCATGGAATTAGTTTAACGATGCTTTCGAACATAAAACGGACACGCATGGAAAATCGTCGCCATTTTGACTATAGTTGAATCTTTTTCTAAGTTCATTAGGTTAAGGTTAGCATGTATGAGATTTGTTGTGAACTCCATAGTATCTAATAGATTGACGGATAAAGAGATCCTTTCGGATCAGGTCATGCATTAATTTTTTTTTTGTTAGGATTTAATTGGGATTATTTGCATTCAAGGGGTAAAACTGAAAAATTAGTGACATCAACCTCAAGGTCATTTACAGATCAATATCAAACTCGACAAGATCCGCAGTCCGATGGTTATGCCGCCACAACTTGTTGGCTGGGAGGACACATTCGGACCTCCCATTTTCTCCCACAAGTTGACCTGATTGAATCCTTGGTCAAATCATGGTTGTCATCGGAATCCGATCTTATCGAGCATAAATGCAAGAATCGTGCCCAATTTCCAATGATCCAAACTAAGCTTTGACCACTTTCTAATCATGTAAATCCGATACGTCAGTGGCAAAAGGAAGATGAACTGTGGGAATGTGTTGGGGGCTTGTTGGTCTCTCTCGTTTTCGGATGTAAAGTAGATTCGTCCATCATCTAGTCACATGAAAATGTGAATACAATTTCCGAAGCACGGGGTTTCGCCACTGCTTTTCTTTTGTTTTTTTACGCACGCAAGCTGGTAGCTTATGAATACAATTTCAGCTGGTCATTTTATAGCTTAGGAGTGTTTTGAATATGGATTTTGGAAGATGCTGGAAGAATATGTCCTGATAGAACAAATCGACAACTGAATAGAAATGAAAGGAAAAAAAACTGCAAGTAGGTGGTTGTGCAATAATAATCGTTGCATTTATGTGTGACTCGACCTCACCGTTATATGTTATGACAGAACAAACCGACTCATCAATCTAACATTATATTGGGCAACCGATAAATAAACATTACCAACATAACTTATCTCTAAGCCTACCATCTTATACGAAGCAAGAACAAGTAGCATAACGTAAAAGTAGATTCGCCGTTCATTTAGTCACATGAAATGCGAATTCAATTGGCGAAGAACGGGATTTAGACATCACTTTAGTATGGTCATATTATAGCCTAGGAGGATTTTGAATATGCGATCATCCTGACAGAATAGACCAACCACTAAATAGAAAAGAAAAAAAATGATAATTAGATGGTTGAGCAACAATAATCGTTATATTTGCGTATGACTGACCTCACCATTATACATTCTAACCGAACAAACCCACTCGTCAATCCAAGATTAAATTGGGTAACCGATAAATAGACATTACCAACATAACTTACTTTGAACTTTGCCGGATTGCATGTGTATTTATAATGTAAGAACAAGTCATCCTATAGCTTATGAGGATTTTGAATATGTGGTGTGGCCATATAGATTTGGAAGATGTTCGAAGAAACCACACCGTTCTAAATAGAAAGGAAGAAAGAAAATGCGAGGAGGTGGTTGAGGAATAATAATTATTACATTCACTTATGATTAATCTCACTATTATATGTTCCGAATTGAATAGACCGACTAGTCAATCCAAGATTAAATTGGGCAATCGATAAACAAACAATACCAATTTCGGAAAAAAAAAAAAAAGGACATTACCAACATAACTTATCTCCAAGTCTATCGGCTTGCGTGTGTAAAAGTAGATTTGTCGTTCATTTAGTCACATGAAAATGTGAATTCAATTTGTGAAGCACAAGACTTGGGCATTACTTCAATTGGTCATCTTATAGCTTAGGAGGATTTTGAATATGTGGTGTGGCCGTATGGATTTGGAAGATGTTTGAAGACACCCCACAGTTATATGTCATGACAAAACAGACCAACAACTAAATAGAAAAGAAAAAAAACTTCAAGTAGGTGGTTGAGCAATAATAATCATTACATTTATGTATGACTGACCTCATCGTTATACGTTCGACTGAAACGCACCGACTCAATTATCCAAAATTAAATTGGGCAACCGATAAATGGACATTATCAACGGAACTTATCTCTAAATCTATCGGCTTGCGTGTGTATATACAAAGTAAGAACAAGTGGTACGACGTAAAAGTAGATTCATCGTTCATTTAGTCACACGAAAATGTGAATTCAATTTGCACAAAGCATAGGATTTGGGCATTACTTTAGCTGGTCATCTTATAGCCTAGGAGGGTTTTGAATATGTGGTGTGGCCATATAGATTTGGAAAATGTTTGAAGACACCACACAGTTGCATGTCATGACAAAACGGACCGACAACTAAATAGAAAGGAAGAAAAAAACTTCTAGTAGGTGATTGAGCAATAATAATCATTACATTTATGTATGACTAATCTTCTTGTTATACGTTTTGACGAAAGCAGACCGACTCAATAATCCAAAATTAAATTGGGCAACTGATAAATAGACATTACCGACATAACTTATATCCAAGTCTACCGGTTTGTGTGTGTATTTACAAAGCAAGAACAAGTAGTATGACGTAAAAGTAGATTCATCGTTCATTTAGTCACATGAAAATGTGAATTCAACTTATGAAGCGTAGGATTTGGGCATTACTTTAGCTGGTCATCTTATAGCTTAGGAGGATTTTGAATATGTGGTGTGGCCGTATGGATTTGGAAGATGTTCGAAGACACCACACCATTATACGTCATGACATAACAAACCCACAACTAATAGAATGGAAGAAAAAAACTGCAAATAGGTGGTTGAGCAATAATAATTGTTGCATTTATGTATGACTGATCTCACCGTTATACATTTTGACTGAAGCAGACCGACTCATCAATCCAAAATTAAATTGGGCAATCGATAAATAGATTACCGACATAACTTATTTCCAAGTCTGGCTTGTTTGGGTGTTTACAAAGTAAGAACAAGTAGCATGACGTAAAAGTAGATTCGCCGATCATTTAGTCACATGAAAATGTCAATTCAAGCATGGCGAAACACGAGGATCTCGCCGCTACTTCACTGGTCATCTTGCAGCTTAGGAGAATTTTGGATATGTGGGGTGGCCATATGGATTTGGAATATGTTCGAAGTAACTACACTGTTATACGTCTTGTGAGAACAAACCGACAAGTAGGTGGTTGAATAATAATAATCGTTACATTTATGTATGACCACATCGTGATACGTTTTGATAAAACAGATCGACTCGTCAATATATATATGAACAATGATTTCCACGGACTTGTTCAAAGGTGATCACAAAGATATTGTTACCCATGTATGATGCCCACTCTTTGTTGGAGAACTCATGGAGTGTAGATAATTTGACCATACACACTATATGACATGCGATAAGCATTTCAAAAGACCCACGAACGCAGCTCTTTCTACTCCTTACACATGAAGCCAAAGCCAAAAGCCACAACGCATACACATTCATGCTTAATCACCCCTCTCTATCTCTCTCCCTCTCTTGCCTTCAATCGTTACTTTCTCTCTGTCCATGCATACTCGTCTCTCTCCCTTTAACCGCTAGCGAGAACACAAGAGAGGAAAAGAAGTAGATGGTGGGTTGAACGTCCAATTGCAAAATCGCACATTAACTTATATTAGACCCATTTTTGGGGAAAGAAAATGGAAGAGGGTATAGATTGGAGGAAGGGCGGGCACAAAGGGGGTTGTTGTCTTGGAATGTTGCTCTTAAATTTTGGTCACATGGGAACAAAATGGCCGTCGAAATTAGGGTTTTTGTGGCCCTTAGGTGGGGAATACATGCCCGCCAGTCGACCCAACAGCCGGTGCCCCACCCCAAAGACACTCACTCCCTCATCTTGTCCTAATGCACCCAAGACATGCTGGGGCCTTGTGCCCTTTCACGGGTCCTACGTAAATTTAATGTCAAGTCCTACATCATGTGTTTGTTTGTAGTAGCCAAATTAACTCATGTTCCTTCTACATGGTCTAATGGAAGTTTTCCCAAGAATGATTGGATGCAACTCGATTCCTACTACTTCTTCTTCTTCTCAGCCTATTAGGTCACTCGCTCATGATGTGGGTGTGTTCCTCTCTCGTTCTGCTTTCCCCGACTCTTTAATAAGGGAAGTAGCTTGACCATTGAGTCACCCATCAACTTGTTCGGTGACCGAATTGTAGCGTGTGCATCCTCGTGGTCTAAGTCTCGAAGAAGCATACCTGAAATGATGTCTTTTGGAACATACATCCACTCGGGTGTGGCTTCGGATTCTACTTAAATGTAAGAATCTCAACTCATCAATTGTCAAAACACAAGATTTGCAATTAACTCATCCTAGGTTTTTCTTTCTTTCTTTCTTTTTTTTTGGGGGTTATTCACTCTGGGTGATCAATGTATGGTGGTGGATTCTTGGCTCTGTACCACACAGAGTTGAAGGGAAGATCTGAATTTGTCCTTCACTGCCCGTTTGCCCTGTCTCTTTTGCTTCAGTTGGATAAGGCTGATGCATCTAAAGAGGAGACTTTTAGAAAAGGAGGAGTAGCAAGAGAATCTGACCAGGTCTGGACATGATAAAACAAGAAAGGAAAAATAAATAAGAGAAAGAAAGGATGGATTTTCTCTTTATTTTTCTTAATGAAAAGTTCAGCAGAAAGAGCTAAAGGACAAAAGTATGTGCAATCACACAACAGGGCTGTGTGGTGTTTTCGTAAATGAACAAAAATCATTCAACCGGAAAAGCCTGCAAATGATGGTGATGATGATGAAGCTCCCCCCTTCCTCCTCCTTCCTTTGCCAATTTTCATATGTTTTCTTCCTCCTTGATTCTTTTCTTTTCTCTATCTTTTTCAACCCATGTTGTTACTTTTGTGCCATGTGATTTCTGTAGAAATTAAAAGGGAAAAAGAGAGGCTGCAAACAATATATATATATATATATATATATATATATATTATATAAAAAAATAGATTTAGAAATCTCGCATCTAATGTCAAAATAGACCTATCATTTTGAAATCTTTTAATTTGCTCTGTATTTTTATCCAACTTTTTGTGATACGAATTTTCGGGAAATATCAACCTACTCTATGAAGGGAGGTATTGAATCATCTACATAAATTCGTTATTCAAACTTTATTTTGGATGGACTAATTAATGATGGTCTCGCTCGCTATGTAGTTCCGTGGAAGGAACAATAAATTAGGTGCTGCAACACTCGTAGAAGACTAATGAGTCGTTCATTCGAGCTTGAAATTTCGATAAGAGGGTGGTCTGTGCAACGTTGAAGGGAGAAACAATGTGTGACCTTTTTATTTGCGTCAGGTAAATTGATACGCATCTACCGTCTATGGTGGATTTTCTATGAACGATTTTGTTTAATAGCTTCATTGTTTGGAACAAGCAGTAATAGTCCCACACGAGATGCCGAGTAGATCAAACTGCTCCAGCCCACTTATGTGCCCTCCCTATATATTTCCACTCTTAGTCAGCACAAAATTTCGCACTATCGACATACATTTGCTCGAAGAGAATCGGGGTATTAGGTCTAAACTTTTGTTTCGCGAGATGTGTATTTGCATTGCGGTTCCTTAAGCACACATCCACGTAACTCATTTAAGGCTTCATCCACGTAATGGAAAGCTTGAACTCCAAGGATGTTCTACATAAGAGACGTCGTGATTTGAACAAGGGATTTGGAGTATATATAACAAGCATTTGAGCCTTATGACATGTTTATTTGTATGTATGTATCACCAAGGCATGCATTATCTATGAAACCATTTTGTTTACACCAGAAGATAGCTAAATCTTTTGAACCGACGTACAGTGGGTTTAGTTAGTTAATTTAGTTTGGTTGGTGTGATCGGCATTGTTATCGATATTTGTATGGTGCAAAAATTGTGGCCCTCAACAAACATGCAATACAAGCTATCGAGGAGCGACGAAGTATAGATCAACAATTGTATGACATGAATATCGACATCTACAAAGAAGAATTATCGACAGCCACGTGGAATCAACATTGACAAGTAGCCGAGACTTGTTCAAAAAGTTCATCGACTGAGCAAGCAAACGCTTGGCCATTTCAAAATCTCGCGAGGTGTCTGAAGCAAGGGGAGGAAACGAGGATAAGATTATTGCCTGAAGGCATGGGTAGCAAGTGACAATAGAGTAAACCCAATAGCCTTGGAAGTTGTAACCGTTTGCGAATCAGACCGGCTTGCGACTAGGGGTCTGGTGTTGGGGTGAGGTTCCTATTCCCTTGCGGTAGGAAAGTACGTAGGTCTCACTCATAAACCGCTATTGTTATATACACTCTTTTTCGCTTGTAATTAAGTGATGCAACGAAAGGTGCGAGTTACTAAATATAATGAAATCATTTCTTTGGACGTAACCTTAATTTAAGGATGAATCATGATAAAATTTCGTGTCTCAATTTCTCTTTCTCTTTACGTTTTGCTTCGTTGTGATTGTGCACCGAATCCTAACAATTTGGAATCTCGGGAGTGCGGTTATATTGAGAAATAAATGCTAGTGAACGGTTGTAATTAGTGGGGCTATGTGTATGGTGGCATGTAACAACGGAGGGACACTAACAACACATACTGCGGATGTACTTATCTCGGTTTATTAATTTTGTTGTCTTTTTAGCTTTCATCATTAGAGCCTTTTGCCTTTAAATTTGCTATTCATCTTCATTGTAACGCTGATCGAGTGTCTATTTGAAATTACCATTGAACCCATTTCATAAAAAACCAAAAATCAACTTTCGGTGAAAGATTTTTCATTATTTCGATCGTTACCCATTTTGGTGAAGCGGACCGATTTAGTTATTATTGATCTCGGGGCACGAGCATAGAGGTCCAAGCTTACCTAGAAACCCACAAAACACTATGCAAACTTCATGAAATTGTTAAGTCCGGACATTTGCCCTATGCAAGTGGCCCCGACACAAAGTTGTCCGACGGAACTGGTAGGATCTGAACTCAAAGAAACTATGCTCATCCAATTTTATTATGAAAAAAAAAAAACAGGGAAAACAAAAGAGAATTTCACACGAGAGATGGAGGGGCTGTTTAACCTTTGGATTGTTAGTGACATCTATGTGTCCTAAATAGTTGGAACCTATGGCTTTGTCAAGAACCGAAAACAAAACCTAACGAAGAGGAAAAAAACAGTGGAAGAATTGTTCTTCTCCACCATCATCGTTATGAGGATTTAAACTTTTTACCTTTTCTTTTGCATGATGAGATGGGAAAGAACAAAGATTCTGTGTAGGCTGTAGCGAGAGAAGAAAAGATTCTACATATGCCAAAAGCCCTTTTTGCCATTTATAGAAAATTTCTCAGTCAAATCAAAAGGGGGGTAACATCAAGAGTTCGTACCATCTTCAATCATTCCAGTTTTTCGAATGGGTAATTAGGGTTTAATTTGTCACTTCCAAATTCAAACAATGAGGCACTCCGCCGAAAGCATTTGGGTGGGCAGGTCTTGACTAGGACATCAATCAAATATTGGTGTGGACATGTAATTTTCCATAGCCGTGCCGTACGAAATAATGTAAATAAATACCAATGATGGAGACAAATATAATGTCTTCTAAGCTCATTTGTTTGACTCGACATATTTTCGAGAGATCGCAACTCTTTTTATTTATTTTTTCACATTGCATTTTGACTAGCGATGGCCATTGGGGCAATGTCGAACCCGGGCACGGTCGGCTCGGGCCTTCAAATCTATTTAAGATAAATTGAAAAAAAAAGTAAAAAGGTTGTATTTATAAAATCATGGGATTCAATAAAATGTCAAAATATTGAACTATAATAATAGTTTGAGAGAAATAAAACAGTACATAATACGTTCAAAACAAACGTACAAGTACGCTAATAATATTTATGTCATGGTATACCATATCTATGTAAACATAAAAAGAAATTGTCCATGTACGTACACGTTGGCTTTTCCGGCTTCCACTTCGATTTCCGATTAGGTAAATCGTCAATGGCACTTAAGTGATCGATTTTTCAAATTTGTGACACATAAGTGAGTGAAAAAAATGATACCACTCAAGTAAGTACCGTATGAAAGTTATGGCACTCATGTTGTTCTTATCCTCTCGGTGTCTCGTACATAATTCGTATTCTCTTTATAGGTAGTTTGGGTGGGTTTTTGTTTTTTTTTTTTCTCCATTGTCAACATTAGATTTTTATTTTAATTACCAAAAATAATTCAAAATTTAAATAACAAAAATCATCCAAAAACCTTCATCCAACTCCACAAATAAAATAGGAAAAGTATCCAAAAAGTCATAACCATTTTGTATTGGTGTTAATTCGGTCCTAAATCTTTGAATTGTGTCAATTTAATCATAAACCTTTTGCATTTGTGCCAATTGAGTTCATCCGACCAATTTTAATCGAAACTTGCTGACATAAACGTTGGTCGTCCTACATAGCACGGCTAGTGCTAACATGCACATTTTTTTTTCATAATTCTGTATTTCTTATATAAATTTTTTGGTTCTTCTTTGTATAGTTTTGTTTGTTTTTAGACCGAGGATTGGCGACGGTCTCTGGAGATCCTCAATAGCACTCGCCAAGAGTCTAGTCCAAAAATAAATAGGTGTAAACACAAAATTGAAAATCACTAAAAGAAATATTTAAAAAATATTCACATTAGCGTTGAACGTGCAATGTAGGATGATTGTCATCCATGTCTGCGTTTTCGGCCAAAAGCGATCGGATGGACTCAATTGGCACATATGCAAAAGATTTAGAGCTAAATTAACACAATTAAAAGGTGTAAGATTGAATTAACGTCAATGCAAAAGGTTTAGGACTTTGTGGACACTTTTCCCCTAATAAAATACTAGTACATTCGCATATTCGAGAAAGAAAAATTGAACTTACAATTCCTCTCCGACAAAATCTGGAGTTCCTTGAACAATGTACTAACTAAAAATACATTACCCAACAGAATGTTTAATTAGTTCAATGTGTCCACCGATGTGTCTCTAACCATGACTCGGATGTTAAAGTTGCTGGGAAAGCATCTTTATGACATTTTGATGATTTGAAAACTATCTTTGGTATTAATATCTAATTTACTGAGGGCATATAGGAAGTCAATTTTACAAATGTCAATGTTCCTTCGTATTAGCAAAGACGAGAAACTAGGTTGTGATGATTAGGGTGAACAAGCACCGGTGTGAATGGTATCTCATTGTGACTTGGGCTCAAGTTGGAGGTACCTATATCAAGCTAGTGTTCTTAAAGGTCTTTGGGTGGATAAAGGTGGAAGGATCATTGATTGTCGCCACGCGTTATTTCATTCATATTATAAAAGCACCATTGGACGGTGGTTCCTGTTTTTTCCACTTCAACCTCGAACAAAAAATAGAGAAAGACAAGATTAATTGATGTTGTTCAAACAGGCATATGTCGTCAACCTATTCACTCACAATCTGCATGTACCGACGATGAATATTGTATCATGCTGATGAGGAGTTAGCACTAATGATGGTGAGATTTGCATCTAAAGATCACTATTGATGGTCCAGAAAAGATCCATTACAAGCCTGGACTCCATATTTGAAAAACCGAGAAAGCTATCAGAAAAGCAACTGATAGATTTCTGCTTTAGTGAAATGACAGTTGTAGCATACTCTATTTTGGGAAACCTGTGGAAGTTAGAAGAAACGATTGTATGGGCAATTTCAATTCTTGCACAGGTCTCTGATGACTCTCAAATGGCTAGCTGGAACTCTTTGGTGGTCTCCAGACTCCTATGAATAAGGATCACGAAGCCTAATATAATTGGACTTGAGAATAGTTATAGTTGTGCTTTAAGGTTGAAATCCTCTCTATTGATACTTCTTTTCAAATGTTTATCTTTGCAATAGCATTTACTCAAGTGTACAAGTATGAGTGCAGTGGTTGTGTCTTGATAGTATCATTTATCTTGTGAAAAGAACAACAATTGCCAGTTGTAACTTACAACACTAATTACTAGTAGAATCTAGCCGTTGTTAGGCTGTTAACTGGAGAGTAGATGGAAGCTTGGTATAAGGGCGATCCACTATATATGGTTGTGTAATCTATCTTCAGTATTCACCATATGCTTTATATGTTCACTATCATCATGCACGATGGTCAACATCCTTTACAATCTGGATTGCTCTTTGTTGTGTTATTTCATGAAAGTTTTCAATGTCTTCACTCAACATATTCAACCCCTTTCTAGGCTGTATTGGTAGCCCCAACACAAGTAGCATAACCTTCCTCTTCTTTTTTACGGGCATGTTCCGATTGGATTCTATTCTTGCAATAAGCAATCGTGTCCGCAAATGGTCGTTCTAGATTTTCGCAATCAACTTGCATTTATTGTCTGCCATGATCCGTTGGCTAGGACTTAATATGGAATCCAATAGTACCATAGACGTTAACAGGCTTAGTAACTCATGAGCCATGGTAGAATGAATCATGAAGTATGGAGCTCTATTCTTCCACTTCTTCCTAACGTCGATGTAGTCTTCGCCAACTCATTCAATATACTTGGGGTAGTTTGTTGTGAAGCATGTCTTGACTTCATTGATTGATGATGAGGAAGAGCTAGTGAAAGTTGATAGGGTATGCTTCTTTTTACAAAGCAAAGACTATAAATATGACTATAAACTGTTAGATGAGAATGCCATCTTAGTCGATGGGATGGAGTTCGTCGTACTAAATTGATTGGCATATGTATCATACATATTTTGGAGTCAATTCCTTAGCATCGCTAAGATCTATTCCACTGGGACCACCCTCACCTAGCGCCAGATTGTCGTATTATATAGAACAAGCAGAGTCTCGTGCCCCTCCTACTTGAACCTTTGTTTCAAGTCAGTGGACACCAAAAAAAAAAAAAAAAAGAATGTCCATGTAACAATTGGGGAATTTTGCCTTCATGGCTAGTACCACTTTGTTGGAGAAGGATTGCCCTCCTTTTTCACTAATTTAAATGACATCATGTGTAGAAATGGAATGGCACTGTTGCTGTTGGGAGTACGCCGCAAAAAATCCTATACATTCACTTGGAAGATCACTAAGGAGGAGCCCAAGTCCGAACTCGTTAACATATCCAGGTTGATCTTCACTCAAAAACTTCAGCTAATAAGTTATGAGTCAACTAGAATATATTAACCGCTCCAAATTATATCAATTCTCTAATGTGAGACTTTTCTAACGTAACTCATACGTTTATCCGAACAATCTCCTTAACAATCTCCTCCTCACGTGTGAGCTCGAGTATTATGTATGCTCCCATTAGTTTAGGTATCCTTCTACACCAATATATCTCAATTTGAATCTCAATCAACGTTCACCCTCGTTCCTGGTCTCTTTTTGAGACAAAATCATGAAGGTTGCCATCGGGCTCAACTTGAATCTCCATCAACAACCACCCTCATCTCTAGTCTCTTTCTCCGGACCGAATCATGAAAGGCGACGTCGAGCTCGGCTTGAATCTCCATCAACACCCTCCCTCATCCCTAGTTTCTTGAATCATGAAGGCTGCCATCGGACTCGCGTTATTATACCCCAACATCCACCGTTTGAAAATTGATTCGGTCACCGGATTCATTCCTTAAGATATTATCAAAACACCGGAAAACTTGAGGGGTCCACCAATCAACCATTGACTCCGATACCATTTGTTGGGAGTGCGTAGCGAAGTCCAATACCTTGACCAAGGGAGGTTGCCAAAAGGGAGCCCAAGTTAGTGTCCGTCAACATATCCAGGTTGGATTCACATTCACTCAAAAGTTTAAGTCCATGAGTTATAAATCAACTAAGATATATTGGCTACTCCACATCACATCAATTCTTTAATGTGGGACTTCTCTAACAAAACTCATATGTGCATCCTAACGAGTTACTATGGACAATTGCTTACCAACAAAGTATTCGATAAATCGCTGAAAAGCTGCAAGAAGACTCCAAAGACTTCAGCAAGCCTCCAATTTTGTTGTGTCAAAGTGAGAGACAAGCATTTGCTATATGAGTCGTGGAGTACAATGTCAACATAGTCATCTACTCCCATGCCTTCTTCAAGATCTTATACATAGAATTCAGCAACCCTCCAATTTTTCTGTGCCAACAACGAGAGACAGGCATTTGCGATATGAGTGGTGGAGTACAAGATAAGCATAGCCATCTCCTCTCATGCCTTCTTCAAGATCTGAAACATTCAATCCCACCTTGTTTTAACATCTAGCAGTAAATTCTCATGCTTCCCTTCCTTGTATGTCATGTAGATGAGGACCTCCAACTCCTAACGTAGTTCCCACAACGTACATGGAAAAAATATTTTATTGCAAGCAAGCTGTAGCTATTGGAGCAAACTCCGGATCAAAAGGTGCAATGCTTGCATTATCTCAGGTAATGTTGACAATTTTATCAGAGATACCAAGCTCATCGGCAGCTCTCACTATTTTGGTAACCGCATTTCGAGAATCATACAGAAATATGGTTTTCTTAAACGTCACAGTTCAGTGTTGTAATTTCGAATTCTTATCAAGTCGAAGGCCAGTCACGAGACATCAGGCATAATTGGTTGGGCTAGTTCGTAAAAATTAAAAGTTAGGGACACGCATAAGTTACACGTGAACAATAGATGTTGCTACGCCGCCCTGTCTCCAATGATTGAGCCGAATCATTCAAATTGTTTGGATCAGTGACCGTTGGGGGCGGGGGAAATATATCATCCCTCTAAAATTGGTCCCTTCTCCCGCTCCTTTTCTCCATTCAATTATTTATCGTGAAAAGAAGGATTTTATGATATTATACGGTAAATTTTAACCCATTATGTTCAGGAGGATGTCAATTTTTTCGTCCCAAGTGTTAGAAGTTTCAATGTTTAAGCACCAAAACAATTTGTCATACCTTATCGATCCATAAAAATAGTCTGGTGATTAAGTGGGAAAAATTGTTAAAAAAGTCATAAACCCATTTCACTAGTAATTCAGTTCTAAACCTTTTGATTTTGCCAATTCAATCCTAAATCTTTTTGCATTTGTGCCAATTCAATCCTAAACCTTTTGTATTTGTGCGAAGTAAGTCCATCCGGCCAACTTTAACCGGCCACCATTGCCTCACCGGACATGGCGATGCGCGACTTTGCCTAGATCCGGCTCGGGAGAGGCCGGCCTTGCCATGGCTCGGTGAGACTCGCCTTCGCCGGCCTCACCCGGTGACGGTGAGGCTCGCCCCCACCGGCCTCTCTCAAGCCATCCTGCCGGCCTCTCCTAGGCCATATCTCGGCTAAGGCTCGTCCTCATCGGCCTCGGCCTTTGGTCGCCTACCGGCGGTGACCGCGTGGAGGTAAAAGAAATAAAGAAAAACAAAAAGAGAAAGAAAATAAAAAAATAATTCAAAATAATATTAAGTATTATTAAAAATTGTCTACTTCATCGCCGACCAATATCCATGTCGGCGCCAACCCGTCAAAGTTGGCCGAATGGATTGAATTGGTACAAATGCAAGAAGCTTAAGACTAATTATCACCCAAAAAAAAAGTTTGGGACTGAAATTGGCATAAATATAAAAAGGTTTAGGACTGAGTTGTCGAATTAAAAGGTTTATGATTGAATTGGCAAAAGTGTAGTAAATTTAGGATTTTTTTTTTTTTACAATTTTCCCCGATTAAGTACGTACGCTTGGGAGGGCGGGATAAAATGGCATTTTAAAAGAATTTAGATATCCCTAACTTCTAGTAATAAGTAAGTGCATTTTTTTTTCCTTTCTCTGCCCTCAAATAAGTTAGTTCATGTATACAAGGATTGTTAAGCTAAATTACTAGTATTTTAACAATTTATCCAAGTATACTATCCACAGCTAGACCTTGGGAGAAAAACTATGCTTCCACATTAACGCATTTTATTATAATTCGCGTGAGTAGAATTGTTAGCATGCCACATGATCATGGAGGCCGAACGATAACGACTCGAAAATCAATTGTGACTTTTGGGCCCCCTATGTTGCAAAGATGATTGACTCATAATTTGGCCAAAACCATCTCTTAATTTTATATGGCAAGAGGAAATAAGACAAACTTCATAAGTGATGAAAAGATATCATTAGTAAAAAAAAAGACCAGGTTTGGAGAGCAAAAGATGGGATATGCACACATGATTCCCTAGCAAATCCCCTTTTGGCCTCTCCAAGATCATATCTTCTAGGAGGGTGATTAGCACTCTCCTCCTACCTTCATCCTACAACTAGAGATTTAATGATACTCCAATACTTTATGTTAATCTTCCCGAAATATATTAATCCTTATCTGTCCTTCCGTTTATGGCATGCTTCACCTAAGACTTGCCATTTCTTGGGGGGGGGGAGAGGGGGGGAGAGAGAGAGAGAGAGAGAGTTATATATATATTTCTGAGCCTTTTGACCTAATAAACGAAAGTGAAAGTTTAAAATGATCCATGCCTACCTCCATGACAAATCGATTGCTTCTGGGGTTGGTTGAAATCTTCTCAGCATGAATGAGACGTGCCCGCTTAAGAAATGGTTTAGTCAACGAACCCGAAAAGAAAGAAGACAGTCCATTCATTCTCTTTCGCCTTCGAATAATTTGAGATCACTCCTCGCTAGCTGTACCGATTCAACATTCCCAAGCACATCTTGCTGAGCACATGAACATCATTCCGTGAGATCTTATATATCGTTAATCATGACGATCACAGCATGGCAATTTAAGGTGTAGTTGCGTTAGAGATTGGCAACTCAATGCTTGAGAAAATGGCGCTATAAACTCTATGTTGTAGGTTCTCGATTGGTGAATACGTGTGGATGGGAGAAGAATGATGCTTGCAGCTATCTGTCATCTACTACCCGCAACGAGACAAAGGAATGTCGAAATAACTTTGAAAATTTACCAAAAAAAGTCCTAAACCTACCGCACTTATGTCAATTTAGTCATAAATCTTTCAATTTTACCGACCGAGTCTTAAATATTTTCACGTTTTTCCAATTGAGTCTATCTAGTCAATTTTAACTCTAAAACACCGACGTGGCTGTCCGGCCCGGCCCCTCGATCATTCTATATGATGTACCGGCGTTAATGTGCATAACTATCTAAAAGAAATTTTTTTTTTTTTTTCTTTTTTATTTCCTTTTTATTAGTGGCCGGTCTCAAGCAATGGTCGAAGAGGGTTGGGTGAGGGTCTTCCTCCCCCTACCCGGGCGAGGCCACCATCAACAGCCTCAATCAAGCTAGGCCGTCCTCTCCAAAGCACTTGGTAAAAAAAAGTAAAGAAAAGAAAAAAAATTAAAGATTAAAATTTTAAATATATATAATAGCATTAGTCATGCCATATAAGATAGTTGGCATCCACATCAGTAATTTCCGACAAAAATTGATCGAATAAATTTAATTGGCAAAATATGAAAAGATTTAGAACTCATTTGAGACAATTCAAATGTTTAAAGACCGAATTAACACAAACACAATTGATTTATGACTCTTTTGATAATTTTTCCGAATTACTCTGTAGACGTCGAGCAGGATTATCAAGATTCTCACACGAAATCAAATTTGTTAATCATATTAAATCGGGTAATTGATATGATATGGGATTTACAATATTTATCATATATGAAATTCACTTCATCACCTAAGGTTCAAGGGGACTATGTTACCCCTAATGCCGATATGTTGGGGCGCTTCGATGTTATGTCCTCACTCCCGCCTTTTTTCACGCTCTTTCACAGTTCAATCAAATGGCATCACATCTAGATCAAAATTGTTGGTCGCCCACGATTGTTTCCGGGCGGAAATCCACACCTCCTCACTCTCTAAAAGCTTCTCGCCAATCCGCATCGATCGGCTTGGTTTTCGAAAGGGAAGTAAAAAAGATGGCAAGACCGAAAGGAATCGAAATACGTCCAGATCGAATGGAGACCGGAGAGGCCGGCCGTGTAGTTACATCAGTGCATCACGGTAGGCGATCGCAGAAGCAGAGAAAGAGAGAAGAAGATTTCAAAGTGCATCAGCATCTGCATCTGCATCTGCATCTGCATAGTGTTGTTTCAACAGGAGCTCAATGGCCAAAGCTGATGAGAGAGAGAGACGATGGTGAGCTTTCGTCCACGCAATCAACGGTGTGACGGATCCTGCACCAGCTGCGCTTTTGTCGTTTTTCTCCCCTCGGCCAAGTCAAATCGTGATCCGCCACGTGTCAGACCAATCATTTTCGTTTCTCGTTGCTCCTTTGTCCTCTTGTGCTGTGTCAGCGTAACTAGTAGAGAGTCCTTTCGTCAGCATCTCACATTCAACCTTCTCCTTTTCCTTTCCATTTCTTTTCTCTCTCTTTTTTTTTTTTTTCACTTTTCCTTTTTTCCTCTAAATTTTCTCTTTCGATTTTGAATAAATGACACGTTTAAGGATCACATTAAATAAATTTAAAAATTCACATCTCACATTAAATAAAAATTCAAAAATTATCTATGTGAGTATCCCTTCGATTTTTATCCTTCCTAGGGAGACGGATTCCACCTTGTATATTACAACAATGGTTGACACACACAGGTATATATGATATGCGAACTTATGGCACCTTGCCCAGACTTTGCTTCGAAAATCATTTTCCACACACGATATGTTTCTTTACATTGTTGTAAAATCCCATGTTGTTAGAACAAAAGCGAAAGATTTAGAACAAGAGGAGGCGGTGGAAAAGGCGCGAAAAGCAGGAGGGAAGAGAGGGGAGGGGGGCCTCGATTCTTGATTTTCCGATCCTTCCACGGAGAAGAAATCAAGAACGGCATGGCGGCCGTCGTAGGGTGGCAACGCATGGAGACAAAGGCTGGTTTTAAAGAGACAAAACACGCGCCCATGAAATGTGGAGAACCCCTTTTTCGTTTTTTTTTTAAAATTGGTAATTTACTCCTCAAGACACATTATGATTAAATCAAAAATATATTTAAAAAAAAAGACACCAAAAAAATCGTGGTTTCGAATGGTTTAAGGAAACCAAAACATCGTAGGGTAGATATTTTTAGAAGAAAATCATGGGAAGACGAAAAGAAATTTGTTTTAAAAAATAAACTATTAGTAATATGAAATTAATTAAAGAAAAGGAATTAAAAATAAAATAAAATAAAAAAGGTGACAACACTGCCCCCAATTTACGAGGAGGAGCGATAAAGTACGGACTTTGCTTGCAGTAGTTATCACTGCCAGAAGTTGTTATCTTTGTACTCAATATTCTCTCTCCCCTTTTTATTTTTCATATATTTCTTTTATCTTATTTTCAATTACTTTTTCTTCATACTTTATTTCTCTTCAGATTGCATGTGATTACCTTTTGGTTTTCCACATTTACCCCTCGCCAGCTTTGTGCCTTTATCTTCTTCTTCTTTTGGAGTTTCGGATTAGGGGTGATCGAGTAATTAGGCTCCACAAGTTATTGATTTGAGCTGATTTTCACTCTTGTTTGTCGGGTTACAACCTCAGTTAGTTTAGGAGTAGAGTCCTACACATCAACTTGAAAGAGAATAAGATGGTTATAGTTCTTGTGTCGAATCGAGTCCGGTCAATTCGAGGTTGGTTCAGGCCAATGCGCGATGATTAACAAGGAATACCCACAAAAAAAGAGAGTAAAATTAGCTACCAATTATCCTAATAATAACACGTAATTATCAAATATCCGTGATAATAATACCATCAATAATATTCGAAACATATTGGGATTTGAAAATCGGGTCCGGAACGATCCGATAAATCAATCGGCATAGTAAAGTTCGGTTCTTCACTTCAGATTCTTAAGGATCTCATTTTTGTGTCCCCTTGTGTCCTTACTCCTTGATGGTGACGTTCGAACATTAACAATTCCCACAAGTTTCATGTGATTAGTAGTCAACGCATTTTAGACTTTTGTTGTTTAATTAAACTCGATGGTTATGAACTGTATATAATATGGTGCCGTGCTCTGGCGAATTCGGTTTTTATAAAAAGAGTTAGTTGGGGGGATCCTGCATTATTCAACGACACACCAATTCCACAAATTCGTGAAAATATAGGCAGAGACGACAGCGATAGTGACGACGACCATATATAAGTTCTAACTTATAGAGGTGGAACTGGTCTTTGCCAAAAGCCAAATGAATAAGAGGGAAGGGTGAAACTGATGTGCTGACAAGAACAAAACCCTAATATCTAGAGATCTTGACCTAACAACTTCATTAAAAGAAATTAAAATAAGAAATCGAGATTTAGATTGGTCCGACCCAGTTAAAATTTTTAGACTTGAGATTTTTTAAAAAGAGTTAGTTGGAAGGGGGGGGTTTCCTGCATTATTCAACGACACATCAATTTCTACCAATTCATGAATATACAGGCAAAGATGGCCATCGCGACAATGGCAACCATATATAAGTTCGAACATACAAAAGTCGAACCGGCCTTTCCCAAAAGCCATGGAATAAGAGGGAAAGGTGAAACTATGATCCTGGCAAGAACGAAAACCCTAATATCTAGGGATCTTAACTTAACCACTCGATAACAAAAATTTCGAAAAAATAAGTCAGAGACTTAGATTGGTCCGACCCACCTAAAATTTCTAGATGAGATTTTCACACGCCAAATTATCTAAAGACTTCCAACCAAAAAAAAAAAAAGTTTCTAATGCACTTATCCCCGTGTAGCTTTTTCTTGAACATACGATATTAAAACAAAACACATTTTCAATTGGGGCAAGTTGTTGAGTCGTCTCTCATCTACAGTTTCCATAGCATTTGAGTTGAAAAAGAAGAAGAAGAAGACAAAATAGTTCTTGTAATATAGAAAAATTCCAAAGACGTAAGCAAGAATAATTAAGTTGATGAGTACGCAATAGCGACATCGACCAAAATTTGCAACTTAAAAGTTGTGAAAGGTACTGTGTGACTAAACTATTGGCAATTAGTCTATCCTGGTAGAGCTGTCTCTTTTGCTATTTTAGTTGACTTTGTCATACTCCTTTCCAAGTGCCCTTCTAGAATTTATGTGATCTGTAAGAAAAAGTTAGGTTTTGTTACAAACCACCACCGAGGCGGCCCCCTGAACGCTGCCCTCTTATCAAGGAGCTGACGATCCCCATACCTTCCTGTCGATGGGGATTATCAATCACACCCCAACAGATAGGTGTGTTTGTTCTGCAAAAAAATAGATAATTTTAAAAATATTTTCTTAGAAATAATTACTTGTAATGAACAGACAAAAAAGAGTGTTTATCATCCACAAAAATGTTTAGACATAAATTACTGTCGATAAAGAAGCATTTTTTGTTAACTAATTATTTTAAGCAATTATTTTTAAAAATAAAATTTCTTTTTTTAATCGAAAGAAAAATATCTTTTCACATCATTCATTTTTTGCGAAACAAACGGAGCTAAAAGTACATTTGTTTCCTTTGAAAATTTCATAAAGAATGAAAATATTTTTCACGAAAATCATTTTATAGGAAAATGGTTAGTTTTAATCTGTTTGATGGTTTAGAGGAAACGGTTTCATTCTTGCCGAAAGAGAAATTTGTTTTCCCTCAATCTAAGCTTTCAGCCAACGAAAATCGTTTTATTCGGTTTCCGTCATGCCAACATTTGAAAAGTCGAAAAACAATTTCCTGGGAACAGCTTTCCTTCAAACAAAGCGGACCCTAAGTATGGTTCAAGAGTGTCGAGGAGCACTCTTCGACGAGATGTTTATGAGTTAGAACGAGCTATTAAAGAGGCACTAGATGTGAGGATCGGATCGACCCAGAAAGAGTTGTGTATCGACCGTCTTCAACATGAAGAATTTTCTCTCTTATCTCATCCTATCAAGCGCCAAATATAAATACATATGTGTGTGTTTGTGTGTGTTTGCATCATGAGCCGTACTAGATGTAGATAGCTTAATGTCTAGAAAAGACGTTAAGAGTGTAAGGGCATTCATGAACTTCATCAGACCAATGCCTGGAGTGAGAATATACATGTAAGATTAGGCATTGAGTCACCATCCGAAGCCCATGTGATTCCAACCGTCCGATTGAATGGTGCACATTGGTCCGGGCCCATATGAGTGTTGGTCACCCTCACACATTGGACATAGTTGATAGGATCTCGACATTGCCAGATGCAGACATGCCTGTACCAAATTTGTCAAAATTGAGGCTTGAAAGTGATTCGGAGCCAACACAAACTTGGGAGATAAGACTGCATGAAGATTGATATTTAAAGTCCCTGTTGCATAAGATGTACAATGCCGCTCTTGAGGAACAGCTATCTCGAGCTTTAAAATTGGCCTTAGTTTTAGCTTAAGCGGTTAAAAGTTTAAGTTGATAGATAAAATCGTAGTTTAATATTTGAATATTCTAACACTCTCGCTCAAGTTTGGGGGGTTTGGAAAGGTTCGAACTCGGGACATTCGCTTCCTGGTCTTAAGTGAGATTTTATGAAACTACTATCAATTGTTTTAAAAACTTAAACCAATAGATGAATACGTGAGATTTAATATTTAAATATTTTAACTTAGGAAATCTTACCTAAAATCTTAAGCTTTTAGGGCTGATCTTCCAAACATGATATCATAGGCCATGTTATCCCTTTCGCATATGTGCGTCTGCCCCCCATCTGTCAAATTCCACGTGCCACTTCTCATCTAGTTTGCACGTAAGAGGGATGTCGAAATATTTCCCTAATTTACTTGACAACGAGTTTTTTATGCTTTCGTATTCATGTAGTATCCTTTTATCGATTAGATTAGGCTTTTAGGTCACGTTTGTATAACATATATCATGGTCGTGAGACTCAATGAGAGAGAAACTACAACCTTTTGATTGTATAGCAATGTAGGACATGTCGAACACTTCATTCAGAGAGAGAGAGAGAGAGAGAGAGAGAGAGAGAGAGAGAGAGAGAGAGAGAGAGAGAGAGAGAGAGAGAGAGAGAGAGAGAGAGAGAGAGAGAGAGAGAGAGGTGTGTGTGTCCGTGGTCGATCACGAACATATTTGATTACTTGTTAGCATATTAGGCTTTTAGGTCACGTTTGTATAACATATATCATGATCCTCAGACTCAATGAGAGAGAAATTACAACCTTTTTGATTGTATAGCAATGTAGGACATGTTGAACACTTCATAGAGAAGAGAGAGAGAGAGAGAGAGATTCCGTGGTCGATCACGGACATATTTGATTACTTGTTAGTAAGTTAAATAAATAACAACTCATTGCAGTAATTGCTATTATTTTTTTCATGGAAATACGAATCATAATACAGTAATGAGGAGAACTATTTTGGCTATTCATGGCACTTTGCATTTTTTCAAATCATTCCCACATGTAATTTTGGTAAACCAAACAAAACTAGTCTTTGATCTAACTCTTCCATCTCGCAAAACCAAACCCGAGAGACTAACTACGACAACAAATCTAACTCTTATCCCGATAAATGGGGTTGGTCGTAAAAATCCCACTACTCCATCAAATGCTAGGAGTGCGATTCATACTCCCCATCGACGAAGGCACGGGAGCCTAGAACAATCTCTTTCTTTTGTAATTAAGAGTTATGACAGAGAAAGATGATAAGTGCTAATTATAGTGAAATTCTTTGTTGGATGTAGCCATAATTTAAGGGTGGTCTAGGATTGATTTTTATGTCTCGATTTCTCTTCTCACATTTACTCATAATTTCGATGTGTTTATGTATCTAAATCTAATATTACGATTCCTAAATACTCCACACTTTTCCTTATCGTGTCGTCTTTGGCGCATCCGATGGTTTTCATTCAATCGTCACAAATCCATCTCAAGTGAGCTTCTCTCTTTTATTATCCTCGATGGGACAACACCTACCTTCTTCAGAATAGACTCAGTTTCTAATCTTGTCTTTTCTCGTGTGCCTGCTCATCCAACGAGACATTCCCATCTCCCCGCTCTCGTTTACTCGCCTTTTGATGCTTAATTGTCCTGCACTCCATGCTATAACCAAAACTCTTATTTTTCTAGTCATGTGTTTAAGTTTTGTCCCACGTTAACTTGAACACGAGATTTCAAAGAGCCTTATATACACGTGATCTCACTCCACTTATAAATTTGATGTAAATCAACATACAATGAACCTGCAAAATATTAAACATGATGCTAATGGAAATAACACGAGTCACAATATCAAGCCTTGCCTACCCTAAAAAGGATAATTACATGAATAATTCTTAAATTTTGACTCAATGTCCAATACCGTCCATGAATTTTTAATTTGTTCAATGCGGTTTCTGAACAATCTAGTCCATGATCTATATGAAAATATCCAATGTTATCATTTCATTAATTCAAAATCAATAACAACATTGAACATTTTCATATAATTTAGAGAATAAATTGAACATGTACCAAAAGTTTAAGGATCGCATTAAATAAATAAGAAGTTCGGTGATCACATTGCATATGAACAAATTAAAAGATCATGGACGTCGTTACATATTATGCCAAGGTTCAAAGACTATTTATGTCATTTTTCCACCCTAAAAGAATCGTCATGTCACTTGCTTTCGATCTTGTTCACTTTACTTTACATTTTCTTTGTGCTCTTTCCGATCATGACCATCTCATCTGCATGAAACAATTGTATCTACGATGACACAATCAAAGGAGGTAAAGCCAAAGCCATCCAGTTCCAAAGACAAAAAAAAAAATGACTTGTGTGCAGCCCTACACCACTCAAGGACACTAATTCTTAAAGCCTAAAGTCATGAATGTGAATGTATGTCTGTCAATTGTTGGGAGCCCGCAACAAAAGTCCCACACCTTCACTCGGGGATATCGTCAAAAGAGAGGAAGTCGGAGTCTATCAACATATCTAGTTGGACACACATTTACTCAAAAGTTTAAGCCAATGAGTTATATCGCAACTATAATACATTAATCGTTCCATATCACACTAATTCTTCGACGTGTGACTTCTTTAACACAATTCACACATACATCCTAACATTAATGTAGGGAAGAGAGAGAACTGTGTGATTGTGTCATTTAACATCGGCATGATCCATAATCATCATCTTCATCATCATAACACAGAGAAAACCAGCAACAGAAACATAATTGGCACAGACAGCGACAGCTCTCTTTCCACAACATGTCCTGTTCCAAGTTTACATGAATCTGGGCTGCCATTACACGACCCTTTGTGTATGCGCTTGCATGAATTCTCGTAACCCTTCACATGATGGGCCACGTGATGAAAGGTCGCCATCTCAAATCTCCCACTCGATGCATCAACGACAATAATTTCTTCCCCTCATTGAGATTTCAGATAACGAAGTGACGCGATATACATGCACATCATGCATGTTTATATGCAGGCACAAATTAGGGTTTTTTCCCTCCCTCCCCACCACCACCATCTTCTCTCCTCTTGATGACCAAGATCCATGTGATGATGCGACCTCTGTCGCTGTTTTGCCAAGCTTTTTTCGTCCCCCCATCACCTCCATTGTATTACAGACACCCACCGGATGTTTGATGGTATGTCGTTCTTCACCAACAATTCCACTCATAACTTGCGTTAGAGGGCAGATGAGCAGTTGCCATTTTCATGCAAGGAAGGGTTCCGATTAAATCCTCTGAACTCGAGTGTTTCGTGAAAATATGTTGATGTGTCGACTCACTGTCAAGATACATATATACGAAATAGTGTTTCATGCATCCTATGTACTTAGATGTGACAAGGAGAGTGTCCAAAAGGCGTGGGTTACAACTATTATTACTTCTTTCATGCAAATTCAACAACCTCGTGACCAGAATGCCCTGCCGCGCCACCTAATATTCAAAAGATTTGCACTTTTGAGGGAACTAAAAGAAAATTTGTTGCTTTTTTTTATTTTTTTTTTTATAGAAACCCACAAAAAAAAATAAATGGGGGGTTTTATGTTTTTCAAGGGATGACTAGCCATTTCACCGGAAAATAAGGAAGACAGAAGGGGCCATGTTGCAAAGAGAGACCAAATTGTTTTTTTGTTTTAGTGAATTTGAACTGTCAAATATACACTAGTCAATCTCAAAACCCTAATCCGACCACCCACCGACAATGAAATTAGTGTCACTCTTTTGCATTGAAATGCACCTTGCCACGGCCCCCAATGGGATGGGGCCTGATGAGCCCCTGAAAATTTGGACACTGTCCTTATTGAGCCCAACCCCACATTTCATGGACATGTTGTGGGCAAACACAAGAAGAGAACAGGCAGAGAGAGGAGGGAGGGGGCATGAGAGCTAATATAGCTCTCATGCCCCCACCTCCGAGTCGGATTGATGTGGACACGATTTATTAGTGGGAAATGAAACTTTCATTCCCGGTGGTGGCCCCGGAGTTCGAATAGGCGAACCGACAACGATGGCGACTCCGAGGGGGCGCTCGGGGCCCGGTCGGAGCTCCCCGGGGCCTAGCCGTCGGCCAACGCGGAGCACTTGTACCGCCCAACGGGGGGACACAGGCAAGTGGGTGCATGTACTACCTGAGGAGGAGGCTCGGGTTACGCAGGACTCATGTGGTTTCACATGTGTTGGCGATGAGGCCAATTTCAATGTAGGGTTTGGGTTGGAGATTTATGCAAAAGAGTAAACCAACTTTTTGCTGCTCCGGTTAAGGACAAGACCCTGTGTGCATTATGGGGAGGCCATACAGACAAATGACGCTGCAAACCCATTTTATTTCTTGTCATTACCTTGCAAGTATCAATGGAGGTTCTCTTGAATCTTTCAATCATTGAACCTTTTTTGGAGGGTGACAAAGCGTTTCAAGCCAGCTGGAGTTTCAGGTTACGGTCGTGAACGCCATTTTGTTGGGTCAAAAGATCCTTAAATTCTGCGATGTTTGGAAGTATTCAGAGAAAAACAAGAAGACCACCGTATAATTAGGGTTTACAGACCAGGTCTGGGCTCCAGATGACTTGGTCGAAATTTGGGCCGTAGTGAGAACTATGTGTAGGCACGGTCCAATGTCTTCGTGCCAAGCCAACCCCGGTTCAAATTAATTTAGTGATTGCTCAAGACATAAATTGATTAGATTACACCAAGTACCTTGTTTAGCTTTCCCTTGCATCCACAAATTTTAGGAAGTAAAAGCAAACAAATAAGGTATTATGAGCAACTAGTGTAAAATACATTTTTGCAAACAGTCCAGGAATGGAAATATGGAATAAATCTATTTGATAAGAAAGAGTTTCTTATGTGTCATAATTTAAACCTCACATAAAATAAAAAACAGAAGAAAAACAAACAAATGAATAAATGTACAATTCGAAAAAATATTAAATATTATTAAAAGTTGTACACGTCATCGCCATCGACCAAAGTTAGTCACATGAGCTAAATTGGCACAATTACATTAAGTTTATGACTTTTTTGATAATTTTTCGAGGAGGAGGTATGCGCCGGATGATATTATTGGGGAAAATAAAGAGGAACTTACAAATGCGAGTAACTTGATTTGATTTATTTGGTGAGCTAAGTTCCTTTGTACTTCTTCTTGCCGTACTCTTATGCAACTAATCAAAATCAGACCTCTGCATAATGTCATTTTGGCGATTTAAGTAGGAGGAGATGAAGGAGGAGCAGGCGGCGAGCACTCGGCATGCGATTGTGAGTAGATTGAAGGGTCGAAGGGGACATGGACTTTACAATAAAAGTTCGATAGGTTTGAGGTTTTGGGCTTGTTCAGCCATCCGTTGATTTAGGGTTTCTCCCAAGATTTGCTGTTCAAAAAGAGATGAGGCTTTTTGAGAGACGTTTGTGGTCTGTTTAATCGGCATAATGATGGGAAAGTTGCAAAAAAAAAAATCCTAAAATCTACTATATTGGTGCTAACTCAATCACAAAATTTTCAGTTAAATCAATTTAGTCATAAATCTTTTGTATTTATATCAATCGAGTACATCCGACCAATTTTGGACGAAAATTACTAACAAAGAAGCCGGTCACGCCTCGTTAGACAGCCAATACTAATGTGAATATTTTAAATAACATTTTATGGGATAAATATATTGAATAAACTTGTCACGAAAGTGCAATTAAACTTCAAAACGTGCAAAAGGTGCAATAGAGTCATAAAACTTATTAAATTGGTATAATCGAGTCTTTCCGTTAACACTTTAAATTAGTCTAATAGAATATACTAACGTGGCATTTTTTAAATTCATTTCTCTCTCTTTATTATTTTCTTTTCAAATCTTATTACAATTAAATTAAAAAACTAAAAATTGATTAAAATTCAATTTTATAAAGCTAAAAGCGAAGTAAAAAAAAGGCAAGGCGGGGCCTCGCCGATGAGACGCGCCGCCACCACCCATCATCAAAGGAGCCAACGGAGGTCGTCAACCCTAGGCAAGGGTGGCCAACACTCGTCGGCCCTCCCTAGGGGCCGGCAACCCTCGCAAGGCCTAGCGAGGCTCGCCTTGCTCCGGGCTTCCTCCCCCGGATCTAGATAGAAGAAACCCGGAGCAAGGGGCGATGCCGGCCCTCACCCAAGGCGGGTGAGGCCTGGATGGCCCCACATGAGGCCTTGGCCGAGTGCCGATGAGGTCTCGCCGGGGGTGCGTTGGCACTTACATGGGGGTGGCGAGCGTCGGCCACCCTTAGCCAAGGCCAGCAACTATGTAGCACCAACAATCTCCGAGGGTTTTCATGTCGTGTTTGACACTCTCCGACTTGCGATGAACACGTGGTCGGTGCTCCGCACACGCCAACAACATGCAAGTCCAACATTCGATAGTCATTTCGACACATATAGGGTCAATTTTAAGCCTTTTCAATAAATTAGGGGAACTTGACCAAAATAAAAAATAAATTAGGGGTCAAAATGTAAATTAATAAAAAATACCCAGCCAATAAAGAAAAATCTAATTATGAATTCCTTATTTTTTGAGAAATCATGCGTTAGCATATCGTGTCATGTCGTGTCGGCGCTACATAGACCAATAACCTCCGATGGCCCCTCCGGCAATAATGGGCGGTGGCGGCCGCGCCTCATTGGCAAGGCCTTGCCCTTCTTTGTTGTTCGTTCTTAGCTTTATAAAGTTGAATTTTAGCTTGCTCTTTTGGTTTTTTAATCTAATTTTAATAAGATTTGGAAAGAAAATAATTTAAAAAATGCCACATAGGAAAGAAAAATTAATTTTAAAATGCCACATTAGTATATTCCGATAGACAAATTGACGATATTAACGGAAGGGCTTGATTGCATAAATTTGATAAGTACTAGGATTCGATTGCACTTTTAGTAATTTTTAGGACTCAATTTCACTTTTATGACAAATTTTAGGACTTCTAGTACACTTATCCTATATTTTGATAATCTTATGGTCTTTCATTTTTTATAATTTTATGTCTAGGCTGTGCTTGCGCATTGATTGATCTTTTGAAGATGAGCTTGTTATGTTAAGGTGGAGCTTGTTTGCTTCTTTTTCAAAATTTTGTTTGTGTCTGGGTAACTATCCAGTACTTTAATTCTATGCCACTACGATTTGTATCCTCGGATTATAATTGCAATTCATCATTCTCATTAGTTGAAGACATTGGCAATAGAATTTATATATCAACTGTAGTGACCAAATATGTAGACCATCTTTTGGGTCCAAAACATCATTTGATTCTGAGAAGACTCTGCTGGTAACTGTGTAGCTCATTAATTTCTCTGTTTTAACAGGACCTTATGAGATAACGACGAGATGGACGATGGTAATGAAGGTTGTGCCGCTTCCATGGAAGCTGGTATTGGTGATCTATCAACAGGAGACGGGCTTTACAATCACGTGTGGTTCCGATTCAATTGAATCAATTTATGGTCCGGTCCGGAGGATCTTTGGCGGCACTCGATCAAGAAGAATGAGTACTTCTCTCTGGAGGGTCTATGGGCTGTGTTCAGACAGGTAATGACCCTTTAAATTTCTGACATACCTTTGGGTACTTGCATGCGTTTTTATGCATTCAGTTGTGCTTCTTTGCGCAAGGCTAATGTTGTTATTTGTGCAGCTACGGTGCTACAAGACTCCTGAATTGCAATCTCCCAAGTATCAGATGCTCAGAAGGATGGCAGATTACGAGTTGTAATTTCTTGTAGCTCTTTTGAGCTATCCACGTTGTGCAAACGAGATGATCTAGCTTTTGTTGCATTTGTTAGAACCTTTCGCTTTGTAGATCAAAGTAGATTAGCTTTGCTGTGTTAGTGAGCATCTTCTTGACAAGCAACATCCTAGTACTTCTCTAACTTAACCTGGTTTGCGCTCAATGTTTATTATGCCCCCTGGAGTTCATCACAGCTGCATCGATCTCTATGGACTATAGTGCAAAATTTTGCTGGGACATCTTCGCTTCTGATGTCTGAGCTCGATATGCAGGGAACTGGAGCTCACATTCATTCGCCAAGATCCGACCTTGCATCAACTACCAACAATCTCAGAATGTACCGTTTGCTAGAGAACCATGAAGCGACAGATCAACATTTTCAAATGCTCGAGACGAACCAAAGCATTGGGTCTCTCTACTCAAGGATTTAGATTGAGTAATGCTAACCAAAACTAAGCCCGGAAGCTATAGAAGTTCTTGCGGCAGCATCAACTGTAACCCTTGCCGAAGAGTTCTGGTGTGCCAGTCATCTTTTTCAGTATGAAAAGCCAGCATGAAACATGATTCTAAACAAGGCAAGAATCGAACTTGGGCCTATGGATCATTATAAACAAGGGAGACACGCTTCAGACATCTATAAGTCCCGGCTGGATATGACCGTTACTTGATGATACAAACTTAACTATTATGGATGCACACAGAGCTGGATCCAGCGCCGATCCATTCATAAACATCTCATCATGTCAAAATCCAATTTCAAATCTTGACCCCCAATAGCAAGCAAGTTTTGAACCTAAGATAACAAGTTCTTCAATGCAGAGACACCTCTGTGGATCTGAGCATTTCAACTAAAGACAAGAAAACTAGTTTCCCTGCTTGTTACATGTAAAGCCTCGCAACCAAAAGCAACTCAATTGGAGAAACAGCAGTCTGACTAACGTGGCGTATTGACACAATGTAGTTGTAAGATCTCACGTTCAATGCAACTTTATAATGCTAGATCTGCAGATAAACTGAATGTTTTCTTCTCCCCTGCAGTTTCACCATCAAATCTGATTTACCATGGTTACCTAAGGTGGAAAATCATAAAGTTTTTTGAAAACACTGAGCCAAATAGACTGATTTGGCATAGACCGCTTGTGTGCGTGCATTTGGGAGGCATACACCTTACTCCATCATAGCCACAACATCAGACAATGAAACCAGAACAGTAGGAGAAAAATATGATTCTACTTACGATTCAATAAGAAGTATCTCCAAAGACCCATACAATAGCCCAGAAGCAGAGAACTTCCTAATGGTATTATAGGACTCTCGTTAACAACACCGTACTTGAAAAGCAGCAACTGATGGAAAAGAACAGAAGGAAACGGAGGGGGATGAAGCAAAATAGAAAGGAGAGTATCCAGCTACGAGAATTCCATGGACCCGAGATATAATCCTATTCTTCTGTTCATCTGATCAATTCTAGACGGCACAAGGATTCATAAAACGCACTACAAAAAACTTGAAACACCCTTCAGTTCATCAATCCTCTACTCAAAGGCGTCATCATCATCATCAGGAAGTGGCTGAATAGCCGCTTGAGCAAGTTCTGCCTCATGCCTGTTGGAGACAATAAGAACCACTATTGGTCAATGGACAGTTGAGAAGCGGTTTATGAACTATCAAACTAGCTACAGAATAGTAATTTCTATGTAACCCAACAAAAGAAGAGCAGATAGCTTGGAGAGGCAAATCCACTACACATTGGCTCATTCTTAAGCAGGATTATGATTTATCCATGCAATTAAGGGCATCTAAAAGGGAAAGGTGGAAGACGAAGGCCAGGATGTATGACTACTTTACTATAATAAAGCAGACAATAGAGGCCAAGATTCTTACAGTTGCTGTGCAGCCAAGTCAATGTGCACTTCTGGAGGAGCAAGGGCAGGTGACTCAACAAAGTGGAGGTTCGCATCCCTGCGTTTACCAAGACAAATGATTAGCTACAAGACCATAACAACTTTTGCAAACAGGATTTGCACGTTTTGCTCAAGTACCCAGCAAGTTTTCTAGCGAGGTAGAGGAAGGGCTTCTCAAAGTTGTAGTTGCTCTTTGCAGAAATTTCATAGTACTGCAAATTCTTCTTCCGATGGAATGTAACCTGCTTTGCTTTAACTTGCCTATTCTTCACATCTACCTTGTTCCCACAGAGAACAATAGGTATACTCTCACAGACCCTGTAAGATTACGGGTAATCAGCAAGATGTAGCACCATCAAAAACTGTAGTACGAAAACAAATAATAAGGTCACTGGTGTTTCTACTCTACCTGCAGAGATCGCGATGCCATGTAGGAACATTCTTGTATGTCATTCGAGCAGTGACATCAAACATGATAATCGCACACTGGCCGTGAATGCTGCAGAACAACAAATAGTAGTATGAAATTTCGACACATGCAAACACAGGAGGGAGAAGGATTCCCCCTCCCACAAGCAAGGATAAAAAAGTGAATAACAAAAATCACCACATTCAGAAGACCACTCTACCACCGCAGCATTAATACATGACAAGCATTAGTAAAACCCAGATACTTACATAAACTACCAAACAAAATATAGCTACCCCATAATTAAAGCATTATTCCTGCACAAGCTCAACACTACATTTTTCTCCTTAGTATCACTCAATTCACAAGAACAAAAACTAGAAGCTCTCTTTACTCACTAATATCCATCTCTTAGACCACCAAACTTCTCCTGCCCGGCAGTATCCCAGCAGTAAAACCGGATTTTCCCGCAGTTTGTGAAGAAATCCAAAGGATGGACTTCGACACCAATAGTTGCTGTTATGCCAAGCACAATACCAGAAGATTAGTACAGACAAAATAAAATGATAAATCTAATGACCACGGAAAAAAAAAAAAAACATAATCAGGCATTTCCACATCACTTACGCTCATATTTCTTTTCAAACTCCCCAGTAAGATGTCTCTTCACAAAAGTCGTTTTACCTGCACAAAAGAAAGGGCTACGCTCAGCCTGCTATCCATTGCTCAGCACTAGAAAGAAAAGGTACACCTCATGGCTTCTATGTCGCCATATATGAAGAAGATCACAGAACCGCCTCTAGTGCGACACCCTTCGATTCCAGACAAATCCCCAGAGATCGTGTGACGCCATACTGTTCGCTACTTCAAATGTGTAAATCCTCTATCTTTAAGGATATAACCATGAGCATGTCACACTTTCCTCATCCCGACCAGTAAGAAAATAATTAGAGCAAACCCTAAGCTATCTCAACAGCATATCCACCCCGTCACGCGTACAGAGCAACGAATGACCCCTCGCCCTTTCTTCGAACCAATCAAGTCAAAACCAGTAGAACAGAGCACACCGGCGACAATTACCTGTGCCTCCATCGCCGACAATGACGAGCTTGAAGCTAGGGTAATCGACAGTCTGCTGATTCGGCAAAGCCTGAAAGAGACGCGCAAAGGAAACATAAAAATAACGAAAACAGATGAGATCAAAATTCAAACTTGCGATCGCGCAACCAGATCGCTTAGCTCCATAAACCCACCCACAAAAAAAAAAAAGATTGTGACCAGGACCCAACAGCCCGAGAAGAATAACAAAGAAAATTGAGATTCAAGAACACCCAGCAAAAGAAAACCGAGCTATCAATAACAAGGAACGCAGAGAAGATGGGACGACGAAAAGGAAAGAAAATCAAACGAACGAACGAACTCACCATTGATGACGGCGAAGAGGGGGTCGGGGCTTCGGTGGGTGGCACAGATAGAGAGAGAGAGAGAGTCGACTGCGTTTCGGAGCAGCGAAGCGTAGCGGGGAAAGAAGAGAAGAGACAGCTGCGTGGGTTTGATGGGGTGCGGGGGCTTTTAAGAGGGAGGGAAAGCGATGTGGAGTGGAAGAATGAAGAAGGAAAGAGTGGGATATTTTTCCTATCTTTGCAGTCGAACGTGGCTTTAAGCCGACGCTGCTGTCTCATCCGTCAGATTCGATCACTTCGTTCGAGGAAGTGTTCTAGAATCTGTTGACCGTCCGATCTCTACAGACACCTGTTGCCCTTGCCCCTCCCCCCCTCCCCTCCCATGTTTTCAAAATTTCGAGATTTTGTAAGTTCAAATTCTTTGTCCCTTTTATATCCATCCAAAATTCTAGAACTTTTCCCAAACTTCCATCCGAATTTCAGCCCCTCGAGTGAGGGCGTTGAACGAAAAGTGAGAAGAAGAATTAATTGGTTTTCTTCTTTAAATTTTGTTTCGGGCTGGGTCGAGCCTTATTTTGGATTGAGTATCTTGTTCGATATAAACACATTTATTTGTCGCGGGGTCTCTTATAATTTATTATGGCACCCTCAATCTCAATTGAGTAATTCCTTTTCGAAGATAGAATGTCCATGCTAAAACGAAGAAAATTTATAGGTAACCAATCGACCTTGGTCGGAGACAATTTGCTCTTTACAAATAAAAATTGAAATGTCCATGCCGAAACGAAGTAAATTCACGGATAATCAATCAACCATGACATGAGATAGTTTGCACTTTTTGTAAAAGCTGAAATTAAGCCTCTGTTTGTTTCGAAAAAGATTGATCCCAAAAATAATCGACGGTATTGCTTACATAGATGAAGAAATTGTTGTCGGCGGTGAAAAAGTTTTCCGTTGATTAATTATTTCAAGCGATACAAATAATTATTTTTATGAAAATATTTTCAAAATTATCCATTTTCGAAGAAACAAACGAAGCCTTAAAAAGGTGTTTTAGGGCCATTGATTAAGTTCAACTTTCGAAAAGATTAGATGTCTAAACTTTGGACGATAAACTATCATCTACTGTCGGACCAAAGACAACTCATTATCGATCATCGGATGCGTCGATAAAATTATGATGAAATTCTCCCAAAGACACCGAAAAAGGAAACTGATTTTAAGGCATGAAGTATATGCATTGTTCAATTTTTGTAAGACCTCCGATGATCCATGCTTCGTCTGTCAAACTTCTTTGGAGCTTTCCTCGTGCCATGCCACTATGCCGGTGAAAAAAGCCTACGCAATAAGGGATTTCGTGATGTGAACCCCGCAATCAAGAATATAATAATAGCATGCGTAGCTATTTGTCACGTTTTGTCGGAGAGAATTGTACCACACAAGTTGTAAAACTCTATGTATAAGATACATTTGAATTTCAAATCTTTCAACTGATTCGATCAAGACCAATGTCATGACATACGCAATCGAGTCTTAAACACTTCAATTGGTCAATAATCCCTAGCCCTTGTACTATAAGTACAATAAATTTTTAAACCGAGATAAGAAAGCAGCAAATTCACGAACCATAAATTTCTCTAAAACGTACGTTGCAAATGCCTTTGGACTAAAATGGATTTTCAAAATGAAAATAGTATTTGGCAAAGTGTTTTTATAAAAAAACATTAGAAAGCAACTTTAACGTCAATGTTGTTTGATAAAAATTACACTTTTTAAATGGCTTTTCTTGTTTAAAAAAAAATTATACTATTTGTGCCATAACCCGGCCGTGGCCACCGGCAAATGGATCTAGGCCAAATATAGGCGTCGACCGTAATATCTAAAGTACTTGCAAATACCTTTAGGCTAAATGAGATTTCAAAATGCAAATAATATTTGGCAAAGTGTAGTTTAAAAACACATTGGAGTTCGTGTAAATGTCGTTTAGTAAAAATTACACTTTGTAAATGATTTTTACTAATTTAAAAAATAAATAAACTATTTGGGCCGACCAATTGCTGGCTTTGGCCACTAGTAGCCAAACATAGCTGTTGGCCAAATCTAGGTGTTGACGGCCTAATATATCTTTAAAAGATACGTTGCAAACACCTTTATAGTAAAAGGGATTTTCAAAATGCAAATAGCTTTTGGCAAAATATATTTTAAAAAAATATTGAAAAGTGACTTTGACGTAAATGTCATTTGATAAAAATTACACATTATAAAATACTTTTACTAATTTTTTAAAAAAATAATTAAACTATTTGAGCTAGCCAACCGCTAGCTTTTTGCAGCGAGGTAGATTTAGCCTCTAGCCAACTACCAACGATCAAATCTAGGCATCGGTCAGCCAACATATATCCAAAAAATACGTTACAAATACCTTTGACGTAAATGGAATTTTCAAAATGCAAATAGTACTTGCCATGGTATATTTTAAAAACATATTAGAAATCAACTTTGACGTTAATACCTTTTGGTAAAAATTATACTTTGTAAAGGACTTTTACTAATTTTTTTAAACTTTTAAACTATTTGCGCCAACCAATTATCGACAATGATCTAGTCTCCAACCAACTACCAACATCCATATATAGGGCTGGCCTCGCCTAGGTTCACACGTTCTAGGCGGTGTAACCCATGCCTCGCATGAGGTCGGGCAACCTCAAGCGAGGCTGGCGGCCACTCACAAAGCCTTCGTCGGCAATTGAATCCTTTTCCAACAAAATTAGAATTTTTGAGGATATTTTTGGAATTATGAAAGTAAAGCGAGGGCAAAATTAAAAGAAAAAATTGTAGTTGCATCCCAAAAATACAATTTCTCAAAGTACTCTAGAATTACTTTGTGTTAAAGGCCTTTTGAAAATGCAGTGCATTTTCTAAAGTTGAGTAAAAGACAAACCAAATGCTATTTGCCTTTGACCGATGAACTTTAGAACCCTAAATCTCATTTTAAATCTTGAACCAAACATGCCATATATTTACTGAAGTTGAAGGTTAATTCGATAAATCAGCTGAAAACAATTAAGAATTTGAGCAAAATAAAAAACTGAAAATAAATCTCATCGTCATATAAAGCTCCAAAATCAAAGGGCGGAGGCTGAAACGACCTGCCGTCTCGACTGCCCATTGCCGTCTCCAAACCAGAAAACCACTTCTCCAGCGCCAGCCGGAATAGATCATTAGAGATCTAAGTTCTAATAAACCCACAAGACTCTTCTTTGGTTTACAGAAACTCGTCGTCTTTCCGCGCAAATCTCGCTCAAGCACCCACCGCACAATCATCAATCTGTCCAAGCATCGAATGGCCTCGCCATCCGATACCTCCAACCAGTAACTTCTCACATCTCGACATTTTTAATTTGCGTCTCTTTGAAGCTCGAAGTCTGCATCTTTGTTGAATAATTCAACTTGATCGATTGTATTCACTTGAGGTTTTTTGTGATTTGAAGGGAGGCTGTTGTAAGGAAGCAAAACAAAGGAGCCCCATATAAGTTCTTGGTCCCGCTGATATACGCCCCTGTTCTTCCTCTCAGTACGTATAATAGTTAGAGTTTGATTTATCGACTGAATCTCGTGGTTTTGTAATCGTTTCTTTCATATCCTATCTGGGTTTTGTTTATTGAATTGGTGTTGCTTCGTTTGGAATCTGATTTCGCAGTTCGGCTCACATTGAGGAAGAACCCGGTGGTGAGGGATCGTTTGTTCACCATCGTCTTAGCTGGGGCTTTCGCTCATGGGTTTTACTTGGTGTATCCTTTTCCTTGCATTTTTCTTTTTGTTGCAATCTCATGCTTTCAGCTGTTATCTGTTCGTGATATTGATTCATTGTGTTGGTAAAGCATTTGTCTTTGAAGTATCTGGAGATTGTCTGCCAATCTTCTTTTATTGATGAATGTATTAGTATTCTCCATGGTATCCCTTAATCACTGTCTATTGTCGGTCAGATCCATGTGCTCAGCCTCTGTGGGGTTTATAACCCAATCAGATGATGCCCTTCCAAGATTACATATGATATCAACAGTCTGTAATTGTGGAGGACATAGAAGATGGTGGTGTCTTCGTTTGTACAAAATGTTAATTCCTACTTAATAGGAGTCTCATCACTGGAGGTTGCTAGATGCATGTCTTGTAGTGGTTCTGAGCGAGCAGATCCAACCTCATGATCTTAGTGCACTGATGGTTTGTCTTGATGCTGTACCATACCTTCAATGTTAATGGCCTCATCCCACTGTTGATCCCTTGACGAACTGTGGTATACATGCTCTGATAGTGATTAGAGAACCGTTTCAAAGAACTAGTTCTTTAGAGCACCTTTAGATGCTTAGGTGATGGCAAACAGGTTTTGAATCCTTGCAATTGTGAAATCCAGTCTTTACTTGCAAACTACGAGATAATGTTTTGCTGAGTGATGAGCTCTTTCTTTCTTGAAAAAGTGTTTTTCTTCAAATGTATGTCAAGGTCTTCGTAGTATGTTGGCATGAAGGTCTCTATTCTTCTGCTACAGATGATTTAAAGATGAGAACTAAGGGCGTGTTTGTTTGAGTGAAAGAATTGTTTTGTGAGTTGATTTTCTAGACTTTCACACTTTTGGTTTGCTAAAAATGATCAGCCAATGGAAAACAATTTACGGTCAATGAAAATATGCTTGCTTAAAGTTAGGAAAATGAATTCCCTAACTTCAGAAAAAGGAAATGTTTTGAACGAAATTGTATCTTAGGGTGGGTTTGTTTGAAGAAAACTTCATAATAAAGGAAAAATACTTTTGGGCTGAAATCTGTATGTATGAGGAGCCTTGTCTTCAGTTGTTCAAGTGGACTGACATTTCCATTCCCATCTTCTCATACTTTTAATCAGTTTCTCTACCTTGCGTTATCTGTAGATGTAGCTTTTCTTGAGGTGTCCCTCATTGTGTTTGTAGCTTAGCAATGTGAAATTCACGTACAATTTTGAAGAAGTTGTCCTTTGCATTTCACTATTGCTTGTAATGTCACTGTAGTTCATGGAACTAGGGTGCTTTTTTGACCTTCTGAGACTAAGCGTAGATTCTATAATTGTATGTTGTTTTTCAATTTTTTAAATTGTTCTTTCAATAGGATCGTTGCTTTTCCTTAACAAACATGTGCAGAACGGACATATATGACAGTGAAAGCAAGTGATGCGAGGAGCTTGAAGATGGAGTAAAATTGAGTCCTCACGTCTTTAATATTGGTCGATCGATTCTCACCCACCTCGGTGCGTGTTAGCGCTGAAAATTTTTGCAGGACCATATTTCAAGTAATAGTTGTACTACCATTAAGTGGCTCTTGCATACATCCAACCATGATGTAGAGATTTACTAGTGAACTGAATAAATGACCAGTTCTTGCTGATTCATCAGGTTTAGTTGTAAGTTCTGTCATGCTCGGTTAGTTCTCTAGCCTCTCATCACTGGCTTGACTGTTTAGATAAACTCTGTGCAGAGTGTCACAGTGGAGTGGATACTAGATAGGAGGAGATCTATCTCTAGAGGATTGAGGTTTGATTTCCCGGTTTAGGCCAACTACTTTACTTTTGTGAACGAGATCGTCTCTGCCGGCTCGGTTGTTACCCAATTTTGTGCAGATACATGCATTGCCGCATTGCCTGTGTGTCTACTTGCCTGACGCTGTTTTTGGGTCATGGAATTCGAAAGGCGAGCTTGTGAGTTCTCGAGTTTCCATCGGAAAAACCATTGAGCAGGAGGCACGGTCCGCTTGCACGTAGTCGTTTTCCTTACCTTTTGTGAATCACCTGTTCTTACTCATCTTGAGCATCGTGGACAGTACACGCAAGAACCTGCCGATGGATTCGCACAAGCATTGATGCCCATTGCCGAGGTCAGGCGTCTCCGGGCATGAACTATCATTTGCAATGGGGAATGCAACTTGTGATGGGAGTACAGAGTTTGAAGACATGGGAGCCACACGAGAGCCGAGCAGAACTCCGTTCAGCTCACGAATCTGACGAAGATGGGTTCATTGCATAAATCTCCTTTTCTTAATGACGCCAAATAGAGCTCACGACACGAACTCAATCCTCCTCTTCCGATATGCAAACGTATAATTACTGTAAAAGATCCAATCCAAAGTTTGCGGTGCATCTCATATAACCCGTGCTAAATTTGTCATTCGAGCATTTGTTAAACGATCGAATTAGACAATATTATCTGACCGAAAAAACAAGAAAAAGGCAATTACCATTTTGACGTGTGTAATTACTATTTTTTTGATCAATATTATCGAATGACCGAAAATCAGGAAATAGACTTTTACCTTTTGACGTTTTTATTACTTTTTGAAATCAATTAATCGGGTTTGAATAGATTTTTACTTTTTTTTTTATTCTTGATCAAAATCTAATTTGTTTACTTGAAAATTTCACGACGGACGGAAGTCAGCAGGTGACGTCTCGTGTAGTTTTTCTTCGATAAGTGCCCCGACAATTTCACATCAACATCGGACTTAACTATAGAGATTGTTTATAAATTAACTTGAAAGCGAGATCCAATCACAAGACCAAACAAATAATGACACCGAAACAATTACTCAACTCAAATCTGATGATGATCGGATTCGGCTACGTACTATCCTATCTTTCTTATCATCTCTTTGAATGACATATAAACCCGAGATCAATACGATCCGTCGCCATCCACGGGTGCAGCTTGCTGTCGTTGCTAACGGATTAGAAATACAACGATGCATGTACCCAAATTAACGAATAATTACATAATGCCAAAAAGTGGTCAAATATTTTATAACTTCACTAAACGTCAATTATATACATTTCCCCGATTTTTAATTGACTAATTGGTGATTACAAAGGTTAATCCACCCATTTCACATGACTTTCACCGTCCCCACAACTCGGAATATATGACTCGGATCAACACTGGACCACCAAACCTTAAACCAATTCGAGAATAAAAGAAATAAAGAAATTGAAAGTGTGTCCTAAGATGTTACACAACGACAATCCCAAGGCTATGAACACGGTCAGGTCCTGTCCGGTCCGGCCGGATCAGGGATCGGTCGCGTTCCCGAAGTCCGAAGCCAGCCGGGACGCGATCGCGGAGTGATACATCGTGTCGTGGAGGGACGCCGCGTCGGAGGTCATGAGCCTGAGGAGCCGCGCCTTCTCCTCCGTGAACCGGATCGGGTCGGGTCGGCATCTCGCGGGCTTGGCGCCGGCGTCGGCAGCCGCGGACCGGCTCGAGCACTCCAAGTCGCCCTTCCTGGGGTACGCCACCTTGTTGTCGACGGAGTCTACGTAGCCCGGCTCGGAGGAGAAGCCGAAGATCGGGGCCCACCAGTTGTCGGAGGAGGAGGAGGAGGGCGAGGGGCGTCGCCGGCAGGCGGGGCCCGGCTTGCGCGCGGCGGAGGGGGCCGTGGCCTTGACGGCGAGGGGTCTGTAGGGAAGGAGACCGGTGGCCATCTCGGTGGCACAGAAATCGATCGATCGAGAGAGAGAGAGAGAGAATGTGAGAAAGGGGAAGAAGGAAGGAGATGGAGAGAGGAAGGCGATCTTTTCTAACGGTAAAACCTGACTGGTTTCTCTCTTTTTTCCCTCTCTCGCCGGCCGGGGGTTTTATAGAGTGGGGAAGGAGAGAGGAAAGGGATAAGACTGGACACGTGGAGGTGACGGAGAGCCCCGCGTTACGAGGGGATTATTCGCTTTCTGTGCTCTTCGGTACCGGCTAGTCCCGGTCACCGCGTTGACCGCGTTTGACTGATCCCCCTCTATCATTTTCATTTGGGGGGAAAAAAAAAACGAAAAATGAAAAGCACGTAACGTTCGATTTCAAAATTGGAGAAATTTCTAAACGTTTCTTTCTCCCCCAATTTATTCCACAGTCCTAAGGCAAAATATTAAATCAGCTACATTACCATAACGGGATTTTCTCTAGCGCGATTTGTTGAATTTCGAAGATTAAGACTCCTTTCGTTTCGCAAAAAATAAATTATTTGAAAAACGTTTCCCACAAAATGATCGCTTGAAAATAATTATCCGATAAAAAATATTTCGATTATCTTCAACATTTTTGCTCACGACGAAAATATTTTTCCTTCGTTCATTTTCTCGAGGGACATAATTGATTATTTTGGAGAAAGTATTTTTCCGACCAGGCCACGTTTCACGAAACAAGCGGAGCTGGGATACATCGAGCGCAACACGTGGGGCCAGAAGGATTTCAAGTCGCGGCTCGGGTGCAGCACTCTCTACATATCGAAACATGTCAAAATACGGAATCATTCCGAACGGACCTCGATCTCGGATTCATCCCGCATGCAATGTCTACGAACGACTAATCGCTCACGACACGTTGGTTAATATTTTTGTTCGCCATTTCTTCTTGCGACGACAAGTGATTGCTCTAGTGACAATGTGACCAACAAGCTCTTGACCGCCCGCGGAGGACGTTTACGGTGAATGGCCGGGGTTAATCATTTCTTGAAAAATGCGGGTGATACGAAGTAACTTCTTCTCAATTTTTGTTTTTCAATTAGTGTGACGATTTCCCACGACTTTCCTGGGATCTTGCTATGCAAGTGGACATAATTACAACTTTAACTGCGTGGAAGTAGAGCCACACTACATTACTAACTCATAATAATAAGCGAAGCCCAAGATCGAAATCTTCACTTGAAATCACATGTGGTCATTCCGATTTGTATTCAGTGGTACGCTCGTTTCATTGAATTCAAATCGTTTTCAATTTACAATTTGATTGGCAGTTTGCAAAAAAAGTGATGTTCTTCTTGCCAGGGAAAAAAGTCGTTTTCCCCTCAATTTGAGCTTGTTATTTTTAGTTCACAAAAGCGCGATTTCGGTGAAATTGAGTAATTTGCCGTATCAGAATATCGAAGAGCCAGTGAGGCTATTGCCAAATGTTGTAAAGATTTAAACTGTCAAATGAAAATACGGTTTTAATATTTAATTGTCGAGAAGTAATTTTCCAAAAATGATTTTTCTAAAAAAAAAAGGGAGTTTCAAAAGTGCCCAAGATTTTCTTAAGGGCATATTCCGAGGCGGCCACTTGTCCCTTTCGGATGTAGATGGAGCACATAAGACGCGCACGTGACGGTTTTCTACGAAGAAGAGCGCGATGGGTTTTGTTTCGATTTTTCAGGTCGGCGATGTCACGTGCCAAGACTCCTATTTTGTACTCTAATCAGCTTCGGACACGTCCAACTCAGGAATAGTTTCCCTGAGCTTTCCTTTGTAGAATATCCCTTCTGGTTTTCGGGCCATTTGCGAATTTTTCTTGCCTCCTCGGCGATATTTCCACGACAAAAAAATGCGAGTTTGCAAACGTTTTAGCCGGCATAAAATTTTGGAAAAAGAAGAAGGAGGAGGAGGAAAACACGTGCCAATTGGTCCGAGTGGACCCCACGAGAGCGTCTCTTGGCTGATAAAGAGTTTGCTTGTAGCGATAATCGACTCTCTCGTATGATATTTGAGACCGTAATTTCCTGTATCTCTAGTGAAGGAAACTTCCTCGGATCGATTTTCCAATCGCCCTTTGGATTGATGGATTTACGGGTATGGGTTTCACCCGCAAGCAAATTTAAGCATATGTGAATATAGGTGGTGTCCGGGTTAATTACCCACTAATTCAAAGACTGGTTGGAGAAAGTTCCTTCCAACTAAGGACAGAAGTAAATATGGGCCAAATGTCTTGGAGATTTAGGGGAGGGAAGAAAAGAAAAGAAATGAAATTTCAAGAATTATTCTCAGTAAAGCTTTTGCCTCCCCACCTGACTTTTGGGCCTTGGGCCGTTCCACAAATACGCAAAAATAAAAGAGGTTTTGCTAGATGAGGACTAAGCCCTTTTGGGCCGTATAGGGCCCAATCCATTTTTGGGCCGTAGATGGCTTGATGCTTCACGAATGCGATGTAAAGGACCGGGCAGCTATTTGGCCCAGTTTAGGAGACGAATGAAGCTGAGAAAGGATAGCTTTGTGATTTCACCTTGGGCTCTCTTTGAAGTGCTTTTGAGAGACCCAAGCGGGTGCTTACCTCAATCACCAATCGATAGGATACATGCCGCCGATCGATTGAGATACCGAGATCCGATCGCGATCGGAAAGAAAGCCATATAGGGCAAAACGCCCTCCCGTCCTTCATCCCACCTCGCTCGCGACTCCCTTTGGTTTGCGGACATGGCGTGCTTGTGTCGGCTCTCTCGATTTCGAGACGATGGCGTAATGTGCAATAATCATTCCATAGTTCACTTGGAAAAATGACCCCAATATTGAACTTTGGCCCAATATGCAATGTCATCCCCGAGCTTTTAATTTATCCAATCTAGTATTTGAACCTTGGTCAATATTTAATATGGTCCACGAAATTTTAAGCAATTTCATATAATTTAGTGATTACATAGAACAATTACCAATAACTTATGAACCATATTGAACAAATTAAAATTTTAGGGATGACATTGCATGTTGGGCCAAAGTTTAAGAACGATATTGCACATTGGATCAAAGTTCGGGGATTATTTATGCTATTATCCTTACTTTATCATAAAGGTGGATTGAGGGAGAGGGAGCGGGAGAGAGGAAGAGGAAAGAATGTCTTCAGGATAGATTTGTATTTGTTGTTTCTTTTGGGCCCTTGATTACATTGGGGTTCTAAATTTTCAGTCCATCTTGTAGTCATGTAAAACTCCCGGTGGATTGGGCCAGACATCGAATCCTAGCAAACGAAATAATCTTACATTCCCTTGCTTTTTATTTCGCTTGACAATAATCGTGCCCACATTTGACTAAATAACATGAAATGTCCGACGATGTTGTAGATAATAAAGTGGCCACCTTCATTAAATGTCTCTCTAGGGTGTTATCCAAAATGGGTTTAATTCGAAAGCGATGCATAGAGATGCACATGCTCGATTGGTTTGGAGGAAAGAAAATTGCAATTTCCACTCTGTTTTTTGTCGCTTCGATTAATGAACCCAAGTTGGATGTCGATCTAGTTCGGCTCGAAATTACGTCCATGGCGGCCAATCGTTGTCACTTGGCATGGCAATGAGATACACAACTGGTCGATATCTAGTCCACATCGACCCGATTGGTGATCCATCTATATGCAATCTCACCGGTCCATATTGATCCCCTAACCAAAGGAAGTGCCTGCCGTTTCTTTCACCCTTGTGTCTCTTGGGGAACTCAATAATTGGTGGACCAAAGACCCCATGACTCTCGGGCCGGGTGTTGAAAGGATGCGATCTAATCTTTTCTAGGATGCATGGATTTCCACGCTTCCATAGCATGATTATTCACATGATCTCGCATGTCAATGGACCCTCTTCTTAGCTACGTGGGCTTGTCCACCGGATAAGGAATGGGAAGATTAAGCACGACAATGTATAAAAAAAGGGCATTTGATTACCTTCACATATCGATCCGGCAATCCTTGGACCATGGTGATTATGTCGTGCTCGATTGCATCGAAGACGATAACAACGGCAACAATAATGACTGTGACAATAACGCGATATAACTCGTAAATTCCTATCCACAAATAATTGAGGATCGAATTCTGGACCATGCTCAGTACTTATCAACACTCGCGTGCTACTCTCATTGTATGTAAAGATAGAGATTGATTGTTCCAATCCCTAAATTCCTAAAAAGCCTCGGCATTAGGTTTAGTTCTAATTCTATCCCATACTATTTTGTCTTAGAAAAAACCTTAAACTTTTATGTCTAGTCCCTTGCCTAGAATTTTTTTTGTCTAGAAAAAGTTACCAAATTTCAATCAATTAATCAAATCTATCACTATGGTTCACTTCCCACTTGACATGGCGTTTCCACGTTGATAAGAAATCATCATCAGCAAGGTGATATGCAAAAAGAGTTAATATCACGAAAAATCCAAAACCAATACATTTGTGATAAATTTAACCCAAAATATTTTTTCAATAACTGAAAATCCAAAACCTGGTATATCCGTGACAAATTTACTCCAAACTAATTATTTTGACAATAAAAAAATCTCAAACTGGTACACGTGTGGCAAATTTACCCTTCGTTGATTTCCGTTAAATTATGAAAAATTAAATTCAAAGTGAAACCGATATAGTATATGAAAATTAGAGATGTCTAACGGTGATTTTTTTACTAGGGCTTAATTAGAGGCAAATTTGAGATTAGATTAAAAATTATTGGTTTTTCTCTTAAACAAAAAGGGCGTTCGGGTAAATTTGGTACTAGATCTACCTGGGGAAACAAAAGAACGTGCCATTCTTGACTATCTTTTGACTTGTTAGTTGTTCTCTTTACTATTTTTGTGGAATTTCAATCCCCATTCACCAGCCAACTCATCGCTTGATTTTCTGTGGATAATTTATAAACCATATTCAACAAATTAAAAGTGTTCATCTCCATTCTCTTCCTTGAATTTGATGCAAAATGGCATGCTCTTAGTGACGAAAAACAAAAATTGCAAATGTGGCATACAGAGTGAAGTGCAATTTGATGATTATGTTTGACCTCGAATTTGATCCCTAATTTTTCATGCAATATGTACGATAAAATGTAATGGCCTAAATTTAGGTGGCGACAAGTCCCGATATTTTGTGCAAAATTCTAATCTAGTCCTTCCAACCAATTTTCGCTGAAAATCGCTAATAGGGCGGCGTGCCGCTTAAGAAGGTTGGCAAACTGGATTACCACGACAATGATTTTCGATGAACATTGACCGGAATGATTATATTAGAATTTCACAAAGGATTAGGGCTACATTGGCAAAATTGAAAAGATTAGGACTAAATTGGCAACATGTAATTGAAAAATCCAGACATTTTTTTTTTTCAGTACATATTGTTCGAGATTGCTTACCATACCCCAAAGTGAGGCATAAATAACTATATAAACTCATTATCTCCACTAGCTTAGCAGCATGTATCACTGCACAAACAGAAGAACTTGCAGGTTTTCCACAGTATTCTTTCAAAAGATCCAGAAGATGAAGAGCTTCAGCATGTCTTTCCTCGTCCTCCTTCTCTTATTATGCTTTGGTAAATCAAATTCGCTCAGAAGAAAGTTCCTTTTGGTGTTGTGTCGAGTCTTTTGTCTTTCACTATACGGACAACATATATAATTATAATTATAATTATTCGTGCATAGGTATGTTTGTGGTGTTTTAGACATATATTATTGAGTGATAAATCATCTCAAAGAACTGAAGTTTGACTTCTGCATGTTTTTTTTTTTCCCTTTGTTGCGATGCAGGCGGTGAGGTGACGATGGCAAGAGTGAAAACATGTATAATGTTGTCGTAAATCTGTCATCGTTCGCATAAAATAAAGTGATTTTGTCCCGATGACTGATTTGCTTCTTGGTGTCACTACTTAGTATAAAAATCTTATGCATACTCTTAACCGTGATCATACTATGGTACTTTTGACAAAACACAACTGATCGTTTTTAGAAAAAAAAATTTTTTTTCAAATTGTTTACTGTTGACGAAACAAAGAGTTCGTGATGCCTTTGTCTCTTGCTGCGCTAGAGCTATGGCAACAATGGCACCCATAGGAAACTTTTGATATTCCACCAAAAAAGAAAATGATTATGAGGTGCGACGACAATGTAAGCAAAGCACAAAACAAGTTTAATTATCATAAAACAAAGCAAGTATAATACGGCCCGGACGTTGGTTTCAAATTTTGGTCGGCGATGTGACGTGCCAAGACTCCTATTTGGCAAGTCTGATCGGCTTTCGACACGTCCAACTCAGGAGTAGTTTAAACGAGCCTTCCTTGTGAGAATATCCCTTTTGGTTTCGGGCCGTTTGCAATCTTTTCTTGCTTTTCCTCGGCAATATTTCCACGACAAAAATGTGAGTTTGCAAACGTTTAACGAGGTTTTCGGCAAAAGAATCTAAAAATGCATATGTCCTTTTTTTTTTTGCTTGGTCGAATAATGCATATGTCTTAAGTACATTACGCGCTCATTCAATAAAATATGGAAATTTCGACAAAAAAATTATGGATATGATACCCAAAAAAAAATTTACCAAAAAAATTTCAAATTTAGCACAACGTGTCAATTAAGTCTTTAAACTTTTTTTCTTTGTTGTCCATCCGACTAATTTTGACTGAAAATCGTTGACGTTCTTTTTTTTCTCTTTTTTTTTCTTCCTTTCCTTCTTCTTCTAGCCGGTTGCCAAGGTCCGGGACCGGCCAGAGGCTAGAGCCGACCTTACACCATGATGGCGAGGCTTGACCTTGCTAGCGGCCGGCGGGAGGCGAGCTTCACCATCGCCTCGGCCGGTCTTTGGACCTCGGCCATCGGCTAGAGGAAGATGGAAGAGAAGAAAAAACAAAAGAAAGAGAAAGAACAGAAAAGAAAATAAGAAAGGAAAAAAAAAAAAAAAATAAAAAATATTAGAATAATATTATAATTTGTCCATGTCAACATTGGTTGCGCCACGTACGACGGTGTCCATGTCGGTGACTTACGATCGAATGAAATGAATTGTCTAAATGCAAAAAGTTCGGGATTTAATTGACAAAAAAAAAAGTTTAAAATTGAATTGCCGCAATTGCAGTAGATTTATGAACTTTGTGTTGTAATTCTCCCGGATACAATCCTCTCATTTGCTTTGAGCACGAAGAAAAGGGCAGACTTATTAATGAGCTAGAATAAGACGGCCAATCATCCTCAATGTCTGGCGAAGGAAATTTCCTCTAATCAATTCTCCAATCATCCTTTGGATAGATCGATTTACGGGAAGTAAATATGGATCTCACGTTTTGGAGATCATGTGTAGAAAAGAAAAGAAGAGAAATTTCAAGAATTATTCCTAATAAAGCTTTTCCCTCCCCCACATCACCTTTGGGCCTTGGGCTCTCTTTGAAGTGCTTTTCAGAGACCCAAGCGGGCTCGCCGCAATTCCCAATTGATGGGATAGATAAGATATCGACATCTGATTGCGAACGGAAAGCACGCGATACACGGCAAATTGCCCTCCCGTCCTTCATTCCACTTTGGTCGCGACTCCCACCTGTTTCTCAGAAACGGCGTGCCCGTGTAAAGCTCTCTCAAGTTTCGGACGACGACGTGATGTGCGATGATCGTTCCGTAATTTATTCGAGAAAATGACATAATTGGTCTATGAGATTTGGTCAAATATGCAATGCTATTATTGAATTTTTAATTTGTTTAACGCTGTCTTTTGATTTCGGATAATATTTAATATGATCCATGAACGTTTTCTTATAATATAGGGATTACGTTGAACAAATTAAAAATCCGGACGACGTGCATATTAGGCCAAATTTGAGGATCTCATTGCACAAATTAAAAATTCAAGGATAATATTACATATTAAACTAAAGTTCAAAGACTATTCATGCTATCATCCCTATTTTATCGGAACGGAGGATTGAGGGGGAGGGAGAGAGAGGAAATCATGTTTTCAAGAAAGATTTGTATTTTTTTGTTCTTTTGGGCCCTTGATTACATGGGGTTTTCAATTTTCAGTCCACCTTGTAGGTCACTTAAAGCTCCTGGGCCAGACATGGAGTCATAGCACACCATGGAAGCTTACATCGTCTTGATATTGATTTTTTTTTTTGGGGGTAGGGGAGCTTCACAATAAAGTGACTGTCTTCATTTAATGCCACTTTAGAGTATATCCACAATGAGTTCAATTCGAAAGCGATGCATAGAGATGCACCTATTCGATTGGTTAAGAGGGAAAAAAATGAGCAATTTTCATTATGTTTTTTGTCGCGTCAATTGATGAACCCAAGTTGGATGTCGGCCTAGTTTAGCTCAAAATTACATCCACGACGGTCGATCATTGTGACTTGGCATGGCAATAAGATTCATATCGAGTCGGTGTCTGGTCCACACCGACTCGATTGGTGACCAGTCCACATGCACTCATCGGTCTAGATTGACCCCCTAAGCCAAAGGACATGCCGGTCGTCTCTTTCACCTTTGTGTCTCTTTGGGGGGCTCAATAAGTGGTGGACCAAAGACCTTATGAATTTTGGGTTTTGAAAGAACGTGACCTAACCTTTCTAGGATGCATGGATTCTCCACGCTTTCCGCATCACGATTATTCACATGATCTCGCATCGTCAATGGACCCTATTCTTAGTTGCACACACTCGTCCACCAGATAAGGAATAGTAAGAATACGCGCAACAATGTACATAAGAAAAAGTGACATTTGATTATGTTCACGCATCGGTTTGTCTATTCCTGGACCATGGTGGTTATTTCACGCTGAGTTGCATCGAAGACAATAGCGACATCGATAATAACACGATATAACTAGTAAATTCTTAACCACAAATAACCGAGATTGATTTACGGATCGGACGCATTCAATACTTATCAACGCTCGCGTGCTGCTCCTCATTGTATATAAAGATAGAGATTGATTGCTCCCATCCCTATGCACGTCTTCCATTTACAAGGCATGGTTCTCGAGGTTAAGTTGCTACTAGTTTCTTGCTTTCATACCCATCTTCTTGATACATATGAGCCATAAGAAAACATGCATAAAAATCGAGTAAATGCTTATCCAAGATCGCAATAATGATTGTACCCAAGTTCAGTCCAGTGCTCTTGCTGGTTCTCCAGCACATGGATGGACCCGACAGCTCCAACTAGAGTGGACCTACCATTAGGCAGACATTGTGACACCTTCATGGCTAATCTTAGGTTTCTTTGTTCCAAGAAACGTGAAACCCTAACTTCCCATGAACAATAGACCCAATAATTAGTTAGTCCTCTTGCTTTTAGACATGTGCGATTACTGGCGGGTCATTAGTTCACTAATTATGTTGGCACATTATTAAATATGACCTAAGTTGAGAAATCCCTTTGTCGGTCTCGTGCCAGTGGTTAGGGGGAATCTTACTATTGGAATGGTCTTCTCTCCTGCTCCACGAAAAAGCAAAATTTGCTTGAAATTGAGTGCTTGCTTTGCTTTTGCTTTGTTTTACTTTTCTAACGTGGGGAAATCTCGTGAACTCGGTCGGTATTTCACATCGGACGAGACGAAAAGACCCCATGAAGTTAGATGTGAGGAAGGTGCTAGGCAATTGCACATGGTCTCCGGACAATCATTGCTTAGGCATTCTAAAGTGGGGTAAGAAAAATCTTGACATTGATTTGAGGCCCTTGCTTTGTTGGAGCTTTGTTAAGCAAATATTCCCCTGCGTACATTTATAATGGGTGGATCAGTTCTCGAGTGAGTCGGCTCCCAGCTTAGGATTGAGAACCGACCCTGTGAACCCATTTCCAACTTTTTGGAACCAAGAACCGAATCGATTGGCTCTAAAACCGCCGTCCCGTGAATCGGCCAGTTCTGGTTCTCGATTTTACCTACAACACAGTCAATTTTATGTTTTTGGTAAAAGCCCAAATATTGATAATGAAACATAAAAGCTGCACTAGTCCACTACAAAAAGGATTCATTGGTCAAGTTAGTGTTGTCGTTGATTCATAATGTTGAAGAGCATGGTTCAATTTTTGAGACTTCAAAATTGGTACATAACTGGTTTAACTTGGGAATGTGACTAGTTGAACTTGGGAAATGGGTGCTTGAGCTGTCGATTTCCACCTTAGGACCGGGAATTGAACCGTTTCATCCAAGAGTAGGCCTTGAACTGGTCGGTTGAGGCTAGCTCGGTTTGATTTCTAGGTAGAGCAAGAACCATTGATCACTCCTAAAATTCAAATCTCAACACTTATTCTTGTTCTTATTCGTCATGACATTCCTACTGGGTTAGCAGCCTATTGAATGTGATGGCGTTCGCATCCAACGTTCCTCATTGTTAAGGAATGTAGTTAATATGTAACGGACAAATCAAAATTATTTTGTAGTTAATACACATTTGTAGTTAACGTGGACTAATTTTGAATTAGTCCATTAATGTAGTTATATTATGTAGTTAATATTATAACGAACTAATTCAAAATTTAAAATACTTTGAATTAGTCCTTCTAGGAAAACTTTACAAATACAAACGCTATCATGGAATTAAGGATAAGCGAAACACATTCTCAAACCTTTTAATTTCTCAAGCATCCATTTAGGCTCCTTTTGTCACAACAAAAGTATGTTACGAATCTCCTCCACGGAACCGGAATGGACGATGTTAAACCGGTTCACACGCCTATGGCTACAAATACTAGTTTAATCAATCGGGGTAATCCACTTGAAGATGCCGGTTTATATAGGAGCACCGTAGGAGCTCTTGAAGATACCACCCTCACTCGGCCGGATATCTCCTATGCGGTAAATAAAGTTTGCCGGTTCTTGAAAGAACCAACAGAAGACCATCGGAGTATGGTGAAACACATCATACGCTATCTATAGGAAACCATTTCGCATGGACTGCTTATTAGTTCTCAATCCTTCACGGAACTCCATGCATATAGTGATGTAGATCGGGCGAGTTGCCCCACCTGATAGACGATCAGGAGGTTATGCAATTTATATGGCCAAAATCTAATTTCTTGGTCAACCAAGAAGCAACATACCATTGCACGTTCCTCAACCGAATCGAGTATTGGGCATTGGCAAATGCCACGACGAAGTGGTATGGCTATAATTGTTGTTACAAGAATTGGGCATCTCTCAATCAAAACCCCATATCCTTTGGTGCGACAACCTAGGGGCAATGTATTTTACGATTAATCCAATTTTCCATGCTAGAACAAAGCATATCGAGGTAGATTTTCACTTTGTCCGCCTATTTAGTGTCACAACGCAAACTTGAGGTTCGCTTCATATCCACACGTGACCAAATAGCAGATGTTTCACCAAGACTCTTACACGTTGTCACCATGATCTGCTCAAATCCAAGTTGAAGATCATCCGGAAGACCTCTTTCAACTTGCGGAGGCCTGTTAAGGAATATAGTTAATATGTAACGGACAATTCAAAATTATTTTGTAGTTAATATCGGAACGGACTAATTTTGAATTAGCCCATTAATGTAGTTATATTTTGTGGTTAATATTGTAACGCACTAATTCAAAATTCAAAATACTTTGAATTAGTTCTTCTAGGAAAACTCTATAAATACAAACGCTATCCTAAAGTTAAGGATAAACGAAACTCATTCTCAAACCTTGAATCTATTTCTTATACTCATGTAAAATTCAAATTACATGCAATAGATGTGTGAGGAACTATCGAAGAATGTGTTTACTATCATGATTTAACGAACCCGTCTCTTGATAGTTTCGAAGAGTTTTCTACGATGTAATCGTGGTCATGTGGATGAATGGAATCTCCGTTGTTCTTACGCCATTTTGTGACCGGGGTGCTTCCAAGCAAAAGCTTTTCCTTTTCCCTATTGCCTTCCCTCTTTCTATCAATGGCAAGCCAGGAAAATTCATGAACTTTGTCGTTCACAACAACGAAAGTTTCAGTCGATCAAAAATGGTCCAGGAACTTGTGCTTTCGCCAATCAATGCCTCACACGCAAAGACAATTAGGACAAAGTGGACCCTCGAGTAGAAGGCGCAACTAGACACAAACACATTTTTCAAGATGTTGGACCCATGAAATCAATTCCGGGACCAACCTAACTCCCCTAGGGTTCTCCCCTTTTCAGCTGGCTGTTTATTCCCCCAGTTTTGGATGAGGAATTTCCACATCTTCGTTCGATTCCAGTTTCATTCAGCCCCTAGATTTGCATTTATCTTTAGTTGCCACGAATGACGTGTGATTATGAAAGAGATAATGACACAAGTATTCCCTGAATTTTGGTTCAATTTGCAATAAGGTCCATAAACTTTTAATTTGTTGAATCCGATTCATGAACTTTAGCATGATATGCAATGTCATTCTTAAATTTTTAATTTGTTCGATTTGATTCCTGGAGTTTTGGTATATGTTCAAGTTGGTCCTAGACTATGTGAGAATAACAAATACATTTGAGAAAAAAAGTAAGAAATCAAAGTATTTTGGGCTGACCTCATGACTTGATCCGGAATTCGATTGATTGGAAAAATTATGGTAAAATCCATTGATTCATTTAGTGTCTAAATATATAGTACATTTACAAGTAAAAAACTTATAGATCCGATGTCACATTCAATAAAGATTTACGATACATGTATAGGATGTACTCATTAAGTGCGAGCCAACCCAACAGATTGTTGGATATTTCAATAAGTTTTGAAATATTAAAACTATTATTATTGTAACGATTTTTTCTGTTATTAATTCGTAACGTTTTTTGTCCATCGTTAATATATAAAGATTCTGCCACGGTTTGCAGCGGCTGTATAACGGCTTTCTAACGATTTTCTAATGGCTTTACAACGGTCATATAACGGTTCTATAACGTTGGATTTATGACTTCATAAACGCTATTTTGTAATGGCAATCTAATGGTCATCAATTTATTATCAATTGATTCTTAACGGTTCTTTCTTTGGATATAAAATTATAAATCACAATTTTGAAAGGGGTTCCCCTCTCCGATTGAGAAAGAGAATTTTCCTTTACTTCTCTTTACATATCTTTTCGTTTTTTCGATGGGTTATACACATAATGTTATTCATGTTCATTCCTAATATTCAGTGTGGAATATAGAAGAAGGTCTGTTGTATCTTGGGAGGATAGCCGCTAGAAGCCTTACGCACCGAGTTTCGTACTCCGAGGGACGAAATTATCCTTAAGGGCAGTCTTTGCACGCATCGACAATTACTCTCACTTTTGTCGTCTTTTCCAACAAATTTTCTATAGTTGTTATTTTTCATCTTATCTAATATTTTTCCAACACATTTATATTTGAAATGATACCGTGGGATGGATGTAAAGCTAAGCAAATTGCTTTTGCTCCAAGAACATAGGACTGTGTCGGTTGTAAGAGATGTGAATTCGCCTGTCCAACGGATTTTTTTGAGCTGTTCAACGTTATTATTCTATTAATTCAAGTTCAATGACAATATTCAATATTTTTATATAGTCGATGACTATATTGAATTCAGCCCATTTTATGAACTCTCTCAACAGAATAATGGAATGGGAAGGTACGTTGTGAAACATAAGACCTTAACGACTAATCATCATGAAGAGAATTAGCATAATTATCCTTACCCCTCCACTAATTTTTTTGTTGGTCGAACCACTCCATTAATTAAGATAAGTACAAGCGCAAGCAGCGAAGAGCTAACATATTTTCAGAGGCCCTGCCAATGAACGTGGTCACGCACAAATAGCACATGGTATTGGTGGGTATGAAGAAGGAAGGTCAATTCGAGGACCAATTTGTTCATGACAAATTCTAGATTACTACGTAACTAATCAATTGGAAGAGGCAATTACGTGTCCAATGGTGATTCACCATTGTTTGACCAACTAATGCTTTGCTCCATATATAATTCGAACAAAGAAGAAGATAATTGACTGGGACCAGATGGGGACAAGAGGTGGCCATTTAATTTATCACATGATTCTTTGCTTCTGATAACATACTTTCCTTCCTCTTAGGAAATCACTAGTCACTCATGGAAATCACGTCCTTCCCTCTACTTTCTGACCAACCACGCATCCTTAATCCTACATTTCTTTACAACTTATTTAATTCAAATGACTTTAACCCCTCTATTATCGGCCTTTTTTTTAGGATTAATATCACAAAAAATCTCAAATTAGCACATTCTTGATAAATTTATCCCAAACTAATTTCTAGACCATCAAAAACCTCAAACTTACTACATTTATGATAAATTTACCCGAAATTTATTTTTTAACCACTAAAAATTCTAAACTAGTACACTTGTATTTTTGTCGGATCTCCATTATTATTAAACAAGCAACATAATGCACTACATCGCACAGGGCGACAAAAATAATTTTTTCCACTGATGATGGACACGGCAAAAGCTTCATGAATAAACTTGAGGTACTTTGAGGAACAAACATATTGCATGATTTAACGGGATATGTTCACTAGAAGTCCTAAAACTTATCACGATAGTGCAATTGAGTCCTAAAACTTGCAAAAAATACAATCAAGTCCTAAAACTTATCAAATTGATTTAATCGAGTCCTTTACTTAACGTAGTCAATTTCTCTAATAGAAAATACTCACGTGCCATTTTTAAATTAATATTTTTTTATCTTACATGGAATTTTTAGTTATTTTATTTTTTGAAATCATATTTCAATTAAATTAAAAAAATTAAAAAAAGCTAAAAAATTCTAAAAAAAATTGGAAAAAATGGGGAGGGCCGCATTGGTGAGGTCTTCTTCTTTGTTGCTCCCCATTGCCGGAGGGACGGAGGACGTCGCCAACCTCGGGCGAGGCTCGCTCAACGTGGGCGAGGCCTCGGCCGATCTGGGTTGAAGAAACCCATGGACGGCAACGTATAGATGGAATCCTAGAGGGAGGGCGTCGATTAGGCTGCCGACCGGATAGGTCGATGGAAATGATAGGGGCCGCCGTCGCATGTTGTAAGATTTTCCTAATGTGGGCTTATATTAATTGAGATTGTAATTATCGTTTTACGGAATTAATTTATCATTTTTGAGGTTGGTCTAACAAGGTAAAATATAAGGATTCTTAACCGGTCTAATGTGAGCCTGGTATTGTGTGGGCGCGTTGAGCTCGGCCCGTGATGAGAGGGGCCTGGCTGAAAACTCAATAAATAGCGCTCAGTCCCTCCTTCGACTCTAACGAACTCATAACAATATCACATAAAAAGCGCATACATATTGGCATCGTTGATGGGCTATCTCATTAAGCTAGGGATACGAGGGTCATAGAGGAGAAGATTTGGAGCATCGGAACATCGTGATTCTACCTAAAGTAACGTTGGATTCCAACCACATCAAGAATGATAGATCCTAATCGGTGCTCAAATTCCTTTAAACCATTTGCATTTCTAGATTCTAGCTATGTAGATCCTAGGGTTGTCGACATAAGGTTTGTAGACTTACATGTGGTATCAAAGCACTTGTAACCATGAATGGCTCGTGCGCTGATACAATAACTGCCGTGATTCGGTGTTTGAGACTTTATGGGATCATATTTGTTAAGAATAATCTCTAGGCCATCATAGGGTGCGCACTTACGTATAGTTTCAATTAATATTTTCCCAAGTGGGAGAATGTAAAGTTTTTCTAATGTGGGCTTATATTAATTGAGATTGTAATTATCATTTTGCGAGATTAATTTACCATTTACGGGGTTGATCTAATAAGGTAAGATATAAAGATTCTTAATCGGTTTAATATGGGCCTAGCATTGTGTGGGCCAAGTTGAGCTGCTTGTAATGAGAGGGGTCGATTGAAAACTCTATAACCGGTGCTCCGGTCCCTCCTCTAGTCCTAACGAACTCATAATAACCTCACATAAAAAATGCATATAGATTGGCGTCGTTGAGGGACTATCTCATTAAGCCAATGGTATAGAGGGTCATAGAGGAAAAGATATTGAGCATTAGAATATTGTGATTCCGCCTAAAATAACAATGGATTCCAACTTCTTCTAGAATGATGGATCCTAATCATGTGCACAAATTCCTTTAAATTATTACTATGTTTCTAGATTCTAGCTATGTGGATCCTGGGGTTGCCAACATAAGGTTTATAGCAGCTTACACGTGTGACGCTGGTGAATTTGCAAATGGGTGCGGTCGGCTTCCATGAATAGAAGACGCCCGTGCTCAGGGATTGAAACGCGTCAAGAGAGGTCGAGGAGGGTCTGGAGTTGTCGATTTTGGCGAGATTGAAGAGGGAAGGAAAACAGAGAAGGAATAGGGGAGGGAGGTTCGCGAGGGACATGGTGGCGACCGGAGGGGAGGAGGAGAGAGACTCGTTTCGTTCTGGCATTGGCGGTGGAGGGATTGTTCACCCAGATCTCGTTTTCCAACTCTGGTTTTCTTTTCAAATAAATATTTTAGCTTTTTTTTCATTTTTTAATTTAATCTAAATAAGATTTTGAAAAATAAAATACCTAAAAATGACATGTAGGATAAAAAAAATTAATTTAAAAATGCCACGTTAACATTTTCATTAGAAAAATTGACGGTGTTAATCGAAGTACTTGATTGAATCAATTTGATAAGTTTTAGGATTTGATTGCACTTTTTGCAAGTTTTACTACTCAATTATATTTTCGTGACAAGTTTTAAGGCTTATAGTGAACTTATCCCATGATTTAACTAAGCACGCTAGTCTAGCTCAATTCTTACATAATAGCGTACAAAAAATTTCATATAATTCATGGACTAAATTGAACATACACAAAAAGTTCAAGGGCCATATTGAATAAATTAAAGGTTCATGAATCACATTGCATATTAGGATAAAGTCCAGCCAACTTATGCGGCTTCTATCTAAGGTGCATAGAGCGGTTTGGTTACTAATAGATCTTCCTCAATCAGCATAACATATATGCATATCAATTGGTCGTCGAAGATGAACTGAATCTTCAAATCAATCATAGCCACTACCTACATTCCAAGAAATTGTGCACCACAAATAAGAATTAATAAAGATCATATTGAATAAATTAAAAGTTTAGTGATCGCATTGCATGTTGGGTAAAAACCTAGGGATCATTTGCCTCATTATACCAATAATTTTCAGATAGATCCACTAAGGCCTGATTACTTTATATCTAATTTCTGTAAATTATCAAGATAAACTCCGCCTATAAATAACACAAGTTCATGTTAGATCGCACTAGCAAATTGAGGTCATTGACCAGGAAAGAATTAGGTGGCTTCGAGAAATAAAAACAATAATACATGATCTGAAGGTCTACCCCTGTGGAAAAAAAAAAGAGTTTTTGACTTATATCTGCAGAGAGTTGACCCTCAGGCGTACAATTATGTCATGATTATTGACTTTTGATGTCTCTCGAGAGCGTGACATGCACAAGTTAGGGTTGCATAATGCACAAGCCAATAAATAATATCTAAATTCCTGAGTAATTACATTTTATTATAGAATTATAGTAACCTGAGATGAAAATGACAGTTTAGGGCTCCAAGACATCTTATGTATTCGAATAAAAGTAAAATAACGTTCTATGTTGGGCGGCCCATTTGGATTTGCATTGCAAAACACTTAGTCGGAAAATTGCTTGACACCTTATGCACAACCAATTCCAGAATATACGTGCATAAATTTGTGCTTCCGTACTGGGGCCGACTCGCTCGGCCTTCCGATCGACATCAACTACCCTAGTTGGATGTGGCGACAGTAACGACGCAAATGATTACAAAATGTTTGATTTTGAGTTATGAATATTCAGAATTATATCTTAATAAGCCCGTCACCGTAACTCTAGTCGTGCGTCGAATGATCGTTGCTTCTCTTTGAAGGATAGTGTCGAGCACAAACAGCCGAGGAAAATTCACTCATTTAATGATCTCTTTAGGGTACATCCGAAAGCGATGCTATGCCTCTCCTAGATTTTTGGGGACCCAAGTTGGATGTCTCAAAATTACGTTGACGATGGCCAATCGTTGTCAATGTCTGGTCCACATTGGACCCGATTTGTGACCACGTCCACTTTCCACAGGCACTCATCGGTCCAAATTAACCCCCTTAAGCCGAGAACTTCACGCCCATCGTCTCTTTCATCTCAAATTGTTAAGTGTCTTTTTGGGCAGACTCAAGGCACATGACAACAGTTTTATTTTCTTATTTTTCTATTACATATTTAGATCAGAAATTTATTTAGTGACGCACTTTCACTTTTCTATTTTCGAGATAAATTTTTTGCCAAGAAATAGATTGGAAACAGAAATAAGAAGTAGAAATAGAAATAAGAATTATTCTCATTCTTTCGCTTCTTTCTCTTTCGCGTGCGGTCTCCCCTTCTCTTGTCCACCGGTCGTTGATCCCCTCGTAGCCGACCGCCATCCATCGTTGGTCGCCTCTTCGCGTCCATGCGGCTGGCCGCCGATCTCCAGCCCTAGCTCCTGTTTGCCGTTCTCTATTCCCCTTTGTGGATAATTGATCGCCAACCGTAGAAATTTTTATATTGTTATCAAACGATTTTCTGATTTGAGAACAGAAATTTTTTGTCGTTATCAAACGTATGTTTGAAAAAAAATCTATTTTTGGCCATAAATAGAGCCCGAAAAGAGAATGATTATCATTCCCGCCTCAATGTTTGGGAGCAGGCAGCAAAACCCGATACATTTGTCTGGGAAAATAGCCAAGAGAGAGAGTTTAAAGCTGAGTCTATTAATATATCCAGTTAGACCCATCTTCAATCAAAACTCTAAATCAATGAGATATGGATCAAGTATGATAATTCTAATCCCCCCCCTCCCCAAAAAATAAAATAAAATAAAAACTATGATAATTAATTGCTCCTTACCATACGAATTCTTCTATGTGAATCTTTTTAATAATACAACTCTCACTTGCATCGCAACACTTATTTGTTAATGGACCAAAGACCACATGAATCTCGGGTTTTAAACTATGACCTATGGATACCCTATCCTTTTGCATTGACACTCTTCACATGGTCCTGCATAGTCAATGGTCCCCATTTTTACCTGCATACAATTTGTACACAAGACAAGCAATAGGAAGACTAAGTACCAATGTAATCGAAATGTTATTTCATTATGTTCACGAATCGATCTGCCAATTTCTGGACCATTATGCTCACGCCATGCTCAGTCGCGCCGAAGACAACGACGACAACAATGTGATATGATTTGTTGAGTTCCTATCCACAAATAACTGGGGATTTGTTTCTGAGCAAAGCGCGTTCAGTACTTGTCAATGTTCACGCGAGATTCTTATTCCATAAAGACATAGATTATCTGCCAATTTCTGGACCATTATGGTCATGCCATGCTCAGTCGCATCAAAGACAATGAGGACAACAACGTTATATGATTTGTTAAGTTCCTATCCATAAATAACTAGGGATTTGTTTTTTAGCAAAGCGCGATTAGCACTTGTCAATGTTCACGCGAGATTCTTATTCCATACAGACTTAGATTGTTTGCTCCATTCCCCAATTTATTCTTGGAACTGTATTCCTTCCATATGTTATGGTCTTCTATTCAAAATGCATGATTCTTGAGGGTAAGTTACTACTAGTTTCTTGCTTTCATACCCATTTTTGGTACATTTTAGAAGTAAGAGAACATGCATAGCAACTCAGTAAATGCTTACCTGCAATTGTGATTATGATTGTACGCACGTATCAAATAAAATAGATTTTAAGGATAATGACACAAATAGTCCCTGAACTTTGATTTAATGTGCAATGTAGTCTCCGAACTTTTAATTTGACCAATATGATCAATTAACTTTAGCCTGATATGTAATGTGGTCTTTGAACTTTTAACTTGATCAATATGATCTCTAAACTTTTAGGACATGTTTAACTTTGGCCTCGAACTATAGAAAGATATTCAATGTAGTCCTTTTTATTGATTCAAGTTCGGGAATTAAATTGAATATGTTCCAAAAGTTCATGGACCATATTAGTAAAATTAAAAGTTCAAAGACAATATTACACATTGAGTCAAAGTTCAAGGGCCATATTGGTCAAATTAAAAATTCATGAACTACATTGCATATTGAGTCAAAGTTCATGGACCATTTGTGTCATTTTGTCTAGATTTTACCAGCAATTTTCTTTTTTTTTGGGTACACAATCCTTGTAATCATCGTGGCCAATCTTAGGTTTCTCTGCTTCAAGAAATATGAAACCCCCATTGCCACGAAAAATAGACCCTATACTACTTAAGAGTCATTTTGCTTTTAGATATGTTCGATTATTGGGAATCTTTGGATTAATTTGCTACAAATAAGATTGTTTTTAATTGAGTTTCTCTTGACCCAATTCGGTGTTACACATGGGACTCAAACACCTAATAAAGTTGGATGTAAGGAGGGTGCTAGGCAATTGCACATGGTCTCCGGACAATCATAGCGTGGGCATATTACAGCGGGGAAAGAAAAATTCTTGACATAGATTTGAAGCCGGCACTTTGATATAACTTTGTAAGCGAATATTGCCAGCTACATTTTTAAAGGGCGCTCGGTTTTAGAATAGGTCGGTTTCCAAATAGGGCTTTGTAAGCGAATATTCCCAGTCTCAAATACATTTGTAAGGGTGTTCGGTTCTAAAATAGGTCGGCTTCCCATCTAGAATCGGGAAACAACTCTATGTAAAAGATTGGAAAAAGGAACTGAACATGTCGGTTTCTATCTTGAGAATCGGTCCATTTTATTTTTGGCTAAAAATCCAAACTTTAATAATAAAATGTAAAAGTTGCACAATTTCACTACAAAAATTTTGATTGGTCAAGTGATTCCCGTTATTGTTTGCTCATGTTGAAGACCATGATTCAATTTTTCGTGGGTGCAAAAGTACTTCATCTAAAAGAGACTTTATAATCATTTCAACTAGGGCACCGGAGAAATTCAACTGGTTTGCCTGTAAAACCAACAGTTTCGGCCTTGGAATTAGGAACTAAAGAATTGCTTTTGTTAGGATGCAAGTGTGAATTATATTAGAAAAATCCCATAACGGAGAATTGATGTGGCGTGGAATAGTTAATATATCTTAATTGGCCCATAATTCATTGGCTTAAGTTTTTGAATGAAGGTGGATCCAATTGGATATATTGACGGGCTCGGACTTGGACTCTCTCTTGATGATCTCCCTAGGTATTTGTATCAAATTTTTGCTGCACACTCTCAACAAATGGTATCGAGTCGATGGTTGATTGGTGGCCCACTCCCAATATGTATTGGTGTTCCTTGAATATCTTAAGGAAGGAGATGGTTGATTAGTGGCCCGATGGGGGTTGTGGTATAATAAAGCGGGCTCGATGAGCGTTGATGAAGATTCAAGTTAAAATTTGGTGTAAAAGGATACTTGAATTAAAGAGGAGCAAACCTAACTTTGGAGCTTACACGTGAAGGGAAGATTGTTAGCATACACGAGTGAATTATGTTAAAGAAGTCCCACATTAGAAAATTGATGTGGTATGTAGCGATTAATATATCTTAATTGACCTTAACCTAACATTGTAGCTCACATATGAGGGGGAGATTTTTAGGGTGCACGTGTGAGTTGTGTTAAAAAAGTTCCACATCGGAGAATTGATATGGTATAGAATAGTTAATGTATCTTAGTTGGCCCATAATTCATTGGTTTAAGCTTTTGAGTGAAGGTGGGTCCAATTAGATATGTTGAAAGGCTCGGACTTAGGCTTCCTCTTGGTGATCTCCCTAGGTGAATGTATTGGACTTCGCTACGCATTCCCAACGATCTTGAATCTATCGATCTAGGTCGGTTCAACCTTGTTCCCAAAGTGAACATGATCGAGTGGTAACCTTGAACATTTATTATCCTCTCTCCTTTTTTTTTTTGTCAAAATAATATAGCATTCACTTCCTCAATTGAAATACAAAAGAGGAACATTTCATTTCAAAGGGCAAAACTTCAAACCAAGACAAATCCCAAACAAATTCAATACAAAACAAGTTCTAGATAACAAGAGAAATCATCGAACAAGATTATAGGTCACACGCTCAAAGAACACATTTAGGGCTTCTTCACACCCAATAATCCTTTCCACCAATCCAATTGACAACCAATTGGATTCTCTTTGGTGTATCATTAAGGGCGATCGATTCCAAATTTCATATAGGTTTAACCTAAAACTTGGAACCTACCTGCCAAAACAGGCTCCTCGTTTTTTGAAACTTGAAACCACCATCCATACCTTGGAACCTGGAACCTATCCTATTATAGAGAGTGTCAGTTCTAGGATTTTCTCAAGTTCCAGCTGTATTTTTTATTTAACTATTGCAATGAATCATCATCTTTAATGACTATTAATGGCTACTACAATCCATTGATCAAAACTCATATTTAGATACTTAAATAAATATGAAACATTAAAATAAAAGTCTCAATCATAATCATTGCCGGAAATGAAAGATCGGACTAGTGGTCTAAATTACACACTCATCATCGGATATCATGGAATGCCACAAGTTCACGTGAAAACATATAGCAAGAAAAACGCAGAAATTTATGATAGGTTCCAGGTACTAGTCGGAACAAGTTTTCTAATTTTTAGAACCCGAAACCTACCTTGCATACTTTGTAACCTAAAACCGAATAGATTCTCCATCGGTCCGGTTTCAAGTTCTAGCCTGGAACCATGCTCCCCCTATGTATCATCTTCTGGAGTTCCAGGCTGTGACTTGCTGTTAATATTTTTTGAGATTTAGATTGATAGTCAATGGAATACATGTGTCTTCACCATAATGTATAATCATATAACACGCACGTTTCTCTCAGGTAATATAAGGAGCTGTTTCAAATTTGCGTCTTCCACTTCATCTTTTTGAGTATGATCACGATTATATAAGCTGCTCACCTTGTCACGGTACCTCCAACTCCTCGTGAACTTTCTGTTCTCTGACTTGTTGAGCTCCAATTAAGGTCCATCCAATCATCATGAGTCTTTAACATTGTACTTCGGGTTATAGAAGTGGTGATAAAGCCTTTATCGTATTAGTTTATCCTGAAATAAGACAACATCTGCATTTATCAAATAGTGATATAGACATAAGTTTTTGTCAATTTCAAAATATCCTCAGAGGTTTTTCCAATAGTTCCAAGATCACTTACTCGATACTAGACAAGACCCTCCATTATGGAGGATAAATTGTTCAATGTACCTAGCTTAACATATGTCCAGAATGGTGTGGACAGTCAAATCTGATTGAGTCCTTCATTTATCATCGTAAACCGATCTGAATCCATGGAAAAGAGAATCCTTTTCCAACTTATGGATATTTGCGCTCGCATACTATACATACTTTTTTTAAGCTGACTATTGAGTTTATGCGCCTGTGTGTAAAAAATCAATAAAACAATTGACTATTTAGTTGCTGATTGCATCAATTTTCAATCAAAAGTTTAAGCTTTTATGTTAAGCCCACTAGATATAATAATTGCTCCGAATCCTCTCAACTAGAAATTATCAATGTGGGGTGTTTCTTTTGTATCCACACCTTATCCACTTCACCTAACATAGCGTGGGGTGGTTTCCCCTTTGATGGCAAGTGGTGCAATGAAAAATTGTATAATGTCGCTTTTCTAAGTGTTTGAACTTCTAAAATTAGTATAAGAGAATGATAAGATCATTTTCCATCAATTTGTGTCCAAGACAATATCGGTTAAATTTACATTGAAAATGCAAAACATTCGGTGCACGAAAAGTTGCAGGACTTTAGTCGGCATGACCAAAATCATTTATCGGCATACTAGCTATCGCATAAAATATCCGGTGCACAAAAGTTATGGCCCATTCAACCTTGAACAGGAAAAAAAAAAAAAAAAGAGAGAAAAGAACTTTGGACGGGCTTCGAAGATTTACCCATTTTTTCTTTTCATAATGAACTTACCCAAACTATGACAAATAATGTGATGACCCATTTTGTGAATTTGAGGAATTTCAAGATACTAATGATTGCTCATCATGAAGCGAATTAACATAAATATCATTAACCCTCCATTAATTAAGATAAGATAAGTGCAAGCATTGAGAGTCTTTGGCCCGTATTAGAAAAATTATCCAAAAATTTCTAAGCATATTGTACTTTTATTAGTTCAATCATAAACATTCTTAATATTTTCATTTGAGTTCTAAACCTTTTCACTTTTTGCCAATTAAATCCATCTTTCCAATTTTAGTCAAAAATAGCTAACTTGAACGATGGTCGTTCTACATATGGCACAACCAGCATTGGACGTGAATAATTTCTAATAACATTTTATCTTTTTTGACGTTATTTATTTTCTATTTCCTTTTTTTTTTTCTTTTTTTTTATGTTCAAAGGACCAGCGACCTTCTTGCCCTTGCTATGGCCCATCATTGGTCCCTGAGCAAGGGGTCGTGGCCGCTCGCTGAGGCAGCAAATGGTGTCACCATCCCTTAAGAGCCAAGGCCTCTTGCCCACGGCACTCTTCGATCCTCAGCCAGTAGTCGGTGGCCCCACCTGTCCTTTAATCCAAAAAAAGAAAAATATTAATTTTTCAAAAAAATTTCACGTCACCGTCGGCCGTGCCATCTAAGATGGTTGTCGCTCATATCAAGCAATTATCGGTAGAAATTGGTCGGATAGACTTAATTAATAAAAAATAAAAAAATTTAAGACTAAATTGGCAAAATTATAAAGTTTAGGATTGAATTGGGAAAAATACAATAAGTTTAAAATTTTTTGGACAATTTTCTTGTCCATACACTTGGTTCCACACAAATGGTCAATGGTGGGTGAAGAAAGAAAAAACTCATTTCATGATCAATATTTGATTACTACGAAACTAATTAAGGAGGCAATTCCCTGTCCGCTGGTAATTTACCATAACTCTGTTGTATTATTCAGAAAGATGATTGAAGTAGACTAATGGGGGACAAGATATGACCATTTACCTTATTAAAAGTACCTTTCTTTCCGAAAATATACTTTCCTCCACTCGTGGAAATCACTAGTCACTCGTGTGGAAATCGCGTCCTTTTCCATCTATCCCACCAACCCCGCATCTCTTTTACCCTACCTTTCTTTACCACTTATTTAAATGCTAACGACTTTAACTTTTGTTAGGAACTTACTCCACCTTTTAAGGCTCCGTTTACCTCGTAAGTAAAAATCGTATGATTTGAAAACTAAATTTTAAAAAATAATCATTTATACCGTTTGAATTTAGTCAATATAAAATATTTTAATTAATAGTAACAAATTATGTTTGAAAATTTTCGTGAATGATGGATATATTTTTTGTTCATTTATTATTATAACGATACAAGCAACCATTTCAAAAAAAATATTTTTCAAATCATTCACATTTTGCGAAACAAATAGAGCCCAAATGACATTTTAATCATTTGAAACGAAGAACAATGAGTATGAAATGTTGGGAATGAAAAGCGCTCTACAATTGCGTTTTCGTTAATGTCGGGAGAGGTGGGAAAGAGAGAGAATGGATGGACCAAAAATACTTCATAACCGGAACTAAAGAAACGATTAAGACTTAGATTAACTAAGTTTTGTACGGAGCAAAACCTTTTATGAGATTATTAGAATTTTCTCGTGTCTATAGTAACAGACAACCCACTCAATTAAAAAAAAAATAATGATATCGCATTGTTATTCCAAGAAACCATCAAACAAGATGTCTTAAACTCATCCGTCATCATTACAACATGCATGACTTTTTCACTGATGATGGACACCTGTAAAACTTAATTTAATTACATACAAATTTCATGCTTTTGGTCATTAAATGCATATTTATACTACAAAGTTTAGTAATTAGGTACCTTACCGACATGAGCGGCCCCCCGTAGCTAGAGAAAAGGTAGATTCTAATCTAGCTAGGGCAATGGAACATAACGACGAGTTAGGGTATTGCTTTCTGGTCCAAGGATTTTTTCTGATGGGACTCTTGTTTTGTTTTCAGCTTTACTCCTTAGTCGCATAATTTTCTTACATTCACATTCTGTGGTCTAAATCATACCGCCAACGTGTGCATGAACTTGTGAGTGCCATAGAGTCATAGACTTATAAAAAGCAAATAACTTAGTAAATTGAAGAGCCTTATTATAATTATTTTTTTGGGTAAAAAGTGCCCTAGTTTAAAGAGAGCAAAGTCTAATGCACCAAAAGGGAGTGCCATTATGTTTCGAAATAAATAAAAGAAGGCTTTGGATGGATTTGTTTACGTGAAAAATATATTATTTAAAAAATATTTTCCTAAAAATAATTATTTATATCATTCGAATAATTAGTTAATTAAATATTTTTTACTATCGACAATAATTTATATCTAAATATTTTATTTTATGATGAAAATATTTTAATTTTTAATTATTTTTGTAAGCGATATAAGCGATTATTTTTTAGAAAAAATATTTTTCAAATCATTTATTTTTCGCGAAACAAACGTAGTCACTAATTCAAACCAAGCTCAATACTCAATGGTGATATTTCTTGAATCTTTTTTTATTTATTATTAAAAGTATATTCGTGTCCTCATTTTCCCCATAACCCATTTATCTACTTCATCAAAAATTTCCCTTTCCTTAATTTTCTCCATTCTCATTTGTCAATTTATGTTGTACTCTACATGGGCTTGAATAGTTCATCTTAGTTCAAGTCGGATTCATTATAGCACGAAGTGTTTTGGTCAATTTTTTTGGCTGGTTCGAACAATGATTGCGTCTCAAATGATTCTCAAGAGATTAGTTTTATGTTTCCATTTTGTAAGTTGTGTCAAATTTTTATTGAACATAAATTAACCAAAAAACCTCATCTTTCACTCAAAGACTACTACTTATATATCTATACTTTGCAAATATCATATATAACTATTATTTCCGTGCATTTGAATGATTGCACCAACAATGGATGATCATTATCCGCGTGGGCGGTTCCCACCCTAGAATCAAATCGCCCTCTAAGGACTGGTTCCATAAAATGGGCATGGGGAAGCACCCAATGGTTCCATGAACCCGCCCAAAAATCGGACTGCTGGTTCGGTCTTGTTCTTGGTGGTTCTATGGAATCGATCCTAATAAGATGAGACTATTTGTAGGAGTTGTAATTGTATAAGTATGAATAAGATGGACCTTTATCTTGGCTCTGCTATGGGGTAGTCCAAAGTATTGAGCTGGGGCGTTGCATTTGTAGAAGATGTAATGTGAAAATACTGCTAGAAGCGAGTCAGCATGGTAAAATAAAGCTGAAGTACGCAAGACGATTTCTCGTGTTCCCAATTCAAAGACATTTCTGGCTTTGCCACAAGTTGTAGCAAAGCAGAACAGCACGAACTACTAACCGCCATGTCTGCAACTTTTGCAAACTGGTGTTCATTCATGAAAACAAGATTGAAGTAACTCCTTAGAGACTACTTAGAGAGATGTAATTTTAAAAATATATTTATGTGTGTACACACACATTAGCCCGGTCTAGGTGGGCGGATTGGCGGCTCCAAGTGTGGAATCGGGAACTAGATCGATACTCATGGGATCCAATTTTTAAAACCAGGAACCAGATCGGTCCCCATGAGAACTGCCGATTTGAGGCCGGTCCGGTCCGGTTTAGGGTGGTTTAGGTGTTTCTCGATTATTTTGCACACCCCTACCTCCAGTACGCTTATCCCGAGATACAACTATTCTTCAATCCTTATTAGTTTCCTTATCTGGAGACGCCCAGATTTTCCATTTTAAAGAAGTAAGTAGACCAGACAGCCTGATTGATACTCTGCATCATCCATAATCTAGTGGCAATAACTATTTGTGGGCCAGTTTTGGAAAAATTGTCAAAAAAATCCTAAACTTTTGGCACTCTTGCCAACTTAATCATAAATCGTTTAAGTTTACCAATTCAGTGATAAACCTTTTTCACCTTTTGTCAATTCAGTCCTATTGGCCAAAAATCATTGAGATGAATGTCGGTTATCCTACGTACCACCACCAACGCCGACGTAGATATTTTTATAATTTTTTTAAAAAAATTGAATTTTTTATTTCCTTTTTTTTTTGTTCAGAGGCCGGTGACCCTTGGGCAAGGGCGAGCGAAGGGTCACGGCCCGTCGCCCAAGGACCGCGAGGGGTCGCCGGCCCTCACCGGCTCTTGCCTAGGGGCCGCCGACCTTTGGCCAATAAGACTAAATTGGCAAAAGGTGAAAATATTTTGGATTGAATTGGCATACTTAAAAATTTTAAGACTGCATTGACAATTTGCGAAAAAGGTTTAAGATCTTTTTGACAATTTTCCCGCCCGATTTTTCTAGAGTTGACTTTTAGACATTAATCCGTGTGTTACAGAGTGGAAGGCTTTTAGTCTCGTGGTAAGTTTAATTAGGGACCTCTGTCGGTGAAGTTAGGTTTACATGGTGAAAAGATCTCTTGATATTTGCTGATGTTTGATGCGCACTTATGTTGCACCACCCCAACTAAGTTCCAAGAGTCGTTGAGACTCAGCATGCTTGTGGAAAACGGGGTAAAAAGTGGTAGTTAGTGATATTTATCCACGATTTGGTGAAAGGATCCACTAAGAAATGTGACCACCGTTTCTATTCAGTTCATGATGTTAGTCATCGAATTTGTTGTACGCATTTAGTCAATCGGCCAAATATCAAGTTAAGAAAAAGCAGAGCTATGACTATCGCGGAACCGTGAAAAAAAAAAATCCTAGTAAGAAATAAATTGAAGAGATAGAAACTAAACACTTGAATTCACGTGGTTTGGTATTGCTCCTACTTAATTGGGGGGAAATCAACGAGACGGTTCCACTATGATGGGAAAAAAAATGAGATTACGATAACTTAATCATATTCACTCCAAAGTATTTCACAATCCTAGATTAAATCCGAACCCCGCAAGAATCAATCATAAGAAGGGAGTTTTCTCACATGTTTAACTCTCTTGAATGACAGCTCTCATGGCTTTACGAGTCTCTCGCTAGCTTTTGCAAATATTAAGCACGCCCATTTTGCTCACGAGATCAAACTCAAATACAGAATATTCATCACAAAAGAAGAATACATAAGAGCATCTCAACTTCCTCTCGCCTGTTCATTTTAAATCGCACAAGCAAATTGAGATCATCGACCACCAACGAATTAACATCATCATAATCGCGAGAAGATGGTCCAGACAACATAATAATGCAAATAAATGCTTCAAACAAATTAATAATCTATGCTTTGAAAGTCAACCCATGTGGAAAAAAAAGTGTTCTGACTTGTCTCTGCAGAGAGTTGACACTCAAGCATATTATCGTGTCAAAATGATTGACTTTGGGCGGGGGACATGGCACATCTTAGGGTTGCATATTGCACAAGCCAATGTATTCTTCTTCTTCTTCTTGTTTTTTTTTCGATTAATTAAATTTTGTTAGAGAAATACAGTAACCTGAGATGAAAATTACAGTGTGGGGCTCCAAGATAACTTATCCATTCGAGTAATGAGAAGCACATCTCGTAAAACGTACAAATAAATAGTTGATAACCAATGAATTAGTTTAGCAACCAAGGTATTCACCACGCCGGTACAATATTGTCAATGTCAACTGTATTCTCTTTGAATTGTTCGGAAGAATGCCGGACTTTATTCTTTAAGGCTCTTTTTATTTCGCGAAAATAAATGATTTGAAAATATTTTACAGATAAATGATCGCTTGTATCATTTGAAACAATTAGTCGTTGAAAATTTTTCTTATCGATAACGACTCATGTTTAAGCACATTCATGGACGATGAATTCATTTCTCCAGGTAATACAAGCGATCTTTTCTAGGTGTTTCTCCGAAAGTAGTTCTTGGGCTTTTAAATATAAAGGAAAGGCTTCCGTGGAAATTTCGAACATGAATAATTCACATGAGTATAGAAATCAATGATCCAATTCTAAAAGACACAACATACGTAAACCGAACTGAAGTTTGACTCAATGGAATGGTTTAGAAAGTACGGCTATCACAAACGGTTTGAAGTAAACAAACTTCAACGGAGTTTAACTCGACAACAAAGCTCGAGAACGCAATGGTGTTACTTTGGATTTTGACTTGATGACGGAACATCAATGATAAAGATACACGCCGGAATTTGACTCAACAACGAGAATTTGAAAGCTACAGTTAGGAAATCTAAAGCACATTACAAGAATTATAAGGATAATTGAAAGGGAATTTTTGGTTTGCTCGAGAGGCTTCTTCATGGATGACTGGTGGTATTTATAATGACGTTCGATAATGTCCTCGACGGTTCGGAGGTTACATTTTCTTAGGCAACTTCCATCAATAACACCCTGTTCCTATATTTCTACAAGGTCATCACCATGTTTCTGAACGTTATCTTCATCGTGTACGGATTGTCTTGTAACCATCGACCACTGGGTCTTCGGCTAGTAGCTATTCCTCCGGGCGTGTTCTCCGGCTCCGGTTGTTTTGGATTTCAGTTTTAAGCGACTTCCGAATAAATGTACACCGCCAGCTCCCACGTGGCGGTTCTCCTATTCATTGTCGTACTTCACAACGGAATATGTGTATTAAAGATATCTCTATCAATCGCATTTACTTGTTCCTTGCTCATCGATTGGCTATGTTGATAAGTGCTCCTGTTATGTACGTGATTTTTCGCTCCCGCCCTTTGTGCGCGTGTATACCGAAGGTCATATCAAGTCATTTTTGAGGTCAACACTAGGAAAATATTCTCAAATCATTGATTTTTTGTGAAACAAATGCACTTTAAGATTTTAATCCATAACAGGGAAAGTTCGACGGATCCGATCGGTCTCGACGAGGCGGTTTTGAAAATGCCATAGATTGTATTAGTTCAAAATACACACAACCAATTTCGAACTAAAACTACTAATTTGTCGATTAATAAATGGAACTTAATTGTTAAATATTATAGTAATACACATGCCACCGTCTTCAATTTTATTTGTGTAGTTGCTCTTGCCATTATCCCGAGTATTTCCCTAGAGAGGTCAACGGGTCCATGACGGCACCTACTTTCTCGGCGAAGTTTGTCTAGACATGGCCAGGCGTAAACCGCCGATTCCGATTCATGAATCGCGGTTCTAGTTCGTGGCCATGCTTGAATCGAACCCGTCCTGCGGAGTGGTCCCGTTTCGGTTCGTTAGTTCCGGTTCTAAATTTTAAATTTAATTTTAAATAATAAATTATGAAACAAAAATAATAAATTATCAATTATAAATTATAATCAAATTGTGCATTGTAATCAAATTTATGGGAAAAAAGGAGGGGAAGGGGCTTGAACTTAATGAATTATCATTAAGCCCCTACATATTTTCTTAGGGATAGAGAATTAAGTCCATGTAGTTCTTTTCCTTTGATAATCTCAACTTATGTATTATCGCTACTGTTGTGGTACCGTGGCGGGTATTCCACTATTATATTAAAGAATTGTCGTCTTGATCCAACTCTTGTTGTCGAAATTTAGCATTTGTCTAATCATCGCACAAGTTTGAACCTCCACAATTCGATTTAATCTTGAACGGCGGTCGTTCAAAATTAATCCTCACGCTAAATTTTTGTTCAAGTAATCGTTGAAAAATGGGTTGCTAACATCGTCTTGCGATGAGAACAGAATTGTGAATTGGGTTGAATGAGTCTTCCACCACCGATTTTGAAATCGCTGTGTTCGAATCACAACTCAAAAGCAATGGTTAAATAGTTTTCTAATTCGAAATATTACATGTTGCTCCCTTTGTCTTTTTGCCTACTAATGAGCAAATTGTACATCTACTAAGTCTATCACTCTTTCCTTTGTAAGACACTAGGTTGAAAGATCCACTATCACCAAAATCATGTCGACTACAAAATTCATTATATAATGCTACTATAGATCTTAACCTCTCCTTGTATAATTTTAATATCTCTTGATTCATTCAAATGTAAACAATCATAATAATAATCCTTGATAATCATACAAACCATCTAATTTAGTACGTGGATCAAAGCATAGCAACCAATAAATAAGAGAAATGCACATAATAATGCTCTTTTGCTTTATTGCTATAATAGTCGGAGCTAATTGAGCATCTTTTCATATTCACAAAAACACCAAATGTTAACACACTCTATTAAAAATAAATGCGTAGTAGGATAATAAACACCGATAAAGTATAAGTTGCATCATTAAAAACTTTTAAAAATCTAACTTTTTTTCAAACAACCCAATCTTGGGAGTAAACTAATTTCAAAATATTATCCCAAATAAATGCTCATAATAAATATTTATAAGTAAAGATTGATGAAGCACTCGTAGGTAGAATTCAAAAGTGAACATCTTTTGGAAATATTGTTGGTTTTTGTCCATGTGATTTACAAAATTTGCCCAATTCTTTCATAATTTAAGGAGGATTTCATAAAATTTAATTGCTCTCTTTATTAGGGTGAGAAAACTTTAAGAGTTTGTAAACTATCTTGTATACCTAAATTTAAAACATGGCAAACACATCTAATGTGAAAAATTATCCGCCAAAGAAGGTTTACAAATATTTTCTAACTTGAGAATAGAGATATTTGACGCGGCATTATCAAATCATTGAAAAATTTTATTAATCAATTTATTTTTCTAGAATATGCATAATTATTCTGTAAATATTATTGGCGTATGTCTTTCATCAAACATAATGCAAGATCTTTTTGAATGTTTTCGTCCCTATCCATGATATGTGATACCCATATAAGAATGAATTTGCATGATTCCATGTCGCTACCTATTGATACGTCCATTGAAATCCGTAAAAAGTTTTGCAAAATCTTTTTATTTTTATCAACCCTAAAAGTTCACGTTTAAAGTAGTTCTAAATAGGTTTTGTTGGGGTCTTGTAGTGTTTATCACAAATTCAAATCAATTTTTCACCAGTAAACGGTAAATGTTCATGGCAATATATTGGTTAATGTTTCTTTATAAACTTCATCACGAACGAAACAAGGGAGAAGTGTTAGGATTGGTGTACAAAAATTTGTTGTTGCTAGTATCATCCGCTTGCGTTGCTGTTTTCATATGCGACTATGTTCTAGCCTTTCTTTATTAAAATTGTCAATATTTATAGTTTATCTTATCTTGTCTGCTTATGTGTTGCATAAGTTGGATGTCTCTTGGTCCGGCTCCTTTTTCCGTTTATGCCGCTGGAGGATGAAAATTTTCTTTATTGGGACGTGTCGACGTTGAAATATAATTGATATTATCATGTCTATCTGTAACTCACGAGAATTATATTGATCATGAGGTTTGGGATAATAGGATTCCCCATCCCCATCGACATGGCTCTTTCTTCACCTCCGCTTCCTTGTCTTTAGATTGAGGAAGTCGTTAAAATTGGAGAATTGGCGAATTGAGAAAATTTGAGAGAAATTGTGAGAAAAAATAAAAGGGAGGAATGGTTTTATAGAGAATTTAGGAAGAAAAAAAAGGGGGGGGGGGCTGACGCCCATTTGGGCTTTTTTTTTTGAACTTGCACGCCGTTTACTTTTTAAAAGTCCTGAGGGGCCGGTCTTCCGGTTTGGAATCGACGGTCTGTGGGCGTTGTGCTCACGGCTGTTCCGGCCCACGGCGGCCATGTCTAGTTCTCGTTTCGATCCCATATTCTCCTCCCTTCAATTTCGTCTGATTGACAAGAACGGCGGCGCACTTTCTGCTCTTTGTGCTTCTATAACCCCCCCTCTCCCTCCACAAGTGGTGACCAACGGCGGGCGGCCGCTCGCTCGGCCTGCCCGGGCGTCGGAGGCCCAAAACGTAAATGAGCGAATTTGAGCAACGTCCTTTTCATGAAAAAGTTGAATGTTACCATAACAATTTCACAGATCATTAGAGTCTTTTGACTTGAGTCAATAATATTTAATAGGGAAATGTTTTTCGACAGATCCGATCTCTGATCATAATCTCAATCGTAAATCCACACGTCATTATCGCTTTTTTGTATAATGCACTAATTGATTGAAAGATTGTGTGTCTAGAAATAAATGATAATCTTGTCCAGGTTTAATTTTCTTATCTTGAACTCTTAAGCTCGATTTTAGCAAGGCCATCACCGTAACTTTGGCCACGTGTCAACAATCGTTTAACTTGGTCCAGAAGAGGTAGTGACGCCTAAGAGCACAAGAGCGCAAGAAATTGACTAATTGTATAGTTCGAGTTTGTGACATCGGGAAAGACAAGTTGAGCATGTGGCCAATGGGCCGACCACACTCAGATGGTTATATTTTATGCATGAATGTCGGAAAAATCCAACCGAATTTAATTGCAGTGAGAGAAGTCCAGGAGGTGCGGTTCTTTGCACGATGTAAGAAGATAAGTGGAAGTAATGAATGTAGGAACTTCCATAATTTAGGCCTCCCTTTGAACTAAGAAACGGATAATTGGGAGAAGAAGAAGAAGAGAGGAGATTTATAGTATTAATAGAGTACACAAAGGTCCAATATCTCTGATCACCCGGGGGGTTGTGTGGTTAAGCGCCAAAGTTGAACTCATTAATTAATTAACATATCTTTCAAGCTTAACAAGTCGCAAATAACTGCAGAACAAAGCAAAAGTCAGAAAGCAAATAACAAAGTAAATATATGAATGGCACCTTTCTTTCGATAGAAAAAAAAACATTAGTTAAAATATTTAAATTAAGTTAGCCCCATATCCGCTCCGATGCTTAAATTACCCGTCCTTGATCGACTATAAGGTGAGGGGACTCTCTTCTCTCGTCACGCATATTGTTAAACGAAATGCTTAACAATTTCCACTCTAGAAGAAATGCTTTCTCCGATCCCGAGCGAAATTTTAAAAAAAAATACAAAAGGGAAATGCTTTCATGAGAATTTCGTCCTTAAGATACTTGTTAAGCAACCAATTAACGGAAATTTGCAGTAAACAATAACATATCCTTCTCACACCAGGTTATTCCTTTGCGAATCGAAACATCTCATGTCGAGTATTTCACAGTGAGGGACAATAACGTGATAAATATTGTAGGCGGCAGCTCAAAAAAAAAAGAGAGAGAGAGAGAGAGAGAGAGAGAGAGAGAGAGAGAAGCAAACTCGTGTTTGTGATTTGGTCGTGTGGGGACTGACGCGAGAGATGACGTAGTTGGTGACGTTGCCTTTGAACGGGGTCGTTTCAGTTTCTACCAGTAAACGGAAACTTCTCGCCTCCCTCGCCTTCTCGCCCCCTGTTGAGCGCTTTGAATAAAAATTGCAATGGAAGGATGGTCAACTTGAAGCGGACGGAGCTTGGTTTGTCAGAAAATAATACGAATTCGTCTTTTTGGTCCAATGGAATGTATTTGAAAGGTCGGAAATGTCCTTACTAAACTCCTGAATAGGTTAAATCCAGGCACATGCAAGCGCCCTTGACGCACGTAATTAATAAAACTTGAATGGATGACCTCCAGTTCTTGAATTAGAAATACGCAACGCCTCAACCGACTGCGTTAATCGTCAAAGTTAAAATCAATAACCTCAAATAGGTTAAATCCAGGCACATGCAAGTGGCCTTGACGCATGTAATTAATGGGACCCGAATGGGATGATCTTACGTTTCGAGTTAGAAATACGTACCGCCTCAACCGGCTGCGTTAATTGTAAAAGCTAAAATCAATAATCTCGAATAAATTAAATCCAGGGACATGCAAGTTGCCTTGACGCCCGTAATTAATAGGATTTGAACGGACGATCTCCTGTTTCTTAGTTAGAAATACGAGACGCCTCAACCGACTGCGTTAATTGTAAAGGCTAAATTCTATAATTAAAGACTCTCAAATTATTGTTAGGAAAAGTTTAGGGAGTGTTGTTAAGAGGGCCTTTTCTTTTCACCACTCTCTTGCTTTGGGTGTCTCTATCTCATTAAGTGTACCTAACGTTGGCACTAATTGCCACTGATATTCCTTCAGGTTCTAAGTTGCGCTTTGGTCTTCTGAAAGCGCATCGAGAGTGTCATATTCATATTTTACAACTTATACAAATATAATATGTAACCATCTATGTACTATGAAAAAGGGGAAATACCAACTCATATTCTCAATTTTTACTGCCACGTCACCTTCCATCTTCAAAACTCCCTTTTGCATCTGAAGAAACTAGCGGCGTACCTAAATTTTTTCAATTGTGTAAAATCGGAATAGATGTGCAAGATAAATAATTCATCAAAGTGTATGCATCGTTTCATATTAATCTTTTCCATTTGATGAGAAAAGAACGAAATTCCTAATGGGACTTGAGATACCGGTCATGTCATATAGGCCCAAGTCGTACATCCAATCGCTTCGATTTGAATTATCCGGAGAATGCCTTAATAGTTAATAATTCTTAAATATCGCTGTTCGAAACATAAGAAGTCGGTGTATATCATTAATAACTTTAGTATAATACTGAACATAAAAAAAAAATCATCCCGGGAAATTAGTTAATAGGAAGAGTTATACTATTTATTTGCAACTTTAAAGCTCATTAAAACTAATTGTATTTAATAAGATAAGTACCATAGGTCCATAGGGGATGAATCCTTCTTGGGTACAAGATGGGTGGAGAGAATGCAAGAAAAATTGGCATTGGAAAGAGAATGGTCAACATATTGCAAATTAGAAATCCAAATGACACTCATTAAAGACACCAAGAGAGAATACTCCATATTTATATATAAATAACTCCTTAGTCAAGAAGAACAAATTGCCTTCCTACAAAAACCACTAAAGAAACACTCATTAAACCACAAAACCCTTGTCGACCACCACTCCCCCCACCCCCCCCCCCAAAAAAAAAAAAAAACACAAACCCTTACCCTTGTCTCCAAACTTAATTGTATTAGGGATTGGAAAATGCTAATACACAAGCCTTAATCTCTCCCCACAATCACTTGCACCAAATGTGGACTACTCAAGTTTTAATAAATGGGCTATTAATGTGCTTGAGTTGTAAACTTAATTATATGTGGGCTGAAAGTGGGTTTAAAGACAAACCCATATTTTAACCCATTTAAAACTCTTTTAGTTTATAAAGGTTATTAGTTGAGTCAACTCATTCATATGCCTCTTGAACAGATTTTATGATTTATATTGTCTTAATTTCTGATTTTTTAATATGTAAATTTTTATTTTTTTTTAATTTTTTCTTTCTTTCTTTTGCATGATAAGTTAAAAGTCCGGTTGTCAATTGCATGACTTGTCACCGGTCGCCCACAGCCGTTGCCGATGTCGTTCGTCGGCCCTCAACTTAAAACAATATTGGAATGTTTTAGTAATATATGTTGGATATGAATTGGGTTGGGTATGGGTTGCTAACTTTATATTGCCTGGAAATGGGTCAATATGAGTCTAGTTATTGTCGATCCGGTCCAAACCGACCCTTCCCGACCCGACCCATTTATTTGATAGGTCTGGCTGGCAGCAAGGGGCAATGTGCTTGTCGTGTCGGTAGCCGAAGTTAGAGCTAGGGTGACGCCGAGGGGAAGAGATGTGGTAAGGGCCTTATTTGAAGGAAAATCACAACTTAAATATAACTATAAATATGGGCTGCCTTAAGGTGGTAAAGTTAATGCACGACTCCATATATTGCTTGAAATAATTATGAAAACTATTCTCATTTTAAACAACAAATCGTGTCTGAATATTTGCGGACGTAAAGCAAAACAAACGGTCATTTTTTAGGGAAATATTTTTCAAATCATGTGCGGACCCTAAAAGAGGTCCCCGCCTTTCGAGAAATCGGACGGTTCGGAGTCCAGGTCGTGCGATCCAAGGACATTGTCTCAAGTTAGAAGTAGGAATCCTTCTTCAACTCTCGGCTTTGGCCCGCCCGTATGGTAAAAATTGCTACTCTTTCCCGGCGAATTTTAATGGCAGTTCAAGACCAATTTTCCTCGAATCAATCAACTTCACTTGCCTTATTTTCACCGAGACATAGAACGAGTGCGATGATACACCCCAATCTTACAAAACGTAATGCCGGATCCCATGCCTTTCATGAGATGAGATTGTGACAAATTTACGACGAATCCCATCTATTAACATTCTCTTTTCTTGTTACTTAATGAATAGTTGGACCTTGAGAGGAGAAGAATAAATGCTTTCAGTGAAGTCACAAGATTTCCTAATAAAACCATCATATTAGTTTCCCCCTTTTTTTCTATCCTCCACAAAAAAAAGGTAATTTTCTCAAGCAAGCTATTGTTTAAATATCACTCAAAATTTTATTTCCATAATTATCTATAAGACAGAATAGGCAGGCGTGCGTTGAAATTCGAGAGTACGTGTTCTACCTTCTCGTATTGACGTCGCCCGCCATAGAAGCTATTACAGAAAGGTACTTGAGTGTACATAAACCTACCTATCTCCTTGAAGCAATGCTCAAGACGGCTTCGCACATTAAACGACACTCGACTTTAAATTTGTTTAATATGATCTATAAATTTAATTCAATTTGTAATGTCATTCATAAACTTTTAATGTATTCACTGCGGTTCTGAAATTTTAGTGCACGTTCAATTTAGCCCCAAGCCCGACAAATTGTATACGAAAATGTTTCATATTGTCTTTCCTTTAATTCAAGTTTAGGGACATTATCGAACACTCTTATACCGTCCAGGAAATAAATTGAACGTGCATCAAAGTTTATGGACTATATTATTATTATTTTTTTGGGTTAGACGGAGATCATATTGAGCAAAATAAAAATTTAGAAAAAATATTACAAGTTGGATTAAAATTCAATGATCACATTGAAAAATTTTAAAGGCAACGAATCACGTTATATATTGAGTAAAAATTTTAGGGATCATTTACCTCATTTATCCAATCAATATCTTGAAAGTTCTTAAAGTATATTTCCATGGCGATCCCTTCGCAATCCTTTGTCAAAGATTAAGGGGCAAGAGTGTCGCCTCCCTTCAATAAAGGTCAAAGTAGGGACAAGACAGACAATTAACTGTAAACCGAGCAGTGGAGAGAGAGATAGACGGTGGAGGCTAAGGAAGCCTTTATATACGGAGCGCACACGTATAAGCTCGAAAGCCTCCCATGTGTAGCACGACCAGCAGACCTCTTCTTCTTCTTCCTTCTTGTTTCGTGCTTTTACTCTGTGTCAGCAATGGCGGGTGTCGGTCGCTCCTCCAATGGAGGCGTGTTCGGGGTCTCGCTCATGTGCGGTCAAGAAGAGCTTCAGGACTTGTCCCGCGACGGCAGTCACTACAGTCTCTCCACCGGCATCTTGCCTTCTCTCGGTGCTCGAAGCAGCCGGCGAATCAAGCTCCGGAGATTCATCATTTCGCCTTACGATCGTTATTACAGGCATAGCTTTTCTTCCCCTTCTTTCTTTCTGGGTTTTCGTTTTCTCGTCACTTTTCGTCCTTCTTTCTCGGTTTTCGCTGGAAAGCTCGGAGCTTGCTCTGTTTTCTGTCCAATCTTTGCGGAGAGAGCGACATTGAATCTCGCGGTGCTTTGTTTGGAACTCCATGTCTGCTTGGTGGCGGATCATTCTGTGTTATGTTTCTTTGTTTGTGGTTCTTGTTTTGGATTGTGCAAGAAAGTTTGTTTCTTTTCGCTTGTTCGTTTTGCAAAATCTTGTTCCTCTATTCTGAGTAAACTCTTTCCCTCTTTGGTAAATTTTGTTCCTTTTCAGTTATTTAAAAAAAAAAAAACAAACAAGTTCACCCAATATATGAATTGTAGGCAAAAGTGGAATTTGGTTCAGTAATTTCTTGGCTTCATCAAGAGTATGGGTGGTGAATAGTGATCCGATCTCGGATGCATTTTGGACTTTCCTTTTTCTGAACCTAAATTCTTGCTTAGAAATATTATGTAGAGGATTGATTTTAGTCCACCTTCCTGTTGGTTTCCTGGCAAATCTTGTGCCAGATATGTTTGGAAACTTAGTGATTGTTTTTCCTTTTTCTTTCTTCTCTGTTGGTTTCATGATCTTTTGGTAGTCTTTTTGCAGGGAATTGGGTATGTTAGGTTCGTATACTAGGACCACCATGAGATCCGATAGTCATTCTGCTGTAATTTTTTTTGTAATAGTATGTTGGCTTTAACTGTCACAAGTCAGAGAGCCGTTCCTAATCGGTGGCCTTGAGAACATATGGTTGACTTCTGTCAAGAACTTCCTAGCAGTTTGTGTAAGAGTTGTTTGTATTTTATTTGCCTTCTTTCCTCGCCTGCCTCTCAGCATACTTCTCCATAAACTTTGGCTTTTTATGGTCAAAGAAGAAGAATTATTGGAATACTGATCAATCACTATGAGCTCAAAGTCTTGAAATATGCGTATGCACAACTAAAATATGGAGCTTCCTTTTTTTCGCAAAAAAAAAAAAAAAAAGAAAAAAAACGTAGCAGGAAATGATTAGTAGCCATCACAGAGTTTGGTATGATTCTAAATGTACTTATCCCGGGATAAATCCTTGTAATTTTCTCTCATTATCACTGACTTGAAGTTATTATCTTTGCGCAGATTGTGGGAGACTGTTCTTGTCGTTCTGGTTGCCTACACAGCTTGGGTGTCGCCTTTTGAATTTGGGTTTCTGAGAGACCCAGCGAGAGCATTGTCTATCACCGATAATGTTGTCAATGCATTCTTCGCCATAGACATTATATTGACGTTCTTCGTCGCTTATCTTGACAAAACTAGTTACCTTCTTGTCGACGATCCAAAGAAAATTGCTTGGAAATACACAACCACGTGGTTCGCTTTGGATTTTATATCCACGATTCCATCTGAACTTGCTCGGAGGATATTCCCATCAAATTTCTATTCATATGGCCTTTTTAACATGCTTCGCCTTTGGCGTCTTCGAAGAGTCAGTGCCTTATTTTCCAGGTAATGTTTTTCTTTCCCTTGAGTGGAGCGCACTTGGAAACCTGTACACTGCTAAAACTTGATTGTTGTTGCTATGTCTGCAAACAGATTGGAGAAAGACAGGAATTATAACTACTTCTGGGTTCGATGTGCAAAACTCATTTGTGTGAGTGTCCAAGTTATTTAGGATCAATTTGATCATGACCAAGCATATTCAAATTATTTTCCTGTGGTAAAATGCTCTTCATAATTTACCTTCCTCAGGTCACCCTTTTTGCTGTTCATTGCGCTGGGTGCTTCTATTACCTCATTGCTGCGCGTTATCGAGATCCTAAAAGAACATGGATTGGAGCTATAATGGATAATTTCCTTGAGCAAAGTCTGTGGATCCGGTACGTGACTTCAATTTATTGGTCAATCACTACTCTTACGACGGTTGGCTATGGGGACCTGCATCCTGTCAATACAAGGGAGATGCTCTTTGACATCTTCTACATGCTCTTCAACCTTGGGTTGACTGCTTACTTGATTGGTAATATGACCAACCTAGTTGTTCATGGGACAAGCCGAACCAGAAAATTTGTGAGTATGCGCTTATTTGTTCTTGACACTATAGCTTAGTTAAGTGTCTTGTAAGATAAATGTATATGTCAACTTTTATGTCTCCAAGTAATGATTTTGGACCTCAATTCTCTCTTTACTTTCTTATTGTTGTTCACTTTTTAAATTCCAGAGAGATACCATACAAGCTGCTTCAAGCTTTGCCCTGAGGAACCAACTCCCTCCTCGGCTGCAAGATCAGATGCTAGCGCATTTGTGTTTGAAGTACCGAACAAATTCAGAGGGACTGCAGCAACAAGAGATTCTCGAATCACTCCCTAAAGCAATCCGATCAAGCATTTCACATTACCTTTTCTACTCTCTTGTCGATAAAGTGTACTTATTCCGTGGGGTTTCCAACGACTTGCTCTTCCAGCTGGTACTAGCAACATAAGTCTTCTGTGAATTTTCACTGTGCACATAACAATTTTGATTGGCTCTCCGTAGTTGCACGTTTCCTAATAACTTTTACGCGTTGTCCATTGTATTTTGGAAAGGTTTCAGAGATGAAGGCTGAATATTTTCCTCCAAAAGAGGATGTGATTTTGCAAAATGAGGCGCCTACAGATTTCTACATACTTGTTACTGGTGCTGTGGTAATGAGCCAATTCCTCATTCCATCATAACTTTGACATGCAAACTTTAATTTTGCGGTTTACGGCTTCTTGTTGGAAATATAATTCCTTTGGTTGAAACTGAACTTTTCTGAATTTAAGGTTTAACATGTATAATATCATGCAGGATCTGCTCGTAATGAAGAATGGAACTGAACAGGCAAGTTTGACTGCTCCATGATTGATACCACGAAATTTACACGAAATTTGCGCGCAAGTAAAAGGAAAGGAACATACTGACATGAATGTGGTGCCGCAGGTTGTTGGTGAGGCGAAAAATGGTGATCTCTGTGGCGAGATTGGTGTGCTTTGCTATAGACCGCAGCTCTTCACAGTGAGGACCAAACGGTTGAGCCAGCTGCTGCGGCTGAATCGCACTACGTTTCTGAACATCGTCCAGGCCAATGTTGGAGATGGGACTATTATAATGAACAACCTTCTTCAGGTATGAATTCCATAGAAAAAAGCCATATTATAGCAGCTGTAATATTGTCATTCCTCAGGTTAACCTTTTCATGCTTGTTCGTTGTTTTTCGACTATACTTCATGACGAGGGTTTCGGGTTATTCTTCGATCATATATTTTCCATGGTTCTATTTTTGTTGGATTTTGGTGCTGAATTTGCTTCACTGCTGAGCAGCATTTGAAAGATCTTAGAGATCCAATCATGGAGGGTGTCTTGCTTGAGACAGAGAACATGTTGGCTTGCGGGAGGCTGGACCTGCCTCTCAGTTTGTGCTTTGCGGCGATGAGAGGAGATGACTTATTGGTAAACCAGTTGTTGAGACGAGGTCTTGACCCGAATGAATCAGACAACAGTGGGAGGACTCCACTGGTGAGTGGGAAAGTCCAGTGATTTCACTTATGTTGATCCATTTGCCCTTAGATAATAAATCATCCTAAAGTTTATCTCCGCTTCTGCAAAATTTAGCATATTTCAGCATCTAAAGGAAGTGAGAATTGCGTGCTTCTTTTACTGGACTTCAGGGCAGATCCTAACAGGCGAGGTATCATCTTTCTTGATATTCTATGGCAATTTGATTGGAAAGTTTCCTTCAGGCTGGTTTCTAGCTCGCGATTGCATTCTGAAAACTTGGAGTTTAACAGTTCACGCGTTTCACCAAGTCTATTGATACCGCGTGATTGCACATGTTTCCTTCTATGCTTCATCATATTACCAGTAATTCAGCATTCTCTAAGTAGTTTATCAACTATCTAAAACAATACACATCTATGTTATCCCCTCATATTCTAAGATGACTCCGCCGTCTGCAGATTGACAGGTGTTCCAATCTGTATTGCATAGTTTTGGCACATTGACCTTCAATATCCTTTCTTTGTTAGAAACTTATCTGAATCACACTTTCGTGGTAGTTGACACAATGCTGTTATATGAAAGTTGCAGCAACCAGCAAGCAGGCGTAGATGCCGTATCTGCTCTGTGGTGGTCAACGTCTAGATCCGTTATACACCTGCGTCAGGATCATCACCTCTTTAGGCTTTCAAGTCATATGACTCCACTCGAAGAAAACAGATAATATGCCTGAGTTGTAAATAAATACTTGTCTATACCAATAGGTGAAGAAAATTAGTAAATTTAAGTGCTAGATAGGTTGGTTTATATCTGTTGACTCGCTTCATGGTGTTGGACGGTATCTATTGATGGCTGATTTTCCCGGATGCCTGCTATGTTGTCCAAGTTCTCCGTGTTGCCGGATGTGCTCATGTATCAACATGAACTCAAATCATGCGATCCTGCAACTTTTGCTTTTACTCAGCGTTAGTGTGCCTGACTTAGAGGGCCTTGTGCAATGCCTTCACTCTTGCTTTAAGTTAACTTTCATTCGCTTTCTATTTACTAGAATGTTTCCTAGAGTCCTTTCGATCACTCGTACTCAAATTCACTCGTCTAACAGTAAATAAATTTACAATTTTCCAGACTCGGAAGGGAGTGTGCCGCTTTGGGAGGCCCTGCTGGGTGGTCACGAACCCGTGATCAAGTTGTTGGCTGAAAACGGCGCTAATATAAGCTCTGGAGATGTTGGCCAATTTGCATGCACCGCGGTTGAACAGAACAACCTTTATCTGCTCAAAGAGATTGTGGATTATGGAGGGGACGTCACGCATCCCAGCAGCAATGGAAACACAGCCCTCCACGTTGCTGTCTCCGAAGACAACCTCGAGATTGTGAAGTTCCTTCTGGAGCAAGGGGCCAACATAGACAAGCCGGATTCCCATGGCTGGACGCCACGGGATTTGGCCGACCAGCAGGGGCATGAGCAGATAAAACTCCTGTTCCAATCGTCCAAAGATGCCAAGCTGCAGTCCTTCGTAGCCATTCCTGAGAAGCACCATGGATCCCGCTTCCTAGGGAGGTTCACTAGTGAGCCGATGATCCGTCCGGCATCACGGGAGAACTCCGTGGACGGATCATGGAGCCAGAGCCGCACGAGGCGTCGGAGCAACAACTTCCACAATTCTCTGTTCGGCATAATGTCGGCTGCACGCAACGGTGAGAAGAGGGAGCTGCTTTTCTCGGTCAATCAAGTACCGAGTGTCAAGAGCGGCGGTGACCCGGCAAGGGTGACCATCAGTTGTCCTGAGATAGGAGATGGTGCAGGGAAGCTAGTGCTGCTCCCGGGGAGCTTGCAAGAGCTCCTTGAGACTGGCGCTAAGAAGTTTGGTTTCACGCCCACCAAGATTCTAATGAAGAATGGCGCAGAGGTGGACGACATCGAGGTGATCAGGGACGGCGACCACCTTATTTTCGTCGGCAGCAATGGCAGATCGAGGGAAGACCATAACTGCTGCTCCTAGTATCGAGCTGACTACCGTCGGCAGCAAATTTTGCCAAAATTTCTTCTCTTTTATCGTGTCGGGTTCTCTAATACCGCACGCAAATCCGCAGATAAAGTCTTGCATTAGGCCGGGAAGATAGATGGTACGGAGAACTTTCAATTTGTATATCTCCTTCTTATTTTTTTTCCTTACAAAATTTTAACATAGAATCATCCAAGGATGATAAATTTTTTCCTCTCTTTGTTCTGGGGTAGATGTGGCCATTGTAAGAGGTCGATCAAGTGGATCTGATGTAGTTAAACTCTTGTTCTCATGAGTCAAAGCCAATGTGAATGTACATTATTCAATTCAAGCCTGCAATCTTAGTTAAGCAGAGTATTTGCTCATTATCAGACACTCACTTATTCACAAACCTCGTGTGGGGCGAATAAGGTTCATCGATGGCGAATCAATTGCCGATCCAATTGAGAAATAATATTAAAGAAGAAAATGGCAGATAATGGAAAGATAAAACGTAAAAGTTGGGAATAGACTCGTACCAGCAGACAATATAGGCGAAGTTGAGATTTGGATATCTTTTTGCTTTCTCTTTTCCGCCCGAGTACTCTTCTTTGTTGCTTTCATTACACCTCAGGCTCAAGTTATGAGTTGCTGACGACCCCTTAATGTACTCTAGTCATACTTCAAAATCAAAAGCCATATGTGAATTTTATGCTTGAATTGTAATACAAACCGTTTTCCCTAAACACTTGAATTGTTACGCCAACGTGCCTGAAACATCAAATGTACATCGTTAACTCAATTAAACAAGAGTTGGTATTGATCGGAAAAAAAATTTGATAATTTAATTAAAGATTGAAATCTCTAAAAGGAGTCATAAATTTGACTAGTTGGTAAGTAAAACAAATAAAATTGGTTACTCAATGTAAAGTGTGAAAATTTGAAAAGAGAAACTAAATAGATATTGGAAAACAAGTCAAATGAGAGTTTGTAAGTCAAAGCTAGTTGGCAACCTAATGGAAGAGTCTCGTAAATCACACAAATAAACGTTGGTAAATTCATATAAGAGTGGACAAACTTAAGGAGTTTGCAAGAAACCCAAAATAAAGTTGGTAAATGACGACAATACTTGACAAATTACAAGAAAACAAATAAATATGTGGGTAACTCAAATGAGCCTTGATAAAATAAAATTATTTGGTAACTTAATTGGAAAAAGTAACTAGTAAGTCACTCAAATAAAGATTGATAAATTCACGTAACGGTTGGCAAATTTAGGGGACAACAACACTAAATGTCCATAAATTTTGATTAAATATGCAATGTCGTTCTTGAGCTTTTAGTTTGTTCAATGTGGTTCTTGAATTATTTCTTAGCATTCAACTTAGTCCTTAAACTTTTACTTTATTCAATCTAATTCCTTAACTTTCCATAACAAATTAGTCCTTTGGTATTATTCACAAGTTATCATAATCATATCATCACCCGGATTTTAAGAAAAACCTTTTGATTTCAATTCATTTGCTAAATCGACCAAAGAGAAAGCCATCTTTTTACTACCTTTTTTACCTTTTGATCTTCATAATTTTCGTATGTCGTCCACTTTAAAGCCAAAACTTTTCAAGCGATCACTTCATAGTCACTTTAGTATAAAAGAAACGATCATTTAAGTATCATTGCTCACATGGAATGTCGAAATCCGACATGGCAATATTTTAGCATTTGTTACGATTGACGTGACTAGCTAGAAATCTTACGTGACAATATGTCAGCATAAATACCATAACTATACATGTTTGCCCCAAAGTTAACGGAATTGGGGACAAATCAAGCCAATTTTGCCCTCTTCTTCAAATCCTAGATCATATCGAGACATTTTGGGTCAAAATTCAGAGTTGAATCTTGCAAAGGAAAGTAGAAGCAAGATAAGCCACTCAAGTTTTTATTGTGAGCTCAAAAGTCCAAGAAGAATAGCTTGGACAAGGTTGAATCACGGCAGAAGGTATCATGGATGCACCCGGTATAGAGAAGGCTTAAAGTGTGAATATTTCAGATGTATTAGTGCAGAATTTAGGCAGGGTTTGTGCGAGGAAATTGTTCAAAAAGTCTTAAACCTATTCTGCGGAGGCCAATTTAGTCATAAACATTTCAATTGTGCCAATGCAATCCTAAATCTTTTGATGATTTGCCAATTCAATTCTAAAACTTTCAATTGTGTCGATTTAGTCCTAAATATTTTGAAGTTTTGCTAATTTAGTTCTAAACCTTTTGAAATTTTATCAATTTAGTTCTAAACCTTTTTTTTGGTAGAAAAAACTACATTAACAAGTCATCAAAAGGATTTAAGACTTAATCGACGAATCGTTAGAAGGTTTAGGATTAAATTGATATAATTAGGAATTTCGGCTTCTACAAAAATAAAATTCATTGCTCAAACAGAATCATTTGGGCCCCCACCCCTTACCCTAGCCGCCACCTCCTCTCCTCTCCCCCTCGTGTCCAGGTTCCTTCTTTTCTCCCTACAGAGGGGAGGGTTTGCGCTAAATCTCTCCCTTCCATTCCCTCTTCTGACTTAGTTTTTTTTTTCCTTGCTTTCCTCCCGTTTGTGAAGCTTTTTTGTTGCGATCTAGTCTAGATCTTTATGTTCATGCATTCCCTTACTCTTACTCTTAATGTGGAGAGCACAGCCACGCATGGATTGTATCCACCTGTAAAGTACATACAGGGAGAAGCTTCTCTCTCCTATTTTGGGGAGTTTTTTTAGGGTATGTTTTCTAAGTTTCGCTTAGATTTCGTTAGCGTACAAGTCCAATTTCAAAGGAGATCGGAGGAGTTTCGTGAAGGTTTCGATCTCACTATCGGATTTATGCTCATTCAACTTTTCTATTTTGCATGGCGATGGTGTTGGGGACGCCGAACCTAAGCGCGCACCACCGAAAGGCAAAGCCGTAGCAACATACGAATATCTCGGTGTGTGCTCATTACTAAAAATGTCGGTGATCGGTCACCGATTTTGGTTTGAAGAAGTTATGGATTTGATTTTTGAGCATGTGACTCCTATCTTTGTTCTTATGATTTATCCTATTATTTGAATCTTATTTTATTTTAAAGTTGTAGCAATTTGACTACGATGTTTCTCTGTTTTATTGTAGATGCAAATGAAATGCTATTTTAACCCAAGAAAGTGGCGCAATTGAAAAGTTTAGTCTTGAATTAACAAATCGTCAGTAGGTTTAAAACTACATTAGATCATTGAAAGATACCATGTTGAATTGGCTGCCGTATAACAGGTTTAGGACTTTTTGGATAATTCCAAAAAACAAAAAGCAACTATTTTGCCAATCTTGGCTGCATCCTTGTGGAATCAATTTCTCACCCGGAAAGCTCGAATAATGGTCCAACTACGAATTGTTCAACTTCATGACACGACAAGTCGTATGTTTTTTTTCTTGTGGACCGGTCTCGTCATTTGATTTTTCTCGACTCAAGGAGTGTCCAAAGGGAAGCACGGAGAAAATGATTTTTCTCGACTCAAGAAGTCCGTTTGCCTTTGTTTTGTCCTGGAATTCCTGTTCCAATTCCGTGGTCGATTGCGAACTCTTTGTTTGGTGATAAAAGCGTGCTTGACTTAGCGTTTACTTGTCCACGGCCAATCGAACTAACGTACCAATAAACACAATTGCGTCTTGGCCAAGTCATTGTTTCCTCTTCGTTGATAGAGAGGAAAAGTAAAAAAAAAAATCATAAATTTATTACATTTATGTCAATTTAATCTTAAAATTTTTAATTGTGCCAATTGAGTTAGTCGGAAATTGTTGACTTGGATATTTTTTTAAATTTTTTTAAATTAAATTTTTAGTTATATTTTTCTTTTTATTTCTTTCAATGTGTCCGACGAGGGTTGGCCCTTGGTGAGGGCCTTTGCGGTGTCGCTCGTGGCCGGTGAGGTTGTGATGGCCATAGGTGAGGTCAAGCGAGGGCCTTCACGGATGAGGCAACCCTCACTCAAAACTAGAGCCATCCCAAAAAAAGAGAAAATAATAATTAAAAATTATATTTTTAAAAAAATATTTAAAAAGGTGCATTTCGACATCGGTCACGTCATCTAAGTACGAATGTCATCCACGTCAACAATCAAAATTGACCGGATGAATTCAATTTGCATAAATGCAAAAAATTTAGGGACTAAATTGACACGTTAAAATGTATGTTTAGGACTGAATTTGCATCAATGTAATAAATTTAAATTTTTTTTTTTATACTTTTCCCTTGATAGAGAAGACAATTTGATCGATCTTGTCTAATTTGTTTTTGCCGCATGATGGGGGTGGAGATTGCTAAGGTGGTCGAGCTCGACAATGATGATGGTGTGAGGATAGCGGTGACAAGCTTAGTGAATACGGGAGCGGAGGCGGAGGCGGTCCGCCTTGGAGGTGCGGTGGCGATGCCGTGCTTGTGCAAAAGGTAGAGAGAAAATGCGGTTCGTCAATTACGGTAAATCGGTTGAGTGATCGTTGCACAAAAAAAATTTTCTCACATTTTTCCTCGTTTGAAATAAAAAGGATGATGATTTTTATAGTTGGGTCATATTTTTCTATAGTTTGGTTTAGTTGAGAGAAATTAAAGCGTTGCGTAAAAGTAGGTAATGCCGTGTTAGGTTGCGATAATTACTCCCGCCCTTTTGCACCGAAAACCCGTGAGGACCAGCCGTGGAGAAGCTTTCCCAAATCCGAGGAAGCCTCCTCGAAATTCACGCCCCCGACCTTTCTCACACATGAAAAATCTTGTCCCTCTCTTCGATCGACACACACGTGAACCTGACGTGCAATTGTAGAAAATTGACCAAAAGAATAGAGACAAAAATGTACAAATAAATACAAGAACTTTCAACCACCAATCAAAACAATCCCTTGCGTTCCTTCGAGCTTCCATCATCCTTCGAGATCGAGCCGTGTCAGACCCTGCACGTTCCGAACACGAAACGAATGATTTCCGTGGAAACATTACTGTGATTGAAGTCGACGTGCTGATATTGAGCCGGTCAACGGATTAAGCCGGATCCATTTTGAAATTTTGGATTCTATACCATGTTATTTTAATCGAGATTCAGGTATGAACAAAGGCATGGCGACCCGTTACCGCGACTCGTTCGTTTTGGCCGCTATTCCTACCTCGAAATGGTTGTCAACTTAGAATTGGGAGTTGTTAGAGTTGGGGATTGTTAGCCGAATTCCGAGTTTGTCACAAGAATTCATCGCTCGAAAAATGGTGTCGAAACGGACTGGCATGAGCTTCAGGGAAAAAGAAGAGAGAAGGGAAATGGAGTTGACTCACTGCTGAAACTCGACGTTGATGGAAGCCACGGACGAATTGGCAATGGCTCCAAAAGCTGTCTGAGACATGACCAAGGTGGCGCCGGGGGCGGACTGCTTGGAGGCGGCGGCCGCGGACGTGGTCGAGAGGGCGTAGTCCACGATCTTGATCTGGATGGTGCGTCCGGGGACGCAGGTGCCGGACTCCGACGCGCTGATGCACCGCACCAGGTACTGCCTCCCGCACGACGCCCCGTTGTCCCACACCCCGTCACCCGCCGCCGCGAAGAAGTTGCTCGACGGGAACTGCGACGGGTCCCCACCGTAGCATTCCGTCGCTGAAAACAAAGGGTTTCAGAGAGAAATCACATGACTTTCGCGTCTGCCGATCAATACGACGGAGAAAACTCACGTTGGTATGGAGGGCTGTAGTGACAAGCCGTGCCGACGTCGCCACGGGCCACGGGGACTATCTCCACGAGGGCGGCGACGGCGAGGAGGAGGAGGACACGGATGAAGGCGTGCAGGGAGACTCCTCCTGATTAACATTTCTGGAAGATGGAGCGTAGGAGGGAAAATTGTGTGCATATATTCCTTCAAAGTCAACGCTTTTTATTTCCCCGATAAAAATGATATAAATAATGATAAATGTGCGTACGTGACATAAAGGGAAGACGCCAACCTTGAGATTGAGATTGAGATTTGGACCCCACAGATTTAATATACAGACGTGCACACCAAATTGAAACGCGTATTCGGCCGCTATGGAGGCTTTTGACGTAGATTATTATCAAGTTTGAACCACTAGACCCATCAAACGGGTAGGTCGGATCGAAAATAGTCCGATCCAAATAGATCCACATCCATACCTAACATATACCCGACTCGATCCATAATCCTAAAACACTTTCATGTTTAGCATGAATCTAAGAAAACCCATAATTAAATCGATGTGAGATTGTGGAGCGAGTGAACGCAAGACGTGAGTGAGGGTGAGAGAGAGAGAGAGAGTCAAAAGAGAATCGTAGAGATGAGCTGTGTTTTAAGTTAAGTTGTAGACCTATTTATGACCCATTAACACTCCTACTATGTTTAAACACGTTTATGACCTATTTATTGAAAATAAGCTAACTCATATTACAACTCGGCAATTTACAACTCATCTTGACAGGTCTACGTGGGATCGGTCCGGTCCGATTTTCGGGAGGTTCTATTGGACCGGATATATGTAAACAAAAAAAAAAATGCACTATTCCTAACATGGAGCACATGAGCTTGGTTATTTTGAAAAAATAAAATGAGGGTAACTAAAAAGACTTCTACATATGAGAATAAAAAATAAAGAGTGCTAATAATTTCCCAATTTAGTAAAATTTCTTAGACACCTTAAACAAATAAAGAGAGGGTAACTTTTTTTAAATAAAAAAAATTCGATCGGTCCAATTTTAGGACCCTAGAATCGGGAATCGGACCGCTCCCTCTAGAATTAGGAACCGGATCACCGGTTCCGATCCCGTCGAGGAAAATTCTGGACCCGATTACACACTAAAGGAGATAAACAACGGTTTTATTTCGCGAAAAACGAATGATCGAAAAGTATTTCCCTTAAAATTATCCAAGGTACATCTTACGAAAAGAATAAACGAAAAATAATTTCATGGTGAAAATATTTAGGTAGGATTTTCAATGTTCGATGTGGACTCCCTCTTTGTTCGCCCCTCTCAAATCATCGTACGAAATCTCGAAAGGTAGATGAGTCATCAGGACAAAATGAAACGACCGGACCGTTCCCCGAGGCCCAAGTAACATTCAAGGGGTCTATCGTGTGATGGTGGATGTTTTGATTTTATGAATCACTCAACAGGATTCCTTCGGACCAATGTGGGATTCCCAGATGCCGTGCACAGTTTTAACGATAGTCAACCGTGATCTCAAGTGAAAATAAGAGCAAGGAAGTCGAGAGGACTTCAAGTCGTTACACGTGACCTCACATGTGACATTGGAGTAAACCAACCTCAAGCTTTGAGTAATCGAGGCACGAGATGACATAATCATGCTCAATAATAGTCCACCGTCCGGATGACTTCTGACCATTATGTGACATCAACATTTAGCTACCATGCAAGACCAAAGACAGTGATGGAATAATCGAATAGACCTTCGGGCACAAGATGAAACTACAATACAATGATTTAACTTTAGGACAAAATTGCCATGGCCCTCTGGTTTTTAGCCCCTTAACGCCTTAATTTTAGCAATGCTCGCCTCGACATTTTAAAATTTGTTTCGAATTGACTCCTGGATATCGACTCCGGCCAAAATCGTTTGCTAGAACTTTGGTCATGTGCTCTCACGTGACCAGGGGCATCAAAAGATTTGCAACATGCTCCATGATCTTTTGAAGTATGTTGCAAATGTTTCCACGGAAGATGGGCTGTCTGCTCCACGATGGCATTGTAAAATCATCACAAATAAAGGGAAGTATCGAAATGAACAAAATAAAAAAGAGAAACAAATCGGATGAATGAGAGAGAGAGAGAGAGAGAGAGAGAGGGAGAGTAGTAAGGGGATGGTGTCGAAGCCAGACGGCGACGGTTGTTACCACCATGGCTGCGGCAAGCAACGACGGCCATCATTACCGTGGCAAGACCTCGACCTCTTCATTATTTCTTAGTTGATTCTTGAACAAGAAACATAAGAGATGAGAAAATTAACAATATCGATGCCGATAAGGGCTTTAGTAAGGTTTTAAGGACAAAATAGGTAACTGACTAATTTCATTAATGGGGCATTCAGCATTTCGAAAATGCTGAAAGCCTAGTGCTGATCCTTACCAGCATTGAGCTTTCAGCCTTCTCGAGGCTGACAAAGTTTGCCAAACGCCCCAGTATTTCCTCAAAGTGACTTTACAGGCTCAAAGTCTATTGAAAAAACTGGACCACGCGCAGCCTTAATCTACCCCATCTATCTCTCAATGGCGCTCCTGCATAAATAGTTGATGATGGTACCACCACCGTTGACCTCGCCTAAGTTGGCATAAAGGCAACCACCCTTACACAACCACCCAGCCCCTTCCATTTCCATCTCTCATCTACCGTCTTTACTCTCTCTCTCTCTCTACTTTGATTTCGACTTTAATGTTTGGAAGAGCATTGTAACAAACTCTAGAAGGTCTGCGTCACCTTGCAAAAACACATCCGGGGACAATTTGTAAGAAGCAATACGGATCTCCCGTGAATTTGCTCGACAGATTTACCGTTTCCGCAATTTGGCATCACGTGGTCACTCTAGAGAGTACGTGCCGAAAGTTCGGACGAGAATTTGGCCATAGCCAATACTAGAGATGCGCCCAAACGAAATTCGAAGCATCTGCAGGCAGGGGCAAATTGCCACAGCTTCAAGAACCTAGGAGCACAAGAAACTAACATCAAGCTTGATGTCCAGCTTAAAAGTCGCTATAGGACACAAGCAACCAGCTGTCAAGACGTTGACTGAATGATTGAGCAGACCTCTTTCATGCAAAAAGATAAGAAGGTCTTTTCAATCCAATGATTGAGCTTTTGCTCAACTTACCCTGGAGGAGTCTGTAAGTTTGACCCGAGGTCAACCACTTGCGCGCACAGAAGCCCGAAGCTGTTCAGTCAAATTGGGCACGGGCACAAGTGGACCGTGAAGCCAAGGAGATGAAGGTGACGTGAAAGCCATCCTGGGTTGGAGATGTAGATCGTCAACCATGGCTGCGCAGAAAGAGCCACTGCACAGGATAAAGCCCCACAGAAGATGGGACCAGATCCCCACATTCGATCGCTACGCTACACAGTTTTTGCTATGAACGTGTGCCCTGCAATAGCGCGGAAGGCCAACCTCGCACCTATGATACTGCCATCCCTTCCTCAAGATGATAGGAATTTCTTATCTTGCTTGAGATTTCAAATTTTGATGGGGACGTCGCTTGTAAATTTGGGGCTTATGTTTGGTTTTAATAGTCTTTACGTTCCAAAAAATACGACCTAGACTAGATCTCTCTCAGAACCCATCTACACAATCTAGCTCCTTTTGGCCAAAATAACTCCCGTGTTTTTTCTCCGAGAAACGGTTGACTAGGGGTGAGTCTGGATCGAGTGGGTAGGTTTCGAACTTAGATCCCGAAACCGATTCAATTAAAACTGGCTCCAAATTTTTGGAACCCGAAACTTACCCTACTTGTCTTGAAGCATATTTTGGTACCTACCCTGTTTTTTCAGTCCGATTCTAAGTTCTACCCTAAGTTCTACCCGAGAAACTATTTTTTTTTTTTTTTTTACAGCAAAATAATATGAATAGCAATGATATGAGTTAAAGTAAAAGATAAATAATAAAACTCACTATCCACAAAAATCAACAATCCCTAAGATAAGCAATAGAAATTACAATCTATCAAAAACAGAGAAAGTGAGGAGCGCAAGACTATTTTTTTTTTTAACAGTAGTTAAAAACCGATTCCAATCCATACCGGTTTGAATGGAAACCGATTCCCGGACCTATTTTTCAAGTGATTTGATCCGGATTCCGGGTAAACCCGGTCCGGTTGCACACCCCCACGGTTAACCGTTTACGTTGGGATATACTTCCTGTCATTTTTTTTCTTCTTCTTTTTTCCCCTTTCCAGTTTACACCTCCATGTGCAGGTGGGGATGAAGCACACCTAAATCTACTACATGGGACTAACTCATCGTTGAAACTCAACAAACACAAGGAGAAATAGCACACTGATTACAGAGGTAACAATCATACATGCACTCATGGAATGATCTACCTCTCCATCTCTCTTTCTCGCAAAAGGATTTCAAACTATAAACTCTGTTGCAGCCACAGGATCCCTGTTCTTTATCTGAGGCAATATACAAACACTAGACTTGTAGGATATGCTACTGCGCCAATTTCACCGGCCGGGGTGTTGTAAGCTTCAAGAGAGCTAATAAATTAAATCAGGTGCATCAAAGAATTGCCAGACTCACCGCTCGTGTCGTATACTAGTCCAACTCGAATTCCTCAAGCCATATCAGCACTTCATTTCTCTGCAAGTACAAGCAACCCCCAAAAATTGTACGTGAATACAGAACAGGATATTTATCCTGACACACTGACAAATCAAACATCACCTTTCGTAACTAGCTTTTGCAAGTCACAAGTGGCAATCCGATAGAATTAGATGCCAGGGATGATCATATCATCTTACCAATGCAAAGCTCCATGTTCGTCCTGGATCATTATATCTCGCGAGCAGACAGCCCATCTTCGGTTTAAGCCCATCTTTTATAAGAGTAGAGCGAAGTTCTCTCTCTTTCTCGAGAACAATATCTTCAGTAGGCTTTCCACTGAACTTCAGAACAGCAGCAATGCCACCTTCAACTTGTCTCAAGCTTATGGTTTCTTGACTAGGACCAGGTAAACTGCGGAAAAGATATCTTATTACTTTTGATACTCGGATGAACTGAATTTGCTGCAGTAGCTTAGCGGGGATTTGGCATAAGACACCCTAAGAAATTTCAATTGTATAAACATGTAGAGCCACACCTGCTTATTTCTTTCTCCAGCGGAAGAACAAACTGAATCGATATTTTAGACAACTCATTATCAAATGCTTGAGTGAAGACAGGAGTAGTCATTTTCATTTTCTCCATTTTCGAATTCTTCCCAAAGATATACCTGCCAAATTAATTCAATCTTCAGCTCGTACAAAGAAAATAAGCTAATGCTAGGAAATAGACGGCCAGAGGCAACTAACCCTGCTATGTCGTTAAACCCTTTCGATCCAGACAGCTTGTCCCCACTTGTTTCTGCTACTAAAAATGGTAGATACTTTCTTACCTATACATTGCATAGCAATCAAAATTCAGAATACAAAGAGATGGTTTCAGTCAGCACACAAATAAATGGCAACAACTTTTCAGAGAATAAGAAGGGATTACCTCCAAAATAAGATGCCCTATATAAATTGACGATAGTCAAGATTAGATAAGAACAGACACGACTGCAAAAACTTGTAAACCTCAATTCCGCTATAGCCATACAAGGAAAGGTAAAGAAAGAGGAAGTGAAAAGAAGCGTCAGCTAGTCAACTTTAGCTAGTATGACTTTATCTTAACGAAAAAGAGCTTTTGTCGGGGACAGGTCCCTTACGTGTTTCAGACGTCGTTGCTCATCTATGGGTTTTTTTAATGCTGTCAAAGAGTTGAACAATGAAAATACATGGGGAATGCCACTTCTATAGTAGTAAGGTAAAACAGTCCAATTGCTCTGTCCGTCTAGGAGAGAGTTCACTTGCGAGACTACATCTTCAAATCATACAACTTACTGGCTTGAAAATGCTTTCTAGGTTTGCTTGTGTCTCCCTAACAAAAGGTCACACGGGGATTGAACCCACACATTGTGGATTCACAATCCACTGTCTTGATGCGCTTGGCTACATCCGCCCTTACCCCAGCTTCCTAGTCTAATGGTTTGGTTAACCAAAGCGCTAACCTCTTGCTATAGTAATAGTCATCTTCAAACTCTTGCACAAGGGGCAGATACTTCCCATTCCTACTAAAGTGAATCAAGGAAGTAGGAGTCAGCCACAGAAGACTTTACCACGGGTGGAAATATGCTTTCAAATTAAGTTCTGAATTAGTGAATGCTGCCAAAAGGAGAGATAAAATAGAGTAAAAGGTCCACCCTGAAATGGAGGGCATACTAACTAACAGCTAAGTCCTCTCCAATCTGAATTCGTATGAAATCGAATATTTTATTTGGACGATATCTCTTTACATGGAGATTAAAGAATCTGGAGTAATTAACTTAACCAAAAAAAGAAAAAAGAAAAGCATCTGGAGTAATTAATGATATTTTGGTCTGCTTCTTCCCGAGATTAACCTAAGTTAAATGGAGTCTCTATCGCCCTGCTTAAGAACCAAAAATGAAACCTTGAAAAGACTGTCTAATTTTCAATTTGATGCATTCACTGAAGTTGGAGATATGTGTCAGCTCCATAAAATTGCTGGATTCACAAAGAAATAAAATGGCATGAAATGCTTCCAGTCAGATACCAAAAAATCTCTTACTCGCCTCATGAAGATGTTAACTAACACAGCAAAGCTAACCTACTTTGATCTACCAGGTGAATGGTCCCAAAAAATACAATTAAAACTAGATCATCTCGTTTGCACAACATGGACAGGTCAAAAGAGTTTCTACAAGAAATACACCTCGTAATCTGCCATCCTTTTGAGTATCTGATACTTGGGAGATTGCAAATCAGGAGTCTTGTAGTACCGGAGCTGCACAAATAACAACATCAGCAATGCCCAAAGAAGCACAGCTGAATGCATAAAAACGCATGCAAGTACCCAAAGGCATGTCAGAAATTAAGAGTCATTACCTGTCTGAACACATCCCATAGACCTTCCAAAGAGAAGTATTCATTCTTTTTGATCGAGTCCCAGTAGTCCTAAATGGGGAATCCCTCCTTGAGACCCATGAGACCATAAAACTTTCCTATGATTACATAGTTCAATCGGAACTCACCAGGTGACTGCAAAACTTGCCCGTCTCCGGGTTAATTCCCATGATAGAGGTTCCCGTGAAGACCAATTCTGGCTTCCACGGAAGTGGCATGACCTTCATTACCATAGTCCATCTTGTCGTTATCTCATAAGGTCCTGTCTATTCCACCTCAATCAGTTAAAACCGAGAAATTAAGCAGCTACAAAGTTACCAGCAGAGTCTTCTCAGAATCTGATGATGTTTTTGCCCCAAAATATCGTCTGCATATTTGGTCACTACAGCTGAAATACAAACTCTATTGCCAATGTCTTCAACAAATGAGAATGACAAATTGCAAATACCATCCAAGGATGCAAATCGTACTGGAATTATTCATCAACTTGCATTGCCACATAGAATTATAGTTCTGGATGTTAGAAGGTAAACCAAATTCATAAATGTTAAGACTATCGATAACTTCCGATGTGTCGATTAAATGGAGAAGGTGTCGATTCAGTGAACGAGGTGTCGATCGCGTGTAGATGACTGTTCGACTCCCAAGACGCATGCACGAGGTAGTGCACGAACCAAGACCTGTCTTCTTGTCTTTAATGTTGTGTAATTTTTAAGAGTTATTATTAGTTGAGTCCATCAAAAGCCGATTCATATTCCGATGCGTAGTAAATGCTATGTACATATATCGTGTCTGTTCATGTTTCTAGAATAAATCAAGAGTGATGTATCAAGCCCTGCAGGCGTGTCTTGTAACATTTCAGTATGGATAAATTGATTCTGAATATAGATATATAGAAAAGCTATCTCCTCTTCTTCCATGTTGATTTACGAGCGTTTGCCTGATCCTCACCTTCAATTTTTCCCCGGATAGTTACCCAGAGGGAAACTAAAATTTAAAATAGACGCAGACGAGCACAACCTCAACATAACAAGCTCATCTTGAAAAGACCAATCACTGTGCAAGCTCAACCTCAACATCACTCATCAAACCCAGAACCAGCTTTGACAAGATGAAGCAGTCGAACCTGTTTGACCCAATGCAACTGGAAGTCAGGCCTGAACACAGTCTTCAAGAAGGCGATGTTGAACAGATAACCACTCATGGCGTCGTGCTTTGTTATGGGGTCCCTGAACTTCACGCGCTCGTCGTACGCCGTCCGATCGATCCCCTGGTCGTCGAACAGGTGGGGGAGGTCGTCGTACAGGAAACCCACCAGCCGCTCCACGTCCACAGCCGCTTTCGGCGGGCTCTGCTCCGCTAAGCTGAACCTGAGAGCCCACTTCGACCTTTGGCCATGACTTGCGTCCGATTGATTCAAGTTCGAATCTTTCTTCGGGAAAGAGACAGTGGCGGGCCTAGCCGTGGCGCCCGGCCGCCGGAGAGCGACGCACGGCGGAAGGAGCGGGCCGAGAGCGCGGGAGGAGAGTTGGGACACGGCCATTTTCGGTGGCTGCGATCGATGATGGGCGGGGATACTGTGGAGCGGCCATTTTCTTGTTGGACGTGTGGCGGGACGCGAACTTGTGACGATGGTACGGAAGAATCTGAGCCATAAAAATCGACTGGACGCCATGGCGTTAGCCACGGGCAGGGACCAACGGGGCGGGCTTCGGGCCGGGCCTCGTGAAACCTCTGTCCCTAACGGTCGGGCTTCGTCATGATCGGGCCTGAGCCTCACGCTGATTTTTATTTTATTTTTTGATCGGAGCCTCACACTAAATCTTTTGCATTCATACTAATAGAGTCAGAAATTCTTTGACGTAGGCGCCGCCTAAGATTGCATGCGACATAGACTTTTCTCATAATATCTTGATAATTTTGTGAACTTTTATTTTTTTTTTCTATTTTTTTTTCTTCTTTTTATTTTTTTGGGTTGAGGGCCATCAAGGGTCCCCGACACTAGGTGAGGGCGTCGCAACTCTCGTCGACTTTGAGTGAGGGCCACAACGCCCTCGCCGGCTTTGGGTGTCGCGGCCTTGCCCAAATTGGGCAAGGGTGTCATGGCCCTCACCGGCCTCGGCAAGGGTGTCGCTACTCTCTCTAGATCTAGGGGAGGGCCCCAACACCCTCGCAGACCACAACAAGGGCTCGCAAGCCCTCACCTAGTGGCTAACGAGGGTGTTGAGATCACCACTTATATTCGGTGACCCTTGCTGACCTCAACCAAAAAAAAACAAAAAAAAAGAAAAGAAAAAATATATATATAAATTCAAAGATTATTTAGGTATTATTTAAAAATATCAATGTTAGTGCCGGTCATCCCACGTGGCTTGGTCGGCATTTACATCAATAATTTTCAGCCAAAAGTCAAATGGGCTTAATCGACGCAAATGTAAAATGTTTAGAAGCTGAATTTGTCTAATACAATAGATTGAGAGCTTTTGTAGTACTTTTCCCAACGCTACACTGAGTAAATAGACCACAAACATCTTCAAATCTTGAGAAGAAACCCCAAATCACTGAATGGCTGAACGAGCCCACAACATCAAATCTATCGAAGTTGTATTGGAAAGTCCATGTCTTCTTCTGTTGGATATTTCTGCAATTTTCAAATATTTAATGATTTCGATAGAAATTATGACCGCTATGATTAGCCATAAATATTTCTAAGTGTCAATTTTTTAATGGTGTCATAACGGTTTTCTAATGGCCATAAAAAGGCCGTTTAACGCTTTTGTGACGTTTGCTTTATTTCTTCATAAACTCTCAATTATTCTTGTAACGGCAAAATAACGATCATCAATTAAATACCAATTGATTCTTAACGGCTCTTTCTTTGGATACAAAATTGCAAATTGCAATTTCGAAAGGTCATCTCCCTCTTTGATTGAGAAAGAGAATTTTCCTTTACTTCTCTTTGCATATCTTTTCGTTTCTTATTTGGGTTATATACACATCATGTTGTTCATATTCCTTTTAATACTCGGTGCAAAGTACGGAAGAAGGTCCGTTATATCTTGGAAAGATAGCCACTAGAAGTCTTATGCATCCGAGTTTCATACTTCGAGGGGCAAAATTATCCTTAAGGATAGTGCTTACACGCCTTAGACAATTTATCTTATTTTCTCATCATTTCCAACATATTTCCTACAATAGTTATTTTTCATGTTATCTAATATTTTTCCAATAATCTTAAGGATCATAGCCTTATGGATTCTCAATTTGGAATCGTTGCTACTACCACTGCTACTGGAATGTTTGAGTCCTCAAAGATGGCGATAGCCAAGTATCGCATATTCGTGGGACATTACTGAGCATCAAAACAAAAGAGCTTTTGGTCATTTTGGTAAGGTCATTAAGCGTCAGGTAAAATCGTTTCTTGGGACTTCAATATTTATGTTTGTTTTTCCGAAAGGAAATTGGACGTTTGTAATGGCCATACTTCTTTTGCACTAGCTTATGCTTGCTTGCTTAATTTTGGGTGAGCACCATCATTGGATGCATGCCGGTAGTCATTTCATTCTCAGCTTAAGACTTTGAATATCCTCTGTGTTCCTTGGAAGAGATACAGCTGGTTCAGTTACAAGTTTGGTGTTTATAGAGTGGAGATGGTAGTGTTATCATATATCTTTTCTATTAGTGACATTTCGTTTTCTCTATAGCAGAGTGAGATGAGAACTCATATGGGAGACCATATAGGAGACATGACACTGTCGGTGTTATTCAACATTTGTTAAGACTTATCATCTCCTTATTTTGTTACCTTCTGGAAACAGTTGGTGAAAAATAAATTGAAATAGAAGCTTTTGTGCTATTCATGTTAAAGAGCAGTCACTCTAGTTGTGGTAGTGCAGGACCAACATGTTTTCATATCTTATAGTAACTTTAGATGTCCTTTGCCATGATGTTTTCATCTGACCACGTCTCATACTGCTTTCCTTACTTTATCTGATATGTGGGTCAGTGTCTGTAAATATCATTAAATGGATAGCCAATATCAAGGATTGTAGCTAATGTTCCTTTTCTAAAATGACAAATCGCAATTTCGAAAGGCTGTTCTCTCTCTCTCTCTCCGATTGAGAAAGAGAATTTTCCTTTACTTCTCTTTACATATCTTTTCGTTTTTTTGCTGGTTTATACACATAACGTTATTTCTATTCCTTCCAATACTCGATGCAAAGTACGGAAGAAGGTCTGTCTTGGGAGGATATCCGTTAGTAGGCTTACGCACCGAGGTTTCGTACTTCGAAGACGGAATTATCCTCAAGGACAATGCATGTACACCTCAGACAACTTCATCTTATTTTCTCGTCATTTTGAACAAATTTCTTGCAATTGTTACTTTTCATGTTATCTAATATTTTTCCAACACCCTCCACCCTGCAATCGCCTCGCAATCGCATATTGAGTGGTCGCCACCTCCTCCACCTTCATCTCCTTCTACTTCACTCGCCAAAATGACAGGTAGTCACCTCCCTTTTCTTCTCTGGTTTATGTTTGGTCTATTCTCATCTTCTTTATTGGAGTTGGGACACAAGATAGCAGAACTATGTCGTTTCGGAATTGGTGAATGTAGGTTAGTTTACCCATTAAAACTTATGCCTTCCAAATATTTTCAATAACAAACACATTTCTCGTTCATTCAAAGCAAAAGAAAAAAAAAGGGCAATTATTTTGAGGATTGCTTCTTATAAGTCGTTGGCATTCCATGAAATGATCCCCACCCTTAGTGCTTGATGATCTACATAGTTGCCTTTACGTCCACGAATGCCTTACATGCATAAAGAAACCCCGTTGCTCACATCTTGCAAATAGAGAAGTAGATTATTCATGTGTACCACGTGTGTGTGTCTCTCTCTATATACATATAACCCTCTTTTGAGCATAAAATATAGGAAGGAAGAGGCTGAAAAGTGAAACATTCTTCTCACGACCCATGCGTCACAAGACCAAAATCAACGGTCCACGCGCACTTCTTAAATTCTTTTTCTAGTCATTAATCTGATGAAGGAAGACGAGAGGCTTGACGTTTGATTTTTCAGCTCACTAAAGAGACAACATGAGATGATCCGATAATGAACTAAATGAGCTCTTCTCACTATTGCATCAACACTTCACCAGCTAGAAGCATAATCTCCCGCGTACGTAGTACGAAAAAATAATCAACCTGGAATTCCGTACTTTACCCACAATGGACACAGCAGAAATGGGAATGATCAACAGCTATGTGAACAGAATTATGACAGAAAAATCTCATGCCGCAGGAGCATAGTCGTACCCACCCCCATCATCATCATCATCATCATCATCCCCGTCGCCTTCCACAAGAGCAGCCGGTGCACAGCCGGACCCATCGTCGTCGTCGTCATCTCCATCGACTTGCTTTTTCCACCAGTCGTCGGAGTCGATGGCCAGCATTGAAATGGCAGGCATTTTGCTTTCTCTCTCTCTCTCTCTCTCTCTTTGAAAAGCAGCAAAAATTGATTTTGTGGGTTCGAACCAATTTGACTTGAGAGAGCAATGGTGGTGGTCGTTTACAGGGAGGAAGAGAAGTTGGGTAGACTTGCGCAGGCACGAGCCCAGCGCGTGGGGAGTGCGCATGACCCTGTGCTGGTCACAGGCTGCCTCCTTTGTGGTCCTCTCCATGGCCACCTGGGAACCCTCCCCATTGTTCGACCCCTTCGGCCCTATTATCGTTGGGTTAAGTGGCTTGCCCAAATGAAACTTTCGAGGGGGCTCGATCAAGATCAGGTGCACCAGACACGTGGACATCGTCCGATAGACATGGATTTATGCGCGCATCAAGGATGGAACGCTGATCCACCGATCATAGCATCCGATTCCGCGTGATCTCATTTAGTGGTACCTCTCGATTATACGACAATCGTGGGCTCGATCCTTAATCCAACCGAATCTTTCTCATCAAATATTGCCAGGCAGGCATTTTCCATGCAACGAAATATCTCCATCTTGTTATGTTGGCATGACCCTAAGTAAGTTCAAAATCTAAAATAGGTTGATTTAAGGATCACACAAGCAATGTGTCTAAAACAAGGTGGGAGCAATAAAGATGTGATGTACGAGCCCCAAAGGTGGGTGCGTAATAATTGCATGGCGATGAATCAAATCAAAGAAAGAATGCACTTTGACATCAATCCAGCTTCAAATTATGCTTGAGGACACTTCTCATGAGCTCGTGAATATGGGGAATTCTGGAGAGATCGAGGTCCTTCGTGGATTTTCATCGTAGAGCCAATTGATTAAGATCAGAAACTAAAGCAAGACTCCGTCAGTGAATGAAAAACTTTCGAGTAAAATTCATCGCGCATGATTTCTCTCATGGATTGTTGAAACTTTCGTGTTCGAGAGCATTTAGTAATAATCAAATATAATGTCATCTCTCTTCATGTTTGAAGTTTCAGGACTTTGGGTTTGGTCATTTCATCCCAAAAATTCTTCCATCAATTGCAGCAAAAGGACACATGGAGTCTAATATTTTGCATATTTCAGTCTTTTTTATATATATCTTTTTTATTACTCAAATATCAATATTTTGAAAAAATTTTTTTTTATTACATAAAGTATCCTAGTTTTTTTGAGGCATTTAGTAATAATCAAATAGATCAGAGTTTTTTGGTCATTTCATCCCAAAATCTTCTATCGATGAGCATCGCCGGAAAACATATGTGGCATCTACGTGGCTCACCAAAGCATCCTAGTCGAGCAAAAAAATTTAAAATCAATAAAAAAAATTCACGTAATATTAAAAAAAATAAAAATAAACTAAAAAACTAAAAATAAGCTTTAAAAAATTTTAGAAAAAAAGTTAAAGTTGCGGCGGCGAGGGTAGCCCTCGCCGCCATCACCCACTATCGCCCACAGGCGATGGTGGGTGACGGCAACGAGTCGATGGCTAGGCGATTCCGACCTAGTCGTGGGGTTTGTCGGGCCTCGCCGACTCCTCGTGAGGCCTCCGCGAAGATCGCCGGGGATCGCACCCCGCTAGCCACTCCGCCACCCATCGTCGGCCATTGTATGTGGCGGCGGCGAGGGCTCATAGCCATCCACGTGGACTGAATTTTAAAAGAAAAATTGCCACATGGATGCCATGTGGACTAAATTTTAAAAGAAATTGGACTTTTTTAAAAAAAATCCACATAATATTAAGAAATTAATATAAAAAAAGTCATGTGTCTTGTTTAGCGAAATGGATACTTAAGTGATCCAAAAAACATTTGACATTAAAGTGAGCGTCGTAGATAAATATTAGTACTCCAAGTGTCCTTTTGCCGAAGAATCGCAAAGTGGTAATGAAATCAATATAGAAGGCAAATAGTCATTCTCATTGAAGCATACTAAGATGGATACGATTCCTCTTTTCTCTTTTACCGTGTCTTGATCCGTGTCACATCCACGGAATCTCAATACGCTTATATTATTGTTTTTCGAATAGCTAATAATACGTTTGGAAATTGCTAACTTGACGGTTTGACAATATTGTAAGTTATTTCGATCACATGATCTTATAATTAATGAGTACTTTATGCAAAACACGCGGTAATAATATGCGGATCTACAGTTGATATTATATTATCCACGACAGTATTATCATAGAAGCATTTCCCAATATGTTTTTCCATCTTATGCATGATATGGCTTGAAAAACACGCTAGTAGATAGCGGATCTCTACTGATCCACAAGAGGCTTGTAAAAGCATAAGTACATACCCTAACCTTCGGTCTCCCGTAATTAAGCTGAGGATACTCTTAAGCAATGGATATAGAAGGTATATTGCGAAATCACCGGGCATTTCATCCAGGTTACTAGATAATATATGGTAGTACATTTGTTAGAGTCTAGATTCCGAAATTAATATCTTCTCATCGTTTTGAGCGTGCGTTAATCATAAACCAAGTGAAGTTAAAGAGAGGGTCCTAAGTAATCTTCTCTGCCTTAGTGTCATGGCCAAACGAAAAAATAACCCTAGATTCGACGTACATCATGTGACGATGATGCAGGGGAGTTGATTACTAACGTACAGTTTGCAATTCTTTACACGATGAGATGACGTTGGTCTATGATTTGTTTGACGATGATGCCTTCGATCATCGTCAGTCAACTTTAAAAAACAGTTCTTCAACAACGTGCGAAGTATCCGTGTCCATAGACAAGGAAGAAAATTCTCCATTAATAAGACAGTACCTTACATTAGTACACTAACTATAGATAAGTCACATAGCACAATCAGCTCAAGTTAAGAAACGAAGATCCACACGTGATGTGGTCTTATTGTCCCCACGGCGCGCAATAGTTTTGTATAATCAAAACTTAACTAGGGCATTAGTGGGGAAGTATATAATCTCTCTCTCTTCATGCCGCCGGAGCATAATCATAATCACCATCGTCGTCGTCGTCATCGTCGTCGTCTCCATCTCCATCTGCCAATGAAGCCGGTGCGTAATCATAATCACCACCGTCGTCGTCATGACCCTTGATGAGCCACTTGGGCTGGCATTTGTACTCGAATTCGACACCTTCTTCTTGCACCAACTCCGCCAAGCCGGCCAGCTTCGACACGCGAAACATCATGACAACGGGGCAAAGATTGGGAGATGATAAGGGATGAATGATTGAGATCTCAATTAGTCAGCTAGGGTTCGATCTTGAGTAGTGAAGTGCGCATGGGCGCGAATATATAATCGCATCGCAGATCGAGAGAAGCAAGAGGCACAGGGCAAGGATTCGCCTAGGGTTTTTAGTCCTCGTGTGGGGATGGGGCGAAGTGCGAGAGGGAGCGTGTGGGGCTCGTGTGACCACATGCCCAGGTGGATTCCTACGTGGCGGCCGGAAAGAGGAGCTACGTGGTACCAGAATCTGAAGGGACCCACTTGCATGTGAGAGACTTTGTGTGGTCGTGCTCGTTGATTTTGTGATAGAAAGCTACTCGTGATATTCTTGCATTAGCGGCGACATGCAGTTTCGAAAGGGTGTCTGTGACGTCTCAGGTACGTCACCGTTCTAAGAGTACGCAGCTCTTTTAATCTTTTATTACTTATAATATCGAGCGCATGCGAAAAATCAAAAATAAAAATTATTCATGGGGCCATATAAAAAATAACCAAGAACGAACACTCGCGCCTAACAGCTATGGCATTTATAGGTTTCACTACTTGTGTTTATTATAAACATAAATTTTTGACTCATCTCATGAACACCTGATTTTATATATATACCATCATAGGTTTCAAATATTTTTACAAAGATCGACCCAACATCAAAGACAAGAAAGAAGACACTGGGAGGCTATCAAAAGTTGTATCGCCTAGTCCCGAATTAGTACCACCATCATTCATGGGCATCACCACCGTCACGCCTATCCGTTGCCATATCCAAATATGTGAAAAGAGAGCAACAAATAACAGTGAGCCAAAATTCTGCAAGTATTATCTCTAACACGACAAATGACCCGTCAATCACCTAGTTAGCAAGCATCACATATCAACCATAACAAGGCAATATATGACAGAACGAACCTATGATAATCCAAACCGTTCGAGTTTTTCTCTTCATGTCGCCCGCATAACACAGCTATTCAAGGCCTATCGAAAAATATCGACATCCAAACCTCGACATCCAAACCTCAATATGCAACTACGAGTTCATTCCTATAGTTCATGGCCGCCGCACGCTTCATCGCAAGTCCAAAAACCACCGCCTGTTGTACTAAATTAACCATCGACCCAACCAATTCAGACGTAACGGAAGACCATCCAAGCAATAGCCACGACATGCAAATCATTGAGACGGTCTATGCACCCATGTAAAGCCATCGCCAACCCTCTCACTGGAACCCATCCACGATCCATCACCCGTCTCGCCCAATTGACCTCGAATTCCACCAACCCAACACCAAAAGCACTTCATCTAGCTAAGATTTGGGGCATACAAACAAGTTCAGGGTCTTTCGCGCCGATAACTAACCAATTCCGAACCTTCCGTACACGATCAACCGTCATCCGCCGCCCATTGCGACGATCCAACGACAAATTCAGCAAAGCTGACACTAAAGGACAGCCGTCTAACTCAGAAACACAACATGCAGATACAATCCACGAACCAAACGTCGTCGAGTTGGAAACTCTACTGGCCTCGTAACCGAACACGAATATGAACTCGAGAAGCGCCGCACCACAAGCTTCAAGCTCGTCCTTGCTTCCTTTGGCGCTGGCAATAGACGATCGAGCGAGGCAGGAGCGAGAGACTGCCGGCGTGGGGGGAGAGTGAGGGCCCCGAGAGAGCGAGAGAGAGAGAGAGAGAGAGAGAGTCTTGTGGGTTCTCTTGGGGACATGCAAATTACTAGGTGACACTTGTCATCCATGCGTGCCTTGGTCCGCCAAGTAAGCAAATCACACTAGTTGTACCCTTTTTCATGCAACCTTGGCTCCATCGAGACCGAAACTAAGACCAGGCGCCCCCTTGCTCGCAGTCCTGACATTTGCCTCGCCTTCAATTAAATGAAGGTGAAAATTCAAGGAATGAGAGAGAAATGTTCGTCATTTCATTAAAAAGGTTGCGTCCGGAGCCGTAGAGTGTAGAAATATCCTGCCCCACATAATTACTGTCATTAAACCCCCATTATTTTTTTTCTTTAGACTCGTGAAAAAGTTCATTTTCCACGTAACAAAAGAGTGCTTGAGAATTTAAGCTTCAAAATTACTTTGTGGGTTAAACCTCAATTTAATCCCTAGCCGCCGTAATCTCCAGCCGGAGCTGCGTACGCGAATGCAACACGAGATCGAGGTCGGGGGTTTCGTGACTCCTCGTCTCGAAGAAGAGGTGGTCCGAGGATGCGACGCTCGTGGGCTTCACGGACCAGTCGATCTCGAACCGCTGGTCCAAGAATTCGATTGCCGAGAGTGTAGAGCCCGTGGCTTCGCCGGGCGAGGTCCTTTTACTTCTCGACGGCCCCGGGGAACATTTTCTCCTTCGTTCCCGATAGGAATGAGGAAGTGATTGCGGGAGATCTGACGTGGGCTGGGCCAAAGGGGTCAAGAATGTCCCCACCAAGCCCCTTGGGCCTCCGCGTGGCAATTTCTTGTCGGAAGTCCCAAGAAATTTGATTGGACAAAATGAGAAGCCTCGATGCGGGTTTTGATTGAGTTGCTTGGAAGAAAGAGTTGGGATCATTAGGGCATGCTTTGCCTGGTGCGGAACTGTGAAGGTGCGGGGGGACAATGCACGGAAAGGTAGATGTGATGACGTTTTTAAAGAAGAGTTGCAGCTAAAAAACAAAAACTACTTGTAAAAATTATTAAAATGCTTAAGGCGCCTTTGGTAACATTTCTGATTCTTTTTTTTTTCCTTATTCTATTGTTCTTTGGAACATAAAAAAAAATAGAAACCTGTTTTGAAATGTAAATTTTTTTTTTCTGTTCCCGAGAAGAAGAACAAAAAGTTAAAAAAAAATGTCAACCGAATATTGCGCTATCACTTTTGGAAGATTCGGAATCATATCTTTGAATATCAATCAAAGATAACACTATCAATTTGATTGATTTGGAATTGTAGTTTTCTATTTTATGTATTTTCCGTTTATAAGTAAATCTTCTAGAATGTATTTTTGGGTATATATATACCTTTTTCCAGCTTAATGAAAATCACGATGATTTCGATTCAATATGGTATTAGAGCCAACTCTACAAATTAGCTTCTTTGTTTTCGGGAATATAAAAAGGGAACAATGTCATTTTAGAACAATTAGCTCAATGTAACTGTTTTTACAACCATGAGTCCAGTGTCCCCCACCGCAACCTCCATCCATATTTTTGTAATTAAATAGAAAAAAATCCGAAGTAGAAATTTTTTGATGGTACCAAACGCATTTATGTATTTTTCTTATTTCGGAAATAAAAATTTTGTACGATTCTACCAAACACGTTCTTCCGTTCGTAAACCTGTTCCTCATAACAAAATAATAAAAAAAAACATCATTTCTACTTAGAAATTATTCCCAAAAATAAAAACGTTACCAAACACACCCTTAGCTTCCTATGGCCACATCCCAACGTCCCATTGTCGATTGTCACACATAAGATGGGATCTTCCCCAATGATTATTAACTCTCGAAAGGGTTTGACTCCCCAGCATAAATTCCTGTTTTCCTCCTAATCATTTCTAAAAAGCAATTTAAGAAATTTAGACAACCAGCTTAAAGAGAATAAAGTGACTAATCACATTTGTGTAACCATCAGCTAAGTAGCACCGACACCAATATGTAAAATGCGTCACGACACGACACGCCAACACGTAATTTATATAATAATAAAAAAATCTGACACATTTGGACACGTTGTACATTAAATGCATATTTTATTATATACATGATAAATTATCATGTACATATAAAAATATTAGCGGTAATTTTTTTCTTTTTCTATTAGGGATTCACGATTAGGTGTTTTTTTTTTTGGTGTGCATATTAATTTTAAGGTATTTGGATATATGACTTAAGTATATATCTTTTTCATAAATCTACATTTTGACCTGTAATTTATTGAAAATGCCTAAAATTAACCATGTGCGTGTCGAAATGGCATGTTTCGAGATACTAGACTTGAGTGTCGTTGGCGTGTCAAGAACGCCGATCACGTGTTGATCGCATGTTGAAGAAGGTCGGAGAGTGTCGGAGTATCGAACACGATACGAAACCCCCGAAAAGTGTTGATGCTTCATAGATCGTCAGCAAAGTGATATTAATGTCATTCGAAATGTTTGTAAAATAGAAAACATTGAAATCTGATTTTTCACTATTGTTGTCCGCTCTATAGTTTTTTCTTTGGGTTAAGCCTCCTGTTAGAGTAATTAGGTATTTATCTAGATTTCATTCTCTCCATCTAAATGCTTAAACTTTTAAAACAGGTTGATTATGATCCCGTAAAATCTCACATGATATCGTAACAACATATTTCCACACATGAGGGCGAGTGTTAGAGTAATAAAATATTAAACCATGTATTTATCTATAAGCTTAAACTTTTAGAGCAGGTTGGTTATGGTCCAATAAAATCTCACACCTCCAAACATATTTTAGTCTTAAAAGGCCCAATCATCTTAAATATAGATCACTTAAGCAACCCGTCATGACCCATTTTACTAGAAGTTGTTTCTTGACCAACCCATTTTGTCCCACTTTGTTGCCAAATGAGTCGCGTACGCTGTAGGGTCCCCATTCAACACGAGACCTATTTTGCTAGCTCTAGTCATAAACAAGCCCGAACTCACCTTGATCTGAATTGGCTACCACCTTAGAAGAAGCCTAGACAGACGAAATTACCGAAATGATTGGTTAAACTATCTATTTTACTAGCTCTAGTCACCGATGAGCCCAACCTCAATGCTTTTGTTAGATTATTCAAGGATATTATGTCCATTAACAAATTTGATAATCGAATTAAGAAAAAAAATATATCCTAGGATGATTGTTAAAACGATACAAATATTTGGTTTCATCGTGTGAGATACTGTACATTTTCTTTTCATCTTAACAGCACAACATGATCGTGTAATTGATCCACACGAAAGGCCAAAGTGAAATTGTTTCAAATTATTTTGATAGAATCGAATCGAATAATTCTCTAAATTTTTATCGATTCTAAAGAACCTTTTCCTTTTAGTAATGGACTCACACGCCCTTTTACAATCTCTAGGGGGACTTGGTCTGTCGGCCATTATAGCAATCATAATCGCATAGACTTTGTCGTAACTTTTATACAGAGAATTTCGAACTTTTTATTAAAAAAAGTATTATTTTGTGCTCAAGCCGGTTCTCGAACAAGGGAACCGGTTTTGTCACGGTTTGTGGGCTCAATTTGTTTATAGACCGAGCCAAAACCTCGGACCGGAAGCCTCGCGCGATTTCGAGTTGGAGCCCTAATCGCTTGCGGATTGAGACGATTTGAGAGCTCAGATTCTCTCCGGCGAGAGGCGAGGGAGAGAGAAGACGAGGAGGATGACGATAGACGATGAAAGCTCAGTGTACGTTGGAGGGCTTCCCTACAACGTCAATGAAGACTCGCTTCGCGACCTTTTCGCCATCTACGGCTCCATCGTCGCCGTCAAGGTCCGTTTTTGCCCCCTTCCAGCTCTCCTTTGCTCTGAAATTAGGGTTCGCTTCATTTGCAGGGTTCCCATTTTCGAGCTTGTTGATTGTTTAGTAGTGCTTGGCCTGGGCCGTGTTGCGGAGTCGGATTGAACTGATCGGTGTTACTAGTAATCTGAGATTACGTGATGGTTGTTTGAATTGAAGTAACATAAGTTTGGACAGCACCGTCGTTCGCGTGAAGGAATGGAGAATGTTGCGACTGGTCGATCTTTTTCTTTCTTAGGTTTATGTGATATCTTGTGCAAATTTGGTTTTGCAGATTATTAATGATCGTGCCACGAGGGGAAAATGCTACGGCTTTGTTACTTTCACTAATCCGAGGTCAGCGGTTGATGCCATCAACGACATGGACGGGAGGGTATGTCTTAGAAATTCTTCCGAAGATTTACTCTGTCAATGTCGAGTGCAATTCAGCTGCTTTCATTGCTTGCTCTCTTTTGATGGAATTCTTACATTCATGCGTTTTGGTTTAGAGTATCAATGGACGGGTGGTTAGAGTTAATGGGGTGAAGACTAGAGGCGGTAGATGGGGTTTTGGTCACGATGATTTACCACGAAGAAACGAGAGGAGCATGGATCGAGAACGAGGTAGACATAGAGAAAGGGACTATGATCATGATAGGGACAGGCATTTGGATCGATATAGCGACAGGTCTAGAGAGCGAGATCGGTCTCGAGACCATGACCTGGACCAGGAAAGAGAATACGAGCATGCCCACGATCATGATTATGAGAGGGATCATCTTGTGGATAGAGATCGAGACGCCGGTAGGGATGTGGGTGACGATGAGCAAGAGCACAGCAGGGACCACATAAGGGTTCACGACATGGACACAGGTGGTGATATGCAGATTGACAGAAGGGACCTGAATGATGCAAATCAGTTTTCAAGGAAGCAGAGAGGGTAAACAAACTCTATATCAAGTTCAAGCTTAGTTTTGCTTTTGCATTGTTTGCTTTCTAATTTTTTTTGGATAAGTTATACAGATATTTGGAAAATGACAAAGCAAATCAGGCAGAAACACAACTATGGAAATTTGAAATAGTAAAAAACCTCTCTATGGGAAATGGAAGCCATGGTCCTTTTAATCTAGAGAAGACAGTTTCGCAATTCTTTTGTAATTCTCCTTTAAGAGGAGAGATCCTTTATATCAGTTGCTGCATGCTAGGGTGGCTACCCTCCAGCATCAGTCAACCTTCTATCCTGTCAAATCTCAGTTCTTTACAAACCATGGAGATCTTGGATTCATATGATGTGTTCATTGATTCGGTCAGTTGTTGGGTGAGAGATCCTTCCATTCGCTTTGGTTGTTGAGAAATTAATTTGAATTGTATAAGCCTGATTAACTGACTTTCCATGTTTTGTTCCTCTGAATGGGGGACGTCTGCTGTCTGTAAACAATTGAGTGCAAGTAGTAGCTTAAGCTTAATCATGACTGAGTTGAACTATCTCCATGATTCTTCTATGTCCTTCTGTGGTTGCAGTTCCAGTCCTAGCAGCCTTCATAGTAGGGAACTTTCATCAGATTTGCTTTATGATAGTTATGATCAGGTATGTAAGCTTCAGAGTCTCAAATTACATCTTTAAGTTTCTGTGCTGAAGGAATAAGAACGATCATTTCATTTGACAGGCTAAAGAGCAACTGGAGATTTCAATTCAAAAGCATGAAGAACTTAAAGACGAGGTTGTATTTCACTACATGATTTGATCTATTGCCCAAAAGAAAAGTATATTCCTTAATTCTGTGGAGATCTGTTATCTGCTACAAGAATGTAAATGGGCAAGGAAAAATTTAATGACGAGCAATTGGACCTAGATTGTCTCGTTTCAACTCAAACAGCTGAACCTGGAAAAGCTGCCTTAAAACCTGGTCTTGGCAAATTCTTCTTAATACTGTTCTCATCTGAAGTTGCTTTTGGACAGATCTCTCAGATGGAAGATAGGTTGGATGAAAAGCAACAATTTATCTTGGAACTGCAGAAGAAATCTAAGGTAGCTTTTTAGTTGTTACAACGCAATTGAATGCTAAATTGAGTTTGTTGCATTTTTTTCTCATTTTTAGTTCTTTTTGGTCCTGTGTGTTGTGGCTTACCCGGCTTGTAATAGAGTTAGTTGGATGTTGACTGCAGAAATTAGAAGACTCATTGACCTCTGCAAAAAAGCTAACTTCTCGACGCAAGATGCAGTTGACCAAGGTACTTCAGCAGATATTCTTTGTTGGTTTTTAATTTTGCAGCTACTGTTTATGGAAATGCCTGAATAGGCGAAATTTTTGCAGCTTCACAAATGCTATCTTCAAATCAGAGACTACAATGACAAACTTAAAAGCTGTGAACAGGAACTGCAGGTTAGCTTTTTCTTTCTTCGTTATGTTGGTAACGCGGGGTTGCAGAGATTTCTTTTTCCTGCATACTATGGTTGTTCTTTTGTAAATTTTAGGGATAATGACATAAATAGTTCTGACTTTGACCTAATGTGCATTATATTGAACTTTAAATTTGATCAATATAGTCCTTGAACTTTAATCTAATGTTCATATGATCCCTAAATTTTTAGTTTGTTCAATGTGGTTTTAGACTTTTGTACATGTTATTATAGTCTGAACTATATGAAAATATTCAATGTAGTCCTTCCATTAATTTAAGATCGGGGGATAATGAATATTTTCTATAGTTCATGGACTAAATTGAACATTTACTAAAATTCGGGACTATATTGAACAGTCAAAGTTTATGGACCATTGCCGTTAGGTTAAAGTTCAGGACACATTGAATAAATTAAAATGGCCATTGGCTCAAGTTGCTTTGTTTCCTAAATTTTAAGCAATTATAAAAAAGGAAGGGGTTGCTACCAACTCCGTTTGCCCTCCACATGAGGAATTTATTTGATTTAGTTCTTAAGACTTCTAATTATAGCATGTGGAGAGGACAGTAAACTGAACATTGGCGAACTTCTTTCTGTAACTTTTTTTTTCATTTATTTAAATTTATAGCTAGTACATTTATGTTATTTTGTATTGAAAATTTTGAAGCTTCTTGAATATTGTAGTAAGGATGTAGCATTGGTCTAAGAGTACAGTGACTTCTCACTAAATATTTTTAAAAGAATTGCATACAGCAGCATTGAAAACTACATTACTAAACAAAGAAGTATTTTTTATGATTTTAATCACTGAGTGGATGTTTGTGTGACTTTCAAGTCACTTGTTCTGATTTGGTTCAGCCGAGGCGGCATTTGGACCTGAGTTTTCCTTACTAGCTTTGGTTTTCAGTTTTCTGGGGTTTATTGCCCATTCCTTTTTTCAGAAAACTATGGTGCTCTCAAGAATGGGGTGCTGGGCATGATTAACTTTTTTCTTAGCTGCATGGTTGTGTTTATACCTTTCCTTGAGTTTCAAGTGATTGGTAAGTGAGACTGCATAGAGAGAACTTTTAGCATGCGAATGTATGCTTTTCTTGAGTTCGATTAATCTACCCTTGAGAAATTGCTTTCATGGAATGTTGTCTTTGTTGAGACTGAATTGCTTTTCTAGACTTTGAAAATCAGGTTAGTTTACAAACTGTTTAGAACTCTAGAAACTTCTGTAAAAGCCAGAACAAGAAAAGATGAGTGGATGATTAGTGTTGTAAATGAGTATTCTCTCTCCCTTTGCAGTCCCTGGTTGATTCGGCATTGGCAGAAAGTGACTTTGGCAATGATACTAGCTTAAGGCGTGGAGTGCTGGTTAATGGCAATGTGTGACATGTCACTGAAGTGTTGCATCGAGAAGCATGTAATGGAATCTTGGATTAGTGTGGAGTTCTGTTTTCTGGTATGGATGTAAATCTGCAGATACATGTTGATTTTATTATCAAATACAGTTTTTCAGGTATTTAGATATTTGGTGTATGCTCTTGGATGTTAGAATCTCGTCCCATGTCGACTTTCAGATGAGTTCATGGTTTACCTTTGTTCTGGTTGTAGAAGAAATTTTTTCTTATGACAGCTGGTGGAAAAAACAAAAAACATTATTCGGGCTTCAGAGAGCAGAGAATTCCTTTGCGGATTTATAATACTGGAGCATTATGCTTTGTGAACGATTTGTGTCGACCCAATACATGTGATGGGTCCATGGTACTGGGCATTCTGAAATTACCTTTTCCTTACAGGTCTTTTAGCATAAAAGAACTATTTCTTAAGTTTGTGTAATTTTTTTTATGCCTGGTCATAATGATTGATAAGGGAACCTATCCCTCATGTTTCATTAGTTACTTCCCCCGAAATAATCGGTGTCCCAATGACCTTGCTTGCTTCTAAATATGGTGGCGTATATGTACTTCTCCCGATACCCGTGTCCATAAGAAACCTTATCTGATATTTTTGTGCAATCGTCTGTACTGTTTGATCGTTATTAATCTAAAACGGTCTGTGTTTTCACGGCTTAAAAATGGGGAAAATTTTCCTTTTTTCTTCCAATAGGCACAAGAAGAAACGCATGGGGTGTGTCCAAGCTATGTGCATAGGTTATCTCGGGTCACCCAAAATGAGATCGTGATTCGTGAAGAAAAAGGATGAGGCGAAATTACAGATACTGTTAACACTCCCCTTGTCTTAGGTTCCCGGACTCTCCAAATGTCGACTTAAATGGTGCAATTTTAGATGGACTTGTCTTCACGGAGTGGAAAATCAACAAGACTCCTGAACCAACTTGTTAGATTTCTTGACATGCGTTGGTACCCCAAATCTAATCTTGGCACAAGGCTTGAAAAAGTTCAGGTGGTTCTGAGAGTCGGTTTACAGCTATCCTCAATTGCCACTCTCTGATAGGGTAAGTAACAGTTGCCTGCGCTGGCAGTGACCGGAACGGCCGTTTGCTGAGGGGTTCCCGTTTCGCTCTTGGAAATCGGCACCTAGTTATATTGAACTTGAAGCACTACCAGATGGACACTTTGATCCTGGTCCTGGAGATAAAGCAGTGTAGATCAATGACATTCGTAAACTTCCATTTAGGGAAGGTGCTGCCGACATGAACACATTTTCACTCTCCAGGATCACCATTATTTGAGAAGTTATTCAATGCAAAATCTGGCAGGATTATCCACTACAATTTTAAATTCTCAGATATGCCTCGTTAAGAAACTAAATTAAGACGATTTTCTTTCCTTTTTTGCCATCTTGGAACGTCAGAAAGTATTGTAAATGGAAACCAAGGGGCATGATTTGGGGTGTCCTACATTCCTGAATCTGTAGATTGTGAAGCAACCGATGGAGCCAGGCCACATTAGGACTTATTCATGTGCACATAGCATTCATAGTAGTAGCAGGAATCGAGAAGACGATGAAGAAGCTCTCAAATGGGCTGCTCTCGAGCGTCTGCCGACATATCAGAGAGTGCGGAAAGCGATTCTGCATGGAGTTACAGGAGATCTTAAAGAAACAGACCTCACAAAGCTCCGGTTTGACGAGAGGAAAGGTTTACTGGATAAGTTTCTGAAGAACGCTGATAGCAACGAAGAGTACCTGCAGAAGCTCAAGAGGAGGATAGACAGGTAAGGTGTACAAGCATTAGAAGAATGAGACGACGCTAATTCGTCCTTTGCTGAGAGTTCAAGATGGTCCCTTTTCGAGAAGTTTATACAGATGATATTGCAAGTTGAAAAAATCATAAGCAAATTTCTGGCCTATTTGTTTATCTAGTGTGTATGTTTAATTTATTTTACTTAATGAACAGAGTTGGTCTCAAGTTACCGACGATTGAGGTTCGATTTCAGTATCTCAATGTCGAGGCAGAAGCTTATGTGGGTGATAGAGCTTTACCAACAGTACTCAACTCGTTTATCAACCGGCTAGAGGTACTCCTATTTTTTACCCTTTTTTCCTCTTTTTTCTTATCTATGTTGTCATTCTTGAGGATTTCATAGTGATCGTCCGTTCTGTCTTAAAGGATGTAGGAATTTATCTTCATCTCCTTCCGAATCATAAGAGAAGATTTTCTGTTCTTCGCAATGTCAGTGGTATAATAAGGCCTGGAAGGTACTTGATTTCGATTAATAACTTAGCCAACCTTCTTTGGTTTCGTTAACCCTTTCAGGTTCGCAATATTAAGATTTTACGCTTATTAAATTATTTGCAGAATGACCTTGCTGCTGGGACCACCTGGCTCCGGCAAAACCACCTTACTCAAAGCTTTGATGGGAAAGCTAGATCCGGAACTGAAGGTATAACAACCTTCTTCTAGAATTTATCTTCCAGAACATTGTAGTTCTTATGGCATACAGGATTTGCGCCATTCTTCAGTCGTCTCATGACTTCCTTGTGAATTTTAGTTTTCAGGAGAAGTCACATACAATGGCCACAAAATGCACGAGTTCGTGCCAGAAAGGACAGCCGCTTACATTTGCCAGTACGACGTCCATATTCCCCAGATGACTGTTAGAGAAACATTGGCCTTCTCTGCAAAATGTCAAGGAGCCGGTTCTAGCTATGGTAAGTTAAACGCAAATAATAGAGCTGTTAGACATGGAGAATCGGCATCTTCATGACTTCCACCAAATCTACTACCTGCAGACATGCTCACAGAACTTCTTAGAAGGGAGAAGTTATTGAAAATTAAGCCAGATCCTTATATCGACGCTCTGATGAAGGTAGACATATCTTACCTCACTCGGAGACATTCTCCTTAAGTTTTTCCTTATATTCTTGCAGGAAGGTTCTTATGCTGAGAATTTATTGTGGTACAGGCATCGGTTTTGAAGGAACACAAGGAAGATATAGTTACTGATTATGTTCTCAGGGTAAAACAAACCATTTTTAGAACTATATTGATCGTAGGTTTCACACATTGCACTGATCCAAGTACTGATTTCTCCCAGATTTTAGGACTTGAAGTTTGCGCTGATACTATGATAGGAAATGAAATGATGAGGGGCATTTCTGGAGGACAAAAGAAACGTGTTACTACTGGTAAAGGCCCGCATGGATGTAATCCTTTTATGATATGGCTAAGTTTGATGCGCAATGGTTACCTATTTACATTTTCGGTTTCTGATTTAATTGGTTCAGGGGAAATGCTGGTTGGTCCTGTAAATGCACTTTTCATGGACAATATATCAACTGGTCTCGACAGTTCGACCACCTTTCAGATAGTAAACTCTATCAGGCAATCCATCCACATATTTAACAAGACTGCTCTCGTCTCACTTCTTCAGCCACCTCCGGAAACCTATGAGCTCTTTGACGACATTATACTCCTTTCGGAAGGACAAATCGTGTACCAAGGCCCATGTGAATGCGTTCTTGAATTTTTCGAATCTATGGGCTTCAGATGTCCCAACAGGAAAGGCGTTGCTGACTATCTACAGGAAGTAGGTGTGAAGTAGTCGCATAAGTGACATTTATGCAGTATTGCTAGCTTAGTTCATGGCAATTGTTTGGCAAAATTTTCCAATTGTCAACCGCAGACACTTCATTTTTTGAAAACAACATTTCTAGGAGGAATAGTGAAATTTCTTAACATGAGTTTAAGTTGCATGATCTGCTTTCTGTCAGCTCTCTAGTATTCTTAACTCCAGAGTGACAACCTGCTCCTAGACAAACAAATTTATGCCTAACTTTGCTTCGACTGTGATTGAAAAGGTGACTTCAAGAAAGGATCAGAGGCAGTACTGGGTCAATGAAGAATCGCTATATCGTTACATTCCAGTTGCTGAGTTTGTTGAGGCCTTCAAGTCATCTCATGTGGGAAGAGCTAATGAACAGGAGCTGAGGACCCCATTTGATAGGTCAAAAAATCATGCTGCAGCATTGGCGAAATCTAAGTATGGTGCTGGCAAGAGGGAACTATTGAAAGCCTGCTTGTCCAGGGAAGCAACTCTGATGAGGAGGGATGCCTATATACACAAAATCCAGATACTTCAAGTGAGTGAAGTTTCTTTTTCTAGGCTAAATTACAAACTCCAAAAATTTTCACCTCATCTAACGAGCGTGTCAGATTTGGATCTGTTCAATCATTCTGGCAACGGTATTTGCACAAGCCAGAAAGCAGCATGATTCAGTGGAAGATGGAACGGTGCATCTCGGCGCACTCTATTTCTTGATCCACGTGATATTATTCGCTGGATTTCTTGAGCTTCCAAATACGATTGACAAGCTTCCTGTGTTCTACAAGCAAAGGGATCTCCATTTTTATCCTTCATGGGCATTCTCAGTGCCGTCCTCGATCCTCTGGTTCCCTTTATCCATCATAGAAGTCGGTCTTGCGGTTGGCACGGCTTATTATATAATAGGATTTGATCCTAGTGTCATAAGGCGAGTTTCATCACCTGGTTTGTGCATAAACATTTCTCAGTCATGTGCTCTCTAGCATTGGCAGATCGCTTCCATTGACTCATTGATTTATTGTTCAGGTTACTAAAGCAATACATGGCACTCGTGTTAAGTGGACAAATGTCATTCGCACTTTTCCGTTGCACGGCGACGCTGAGCCGGGACCATGTCATTGCAAACACTGCTGGAAGCTTTGCAATGGTGTGGGTTCTAACCTTTGGTGGGTTTATCTTATCACGAGGTATGGCTTTCATCATTAAAAGATAGATAGTACCGGTTTTATTTGTTTCAGAAGTCCCATGAACCCTCGTCTTCCTTCCAGGAAAAATGAAGAAGTGGCTGGTATGGGGCTTCTGGACATCTCCGCTAATGTACACGCAAACCGCCATCTCAGTAAATGAATTTCTTGGCAAGTCTGGGAGCCATGTACGCCATCAACTGTTGTTATTGTAATAGTATGCAGTTTCTCCTGTAAAATTTTGTGGAGAGTGTATAATTGATCCAGGAAATCCGTATAGGCCCTCGAAGGAACACAAGAGACTCTGGGAATAGCCATATTGAGATCACGTGGCTTGTTCACGGATCCAAGTTGGTATTGGATCAGCCTTGGTGCATTGATCGGCTTCATTGTTCTGTTAAATGTTGTCAGCACTTTGGCACTTTCTTATCTCAATCGTAAGCTAAAATCATTAGGAGCTTAGCTGCTGGTTTCATCAAAGTTTCCCACAGTTGACGATTCTAAGCACACTAACCTTTTCCTGCAGAGTATGGGAGATCGCAAGCCATTTTTATGATAGAAGACGTCCCGAATGCAAAAAGCAAAACTAGAGAAGATGGAGAAGGCAGGAAAAGAATGCTTCTCCCGTTCACTCCATTGTCCCTCACCTTTGAGAATGTCACATATTCTGTTGATATGCCAGAGGTACTCATACTTATGTTTGGGACTATGTGGCTTAAGAACCAAGAATTGTTGGTCACGAATGCAATGGTTATCCGTAAAATTTGAACTTGCAGGGATTCCAACATTCTCAGCAGAATCGGTTAACGCTTCTGAATGGTGTTAGTGGAGCCTTCAGACCAGGAGTTCTGACGGCCCTCATGGGAGTTAGTGGTGCTGGAAAGACGACATTACTCGATGTATTGGCTGGAAGGAAGAACAGTGGATACATAGAAGGAGACATCACTATATCGGGTCACCGAAAGGAGCAGCAAACTTTTGCTCGGATCTCAGGGTACTGCGAACAGGAAGACATACATTCTCCTTTTGTTACTGTGTACGAGTCCCTTCTCTATTCAGCATGGCTCCGGTTGCCTCCAGAGACTGACTCGGAGACACGAGAGGTGCGTCTAATTTCTGTGTAAGTAACTGCATAATCTTTCATGAGCATTTTGCCTGATGGTCATAAATGCCGCATATGTGTGAACGATGCAGCTTTTCATAGGTGAGGTGATGGACCTAATTGAGCTGATGCCGCTAAGAAATGCTCTCGTTGGAATTTCGAATCTTAATGGACTTTCGGTGGAGCAACGGAAAAGGTTAACCATTGCAGTTGAGCTTGTCACCAACCCGTCAATAATTTTCATGGACGAGCCAACTTCGGGCCTTGATGCCCGAGCAGCTGCCATTGTGATGAGAACCATAAGAAGTACTGTTGATACGGGAAGGACAGTAGTGTGCACGATTCACCAGCCTAGTCTCGACATATTTGAGTCCTTCGATGAGGTAACATCAGCGACACTAAACATGCTTTCTTTCGGTACTTCCTTTGGCAAAGAAAATAACTTTGGTTTTTTGAACTAATCACAGTTGATCCTATTGACCCGGGGTGGAAGAGAAATATACGCAGGTCCTTTGGGACCGCAATGTCGTGCCATGATAGCCTATTTCGAGGTGGGCATTTGCATAAAATAAAGCCTGATCCACTTATATATGCTGTTAATTCCATTTTCACATACCTCACAATCACATCAGCCGACTCATTTTTCTCCAAATTGGTGGTTTTTGAAGAGCATACCTGGAGTTGGAAGAATAGGAGACAATACTAATCCTGCAAACTGGGTGTTGGAAGTCACCGCAAGGGCACAAGAAGAGATCTTGGATGTAAAGTTTGCAGATGAGTACAGGAGATCAGAACTTTACAGGTATCAATAAAAGCACAATTTTTCTCCATTTCTTCGAAAGGAAAAGAACAGTCGACCGGTTTTTTTATTAACATACTGCATGGTCCAGGAGAAATGAAGCTCTAATTAGGGAATTGAGCGCGCCTTCTCTCGATTCACATCCCCTTAGTTTTCCCTCAAAGTACTCACAGTCCTTCCTGTCTCAGTTCAAAGTTTGCTTATGGAAACAGCACAAATCCTACTGGCGGAATGTGTCGTATACAGCAGCGCGGTTTGTTTTCACCGTGTCAGTGGCCGTGGTATTTGGCATCTTGTTCTGGGATCTCGGTTCTAAAAGGTGTGATACGTCAAAAGAAAACCTAGACAGTCATCTCTCATCATGTTATTGTTTATCGAGCAACCATGAATTAGATTCATCGCGCAGGAGCTCGAGACAGGATATATTGAACGGAGTGGGTGCTATGTTCACTACAATCTCATTTATGGGAACACAAAGTGTTTCTCTGGCGCGTCCAGTGATAGTGACTGAAAGGACCGTGTATTATAGAGAGCGTGCAGCTGGAACGTACTCTGCTTTTCCTTATGCGATGGCACAGGTGATCAAGTAGATTTTCATGTTTCTCGACTCATAGAAACTAACATAGTAGGAGACTAAAGTCATAGAGCCAGCCGAGTGGCTCCAATTCATCATGATAGGCACATAATCTAATGAGCCAGTTAAGGACAGCACAATGAGCCTTAGGCATGAGTACTACTCCGAATGCGGATCTTTCCTATACTATGTTCAGGAATGATCCTCGTTTATTTACAGGTTGCAATTGAGATTCCATATACGTTACTTCAGGTAGTTGTTTACTGGACCATAACATTCGCGATGACGGGATATGAATGGACGGCGACGAGTTTCTTCTTAAACCTGTTCTTCTTGCTTATCTCCATCTTGTACTTTCTGTACTTTGGGATGATGATCATAGCAGTTAGTCCCAACCAAGTGATCGCCGCGACATCCACTGGCACGTTCTACTCAATATGGACTCTCTTCTCGGGCGTCGTGATTCCCAGGACGGTAAAGTTTTGCCCATTCGCCTTAGCACCCTGCTCTGCAGATTTGATTTTTGACAAGGATCGCCACTGGTTAACTTCACCTTATCGGTCTTTCTTCCTATTGCAGAGAATAGCTGTGTGGTGGAGGTGGTATACATGGCTATGCCCGGTTGCTTGGAGCTTACACGGCATGGTCACTGCACAATATGGTGATATGCATAGCAAGCTCGACTCAGGGGAGACGGTTGCGGAGTATCTGAGGGATTACTTCGGCTTCAGATACGACTTCTTGTGGGTGGTATCGGTCGTATTGATTGGATTTGTACTGCTCTTTGTTAGCGTATACAGCTACGCTATGAAGGCTCTAAACTTTCAGAAGAGATAGGCAAAGTCCAAAGTCTAATGAAGCTCTAAAAGCACATCTGTAAGGTTTTGATTCCTGCCATTTTGCTTTGTGTTATTCATCTGCTCTCTTGAGCACATATCAGCAGGGAAACTGCCGGCACTAATTCTGTTCCAACTTCTGACTACTCTTCAGACAAAACATTTTTGTAACAAGTGCAAAATGAACTAGTTTTCCTAAAAGGTGACCATATGAAGGATTCAGCAACTCGACATAACCGATTGATCCAGTCAAACGACAGTCGCAAGGCAAATTTGATGGCGCTGATTACCTCGCTACGCGAGGGAGGGGAGCAAGATTGAGAATTCGTCTTTACGACTTTCGGGAGCCAACCGCACGCCGATCTCTGACTTACCGATCAGTGCAGATACGAATAGTTTGCGATCTAGTTCTAACTTGTCTTTGCTTAGTTTTAATAGAGAGAGATGCTGCTAACAGGAAAAGAAAACTTACAGTGTCTTCCACGAGTTGAAACGGTAAAATTTTTAAGTGAATTTTACCGTGCCGCGCCCGTGGACACACACTCCGTGAAAATATATAATAAGAGACGAGATAAATAGGGCGATCCGGAAAAATTTGAAATCAGCATCTCATGCTTCAATATCATATCAGACTTTGTGATATCGCTCTTAACTATTTTAAATATTTAACCTTTTTTATAAATGTGTACTTTGAAAAATTAAATTTTCAAGTACAAACAATTCTTTTTGTCTATTGACAAGTTGTTCGTACATTTTTATGACCGGGATTCTCTCACTCGATAGATTAATTACCGCATCAAGATCATGCTACATCATTATCCACTTGTGTTGTTCATACCTAGATTTTAGAGCATATTTCCACTAGCATGGGATGAAAACATATTTTGTATATAAATTTGGGTTAATATCATAAAAAATCTAAAATCGATACATTTATGACAAATTTACTCCAAAATAATTTTTTGACCTCCAAAAATCCCAAACTTGTACACTTGTAATAAATTTACCATCCGTTAATTTAAATTAAATTTTACTATCAAATTATTGAGTTAGATGACACGTGACGGTTGGCCGATATACCATTTTGGGGTTTTTACTCTCATTTTCTTAACGGATGTACCAATTTGAGTTTTTTTTTTTGTCACGGGTGTAACAATTTAAAATATTTGATGGTCAAAGAATTAGTTTGGAATAAATTTGTATCAATTTGAGATTTTTCGTGGTATTAACCCTATAAACTTCAATAACAGATTTGAGTGCTTCAAGCCAGAAATGCAAGACCTTAAAAACAAAAATGTCCAACTTATTTCTTTTTTTTTTTTTTTGGTTTCTTTTTTTGTTGTATTTTCCCATTGCCAATTAAACGTATTGAAGAATTCTTCTCATATTTAAAATAAATAAATAAAAAAAAAACTTTGGGGGACAAATCATAAATTATTATTTTTCTCAGCTCCCTTTTGGACAATGGTGCCAATGAGTGGTGATGGGACATAGATTCAGTGGTGTGTCGAGTGGGGTCATGATGTGTGGGCATGGGCAAAAAAGGGAAATGATGTGTTGTGTGAATTAGGGTTTACGCTTATGTCTCATTTATTTATAAGGACATCATCCCATCTAATATTCCCACCAAACTTCAACTTAAGCACCTAGGTTTTACTTGTAAAAGGGCATCTTCTCCATCACATTGTCCCACCTAAAAAGTTGTGATTAAACTAAAAAAATATGGCCTGCTCCTTGTCTTGGCCCACTAAGTTATTATCATAATGAATTCGATTGGCTAATAATTTCGAGGAAAACAGAGCGTACAACATTAATCTAAATAGTATTTTAGACGAGCAGAATCATTCATCCTTGATTTTGAGGATTATAATACTCGCTCTCTCAAATCAAGGGTACGCGAGATTGTTCGTTTATCGTCTTTTACGCCGAAGATATATGCTATGCTTGTTATAGTTTTTAATAGTGAAAAGTAGTCTTAAAAGCACATTAGTAGCAGATTGGCCAACTATCTTTTCTTTCTTCTAGGGTGAATGTCATAAAACCCCGATTGGTATATCCATGACATATTCACCTAGTTTTTTCCTCACAAAAAGTCATACACCGATTTTCTTCTACCCCGCCGAAAGCTCTCTTTTCAAAAATACACGAGGACTTTCCACGTCAAATATTTTGTAGACGTCTGCTGCGTGCATTGACATATGGGCATATCTCAACATGATATCAGAGGGAACTCTAGATCAAGAACATGCATTCTAGTTTGAGATTTTTTTTTTTTTTGTGAAACTTAGGTAACTGTGTCCCGAGAGATCGGTTCGAGATTTTCGATGGTATTAACTCCTTGTACAATTGGTGAATTGCATTTCGCGAGAAGGAGAAAAAAGGAAGATTGAAGTGATTTCAATGGGGGGACAGGATTTACTTACTTTAAGTGAAAGGCTCCCAATGTCCCTAAGAATCAAAAGGGCAATTCCCATGAGCAATGGCATTCTACAGAAGAAGAAAAAGCTTAAGCATGAAGATGAAGCAAACAAAATGAAAGTGGTGCTTTGCTACAATTGAAGATTGCTTTCGGTGCGCCAAACTGTCCTGAATTGGGTGTGCCCTTCCCAAAGGGGCACGTCCCCCAAGAAGCCCACGGTACCTAAAGTTTGACTCTCTGTCCATACCATTTCTCAAAGATTAAATGTAATGTCTTTCATAAGATTTCAACAATTTGAAAGTGAAGAACATCAAATAAGAAGGGGAAATAATGGACGTACGTAGAGTCAAAAGTTGTTCCCCCATTTGTAAGAAGGGAAGAAAAGGGCACCAAGAGCCGGACAGGCTGTTTCCCATCTCTCTCTCTCTCTCTCCTCCCATTTGTCTCGTAAAGAGAAAATAAATTTTGTTTATGTACCCCTTTTTCTTATCAAGTTTCGATATTCTTATTTTATTAAGTTAGTACGACGACAAATCACAAAATAATATACATGTGATAAAATTTACGCCAAGCTAATTTTTTTTACCCTCAAGAAATCAAAGCCCGTACACCCGATGAATTTATCATCCCGTAGTTTTCATTAAATTTTTCTTGTTAAATTCTTGAGTTAGATTACACATGGTAATTGACGAGCGTACTGGGTTTGAGGTTTTTACCATCCGTTTCTCATAGGTGTACCAATTTGGCGTTTCTCATGATATTGACCCAATTTAACGAAAACTAAATAAGAGTAAATTTATCATATGTATACCAATTTAAGATTTTTGGTGATTAGAAAAATTAGTTTGGAATAAATTTATCGCAAGCGTATCCATTCGTGATTTTTCGTAATCAAGAAAATTAATTTGGAGTGTATTTGTTACGGATATACCAGCTTGTAATTTTTCGTTATATTAATCAGATTTTATTTAACAATATTTTTCTATTACCACAAATTTTTTGGTCATTAAACTGTATTGAGCTTTCAACCCAAAAAAAAAAAAAACTGTATTCAGCTGACATGACCGTTGGTCGGCATCTAGCTATGATGCAAATAAAACATTTGGATGCCCACCCGGACAAATGTGGAAAAGTTTAGACAAAGTAGACCATGTCGAAGGACAATGTGGATATAATTTAGCTACCGTATACACCCGAGTCGACGTCTACTTGGGAAAAATTCCATCCGTCTCGGGCGGCCATGTAAGGTAGGATTCGATCGGATTCGAGGTCAAAGGGACTCGATTAGAAAAGAAAATTGTTGAGGATAAAAAGGCCTAATTAGACACATTAAAAGGACATAAATTTCACTAGAAAAAGTCTGAAAATAAATTTTCCCCCAAAAAAAAAAAAAGTTATTTTAGTGCTGTACGGCTAATTGGCCTGCCTTGTCCCATCTTCATGTTCTTAGTCCGCTCTTCTTTTACCATTAAACAAAATGGCCTGCTTTGAAACATTCCTTTATTTTTATACTCAATTCAAAGTTCCCCAGTTGTCAACACCGGGCAAGTGACCGTAATAGAATGTCCAAATCCGATGCTTCCGATATGTTAAATTAACCCACAATCACAAGCATGGCAAAATTGGCCGACCTCATGCAGGTCCAGCGGGGAAAACCAGACAAGTCCAAGAATTTTGGCGCTTTTTAGGTAAGTACAAGACAGAAGATTGGCATTATTAGGTGAAATTTGTCGACAATGGGCAAAATTATGTTTCCTTTGGGGTTAGAGGAGAGATTAGTACGTGGTTATAGGAAGAAATTAATCATCATAAAGGAAAGAATTTTAAATAAAACCCAACTACAAAGCATCAAAGTGGTCATTGTTCAATTCCAATAAGGTCATGGAACTCACCCAATTGAAACTCCAACTTGCCCCCTAAGAATCAAATTCACAACCCCCACCAGGCAAAAAAAAAAGAAAAAAAAATGAACCACCTTGCAGATTTGAAGAGCAAAGAAGAAATTCAAGAAGAAGAAAAAAAAATTGACCCTTCTATCGGATTGGAATGGAAATGGATGGACACTTGAGAATTTGTTATTTACTCACCCTGTGCACGTTTTTGAGAGGAGACCCGACTCAATGAATCACAAGAATGTTCTTAAAGCTTCAAGCTTTTTAAGGTGGCGTCCTCGACTCCGTGGGCGGAGTCTGACCGTCCGATCCTTTCGACGGGTCGTCCGAGGACTGCCTCAACCCGTCGTCCGTCTCGCCCCGATTCATCTCCTCCATCATCCGGACCACCTCCACCATCGGCGGCCTCTGGTCTGGCGCGACCGCCACGCAGGACATGGCGATCTGCAGCAGCTGCACCATCTCTTCCTCGATGTTGTGGTACCTCATGAGCTCCACATCGAAGACCTCGGCCGTCCATTCTTCGCGCACAACCGACTGGACCCACCTGGGCAGGTCGATGCCCTCCTCCCCGAGGGAGGCCTGATTGGGCGCCTTGCCCGTCAACAGCTCGAGCAACAGGACCCCAAAGCTGTACACGTCGGATTGGAATGTGACCTTCCGGGTCTCCACGACTTCAGGGGCCCGGTAGCCAGCGACCCGATTGGGTGGGGTTGCAGTGCCAAACAGAGGATTCAGTCCAAAATCCGACACGCAGGCATTGTGGTCGGGTCGCAGCAGGACATTGGAGGACTTGACGTTGCCATGGACCACCTTGCCCGCCGCGTGAAGGTGTGCTAGGCCTCTTCCTGCAGCGATTGCAATCTTAAGCCGGCTATCCCAGTCCAGCGGCGTACGCCCTGATCCTCTACTGCCTGCAACGTGATGCGACGCGACGCGACGCAAGAAGATTAGTAGGAGTTTCTCAATTTACATGCTTAACAAATTTCATGGCCCCAGTAACATTCCAATCATGCTTCACAATATGGGGATCTTTTCAATGTGTGTCTTAGAGACAGTAGCATCACATCTCTGCTAGAACAGACACCAATTTTGAGAATCACAGGAAGTTGGACCCAGAAAAGTTAATTTTCATTTCAATTCGAAGACTTCTGAGCATATCCATTGTAACAGAACCAATGCAGCAAGGGTCTTCTTTGGCAAAGCATACCAGGTTGGGCACAATGCCAAGCTTTAAAGTTAGTTTTCCCCACCTTTGCTTTTGGCAATTCAATCAAGAAAAACTGGGGAGGGACAAAATAGGTAAAAACAGGGCATTGGCAATGTGGATTTAGAGAGAGAGAAAGAGTAAAGGAGACGATACTTCTCTATCAAGGCCACAAAAAAAGGAAAGAGGGGGGAAGGAGCGCATGTGGTCTTCATCATCTAGGGCACAGAAAAAGTTAGCCAAAAAGATGTCGGTGACACCACACAGAAGAATCATGAGACCTCATGCTGCTGTGTCAGTGGCATCACGGTAAATTCGCAGAAGAAGCCCCCCTACCCCATACTAACGTGCGCCGGGGTGCGTAGTTTTCACTCAAAGAATGTCTGCACAAAAAAAGGAAATTTTTCTCTTTGCGATTTAGCAGAGAATCTGTTCTTCTTCTTGCAGTGCCATCTGAGGATGTCGCAACGCAGAATTCCGATCATCTTTAGCTTACTTCTAGGGTTGCAGATTCGGCCCTCCCCCGAGGCCAGCTTAATTTACCCTAAATGCCCCTGCGGGGCATCCCACAACCCGACATCCAACGACTACGGTTATGTAAAACAGGTGAGCGATTCAGACAATAAATACCAAAGAACCCCCATGGTCCATGACTAAAACAGCTCAGGCATCAGCAGGGTCAAAACACAGCACTACACACCAAATCGGTCACTGTCCAAGAAAATGATGTTGGAATTTTTACAGCAAGAGGAAAAGAAACCGGCCCCAAAGAAAATTAGTAACCGCCCAAAAAGAAAAAATCTTTGAATCCCTCTGCAATTTCCATGACCAATTCTCAAGCTCTGTTTCCAACCCAGAAAAGTTCAAGCTCATGCCAGATCGAATTCGTGGTCAAAATTCAGACTTCCAGTTCCAAGAAATATGAAAGACTTTAACTTTGAACAAGAATGTACAAGAACGAGAACGAGAACAGAAGAGCATTACCGTGGAGCAGAGCAGACAAGCTGCCGGCGGCCATGTAATCACAGACCAGCAACTTCTCGTCCTTGGAGTAGTAAAAGGCTCTCAGAGGGACCACATTCTCGTGCTTCACCTTCCCAAGCGCCTCCATTTGCGCCTCGAACTCCTTCTTGCTCGCCACCACGTCCTTCAGCCTCTTCACCACCACCGTCGTCCCTTCCTCCAGCACCGCCTTATACGACGTCCCCACGCTGCCCTTCCCCAGGACCTCTGCCGACGCTCGCAGCAGGTCCTCCAGGTCGAAGCTGTAGACCCCGCCTTCCAAGAACACCAGCTTGTTCCTCTCTGCCTCCACCGAGCCCCCGGTGATGTCGTCCTTCGACGACGACGTCCCTGCCTCTGCAGACACCGACCTCGCCGCCCCCGCCGCCCCCGCGTGCTTTGGCGGCTTCGGCGACTGCTGGCGCCCACGCCGGCGGATGCACAGCACCAAGAGGAGCAAAATCAAGAATGCGATTAGGGCGGAGCCGACTGCAATCGCTATGATTGCGGCGGTGGAGAGCTTCTTCTTGGACTTCTTAGCAATGGGGGTCGGCGAAGGCGGGTTCGGCGACGGAGCAGGAGAGGGGAAGAACGGGCTGCAGGGCTTGAGGGGACCACCGCAGAGGTCGAGGTTGCCGGCGAAGGCGGACGCGTCGAACCTCGCGAGGGAGGCCGGGATCGAGCCGTTGAGGTGGTTGTTGGAGACGTTGAAGTCAGTGAGGCCGCCGGCGTCGATGCTGGGGAGGCTGCCGGAGAATTGGTTGTTCTGGAGGAAGAGGCGCGTCAGGCGGGTCAAATTGTTGAGCGCGAAGGGGATTCGGCCCAAGAAGTCGTTGGAGGAGAGGTCGAGCCGGATCAGCCGAGTCAGCTGAGTGAGGCTGGGTGGCAAATCGCCGGTGAAGTTATTGTCTTGGAGGTAGAGGCTCCTCAAGAGGGTCAGATTGGAGAAGTCCGAGGGGACCGGACCGGAGAGCCCGTTGGAGCGGAGGCTGAGGACCTGGAGCTGGGACAGCTTGCCGATGGTGCCCGGCGGGACGGGCCCGACAAGACCGACGGCGGGGAGGCGGAGCTCGACGACGGACGAGTTGGTCCCGTCGCACTTGACCCCGACCCAGTCGCAGGCGGAGGCGGAGGCGTTCCACTGGAGGCGGTTGGCGTGCGGGGTCTGCTGGATGAAGGCGAGGAGGGCCTGCTTGTCCTGGACCGGCTCCGACCCGACCCAAGAGCTCAGTGCCGAAGCAACCGCCAGGAAGAAGACGAAGAGGGTCGACCCGGAGGTAATCGACACCGCCATTGGCAGAGAGACAGACAGAGACAGAGACAGAGAGAGATTGTGTGCGCGCGTGCAGAAAAAACGACCGGTTTTCAGCGAGTTTCGAGCCAGCGGATCGATTTGCGGTGGAGAGACGGAGGAGGAGGCGTTCTGAGGTCGGAAGCCATGGAGAAGAGAGAGAGAGAGAGAGAGAATGTAGAGAGAGAAAACAGGGGTTAGGAGGAAGTGAGAGAAGGGGAGTGTGTTAACTTTTGAAAGGGAGGGGGGACGCGAGAGAGAGAGAGAGAGAGAGAGAGAGAGAGAGAATCACGAGGCCACAAAGTGAAGTAGAGAGAAAAGAAGCGAAGCTGAAAAGAAAACAGCAGCGCCACTTCTTAGCTGGCAATCCCCAACCTTTTTCCTTCTCCCTTTGACCCTTCTTTTTCCCCTCCAAAAAAAAAAAAACAGCGTATGTCGCGGATGGGATCCGCATGTTGGTGTCCGTCCTCCATTCGCCTATGTCGTGCGCGTTACGGGGAGCGCGGCCCAACAAAAAAAAAAAAATCCTCTTTTTTTTTTTTTATGACAAAATTTGATCAAAAAAATTTATTTCAAGAAAATAACATTTTCTAAATAGAAAACTATTGATTGTACGACACATACCATCCGAGTTTAAAGATAATTCCATCTATAGCGACCTCGTGCGCGGTTGATTCGAGAGAGAACGAGTAATTGTCCTCGGTAATTTTATGGCTACATAAGTAGAACGCCTCTACCGTTAAAGATCCATCTATTTTTTTTTTAAATGAATGATTTGAAAAAATATTCTTAAGAAACGATTGCTTGCATCGCTTGAAATAATTAGCCGATAGAAATTTTTTTTTTTATCGTCGACGACGGTAATTTATGTCTAAATAATTTCATGAACAATGACTAGGTTCGGCTTTGAAGCTCGCCGTGGCTAGACCACCATCTTCAAGAGACTCGATCCTCTTCTTTGTCTCACTCATTCTAATACACTCGTGCATTACTTGAAGGAAAGCGACAATCACCTCGCGGGTGATCAAGCAAGATTTGACAAACGCCCCTGGAGATCCAATGGACAAGCGTCGAAGGAGCTTTCGCCAAGTAATTGCCAGCTTAAAGACGACGAAGAGTAACTTCGAATTCTCTTTAATGATACTTTTTAATCTTTCTCTGATGTGACGCTATACAGCTTCACTTGTCCATAAAATTTTTTTACTAATGCCATGTTAGATTTTTAATAATTTTTTTTTTACATAACCTTAATCGAGGATAAATGGGTCATTTTTATATAAATTTGAAATTTTTGTGTTGCGAAAAAAAAAGAATAAATGTGTCCCTGATAGGCATATTGTTAAAAAAAATTTGGGATTTTTTTTTTTTGCTCTGTAAATCTTTTTCTATCGTCCCCATCTAAAAGAGTTTGTACATTTGATATGATACCACGAGTACATTTAGTTGATTATTTTTGTCTTTCACTATTTATGATTACATGAGCATTTTTTTTTTTTTATCGATAAGACATTGAGTTTGATAGCAAGATACAACTACTCTTTTCCTTTGTATTCTTCGTTTTGAGTCTCGTTGGAGCACTCTATGAATGAAATCCCAAATAGACTATCAGTAAATGTGCCAAGAAACTTCTCCTTTGTTTGTTAAATTTATGTGCATTTTAATGCTCATACGGCTTAAATATTTGACACAAAAGTGCGAAAACAAATTTATAAAAATACATTTATGGTGAATTTTTCACATATTAGGAAGATTCCACTGATAGTATAAGTAGCTACGAGATTTGCTATGACTTTTTACTATCGTAGAATTCTCGTCCCATGTCGAGGTTCTCTCTCTCTAATATCAAGGACCCGGTCGAGGGTGGACAAATTTTCGACTCTGCACTTCAAGAAAAGGTAGGTTTCATTTGTCAATTTCACATTCGCTAAGACATCGGTTCGTCTTCAAATTTTGATTTGTGTGGTTTTTTTTAAAATTTTCTTTTTATGTCTCTCCAAAATAATTCATGCCATAAAAATATTAACAAGCAGCTCATCCATTTGTCTCTTGGGGGATGGCAACGTGAGAATACTTATCGAAAAATTTTTAAACTTATTGCATTTGTGTCAATTCAGTTATAAACTTTTCAATTCGATAAATTTAATCCTAAAATTTTTAACAATTTGCCAAGTAGTCTACTCGTCTAATTTTTGGCCAAAAATCTTTAATGTGGACATTAATCGTTGTCAATTATTTGTCAATTTATTTTTTTAAAATTTTTTATTTTTATTTTATTTCCTTCTTTTTTTCCTTTCATTGCGGCAGGCAAGGGTTGCAACTCTCGTCTAAATCTAGGCTAGGCCATCATGACCATGACCCCTTGTTGGCCGCAGTGAAAAAAAAAAAAAACAAAAGGAAAAGAGAAGAAAAGAAAAATAAAAATAATAAAAAAAATAAAGAAAAATTGTCCACATGTAAGACGATTAGCGTACACATAAGTAATCTCTAGCTAAAATTAATCGGATGGATTAAATTACCCAAATGAAAATATTTAGGAATAAATTACCTAAATGAAAATATTCAGTGATCGAATCAACATACATATAATAGGTCTGGGACTTGTTAAATATTTTTCCCGAATACTTCCGAGTTCATTCGGATGTTATTTGGTCCAACTGTCCATCACATTTCCAGCTAAGTCAAACATAAGCACTTTTTTTTTCAATCATTATAATCGGCCAAGGACAATAAGCTCCAATTAAGCATAAAAAGGAGCAAAAATTTAGTTCTTGGGTTTTAAATTTCTCGTATCGAATGATGGTGTCGTTCAATACTCTCTCCTCTCGTTGCCCCGTCGTGGACGAGGGGAAGACGGCAGCGTCTCCAAATGGTATAGGTCTCGTCTCTTTTTGCCGTGTGGGGCATGCGCTGCTGATGCACGGTCTAATACTTCTTAATCGCGCAGGCCATTGCCCATGAACGATTCTTAATCACAAGCTCAGGAACTCGTATACAAATGTCGTACGTGAATAGAAAGAGAGAGAGAGGAATATTTTGCGTTATGCCCTCGAGCTATTAACTAATAGAGAACTTCGTCGGATTAGATACGCAATATATTCCGGCGAGAACTTTTGGCAAAAGAAAAATGGAAGTGAACCAATCCGACCATACATGATGGAATATGAAAATAATAAAATACGCTTTCATCTAACATGTTAAATTTTTTTATAGTGATCTCGTAAAATCTACCGTAATATCGTAGCTCACGTTATCAACACGAGAGCCAGGATTATTGGGTTATTCCACATCGGTTGCGAAAAGGGTGATGGTCAGTATAGGGGAGAAGCATCACTCTTCCAGCTAATTTTTGGGATGAGTGAGATCCGAGACCACCCAATACCGGTAGAAGCAGGATATCAAACCCTTTGCTCAATCTGTTTAAGTCGAAAATTATCAAGTTCCCGAGCATAGGGAGCCACGAGGATCCTAATTCATGACCCCCGGATCTTATTTTTCAGATACTTCGTGTTATTCCGAATCCAATCGGAAAGTTAATGAGCATCTAACCATTCAAACTTGTATGCCATTGTTCTCACCTGCTGAAAATCTTCTACCTGTTAGGAGACCTTCATTCTTGTATTACAACGAAAGCATCCTTGACAAGCCAAAGGTAAAAAAAAAATTGAAAAAAAAAGAGAGAGAGATCATCAGAAAGCATTAGTCTACTATTTTCTCTTGAAGCCAACCCAAAGTTTATTGCTGAAGGAACCTTTTTCCTACCTAAGCGGACCCAACTGTATGATGAGGCAAAGGAATTCGAATCTAAGTTGGGTACAAGGTTAGTTGACAAATGGTTGTCTAGTGATATGATTATTAACCAGTAATTAGGCTTAAAAAAATAATGAAACACGGAGAACATAATATTTTATTTTCTTTCCTCGCAATAAGAATAATATGACAGCCATCCTTGACTTAACAACGATGAGTTCAATAAGAAACGGGTTATAGATTAAGGTAAAGTAATTAAGCTATCATATATTAATGCAACTATCTTCAAACGACATCTCACGAGCGTAAAGTTCTCCCGGTTGTCCAGGTCATCCCAACACAATCTCGTGCGTTTTTTTTTCTCTCCTAGATCGAGCGCAAAAACTTTCGAACACAAGTGAAGACGACATGTGCCTTGTCTCGCCGCCTAACCCGGTTCATTAGGTCGTGAAGTCACTCTATGGACCCAGCAGCTAGTACTGGTTGCAAAATGTTAATACATAAGCGGTATACGCAATTCTAAAGCATTCAGGATCGTTACGTACGTTAAGATATGAGAGATTCCACATGGAATTCACTCGATCCCACCGTCCGATTGCGTTGGGACTCAAGAGCATATGTATTTGAATACAAGTAATAATATCTCATCACGACTAGGGGTAAGCGATTTTAGAGTCGGTTCGGGTTCCACTTAGAGCATGGAATCTACCCGTCGAACCGGTTACCTAATTTTTGGAACCCGAAATCTATCTGTATATCCCAAACTGAAACCTACTTTGTCACATATTCTAAGGTCTATTCAAGTTCCATATATATTCTTGATTGAACAATTATAGTGAATCATCATCTCTAACGATCATCATTTATTTTTACAAATTAAAAATTTCAGTCATGGATATTGCGGAAAATAAAAGTTTAGACTAGTGGTTCCGGATCACACACTCGTCATCGACATCATCGAACACTTCAGGATCGTCCGAAAATACGGAACAATAAAAATACAAAAATTTATTTCGGGTTTCACCACTTCAAGCCGGTTTCCTAATTTTTGAAACTTCGAACTTATATCCTCCGTGCTCTGAAACTTGGAACCGAATGGGTCTCCAATTCCCGATTCAATCTTGAAACCGTGCTCATCCGAAATGACGATGTTCCGTCCATCCAAGCGAAGAGCGAAATGATGCATGCTGCCCCCGTCGTCCTATCATTCATCGTCCCCTCCAAGCTTTTTCTCTACTCATTCCTTTCTAAATTCGCTCTCTTTGACAGTATACAAAGCAATTCCATATTTATCTATCAAAAGATGAAAAAAAATAAAAATAAAGAGGGAACGCTTTTAGAGCACTCAAAAAGAGAAGAGGTAGCTTTTTTTAAAGAGTGTTTTGGTAAGGGACCGGTCCCTCCCTCCATCTGCCCGCTCTCTCGCTCATCATCGTCGTCAAGAGACAAGTTTTATAACACGGTCGAAAGCAATTAGTGTCGGGGACAGGAGTGATGGCGATGGTCTATTACCAACCACATGGCGACGAAGTGTGTACGTGACCATCCATCCCACGCTTCTTCTCTTCCAGGTGAGTGGGGCCGATTCCCATGGCTGCCTCGCTTTCCTTCGGGCAACCTTCGGGCTATAATCCTCGTCGTCCGTTTTAACTAACTTTCCGATTTGGTTACGCTAGTTAATCGTCGGAGCACGTTGGCAAGCCGATTCGAGCACGGGATTTCGGTCGGTGATCGGCGTAGCCCAGCACAACTTCGTCTAGCGACTACTTGTGTATCCGTTGCTGTTCGGATCGACAATTTTTGCTGGGAGGAACCGTGTTTGCATTAACAATTCGGGACAATTCGGATATGTTAGGATTAAGCTCGCAAATACAAGGAAATGAAGAGTAAAAACGGGAAAGATAATTCGTGACATCACCTTTTTATCACGATTCACTCCTTAAACTAGGGTTACATCCAGTAAAAAATTCCAATATAATTAGTATCTCTCATCTCTCTCATTACAACTCTCAATTACTAAAAAAATAGATTATTTATTGACGGCGATAGTATGGACCAAACTATAAAAGCCCTCCAAGCATCACGAGGGCTACCCCCTGCGATCTTTGCTCGGACAGCCCCCGACCCTCCCCCGCTCACCCGTGCCTTGTGTTGTTTTCTTACCAAACCCGAACTAACGTTCCCTCCCAGTTTCGTGTTTTACTAGGATGGCTAGACGGCGCTTGTCACAAATGTGGAATCCCACACGCACAGCGGTTCTTCTTCTTTCTTGCTTTTTTCAGAGCAAGAAGTCTTGTGGAATCCATAGGGATGGATTGAAAATGTAGGTGGCATTCAGGTTAGACCTTCGCCTTCAGCCGTAGATAAAGATGAACGATCATCGCATAGTGCCCCACGCCCTGCTCTGATTAGGCTGTAGCCTGTAGGATGTGGTTATTTCTCGAAATACTTGTGGGGTGGTTGGGTAATGGAAGCGTTAATGTTTCCACCCGGCCACAAGACAAGCATTCGCAAAGCCGATCGGACAGATCCACAATCGAGCCCGTGGCTCTGTAGCTGCCGGGAAAGCTAGAGCTTTTGTCCACTGCAGCGACCCGTGGCTTCACCGGGCGCAGCGATGACCGAGCCAACATCAAATGGCTCCCTCATCGTCGCTAGAGTTTGTCAAGATGCAGATCGAGAGAGATAGAGAGGAGAATGTCATTTAATAGGGTTGTGATGGCTTTGGTCTAGAAGCGGAAATATTTAAATTCGGGACTCCTCGCTTTGATACCATATGATATTTTATGAGATCACCATAAACTTTTAAAAATTTAAACTGTTACATGAATACGTAATTTAATATTCGATTATCATATCCTTGTTATCTCTCAACACGTCATCGAGACCCGCTTCTCTCGACTGTCTAAATTTCTCCTAAACTTGCAATTTTCTGTCCCTTGCTGCCGCAACCCTTAGTTTTTGCCTACCATACATCATTATTTAGATTATTGCAAGAGAGGATTTGAGACGACCCTTCTTTTTCTTCTTATGCATAGCTTAGCTTGCAACAGTGATTGATGGAAAAAAGGGGGAACGAATTATTAGTCAAAATCTTGGTCAACCAAATGACGATGGAAACAATGCTTTGACCGTTTGTCTAATCAACGTGATTGTTCAAAGAGTGAGCAGCCAAAATAAATTTCCAGGAGAGAGCTAATTTCTGACCAAAAAAAGAAAAAGGAGAGCTAATTCACATTAAATTTTCCTCATCTAACATAGTAACTACAACCGTGGACCATACCATAATTTTTTCCCGAAATTGTTGTGGGGGTGTGGAAGTTTGGCTAGGCATTTTAAGGAAAAGATAATGACATAAATGATCTCTAAACTTTGATCCAATATGTAATGTTATCCCGAAGATTTTATTTGTTCAATGCGATCATTGGAATTTTTAGTGCATGTTCGATATAATCCTTAAGCCTTATGAAAATATTCGATATTATCCCTAATATGTACCAAAAAGCTCATGGAATATGTTAAATAAATTAAAAATTGATGGACCACATAACATATTGGGTCAAAGTTTAAGAACTATTTATGTTATTTTCCTAGAAAGAGATGTAGGAAAGAAACAAGGAAATCGAATAGAATGATCGTTTATCACTGCGGGATAACTTTTGTCCCCAACATGGGAACTATAGTCGTTTCTTGCAAGGAAAGGAAAGATCAAAGGAGTGATTAATTTAATACGTGTAGAAGCGGCGGAAGAAAGAGAATTAAAACCTGGGGTGGTGGAGTGACAAAGCGTCACGGTCTGAAATTAGCCAATCGAGTTGGCTTGTGGACAGAACAGAACCACCCGACTTGTGCTGAACATTGTCCAAACAAAACCCATCATTTGACTGATTTTTTTTTTTTATACCCAGATCCACCGGCCCCATTGGGCTTCGCCCGCGTCTGACCTGAGGGGCCAACCAATGCCTATATCCGGAGGGAGATTGGCCCAAAGAACCCACCGCGCCCCCCACTTAAATCGTGAAACGCGGCAGGAGATTTGAATCCTCAACCTTTCATAAGAAGAAGAAGAGCTTAAGCTCAATCAACTACGCCATATGCGGGTGGATTTTTGACTGAAGTTTTTCTCTTCACCTTTCGCAAGAATCTCAAAGAATAGCGCTTACAAAAACCGCGGGCGCGTCGTTTCATAAGTACGATGATGTGGATGATTGATCCTGTTTCACGTATCATCCGTTCTTTCGTTCGACTTGCCAGACGAGCGAATACTATTGCCGCTCGCTTTTCCCATTTCGAGACCTAAGTGCCTGTGATCGAAACTTCGACCATTTATTTTTTTTCCACTTTCTATGTTGTTTGCTCTTGTAGTGTTTGAGGCAAAGGTTGTCCATTTTGCACCACCCCCAAGGTCCATGACCCAGCACATTGTCTTGCCAGAAACATCCCTAGAAACCGAAAAAACGAGGTCCCTTCAATCATCACAAACCAAAAGGGTAATTGAGCCAAGAAGCCTAAACATGCTTAATTGGCGCCTGGCGGTTCCATATATACTTCCAATCACCTTGGTACTTGGTTCGGCATCAATAGCACATGGATCGAAGATTTCACTCGGAGATTTTTGTTCTTACGGGCACATGATCGTCGGAACGCAAGCATACAAAGCTCGGCACGTCAATTTTAAAAGCTTGAATGCCTTCGGAACCGTGAAACGCTCAAAGCTCAAAGATCGCGTAGCTTGCTCTTCCAGCGTAATGTTCTCCAACCGATGTTTGAGATACAAACCAGTTGCCAATGTTTTGATTCCTGGGAGCCTATATCCAAGCCCGTGGGCCGACATTTTGAATCATGAAACGAGTTGCGGTGGCTTTCCTTCTCGTTAGGGAGACTCACGCCAACGTCTCGCCTTTCCGACCCACCTAGGTGTTTGATCATGTTATGGACCCGGTCACTTCATGTGTTCCAAGTGTGTGGTTGGGTTTGTCTATGTACTACCCAGAAACAATTGCAATACTAACCATGCAAGTATCGAAATTTGAATTAGGATCCAAATTGCGATGATATGTACATCTATAGGAAGCGAGCCCAACAAGGCTTGAGGTCGAATGACGGCGGCGCAAGGAAGAGGGCCGGGCGCGGTCCTGAATTCCGTGGTCCATGGAGGGCAAGCTTTGGAAACGTGGGCCAAATAGAAAAAGGTTGTCCGATGAGATCAATGAATCCAACACTTTCATTTGTTTCGTAAAAAATGAATGATTTAGACTACATTTCTTCTGAAAAACATCGTTTTGTGTCGCTTACAAAAATAAATAAACAATATTCATCATCCACAAAAATATTTAGACATATATTATTGTCGATAATAAAAATAATTTTCATTAGCTAATTATATTAAGCAACACAAGTGATAGTGGCTCCATTTGTTTGTGCGAAAAAGAGTGATTTGGAAATCTTTTTTCCGAAAAGACGATTGCTTATATCGCTGAAAAAATGAATGAATGAAAAAAATTTTCATCGTTCACGCAAATGTATAGACACGGATTGTCATTTTTAAGTGAGAATATTTTTCATTGACATTATTTCAAGGTGATATATACGATCATGTTTAGAAAAATATTCTTCAAGTCACTCATTTTCCACGCAAGGAATGGACATTACTCTAGTACCAAATTGACGTGGGCGTGCTTGTTGAATAGATTCCTCTGTACCAAATTTGACGTGGGGCGTGCTTGTTTCGCAAAAGATCAACCATTCGCGAATAAATTTTCCCACTTTTGATCTTCATTGATATCAATAACATAGGCATATATATATATTTAAGAGTTTTTATGAGCTCATTTTTTCCTAAGCGACGTAAACAATCCAAGTTAGAAAAATCCTTTTGAAATTAATGAATTTTCGCAAAGTAAACGCGCCTTAAAATTCATAAATTTGAAATATGGATTTCCTACTTTAGAGTAACTGGATATCAGAATTGTACTAAAATTCGTAAAAAATAGGTAGTCCAATTTAATTAATACTGGGAAAATATACATAGCTTTCCTAAGATTACATCATAAATGATTTGAACGGTTAATAAACTAGTGGAAATAGCAAATGATGACCATTTTTTTTTTTTTGGGAACGAAATGATGACCAGAGTTGACGGTTCAAATCCACTCGATTTAGGGAGGACTAGAAAAGATTCTTTCTCCGTCCAAATCAGTCAATTTTGGGTCCTTTAACATCATACGTTCGACCTAAAAAATAAACAAATCATAACATTATTATGAGATAAGTGCATTTAAAGTTCTAAAATTCATCGTGAGAATGTAATTGATTTCTAAAACTTTTAAAAAATATAATTAAATCTTAAAACTTATCAAATTGGTGCATTCAAAATCCTTCGGTTGGCATCGTCAATTTGTTTAACGAAATATGCTAATGTGATATTTTTTAAATTAATTTATCTCTCATGTGTGGCATTTTTTTGGTTATTTTCTTCTTCAAATCCTATGTGGACTTGATTAAAAACTAAAAAAAGATGAATTTTTATTAAAAAAAATAGTAAAAAAAAAAAGGAATGGCAGGGCCTGGCGGGTGAGTCGCTGGCCCTGGACGATGGTGGCCGGCCCTTGATGCTCTGCCATTCCTTTTTTTTGTTTGGTTATTTTCTATTAAATTTTTTATTTATTTTTATTTTATAATCTAATTTAAATGAGATTTGGGGAATAAAATAAAAACCATAGGAAATAGAAACTAATTAAAAAAATACCCCATCAGCATTTTTTATTAGACTAATTGACGATGTTAACGGAAGAATTCGATTGCATCAATTTTATAAAAATCATTTAATTGGATGCAATTTGGCGATAAATTTTAGGATTTTTGCTGCATTTATCCCTGTTATTATTTTACTCGGGACGGTGTTTCAACCATTGAGAGCACAAACCGACGCGACAACTAGTCATTTACAACACCCAAAAAGACCGTCGACACATAAATGAAGTAGCCACCGGACGTTAGCAAATCATCCCAAAAGAGGCAAATGGCGAAGTAAACAAAGAACATCAAACATTTGGATGGGGACCATCTCTTGGGTTCGTGTGTGGTTCATCGGTTTCCACGACCCGCGATGGGAAAAATCGGATAACGCCCGCCATGTCGCCTTCTGGGCTTTTGGGAGCGAAACCCCTCCTCTAGTTGCGAAAATCCTCCTCACTTCCGGGGACACTGGAGGTCCTACTGTCACTTTGAACTCGAAGCTCATCACTAGTCTGCGATACCCTTTTTCTTGATTCAATATCGAGAATTGTTGCAATGGCGCCCATGTCTGGATTTGTCCTCAAAGATTGCAAATTTCAGACATGTGCCGCTCGCTACAGGTCAAGCTCTTGTTGTCCTGCCCGGACAGTCGTGTCTCGTCTTGGTATGTCTGAAACTCTTGACGCTCTTTGTGGGTTTTGACTGGAGTTTTAACTTTCTGGGCACTTTTCAATTTTGCCTCTTTTCTGGCTAGTTGGGTGGCGCGTGTACTTTGATGTGCATACTTTTTGAGTGTTTTCTCCTAGCCTTTTCATAGATGGTCTACTCAAGATAATTCATTTGCCCAATATTCTTCATTTTTTCTGTTTGTGGTTAGATCTCCGTAGGGACAATTCTGTTTGTGCAAAGGGAATGAGTCTGGTTGTCAAGAACCCGTTGCAGAGCTCGACGGTTGCTGTTGCAACAACACCTTTTCCTGTTAATCCATCTTCGAGGTATCTTTTTGTGGCTTAGTGGTGCTGATTCTGCTGGAGGTTTCTGCTCTGGATTGAACCTGATTTAAGCTTTGCAAATTGGAAGATTGAACCTGGATTATTATTTTGAGAATTGACTTGTATGATCTGACCAACCATCATGGACTGTTAACTATTCACACAATACATGGAGTGATCGTATCCTCTTTCTGTTGTTGGGATTGTTGTACACCAAGAAATCTATTTAGTCTCTAGGAGTATGCCTTGCATAGAGATCATTGGTTCTCTAATGCTCCAGGGATGATGTGATCTAATAATAATGATACCATAAGTATATCCTTTATCCTACTTGCAAATGCCAATGGGTTTATCATTAGTTCTTTTGTTTCACTTCATAAGCGAAGGGTCTCTCTCTTAAGTTTCAATCTCTTATCACGGCAAGGTCCCTGCTAGGAGGTTTGCTTCCTGGCCAGCTGACTACTAGTCTTGACTTTTACATTTAAACAATTTAAAGTCGTCGGCTGGGCGCCAATATTGATTTGTCATTGGCAGTTTTTGTTACAAAATAGCAGTGAATTTATCATAAGTGAGAGTTATGATCGGTAGCGCTCTCTCTCTCTCTCTCTAGCATGACCTTTCACATCTACAATTTCTCTAATATCACTTTCTGGGATTTCACATCTAGAAAATTGACAACTTTGTGCAAGGCTGCAACAAACGCACCTGGAGAAATTCCTGCCAGCACTCCTGGCGGGATGAGCCAGTACGAGAGAATTGTTGAAACTCTGACCACTCTTTTTCCTGTTTGGGTACATACCTACTTTGAAGCTTTCTGACGTGCTGTTATTTTCTTTGTATTTCTTACACCTTCAAGTCGCATTGTGCCTGTGCATGAGGCTCCCCAAACGTGTGTTTTTTTGAGAATTTTATTTTCTGGAATGTGTAATATCTTAAAATCATTTACTCCCCCAGGTCATTTTGGGAACCATTGTTGGGATCTACAAACCAGCTGCGGTAACTACAAGTCCTTCATGCTGCCTTTACTGTTGATAATGTCTCTTCCGTCGATAATTCATTGTTGGGATGTCATCCAGGTTACTTGGCTGGAAACTGATCTTTTCACTGTTGGATTGGGTTTCCTCATGCTTTCTATGGGGTTGACATTGACATTTGAGGATTTCCGACGATGTTTGCGGAATCCTTGGACTGTAAGCGGCATCTTCATCTATATAAGTTAGGAGGACTATTGTCAAACCTTATTAAAGGTCATCATTTTCATTTCACTTTTTGACATTATAAAACTTTGTTGTTGCAGGTAGGTGTAGGATTTTTGGCACAGTACCTCATCAAACCACTGTTGGGCTTTGTCATTGCAATGGTACTTCTTTCACCATCCCATGCAGAAGTTCTTGCATGGGCCTGTTTTGATCTCCGACAGTGAAATACTGATGATAGAGTGTATTTTATTTTTCCTAATTAGGTTCATGTGGTGGACGTTAAAAAGATGCAAACCTGAGGACTTCAAAATTACCTTACACTGTAGATGCTTTGGGAATCTAAATCGAATGCCAGTAACTTTCATAGAACCAGTGCTATTTCCGATGGGACCATTATAACAGACAAATTAGTGTTCTCGAAAATTTTTGGGTGTCTAAAGTTGTATGACTCAAATAATTTTTTTTTGGGAAAATGGAAGACGGATGTTTCTGTGGATCAGCTCATTTTCCCTTGACGTAAGTATCAGCATCTCAGTTAAGATGCCTGGTTTCTAGCCTGAGCAGGACTCCTTTTCTCTTCGGTGATTGCATCAGTGCAGAAGATTCCTGTGTTATGATATACTCAATCAAGTAATTCTAAGTGAAAACACACTTGGCACTTGGTTTTTTGTGTGTGTTTGTGTCTAACCATCTTGTTTCCTTGCATACTTCCCTCTTCTCGGACAGGGAACTTTATCCTTCTTTAAAAGTCCAATCCTGTACCTTAGCCTCCTCACCTTTTGGAAGGCCTGACTCCAAGTGATGCCCAATTCTTTTTATTTTAAATATTGCATGGATGTGGATACAATGAGTAATTGTTGCCTTTAAATAGTACTTCTGAATTAGGATCTTCAAACTGAATTAGGTTTTGCAAAGAAACTCTTGGAGTGCTGGAAAATTATATTTAGAATCTCAGTGGATACTGCAATGGCAAAACTCTCGGAGAACAGGAGGTGCTGCAGATATCTTTGAATTTGCTGTCTTCAGCAATTTGAAATATGATTTTCTTTATTGCGCTGGCATCTCTATTTGTCAAGATGCTTGTGTATCCTGTTGTGGAATTTGTCATCCACCACGTTTCCATGATCTTCCAGCTTGGGTGTGTAAGCAGAGTTCTAACTTGTGTCTGTCTCTGAAGTTTATCACTAAGTTTCCATGTTTTCCAGGCTTTAAAGTTGTCTGCACCACTTGCAACTGGTCTTATATTGGTCTCCTGCTGCCCAGGAGGTCAAGCGTCTAATGTTGCTACTTATATCTCCAAGGGGAATGTAGCACTCTCTGTCCTCATGACAACGTAAGTCATGACGTATGTGTAAATTTTCACGTCTTCTAGCATAAGCAGACAGCCTCTTTCCAAAGCTTTATTGCATATTTTGTTTATGTTAGCACTTTTATTGATCAGTTCTCTTCATGTTCCTATTGTGATATATGTAGATTCCCAAACATTTTACCTCATGCTGGATTTTTGTAATTCTTTTTCTCCTTTCCAAGCTGCAATATTCTGTCTTTTCACTTTAAAGTTCCTAAATACAACAGTTATTTAATGAAAGCGTGGGAGCAGTAATGGCGTGATGTCGATTTCTTTGACTAAATTAAGTTGTTTTCATAAGCATGTGGTGTTTCCTATTTGCAGGTTTGCAGTCATCATGTGCTGACAGCTGAGTATTGTTAGTGTGCAAGTTAGGGATCTTTAGAGCATACTAGTGTTGCTTATCTTTTCGCTTTGTGTATCAAATTATGGACTTGAGCGGATAACATGATGGATATACCTCTTAAAATGTTTTGGCTGATGATTGTGGACCATATGGAAATAAAAAGGATACTATCTTCGAATAACATGCGCGTATTATGAACATGATCTGTGTGATAGTTTTCGAAGCGTTTGTCCTGATTTTTTCCCTCTAAAGTTTGTCCTTTTTTCTTATAAATATTTGCAGGTGTTCAACTATTGGTGCCATTGTGATGACGCCTCTCCTCACGAAGCTGCTTGCTGGCCAGCTTGTTCCTGTGGATGCTGCGGTGAGTACAGCATAAGTATCATCGCCTCTTTCAGATGCTAAAAGCATGAGAATAAGATTGCATTTGAATGGTAGAGCAATTAGTTGATTTTCAAATTAAATGGATGCTAAATATTGTTCACCAAAGCACTGATGTGGAAGGCAGTATTGAAATGTTAGCTTCTGAGTCGTTCTTGTTGAACCTCAGGCATCTTCAGTGGCTGGCAGTTCATTCAGAGGCTTTGGCTTGAGCACTTGGAATATTTTGTTACCCAAGTCTAAAAAGTCTATGTGTGAACAAGTTTTGCTTTCTGGAGTGCTTCATCTTTCCTGTGATGATGAGTTGTAATTACAATAGCATGGAAGAAAACGAGTGACAAATGTATATGTTATTTAATCTATCTCCAGTGGACGAGAATTGTTGAAAAACTCTTTTGTTGCGCATAACTCATTTCTTCATTGCTGCAGTAGTCTGCATGCACATGTGGATATGTGGTGTATTTATTATACATAGTTCGATGTGCTTGCATTGTAGTGCATACCCACTATATCCAGCTATGTATGATCATGGAATCACTTTTTTGTCAATGAATACTTGCAGGGTCTGGCTATCAGTACTTTTCAGGTTGTTTTGGTGCCAACGATAGTTGGAGGTAAGCAGAAGATTGTTAGGATTCAAACTGGGGTCGCTTGGAAGGAAGAGCGAGTTAATAGTCAATAAATGAGATAACCCTTGTCTGTTGTTTATGACAGTGTTGGCCAATGAATTTTTTCCCAAGTTTACTTGAAAATAATCGCGGTGACCCCATTGATTGGAGTTATTCTGACTACCTTGCTTTGTGCAAGCCCTGTAAGTGATTTACATTAATATCTAGATATAGTTTTTTACTGCTTGTTTCTTTTTTGCATTGCTAAACTCTGGTAAGATCTGACTCTGATGTACTTTCACTAGATTGGGCAAGTTGCAGGTGTCCTGAAAACTCAAGGAGCGCAACTTATATTACCAGTAGCTCTCCTGCATGGCGCTGCCTTTGCCCTTGGATATTGGATGTCGAAAATCTCATTTGGTGAATCCACTTCCCGCACCATTTCTATTGAATGTGGGATGCAGGTAACCATTTTCCATGTCCTCCATTATTTTTTCCTTTTCTGTTCTTCTCTTGCTGCCCCTTGACTGCCTAATTTTATTGCTGGAATTAAAGAGCAAACTAACCATGGTTCCTTTGCAACTTCAATTCAAAGACCCTCCATCTTCATTTTGAAATATCAGTAGTCTATTGCCTCGTCATTGCTGACCATTGTCATTGTGAATTGAACGATTACTAATTTGAGTGTGCAAACATTGTACATTCCACAAAGTTCAGCAGAATCAGCGTTCCCAAGGTGCCATTTTTCATTGCAATTAAGCAAATGGACTGAAGAGAAGCATGATGCCCTTGTTAGAACTGTTACCGAACATTTATCTGTTGTTAATAAAATGAACTGTTATAAATTTTTTGTGGCAATGGTCTCCGGATAGTCTTTGAACACCATATTTACTATAAGCAATAAATTCCTGTTTGTCACATTTATTTTGAGATCATTCGCATGTCATTTTCGGTAAAATGGTATTGGTGTTTGAGGAGACAATCATTCTCCGTTAATTATAGTCACTTTGAAGTTTCGAATTCTTGTTGACAGATCTCTCATGGTTGTCTATTCTGAATTACTCTTAAATCATATTAGTCCACACATTTCCATGCTTAAAATTTGATGAAATTAAGGTGCATGGACATGTATAAGTGTTGTGGCCCAAAAAGGTTTCATTTGCATGTCTGTATGTGAGGTATGCTATTGGTTGCTACCAATATTGCTTCAAAAATTTGTGAACTTCTATTGGAACCATGGTATAGTTCTTTTGAGTGAGCTTTTCATCGGCAGGAAAGCCTAGTCAAAGTCTTCATTGCCTTTGGCATTAATGCTTTCTCCTTGTGCCGTGAATGGCTCTCAATTCCTTTTCTTTTAGCTGAAATTGGGTGAAACCTCCATCTACGTTACTAGTTCCTCCTGAGTGTGTTGAATACCTTACGACTTCAAATCTGTTCGATATTTGCAGAGTTCTGCCCTTGGATTTCTTCTCGCCCAGAAACATTTCACCAATCCTCTGGTAGCCGTTCCTTCTGCGGTTAGCGTAGTTTGCATGGCGGTAAATTCTGATGCTCAAAACATCTGTTTCAACTCTGTTCCTGTAGTTTGATTTTTTTTTTTCCGAGTTATCTGTCTCTGGCATTCTCACTTGCTGATAATCACTGTTCTCACAGCTTGGTGGGAGTGCACTTGCTGTTTTCTGGAGAAACAGGCCGACCCCAATCGATGACAAAGACGACTTCAAGAATGAGACATCTGTTAGATATCATGTCTCCATATTTTCTCTAGGTTTATTGATTTCGGGTGGAATTTTTTTTTTCATTTTGTGGTTTCTTATGCAGTATGATTGTCTCGGCTTTAAGTTCTGGCTAGAAGGAAGTGAAGTCAGATGGTCACATATCATTTTGGATGCTAAGCTGGAGTGGAGATGTTCTAGCTTAGTAAAAGCAAAGGCAATTCTACATTTGGTTCAAATGCCATTGGGCTGATACGTTGAAAATTACTTCCTCAGTGCCATGAGTGGCTGAATCAGTACACAAGTCCATGTCCAGCTGCGATGCGGCGACAATAACAATAAGGTTTACCTGTGCCTTTCCTTTTCTGTATCTTCAGTTTACTTGTCAAAAGATATTCCGAAGAGCTTATGTTTGATGAGTGGGCGGTTGAACTAGTGTACTGTGGCCTAGAATATAGGTGGGGTAGCCTGGTGTGCCCATTCGTTAATGGGGCAGGCTCGTATAAGGCCTGTGTCGGGGCGACCTTGGTTTGAAATCTGCTCTTGATCTAAATGCTCTCTTCCGGCTCACTATCGTTCACCATGCTCCTCTCCCGGGCTCTCTTGCTCAATTTAGGAATTCCTTTTCATCCTTGTTTGACAGAATCATCGAGTTTGTTTTTTCAGGATTCTTTTACATGATTTTCTATTCAGATGGCGTTAATGCTGTTTGATTTAGAACTCAAAATGTTCTTAGGGTGCGATTGTTTGCGGAAGATCGGAGTGCCTGACTGTGTCTGCTGGAGCTTGCTTTGCAACATGCGAAGTAGCCCATTTGTGACTACAGCTGTCTGATCAACCCTTCTGGTCAACACGATTAAGACGGATTTGAAAAACATTGTCCTAAAAATGATTGCTGGTATTATTTACAAAAATGAATAATAACAAAAAAACTTTCAGTGTTAAACTAAGAGAATTGGCTTGTAGTCAGGAAACCAAGGGCTTAGATAAGCTCATGTTTTCGAAATGCCTTCAAAACGACGATCATAAAAACCTCTGTAATTCAACAAATGCACGGAAAATCCTTTGAAAGCCAGGGATATCTGCGTCCTCCAACATAATTAACATGTCGGAATAAGGCACAACGTCGTCCTCGGACACGGCATGTGATCGAGGGCACGCCACACGTGCCGCATCATCATGTATAATCATATTCGTATCTTCGGGTACACAGGGACACGGGGTACCTAGAATCGCTCCCGAGGTGTGAGATGATCCTAACCCTTCCCCGTGCATAATCGAATCACCTCAGATGATCTCTTCGTTTTTATTTCCAAACGAACCGGTTACATTAGCACCAGAACTTAAAGTAGTTTTATTTTACTGCAGGATGTTTGGCGTCTGATCAATGGCATGTGGATCTTTATCCGACTCCGTGCTGCACAAACACGCTCACGCTCATACTCACGAACAACGGCAATTCAATATTGCAAAAGGGGCGATCACCAATAAACGGTTTCGCCAGCAAAAGCAGAGCGTTCCCGAAGAATAGTTGTGAAACATGTTCAAACATCACAGTAGGTTTTAAGAGTCGTCTCGGCCTTGCTCGGTTTGGTGGGATCAGAGCAGACTGACTTCGTCGAAGGGCTTGAAGAGCAAGGGGTGTTGCTCGTCCACCGGCTCGGGCGGGCACTTGGTCACTCCTCTTCTGCCCGCTCATCATCAACCGGTGTACGGGGCAGTGCACTCGGCCATTGCTCCATCCAGCCATTCGTTTCGAAATTAAATCATAACTCGCATTAGCAAAAAGACACTTTTAGATGAACATACTCTGTCTGGCCGCTAACTGTGGCAATGCAAAATATTGTGATGATCATTTTAAAGGAAAAATTATCAAAAAAGTCCTAAATCTATTGCAATTATGCCAATTCGGTCTTGAACTTTTTTATTTATTGATTCGGTCCTAAAACTTCTGCAATTATGTCGACTATTTCGTTCAAATTCATCAATTTTGCTCACGCAAGAGGCGACGTGAGCGCCGGCCTTATGGCGTCAAAATATTATAATATTTTTTTTGAATTTTTTGAATTTTTTGAATTCAAAATCAATATACTAAAATTGTCTATGTTAGCTTCGGCCGTGCAACAAAGGACGGTCGGCATCCATATTAACGATTTCCGGCCAAAATTGGCCGGGTTTTATTGGCACAAATGCTAAATGTTTAGGACTATATTGATCAAATCAAAAGATTTAGAACTTGAATTGACACAAATGCTAAATGTTTAGGACTATATTGATCAAATCTAAAGGTTTAGCTATCGAATTGACACAAATGCAGTAGATTTATAACTTTTTTTGGTACTTTTCCGTTATCGATGGTATGCCACATATGGAAGATCATCACGTATAATCGTATTCGTATTTGCGGATATACATAGACACGGGGTACCTAGAATCACTCCTGAGGTGTAAAATGATCCTTCCCCTTCCCCGACAAACCAGTGACATTCGCACGAGAACTTAAGAAGTTCATTTTCCCGCGGGACGTTTGGCGTCTAATCCATGGCCTGTGGAACTTATTCACTCCGTACTAAGACACTCACGCTCGCACTCACCAACAACGACGCTTCAATATTTCCAGGACGAGCGATCATCAAGTAACTCTTTCGCTAATAAAAGCAGATCGTTACGGAAGAATAAGAGCGAAACATGTTCAAACACCACAGCAGGCCTTAAGAGTGGGCTCGGCCTTGAGGCCTTGCTCGGTTTGGCGGAATCGGAGCAGACCGACTTCGTCGAAGGGCTTGAAGAGCAAAGGGTGTTGCTCGTCCACCAGCTCGGGCGGGCACGTGATCACTCCCCTTATGGCCGAGAACGAGCCGACCGAGTACCTCGCCTCGGTCCCAGTAATCATCACCCGGTGCGTAGGGCAGTGCAATCGGCCATTGCTCCATCCCTAGCCAACCAATCGTTTCAATTAGAATATCATATCGTAAACTCAACACTCGACTGGAATTGGAATCACAAGCCTTGGCACGAGGGAAGGGAAAGATACTCACCAGAAATGACTCTCCAACCATGACTATGAACGTGGAAGAAGAAGGTGCGACTTGAATCCACTTCCCATCCTTTGTTTGCACCTCCAATCCATCGACATGATTTTGTTCAAGTATGGTCAAGAAGTTCTGGTCACAGTGCGAGCGTGCCCCGATTCGAGGCTCCCGAGTCATCGGCGCTTTGTATCTCATGACTCGGATTGAGTGGTTCAAGGATTCGGCATGCGAATCCAGATATTTCTCTACGCCTAGGCTTCGGAACACCATCCGGGTGATCAGTGATTCCAACTCGGATAGCCACATGGCATATGAATTCAGTGTTTCACTGCATATATGTATTTAAGTATGTTCAAGAAAAGTACGATCATTCCAAAAAATAAAGCTCACAAAGATAGAACATACGGCTTTAGCAAATAAAAATTCATTGAAATAGTTATGTGATTTCAAAATACACGGGCAGCAGGCTGATCACAGATGAAACAAATGTACCAAAACATCGGATTTCCCTGAGGCCACATGAGATTGGCTAACTTCCGAATGCCTCGGAGTTCATCGCGCCGGAGACTCCCATTGCTTCGTGAAGAGGAGACTGAGAAAAGCACGTGAGGTAACCGTCGTACGGGTTTCGAAGTGTCGACAAAACGGCCCTTCGCCTCGGCCGGAAGGTTGAACAGATCTTCCAATTGCTTGAGGACATCATCGTGAAGCTCGACACTGATCTTATTGTATCGAGCCTCAAAACAACCTTACTCTTCAAGTGCTTCGACAACCTCTTTCTGCACTGAATCCCAATCGGTGCTTCCTGGCTTAATGTCATTCCTGCAGAAATCTATCAAGGGAAGCTTTGGAGCCGAGAGAGCACCCAGACCAACTTTTCCTCTGTGGGTTTTCTTTTCGGGGAACCAGATCTCCTAACATTGCTATGTTAGGGGTGGTATGATCGATCGGCCGACCCAAATAAAAAATGGACAACTTAGATTGATCCACATCACTTGTTTTTAAATTTTAAAATTTAACGTCGAAAAATTTCTCCCTCTTTTAAAAGGTGATATGGATGAATCAGGCCATCCATTTTGAAATGAATGACTGGATCTCTCAATGTCACCCCTACCTTTATGATAGGGGATCCCGATGTGCATACGAAAGACATCACATTGAGGGATCCGGCCATCCATTTTAAAATGGACGGTCCGGATTCATCCATATCACCTTTTAAAAAGAGGAGAAATTTTTTGACGGAAAATTTCAAAATTTTAAAACAAGTGATATGGATCAATCATAGGCGTCCATTTTTTATTTGGACGGCCCGGATCGATCACGTCAACCCTAACATAAGGGATTCGGTTTCACTTTAAAGAGTCCAACTAGGTTGCGTCCGATAGTTTCCAAATACATTTTGTTTATATTTTTCTGTGTACATGTCTGATAATGTTAGTGCGTGATTGGTTTGGGTATTGTCCAAAGCTTCGTAGTCTTTTTCTGCCTCGGCATGGCCTGCCATGAAATACCGAATGGGAAAACAATTGGAATCATCTTCTAATTTTGGAGGCACTGTGGAAAGATTAGCTTTTCTAGATGGCTATCTATCGATATATGCCATGCGTTCTCGCGAAGGGAAGTAATAATATATGGTGCACATAGTGACACATGCACGTATTTATCTAAATCTGGATATCTGATTAGCTTTTCTTATCAGTAGTGGGATGATTATCTAGATATCTCAGTCCATGTGAAAGTGGATCACAAGCACCTAAAACACGCGGGCGACAATTTTTGATTCTATGCAAAAATCGAAAGTTAAACAAGACGGGACGACTTACTTAAAAGAAAAATCCTAACCCGACTCTACACGATTCGTATTGGTAGTTGTGATGTTTGGGGTAAGGTGATAGGGCAAGTTCACTTACCTGATCAAGGATAGGCAATCCGTTGATTTCACGTTAGCCCGTTACTAGGATAAAGGTGAGAAAACACTTCTCAATACTATACTACGAGAAATTACGTCCAATTGAAATCAAATTTAGCGCTAGACATATCTTAAGAAGAAAGTCCCAATAATACCATCACACTATCGTACTTTTTCTTTTGTAATACACGTGGATATACCATAACAGAAAATCCAACATCTGATTTATGATCGATCTAATGGGAAATAATTACATAGTTCTTCTCATATATATGGAAAGGAGAATTAAAACATAGAAATAACACCAATTCTCACGTATACATGTGATTTATGATCCATCAACGTTTAACTTCCAAGACCCCTTGGGCGGTGGGATCCAACGATCTGGAGCTAAGCTTCCTTCACAAGCTCGTTTTCCTGTACTGGGATTCCATTTTGCAAAGAGTTTAACACTTACTTCGATGAAGTGGGTCGGGTTCGGCTTACGGTTACGAAACACCACAGCGTTCCTTTCCTTCCAAATTGACCCCAGTGTGCCGAAAATCTGACCATATGTTTTTTGTCCAGTCACATAGGATGAGAAGGTGCTCAGGAGTTTCTGGGGCTAGCCGACAGACCGGACAAAGCGGATCAGGTGCCATTTTCCTTCTATAAAGGTTTTCCTTAGTTGATAATGCATTCATTGCTGCAAACACTCCAAAGGAAGAACCTTATCTTCGGGCAGGTGTGAATCTGCCATGTTGTGGTCCATAAAACTCGAGGAGGCTTGTATGATGGTGACGCCTGGTCGGCGTTGAGAGGTTTGACCAGGGATCATAGGCTGTTATGAAGGGCCCATTAACGGGCACAGTTTGCATCAATTATTGGAGAAGCGGGTCCATCAAGTCTTATCTTTTTAAAGAGGGGAAGATTGGGCGGATGGGATTATCTGCATCCTCCGAGATATGATCGTATCATTGAAGATAAGGAAAAGCATCATGACGGCATGTTTAATAACGTTTCTATTCTTCGAAATAAAAAAAAATAAAAATATTTTTAACAATGCAAATAATTCTGATTTCGATTCCGATTCTGCTCTCGTGAACACTTTCGAATAAAAAATAAGAACAAAAAAAAAAATGAAGGAAGAAATAATTTTAGCGTATTATCCTTTCAAGAAATAAATATGAAGCACCTCTATTTTGGCAAAAAAGATGTCATGGTGCAAGAGAATAGCAATTGTGGGGTCCGAGGGAAGTCATCAAATGTGATTATGTAATTATTTAATTTAAATGAAAAATTAGGAAGAGAAATTATATTCTAGAATAGAAATTTTGTGTAGTTCTAAAACGCGTTTTTATTTCGATAACGTGAAATTTTATGCGATTCCAAACACGTTCGATTTTTAAAACTCATCTAGAGAACAAAAATAAAAAAAAATTGATTCTAATAATGTTACCAAATAGGCACTAAAAGTCTTAAACCTATTATATTGATTCTAATTCAATACTAAACATTTTATTGGTGCCAATTGATCCTAGCTTTTCGATATAGGTGCCAATTCGTTTTATACTTTTTATTGATGTCAATTTCGATCCTAAACTTTTTCTATTTGTGCCAATTCGGTCCTAAACCTTTTGCATTTGTCTTAATTGAGTTAATCCGATCAATTTTAGGTGAAAATCGGCGACGTGGAAATCGGTTATCCTACGTGGCATAATTTAGGTTTGACATGGCATTTTTTGATATTATTTAAATATTTTCAAATATTTTTTAATAATTTTTGGTTTTTTCTTTTTTTCTTGGTTTTCTTTTCTTGCAATTTTTTTTTTGGATTGGGGGTCGGTGGCCGACCCCAGGTTAGGGCTTATTGGCCCTTGTCGGGTCTAGGTGAGGGGCGTCGCGGCCTCGTCTAGCCTCCGCGAGGGCCAATAAGCCCTTGTCTAGGGTCGGCAAGGGCCGCGGCACCGTCGCTTGGCCGGATCCGGGCGACGATCGCCGGTGCTCTCCTAGGGCCGGCGGGGTCGGTCACCGACCCTTGCTTAGGCCCCTAATCCAAAAAAAAAAATGCAATAAAAAAGATAATAATATTAAAATAATATTAAGAAATATCACATTAGCATCAATCGTGCCACGTCGTATAATCGGCGTCTATGTTAGTGATTTTTGATTAAAATTGATCGGATTGACTCATTTAAAATAAATGCAAAAGGTTTAGAACCGAATTGACACAAATACAAAAAGTTTAGAACTAAATTAATACCAATAAAAAATTTAGGACTGAATTGACATCAATGCAAGAGATTTACGACTGATTTTGCTCTCATAAAAGGTTTATAATTGAATTAACACCAATGCAATAAATGTAGGGCTTTTTGGATACTTTTCTCCATTTAAATCATGTAGGCAACCTAAGATGCACACATCGTGTTAGGATTCATGCATTTGTTTCATCGTGCAATGGCACGTCGTCAATTGCACAACATGTTGAATGGAACTGGGATGAATTTTGACCCTTGACGTTACATTTGGTACGATGAGTGGAACGAAGGAAGCTGGGATGCAATGGACGAAGGAATCCGATGGAAAAAAGCGTTACAATTCTTGTGTTCATTTGTTAGCAAGGAATGAGGTGGAAAGGATATGGTGATTTGTTCTCTAGTGTTTGGAATATAAACGAATGGCATTTGAATGTGCTTATGATGCGCGTGTGAGTTATATTAAAGAAATTCCACATCGGAGAATTAAGTGGTGTTGAAGCGAGTTAATATATCCTAATTGGCCCATAACTCATTGACTTAATCTTTTGAGTAAACGTGAGTTCAATTGGATATAGTAATGGACTCGAGACTTGATATCTCTCTTAGTGATCTCTCCAAATAAAGGTATTAGGTTTTGCTGCGCGCTCCTAACAAATGATATCGAAGCCCGATGGTTGATTGGTGGTCTCAGTCCCGTCAATTCTTTCCTAGTGGCTCATAACTCATTGGCCATTAAAGCTTTTGAATGAATGTGGGTTCAATTGGATATATATTAACGGGCTTGGATTTAGGCTCCTACTTGGTGATCTCCAATATTGAACTTTTGCTGCGTGCTCCTAACAGAATGTGTGAGGAAATAAATAAATGGTATGTTTGAAATAATTGTGGGCAATGTTCCAAGACCTCCATGGAATGGCCATTCCCCTTGTTTTGCGGGAATGTTCCTCTTTTGGAAGAAACGAACTAAAGAAGAGGAATTGCACCCGAAATTCATCCCGGGGCCATTCCTGGCTACCGACTCGCTCTTTGGTTGCGTAGCACTCACTCGATTTCGAAAAATGCAAGAGTTGTGACAGAAGTGGTATCACATTAAAAAGAATCATCACATCAACACTTTTTTATATCTATATATGATCTGCAGTAAAAATAGTCGGAGTACAAAAATATTCCGAGACATGTAATGATTCCTATATGGGATTTCGATACCGGAGACAAATATAATTTGGTTGACACCGGAGAACGAGTTTATACAACCATCACTATAACTGTGGATGTGAATTAAAAGCCTCGGCATGAGAGAAGGGAAAGACACTCACTAGAAATGACTCTCCAAAAATGACTATAAAAGGTTGAAGCCTAATGTGCGACTTGAATCCACTCGCCACCCTTTGTTTGCACCTCTAATCCTCCACATGATTTTGTTGAAGTGTGATCAAGAAAGTCTTACCACTTCGCAAGCATGCTCCGATCTGAGGCTCCTGAGTCATCGGCACTTCGTATGTCATGACTCGGACCGTTCGGTTAAAGGATTCGGTGTGCATAGCTAGGTATTTCTCCACGCCTAAACTTGAAACACCGTGATGGTCATCAACATTCCTACTCGGGAAGCCTCGTTGTATGTGAATTCAGTGACTCATTGTGAAGTTCAACTAGTGCTTTGACTACCTCTTTCTGCACTGAATCCCGGCGAAAGAGAGCCTGTATTCGGCTTTTGCTTCTGTGGATTTTGTCTCTATGATATGTTTTTTTTCCCGTGCATAAGATTTTAAAAAAAAGACTTTGCTAGCATAATAATTTATGGAAAGCATAGCTTTCCTATAAAGGTGGTTATTCATATGGTTCATGCATTCTCGTGAAGGGAAGTAGGTTTATATTGCATATATAGCTGCATGCGTGATTTGGATCCGCATATATATGAAGAAAGAAATTGTTGGTGCACTTGCATTGGTCTTTTTTTTTTTTGTTGGGGGGTTGTAATTAGATTGAATTATGTAAAACATGTTTATGAAGTGCAATTTTCCTCTTACTTTGAGATAGCTCGAGGCGGTAGCTCTACGGCAAAAAATAAGAGGTCGAACAATAGAATAAACAAAATAAATGAATCAATTCAGCGTTGGATTTACGTGGTTTGGTCTCGGGACCTACCTTACGGGCAGAGTAGGACAACATTCCACTATAAATCAAGTTGATACAACCAATTGATTATCACGGAAAGAAGTTTATTTCAAATGCAATTTATAAAGAAAACTCACTTCTTATGTAGAAAAGATTTGAATTCAAAGTAAGAAATCTACTCAAATTAGGACTTCAACTCTAGCTAGAACTTCTGCCTGAATCAAGTTTCCTTTATGAGATCAACTCGGGGACATATTTTCAGCAAGGTCTAGGCGATTTACTAAGGCATCGGTCCTCCATGAGTCGCAGAGACGAAAGACTAGTGTTTATACAGGTGCTTGTTGGCTCCTTAAGCCAGCCTTATTTCATATAAGGAAGAACTTTTTTTTTTTTATTTTTCGTAAGCAGAAGAATGCTTTTTGCTGCTAGTAGGAAAATAAGTAAAGAGTTCTTTTCCTTAGGAGAGAGAAAAGAAAGAAAATTTCTTCACGAACACCCATTTATCTTGTCATTTTCTTTTACTTATCTTGCTTTGCTACAACCAATCTCATCATCAACAGCCTGAAGCACACATAGCTTCGAGGATCTGCAAATGGGTCAGATGATGATAACCGAAACAAGCTCCAAAAGGGGAAAGAAAGGGAAACCAGAATATGCTTCTTAGATACCGAGCGACCGTCCGCTTGATTAGTTATTACGGACGGTAAAAACATACACCTTAAGACTCGACTTGCGATTGATCGACGGGCGAGGAAGGACGCGCGATGCTTCGAGAGCACCTCAATGTTCAAATTCTGTAGAAAGTATCCATTGCCGAAGCTCCATTCAGGCCCTCTTCGGTCTTGTAGATGCGGGAGAGACCGGCTGAATCAAAGGGCTTAAAACGAAGAGGATGTTGCTCGTCCACAAGCTCTTCGGGACACTGAACCGTGCCCTGGTCGGAAGAGAAGAATCCTATGGAATATCTTGGTTCGTGCCCGCTCATCGTTACTCGGTGACGAGGGCTGTGTAATCTCCCATTGCTCCATCCCTGCATTGCAAAATTAATAAAAAAAGGGAGGGCCTCACGATGTTCGAGGTCAATTATCCAGAAGATTATAATTCTCTGGAGACTTTAAATCTTGACTTCTTGTTTACATGTTTAGGTTATATCGGATGAGTTTTAACATCTCGCCACAAGCTAGCATCGATCTCATCGTATTGATGTTCATTCAAACATTCCAATCTACGGTACCCACGGCGACCCATCCATGAGAATTTCACAAAAAAATCAGCTTTAATGTCGTAATTCTAGCTATTGCCGGACTTGATGATCAATACTAGAAATATGAACATTGATTTACCAACTCTTTGAACCGAATTCAATAGAGAGAGGGTGGGGGGAGGTGGAGGGACTCACGTAGAATGACTCCCCAGTGAGGACAACGAAAGAGGTAGGCAAGGAAAAGGCGACCTTGATCCAAAGTCCGTCCTTAGTTTGCATTTCCAATCCGTTCACATGATTCTGGTGAAGTATGGTCACGAAGTTGGCGTCCCGATGGCTCTTAACCGCGGGCTTCTTGGACTCCTCGGTCCCGGGAGCCGCGTATCTCATGAGACGCAAATTGTATCTGGCCGACTTGGCTAGCGAATTCATGTACTTGTCTACGCCCAAGCTTCCCAGAACGAGCTTCTTCACCAGTGAATCCAACTCGAAAACCGTTGCAGCATACGTATTCATTGTCTCACTACATGTTCATAAGAAAGGCACACATCGAAACTGGCAGTTCCAATAAATAGGGGTGTAAATTGGCAACTTCGTGTTGCGTGCTTTTATGTGTACGGCGTTTCGTTCTTGGTTTTCTTCATGTATCAAAGTAATCGAAATTTCGATTTAGCGTCATTAGTGATTCATTTGATGAACATTAATCTCTTAACACTTCCCCAATGGGAACTGATAATATGGCTGCTAGTAATAATAAAGAAATCAGTATTACCAAAATCTTGTGTTTCCCTCCGGCCACATGAGATCCGCTAATGTTTCGATCGAACCCGAGTTGGGGGCGTAGCCCACTCCAAAAGCCTCGTAGAGTGGCGCGACAGGACGATCCGTGGTGTAGCCTTGGTACGGCTTATCCGGGACCACGAACCGGCGCTTCACATCGGCCGGGAGCTTGACCAATTCCTCCAATTCTTGGAACACATCATTGTGAAGCTCCAGGGTAATCACATCGTACAAAGCTTCGAAGCAACCGGATTCTTCGAGGGCTCGACGGACTTGACTTTGCAAGGAGTCCCATCGACCCGTCCCCGGCTTCGAGCCAGCTAATTCGGACAGATCTATCAGGGGAAGCTTCAATGTTGGAATAGGGCTCATGGTTAGTGTCTTTCTTCTGGATTCGTCTTTCTTGGGGTGGTTCTCAGCTGGATTTATAGGGCTTGTGCATCCTCGTAGAGGCCACTGTAGCAAATTTAAAGGTAAAATTTTTCCTAGGAGGGTCCATTATTTTCTTTCCCCCCTCTTTTTGCGGTCAAAACAAGAGTTGACTAATGAATGCAATTTTTTTTTTTTTGGGCATATAGCTTTTGGACAGTTAGTGACTTGACTTCAACAAGAGCATTGATGAAGGTTGTCTTCCTCTTCCTGCATGTCTTCTACGTGGAATACATGGAAACAAATCAGCAGTAAGGTGAAAATTGAAGCCTAGTATTAATGCCACATTTAGAAACAGCAACCACCGCAAGCAAAGAAATAACCCTTACCTTTTGAATATTGGCATTTGAAAAAAGAAAACTTAACTTGCGTTTGTTTAGTTTTCGGAACAAAAATATAGTACTGGAAATTGGAAAATAATACGAGTAATTGGATTGGTGATGTAACAGCGCGCCTTCCTTATATAAGTGTAAAACCTAGACCATTTTAATGTTGTGAACCGGGTCGACCACGGGACTAGTGGTTTGTAAATGATGAGGCGTGGTCAATTTTTGGTGTTCAAACCACAGCAATAGGAGTGTTGACATGCATGTGTGAACTGTGTTAGAATAGACGGTTAATGTTGAAAATTGGTGTGGTGTGGAATAGTTAATATATTTAATTTGACTTGTATCCTCTCGGCTCAAATTTTTAAGTAAATGCGAGTCCAACCTGGATGAGTTGACGGGTTTCGAACTTGGCTCTCTCTTGAACCTTCTAGCAAGGAAAATGATGCACGAGAGAGAGAGACTTTGGTGAAGATGTATGCTGGACGATGAAAGCAAGTAAAGGCATTGGAATTTGGCAACGAAAGCAAGCAAGTATAGAGCCAGGATTCCAATTGAATTCGGAGATGAGTTGGACGTTGGTGGACGGCGGAGTCTTAAGTGAAGAAGCGGAGAAAGTGAGGAAGAATGGGATTGCAGCGATGGAACCAAGACGAAGTAAATAGGTGATACTCTCGATAGGATTTCATCATAATCGTCCCTGACTAGATGCATAAATGACAATATACTTATGGGCACGAATAATAACTATTTTGTTTCTCTATTTGGCTATTCCCGAGAATATGTTTGGAACAAAGATCTGTTTGGTAAAATAATTTTTATATTTCTAAAATAAAAACTGAAATAAAAATTTATTTTATCTCTCGCGCCCCCTCTCTCTCGGCGCATGCGGTCTCCTTCTCTCTCTAGTCCCCATCCGCCATCCACTAGCCGAGGCGTGGTTCTTGACAACCGTAGAAATTTCATGCCTTTATCAAATGAATTTCCGTTTCGAGAAATTTTGTAAAAGTCTCCCCAAGAAAATCGAGAGTTAAATATGGTCTCTTTTACTATTTTCACTCCTATTCATCAAGTAGCTATAATTTAAAAAAAAGACATTGCAATCACTAGGGGTGATCGGTTCCAAGATGGTTGGTTCCTACCCTAGAATCGAGAACCGCCCACTAGGGATAGGTTTTGCGGAATGCGAACCGTGAACTATCTCGCTCGTTCTATGGATCCATCCGAGAATCGAACCATCCGTCCGATCCGATTTCTAGTTGTATTCCGATTATGGTCCTAGCGAGCACCAACATCAATTAAAAAAGAAAAGGGAATGAGTCCGTAGCGGTTGAAGGAGGAAAATTTTCAATATGCAAAATAACGATGAGGACAACAATTTAGTACCATTGCCAAATGGAAAAGTTTTCAATATGCAAGATAACAAGTATGGTAATATTTGCAAAAGTTATTCCAAAAGGGTAATATTTGCAAAAGTTATTCCAAAAGGCATATATCTACTTTAGTAAAGCTATCTAGCTAAGTCTAAACCAACGTGCCACAATTTCGCTATGTCAACGTAGTTATTTCATATTCCATACTTCATGAAGAAAGGCATATCCAAAGTTATGCACTCAAATTAAAAGAATATATATTTGTATTATATAAAAAGATCGGTCCGGTTGGCCCGGTTTGATGGTTCCCACCCAAAATCTGGAACCGAATTGATACACGCCGGTTCTAGAAAATTGGAACCGAAAACCGGATTGTACCCACCATTGGCCGCCATCCAAAATCGGCTGGTTGGGTATGGCTCGATCCGGTTTGGGTGGATCATGATTTTTTGCTCACCCTTAGCAGTCACCACAAGATTAGCCTAATGAGATGTGTGTGGAATCGGACAGCCGTGGATTTATCGAAAATGGATTGAAGTGGGCAAAAGGTCAACTTTCCAACGAGTCCCAGATAGAGTGTCGTGCAACTTGGTTTGCAGAATGCTTTTGCAGCTAAAGATGAGATCTTATCCGAGTTTGAAAGGATGGCTTTTGCTTCCTCTTGTGCAATTTCAAATCATTCTGCCTTTACCAATCATTTTTTAAGAAAAATCTATCGCGGGCTTGGAATAGAACAAGACAACATGGGAAGCATGGAAAGGGCTTTGTAGCGGTAGTTGTGCCAATCCCAAAAGCAAACTCAAGTCGAATTGGGCTTGTAATCGAAATTCCAAGGGCTAACATATGCTCGCGTTTCCATAATATTTTAGACGTTAAACTGTCAGATATACTTAGGTTAATTCTATATGATATTTTCCTATATTAGAGATAATTGAAATATTTATATTACCTTTCTGTATCTCTCAAGGTTGCGTCTATATCCTTTGATTGTACATGTCTTAATTGATATATTGCATTAGATAGTGATATTATAAAGCCTATAAATAGACCGATGCAATGTTCATTATGATATATTGAATTATATTGAAAATTCACTGATTCTTGTCTTCTGCTTTAGCTTTCTTAACAAATTGTAAGCTCTCCAAACCAAGCATTATGAAAAATCGGTCGAAAGGGATTATTTGCCTCACCCGACACAATTAACGCCAAATAAGCCGTACAAGTAAAACGATTCCACCACTTCAAAACATGCATCATTGAGGATCAAATCATGTAATCAAATGGACATGCATATCCATCATGGTTATACATATGGTTCATGCATTCTCGCTAAGGGAAGTAGGTTTATATCGCATATATTGCCGCATGCGTGATCTAGATTTGTATATATATGAAGAAAGAAATTGTTGGTGCAACTGCATTGGTCTTTTTTTTTTTTCGGGAATTAGATTGAATTATGTAAAACATGTTTATGACGTGCAATTTTTCGCTTAGTTTGCGACAGCTCGAGGTAGTAGTTCCACGGTGAAAAATAAGAGATCGAACAATAGAATAAACAAAATAAATGAATCAAATCGGGCGCTGGATTTACGTGGTTCGGTTGGTGGTACCTGCCTTACGAGCGAGTAGGACAACATTCCACTATAAATCAAGTTGGTCCAACCAATTGATTATCACGGAAAGAAGTTTATTTCAAATGCAATTTATAAAGAAAACTCACTTCTTATGTAGAAAAGATTTGGATCCAAAGTAAGAAATCTACTCAAATTAGGAATTCAACTCTAACTAAGACTTTTACCTGAATCAAGTTTCCTTTAGGGGATCAACTCGATACATATTTTCAACAAGGTTTAGGCGCTTTACTAAGGCATCGGTCCTCCATGAGTCGCAGAGACGAAAGACTGGTGTTTATACAGATGCTTTTTGGCTTTTAAGTCAGCCTTATTTCATTTACACAGGAACAACTTTTTTTCCTTCAAATTTTTCTTAAGTAGAAGAACGTTTTTTGCTGCAAGTAGGAAAATAAATAAAGAGTTCTTTTCCTTAGGAGAGAGAAAAGAAAGAAAATTTCTTCACGAACACCCATTTATCTTGTCATTTTCTTTTACGATACTTGCTTTGCTACAACCAATCTCATCATCAACAGCCTGAAGCACACATAGCTCCGAGGATCTGCAAATGGGTCAGATGATGATAACCGAAACAAGCTCCAAAAGGGGAAAGAAAGGGAAACCAGATATGCTTCTCAGATACCGAGCGACCATCCGCTCGATTAGTTATTATGGACGGTAAAACATAGGCCTTAGGACTCGACTCGCGATTGATCGACGGGGACGGAAGGACACGCGACGCTTCGAGAGCACCTCGATGTTCAAATTCTGTAGAAAGTATCCATCGCCGAAGCTCCATTCAGGCCCTCTTCGGTCTTGTAGATGCGGGAGAGACCAGCTGAATCAAAGGGCTTAAAAAAGAAGAGGATGTTGCTCGTCCACAAGCTCTTCGGGACACTGAACCGTGCCCTGGTCGGCAGAGAAGAATCCTATGGAATATCTTGGCTCGTGCCCGCTCATCATTACTCGGTGACGAGGGCTGTGTAATCTTCCATTGCTCCATCCCTGCGTTGCAAAAAAACATAATAAAAAAGGGAGAGGCTCATGATGTACAAGGTCAATTATCCAGAAGATTATCATTCTCGAGAGACTTTAAATCTTCACTTCTTTCGACCGATTGTACAAGGTTTCCATGTTTAGGTTATATCGGAAGAGTTTTAACTTCTCACCACAAGCTAGCATCAATCTCGTCGTATCAATGTTCATTCAAACATTCGAATCTATGGTTCGCATGGCGACCCGTCAGATGAGAATTTCACAAAAAAAAAATCAGCTTTAATGTCGTAATTCTAGCTATTACCGGAGGTGATGATCAATAAGATAATGCCAACAATGATTTACCAACTCTCTGGACCGAATTCTATAGTGAGAGGGTGGTGGAGGGACTCACGTAGAATGACTCCCCAGTGAGGACGACGAAAGACGACGGCGAGGAAAAGGCGACCTCGATCCAATGTTCATCCTTAGTTTGAATTTCCAATCCGTTCACATGATTCTGGTGAAGTATGGTCACAAAGTTGGAGTCCCGATGGCACTTAACCCCGGGATTCTTGGACTCCTCGGTCCCAGGAGCTGCGTATCTCATGAGGCGCAAATTGTATCTGGCCGACTTGGCTAGCGAATCCATGTACTTTTCTACGCCCAAGCTTCCCAAAACCAGCTTCTTCACCAGTGATTCCAGCTCGAAAACCCTCGCAGCATACGTATTCATCGTCTCACTGCATGTTCATAAGAAAGCACACATCAAAACTGGCAGTTTCCATAGACAGAGGTGTGGATTCGCATCTTCATGTTGCGTGTTTTTATGTGTACGACGTTTCGTTTTAGGTTTTCTTCATGTATCAAAGTGATTGAAATTTCGAATTGGCGTCATTAGTGATCCATTTGATAAACATTAATCTCTTGACAATTCCCTAATGGGAACGGATAGTATGACCACCAGTAATAACAAAGAAATCAGTATTACCAAAATCTTGTGTTTCTCTCCGGCCACATGAGATCCGCTAATGTTTCTATCGAACCCGAGTTGGGGGCATAGCCCATTCCAAAAGCCTCATAGAGAGGCGCAACAGGATGATCTGCGGTGTAGCCTTGGTACTCCTTATCTGGGACGACGAACCGGCGCTTCACATCGGCCGGGAGCTTGACCAATTCCTCCAATTCTTGAAACACATCATTGTGAAGCTCCGGGGTAATCACATCGTACAAAGCTTCGAAGCAACCGAATTCTTCGAGGGCTCGTTGGACTTGACTTTGCAAGGAGTCCCATCGTCCCGTCCCCGGCTTCGAGCCAGCTAATTTGGACAGATCTATCAGGGGAAGCTTCAGTGTTGGAATAGGGCTCATGGTTAATGTCTTTGTTCTGAATACTTTCTTTCTTCGGGTGGTTCTCTGCTTGATTTATAGGGCTCGTGCATCCTCGTAGTAACCACTGTAGCAATTTTAAAGTTGAAAAATGAAGAGTCGATTATTTTCCTTCTTTCCCCTCTTTTTGTGGTTTAAACAAGAGTTGACTAATCAATGTAAGGTTTTTTTTTATTATAAATTTTTTGGCATATAGCTTTTGGATATTGGCATTTGAAAACAGAAAACCTACTTGCATTATTTAGTTTTCGGGACAAAATATAGTACTGAAAATTGGAAAATAATTCGAGTGATTGGATTGGTGATCTAACAGTGCGTCTACCTTATATAAGTGTAAACCTAGAACATTTTAAGGTTTGAGCTCTTAGATGTTTTGAAAAGCTTAAATCAAAAGTTAGTGGCCCATTTAGAGGGTTGCAGGGAACCGAAGAAAATACTTAGCTCGTGAAGTTCAATTTGAGGAGGATGGGGAATTTCATACTCATATGATGAAGAATAGACCAAAATAGAAGAGCCCCAAGTCTTTTTCAACTAGGGAAGACTGATGATTAAGAATCATTTTAAAGTGGTCAAGGTGTTGTTGTGCGGCGGGGCGACCCTGGGGCTAGTGGTCTGTAAATGATTAGGCGTGCTCGAATTTTGGTGTTCAAACCATGGCGATAAAAGTGTTCACATATACGTATGAACTGTGTTAGAATAGAACTGCATCGGAAAACCGATGTAGTTTTCTAGTGTGGTGTGGAGCAGTTAATACATCCAAGTTGATTTGTATTCCACCGGCTCAAATTTTTAAGTCAAAATGGGTCCAATTGGATGAGTTGATGGGCTCAACTTGGCTCTCTCTTGATAATCTTTTCAGATAAAGGTATCAGACCTTCTGGCAAGGAAAATGACGCGCGAGAGAGAGACTTTGGTGAAGATGTATGCTGGCGAAGAAAGCAAGTAAAGGCATTGGAATTTGGCGACGAAAGCAAGTACAGAGGCAGGATTCCAATTGAATTCGGAGATGAGCTGGACGTTGGTGGACGGCGGCGTCTAAGTGAAGAAGCGGAGAAAGTGAGGAAGAATGGGATTGCAGCGATGGAACCAAGACAAAGAAAATTGGTGATACTCTCATCTCATGGCAGGAAGCACATGACAGTCAAACATTTGGTCCTGTTTTCATGAATGGCGTTGTTGGAAAGGCCATATATTGCCTAAGAACAGCTGTAGATCATGGCCCGGTGCAGAACAGGTGAGCTGCTCAAAACAGGATATGGCATGCAGCTCCCGTGTGGAAATGAAACCAGAACTTCACCAATTATCTCTTTAAGCAGTCAGTATGGTTTTGGTGATTATTCTCTGTTTTATTCATGCGCAGTTATTACAGCAAGCAGAAGGATTCGCCTGTCTTGGAAGTTGAATTGGATGTTCACGAGATGGCGAGGAATCACAAAGCATGAAAAGTGGCTGACTAAGGTCAATTTGAGGAGGATAGGGTACTGGTGGCCACGGGCCGATTACGGTTCCTAAAAATCTGGAACCGGCTCATAGTCGTTGGGCTGCGGCGGCTGCCCAATGGCTAAAAAATAAAATAAAAATAAAATTCGGGAAAGAGCCGTTCGGCTCTTTCCTAACCGGTTGACCGTTGCAAGCAATGGCTTCCCCCTTTTTATTTTATTTTTTATTTTTTTCTTAATTTTTTAAAACTATTCTAAATCTTTATAAATACCCTTTTCCATCTTTCATTTTTTCTCACAATTTCTTTCAAATCCTCTCAATTCTCTCAAATTCTTTGAAGTCGCTCAAATCTCTCAATTCTTTTAATCCCGGTTCAATTCTTTCAAAAAATGACAAGTGAAAATAGAGTCGATGATAAGGGAAAGAGCCCTATTCAAATGGGGGAATTCGATTATTCTCGTAATATAATCCTTGTGATTTTGCATATTGGGTAGATGGGAATGATAATATCAACGTTATTCCCAACATCGAGCACGTCCCAACGCAAGAAAGTCTTCATCCTAGTACCGGTGTCGAAAAAATATCAATAACAAAGGAGCCGGAACGGGAGGGTACATCCAACATATGAGAACACTTCATGAAGGAACATTTAGGTGAAAACAAGTATCGGGTTAAATGTAAATATTGTGGGGCAACATACAAATTTACAAGTGGAGGCGATTATGGAACATTTAAACCGCATCTCAAGTCGAAACATGCAATGTAAGTGGGAATCGACGCCAGACCAACAATAAATTTTTGGGTACGCTAATCCTAACACTTCTCCTTTATTTCGTTACAATGAAAAAATTTATAAAAAAGAATTAGCTAGATTTTTTGCCATTGAACATTTACAATTTAATTTTGGTGAAAATTTTGGTTTTAATTATTTTGTAAACACTTTATGTACTCCACAAGCACAACATGTTCCGAGAAATACGCTTAAATGCCAACTTATTGGGCTTTATAAAAAAGAAAAAAAGACTTGAATTTTTTTTTATGGATTTTGATGGACGTGTGGATATAAATAGAGATATTTGGAGTGATTCTTGGCAAACTCATTCTTATATGGATATCACATGTCATTGGATAGGTGATGATTTGAACATTAAAAAAGAGTTATTGCATTTCGAGTTTTTTTTTATGATAGACATACGGCCAATAATATTTATAGAGTAATTAGGCAAGTTTTAGAAGAATACGATTTGATTAATAAAATTTTTTCGAGTTGATTTTGATAATGCCGCGGTAAATACCGCTTCCATTCCCGATTTAGAAAAGATTTATGAACCCGCTTTTAGAGAATAATTTTTTACATTAGATATGTTTGCCATGTTTTAAATTTAGGTGTACAAGATGGTTTACAAACTCTTGATACTATTCTCTCGCCCAATAAAGAGAAGCAATTCAATTTTTATGGAAACATCCCCAAACTATGAGAGAATGGGGCAGATTTTGTAAAGCAAATAAAAGATAACCAAAAATATTTCCAAAAGATATTCCGACTTGTTGGAATTCTAATTACAAGTTGCTTAATCAACATTTTGTATAAAAAGATTTATTATGTACGTTTATTTCGAATAATGTTTCTAAAATTAATTTATTCCATTAGAGTGGGATATTTGCAATTTTTTTTAGATTTTTTAAAAGTGTCTAAAGATGCAACATATACTTTATCCGGTGTTTATTATTCTACCACACATTTATTTTTAATAGAGTGTGCTAATATTATTGGTATTTTTGAAGAATATGAAAAAGATGATCAATTAGCTCCAACTAGTTTAGCAATGCGAACAAAATGGCTACATTATTATACCGACATTCCTCTTATTTATTTGGTTGCTTTTGTTTTCGATCCACATATCAAATTAGATGGTTTAGGTGATTATCCGAATATGTATTATGTATGTTTACATTTGAATGCAACGATGAATGTTAGAGCTATATAAATAGCGGTTAAAGACGCAATAATAAAATTGTATAATGAATTTTGTAGTATGTATAATTTAGTAGGTAATAGTGGATCTTCTCAACATAGTGACATACACAGCAGGGACCTAGGTAGAATTAGTAAAGGTTACAAAATGCTGATGAGTAGGCAAAAAAAATAAAAGGGAGCAACAGGTAATATTTTTGAAATAGAGACCTATTTAACCATTTTTTTTAGTTTGATGATTCCGAAGGCGGCACAGATTACAAAATTCTAGAGTGGTGGAAGAGGCATTCAACCCGATTCCCAATTTTTACTCTCATCGCAAGACAGGTTTTAGTAACCCCTTATTCAACGATTGCGGTTGAACAAGCATTTAGCGCTGGAGGCAATATTTTGGATGACCGATGTTCAAGATTACATCTAGATTCGGTGGAGGCTCAAGCTTATATCGATGATTGGACAAAGTCTAAATTTCGACAATAAGAGATGGATTGCAATAATGAAGCCGATTTCTTCGATGATGATGGAGATACCACAGCCATGGGTATCGGAACGAATAGTGATAATTGACGATGAGGTAAGTTGGGGTTATCAAAGGTAAAAGAACTACATGGGTTTTGATTGTTCTATCCCCAAGAAGATATATAGACGCTTAATGATAATTCATTAAGTTCAAGCTCCTTCCCCTCCCCCTTCCCCCCAAATTTGATTACAATTTATTTTTGATAATTTATTATTTCATAATTTTATAATTTGTTATTTTTTTATTTCATAATTCATTATTTAAAAACTAAATTTAAAATCGGAACCCAGAATCGGCAGTTCCATTTTAGATTTTGGGCCGAGTCCGGCCCTTGAATCGGCCCGGAACCGCCGGTTCAAAATCGAAATTGAACCGCCCTTAAGGTTCCGGTTCCGATTCACAAGTGGCCACGAACCGGAATCGGCCGGATCCAAACCGTAGCCACCACTAGGATTGGGAATTTCATACTCATATGATGAAGAATATACCAAAATTGAAGAGCCCCAAGTTTTTTTCAACTAGGGAAGATTGATGATTAAGAATCATTTTAAAGTGGTCAAGGTCTTTGTTGTGCACTGGGGCAACCAGGGACTAGTGGTCTATGAATGATCGGGCGTGCTCGATTTTTGGTGTCCATCTCGATTTGTTGGGACTTATTGTTCAAACTTCATGGTGATAGAAGTGTTGACATACACATGTCAACCGTGTTAGAATAGAACCATATCGAAAAACCGATGTAGTTTTTACGGTGTAATGTGGAGCGGTTAATACATTCAAGTTGACTCGTATCCCATCGGCTCAAATTTTTAAGTAAAAATGAGTCCAACTGGAGGAGCTGATGGGCTCAACTTGGCTCTCTCTTAATAATCTCTTCAAGTAAAGGTATCGGACCTTCTAGCAAGGAAAATGATGCGCAAGAGAGAGACTTTGGTGAAGATGTTTGCTGACAAGATGGCGAGGAATCACTAAATGCATAAATGACAATATAATTAAGGACGCGAGTAATAGCCATTCTATTTTTCTATTCCCGAGAACATGTTTGGAACATAAATATGTTTGGTGAAATAATTTTTTTATTTCTGAAATAGAAATAGAAATAAAAATAAGAATTCTTCTTATCTGTTTGGTCCGCCGTCCGTTGACCGAGGCCCGATTGCTAACAACCATAGAAATTTCATGCCGCTACCAAACGAATTTCCGATCCAACAAGAGAAATTTTGTAAAAATCTCCCCAAGAAAATCTCGAGTCAAATATGGTCTCTTTTACTATTTTCGTTCCTATTCATCAAGTAGCTATAGTTAAAAAAGAAAAAGAAAAAGAAAAAGAAAGACGTCGCAGGCATCGCCAGATTAGCCTAATGGGATGTGTGTGGAATCGGATGGCCGTGGATTTATCGAAAATGGATTGAAGTGGGCAAAATGTCAACTTTCTATCGAGTCCCAGATTGAGTGTCGTGCAACTTGGTTTGCAGAATGCTTTTGCTGCTAAAGATGAGATCTTATCCGAGTTACAATAGAACAAGCTAACATGGGAAGCACGGAAAAGCCTTTGCAGTGGTAGTTGTGCCAATCCCAAAAGCAAACTCAAGTGGAATTGGGCTTGTAATCAAAATTCCAAGGGCTAGCATATGCTTGCGTTTCCAAAATATTTTAGACATAAAACTGGTAGATATACTTAGGTTGATTCTCTATAATATTTTCCTATATTAGAGATAATTGAAATATTTATATTAATTTTCTGCATCCCCAAAGATTGCGCGTATGTCCTTTCATTTTGCGTGTCTTAATTGATATATTACCTTAGATAGTGATATTATAAAGCCTATAAATAGGCTAGTGTAATGTTCATTATGATATATTAAATGATAAAGAAAATTCATCAATTCTTGTCTTTCGGTTTATCTTTCTCAACAAATTGTAAGCTCTCGAAACCAAGCATTATGAAAGATCGGTCGGAAGGGATTATTTGCCTCATCCGACACAATTAACGCGAAATAAGCCGTATAAGAAAAACGACTCCACCACTTCAAAAGATGCATCATTGAGGATCAAAACGTGCAGTCAAATGGGCATGCATACACATCACACTAAGATTCATGTATTCACGTGATCACGCAACGTATCATCACAAGACACTTCACCACATAATAGACGTCATTACATGGCATGTCGTAACATGAAACTGCACGTCAGAAAATTCAAATTTTTGTATTTTAGAAAGATTTAAAAAAATTATCCATGTCGTGTCGGTCGACGCTAACTAGACCGCCACGTTAGCGGTTGCCGGCCAAAATTGGTCAGCAGGACTAAATTGAAAAATCATCACAAGATTTAGGAATAAATTGGCACAATTGAAAGGTTTTACGACTTAATTGACAAATCGTCAAAAGGTTTAGAACTGAATTGGTACAAGCGCAACAGGTTCAAGAAGAATGATATACACACTTTGACCAATTAAAAGATTTACTTATTCCATTCCATTTCTTTTTTATTTTATTTTATTCATTGAGTTTTACCTAACTCTCGTTGATTTGAGCTTGTGCCGTCGGGTTCTAACTCTGAATCATCCTTAAGTCTATTCCATGTGTTTTTGTAGACTGTAATAGTCTGATCAACAATTCTAGGACCATGCGACTTCGCATTTTTGGCATATTCAAGGCAACACATGGCTTCTTAGACATATTTGATTTTCATATTCGTGCGAACACACAACATATCATCACAAGAGACTTTCCTGCAGAATCTATGTCATCATATTATACATCGGCACACGATATGACACGATCTCACGTTACACGAAACGTCGCCACTCGGCACATATCCTCACATGATAAGTTACATTATGCTAGACAAACACTCGTACTAACAAACAATGAGGCCCCAATATGGTATGAGTAGTAGTGATCACCAATAGCTTCTTTCCACTAATGAAAGCAGAGATGTTCATTAGAAATAGGGAAAAAATCACCAAAAACCCTAAATTATGTCGGCGTAACACATTTACCTTCAACTTTTTTTGCGACATAGAAAACCCCAAACTATCCACGTTGTGACACATCTACCCTACGTTCCAGCTCTGTCTAAAATCACTATTAAAATGCTGACGTGGATTCGCCGTGGTAATTTTTTGTGACAAGTAAATTTGATGTGGCGTCACATTGGAAAAAAAAATAAAAAATAAAAAAACAAAAATTTTCACTGTTCATCGTCTTCTCTAGCACTTCGCAACTACTGTTCATGGCATCAAGAATTACATCCGTAGCTTCGAGCAGCCTGGGCTGAACGCAATCGTCCCCGAAATCGTCCATTCCCTTAGCCGTCTCGGTAGCAACGACGACCTTCTCGGACGAATCGGGAGGTACTTGATTCTTTCCTTGTTGTTTGCTCAATCGCGTTCGGCCCGAAAGTCCGCCTTTTCGGGCCCTTCATCCTCCGACATCTCATCATCATCCTCCTTGTACAAATTCATCCCACCATCTTTCTTAGAGTAGTACTCCTCGAACAATTGAAGACAAAGTAGTGTCCACATCATCCTTATGGGCCTCACGCTCGTCCCCGCACAGCGAATCGAGCTTCTCGAACTTTCCCTCTCCGCGATCGAGACCGAACTTGCTCGACTTTGGCTCCGGGCGAGAGAGAAAACGCTGGCTGCGGAGATCTTTTGATGAAAACGTGAGAGGAGTCGTCGCCGACGTCGGGGAGGAGATTTCAACTCGGGAGTTTCTAGCAAGGATCGGGACGAGCTTCTTCAAGTCGTGGGGTGATTCCTCCCCCCATGCCCACATTCCTCCTTGGCCCTCCCTCCCTCCTCCTTTGCTTTCCCAAATTTGTTGATCAGCTTGCGGCGCCATACCCGGATCCGAATCAACTAGAGCTTGAGCTTGAGCGTCAATGTTAATCCTCAAGCCAAGCTTTGAGGCCGAGCGGCAGCCTTCAAACCTTGCACCTTTTGATTTCTTCTTATCAAAAGACAAGAAGGCTATGAGGAGGGCTGAGAAAGAGAGGCTCAAAGAGGAGGAGGCAGCAGATGAGGAGCGGAAGAAATTGAAAAAGGAGGCGGTGAAGAAGAAGGTCAAGCTTCGAAGCCTCCATGGCCTCTGAAGCTCGAAACTTGGCTCGACGGTCTCACCTCGATCTTCAAAGCTAATGGATGGTCGAGCAAACACCTACGAGAGCCATCGGAGGTCAAGGTAGCAGTGGGAAGCAAAGCAAAAGTGCAGAGGAGTTTGGCCTAGAGAAGATGAATGCATGCATGAACAGTGTGTACGTGAAGCGCTAGAGAAGACGATGAATAGTGCAAGTTTTTTCTTTTTTTTAGTTTCTATTTTTTTTTCAATGTAGCGCCACATCGGATCCACTTGTCACTAAAAATGCCACAGCAGATCCACGACAACATTTTAATGGTGATTTTAGACGGAGTTGAAAACGTAGGGTAGATGTGTCACAACATGGATAGTTTAGGGTTTTTTGTGTCGCAAAAAAAAAGTTGAGGGTAAATATGTCACGTCGGGCATAATTTGGGGTTTTTGGTGGTTTTTTCCTTAGAAATAATAGTAGTTAAACATGTTTTCAAACACCACAATAGCCAATAGGCCTTGAGAGTCGACTCGGCCTCGAAGCCTTACCCGGTTCGTAGAATCGGAGCGGACCAAGTTCCTCGAAAGGCTTGAAGAGCAAAGAGTGTTGCTTGTCCACCAGCTCCGGCGGGCACTGGATCATCCCTCCTAAGGACGAGAATGAGGTAGTCGAATATCTCATCTCGTTCCCAGTCATTAGGGATGTCAAAAAAACCCGTGCCGGCTCGATCCGACCCGGTTCGGCTAGAAAATTCATCTAATTTTCGGGCCTTTTGCCCCGGTCTTGGTACTGTTCATCGGACCGGGTCGGGCTAAGCCGAGGTAGGTACTTGTTTAGTTTCGGGCCGAGCCGAGACCCAGCCCATTGACACCCCTACTAGTCATCATCACCCGGTGTCCGGCGCAGTGCACTCAGCCATTGCTCCATGCCCGACCAAACAAGATACTTTTAGGTTGACATTATTTTGTTGGGTGAAGAATATCGAAGTGCCATAAATTTTGTACGACGCTCACTTGAGTATCTGTTGACACCTAAATTTGGATTTTTCTTAAATCATTTATCTTGCATAAAAAATCAGGAATTAAATTTTAGTTCCTACAAAAAATAATTAACTTAGTTTTCATATTTATTTTAGCATATATTGCATTCACATTTTCATCGGATTGGCGGTGGATGGACTTAATTCAAGGTTTTGAACTTAATTGAATTATCTGAATTGATCTTGTGCCGAAATTTTAAGGAATATGGGCTGATTTAAACTTAAATAAGTGTGATTAAGTCTTTCGAGGCTTAATTAAAAAGGTCTTGTGATTCAGGGTCTATTTCACAAAGAGTTATAAGTTAGAGCCCTTAACTTGACCTAATTTTTCCCTATACAAGGATCCTTATGCTTCACAAAGGTGGGGGGCCAAAAAAATTCCACATACGGCAGATTTGGGAACTCCCTCATTAGTCTCTCAGAGGAGAATTCATTGAGACACGGCCACGAAAGAGAGGTCTTACGATGGTCCACATCCATCGTCTAGAGGAAAAAAGAAAATAGCTGAACAGAGAGGGAGCAGGTTCTGGAGGAAGGGGTGGACTCTTTTCTTTCGTTGACTACCAAGTTATTTGCAGCTATTCCACTAGATCCAGTCGCTCTCAACAATCTCCAACCGCTGCCCATGCCGTGCGACTTCTCACCTTGGACGTTACGAGTCAAAGTGGTTCCCTGACGACATCGACAGTCCCGTTGCCGCACAACCAGATCGGCCTGGTCACCGAACACCACCATCGACGGCCGCGCGCTAGCCATCCCCACAAGTTCATTGGCACGTGATCCGTTTCTTGAGGCGGCCCACCATCGTAAACTTGCCGCAAAGCAAATCATGAACCAACCTGTGAAACCAATCTTTGACAATTCTTCATGAATATATTATCTTTTAATCCCACTGACTTATTTTCCTTTGCTAGGATTCATGCAAGAAGTCATCCATGTACTAGTATGCTCCCCGGACGTTTTCCTTTTCATGAGAGGCATTAGACATAGAGATCAGCAATATTGGTGATTTGTGAAACCACCCCCTCGGCCTTGCGATACTGACAACATAGCTAGTTCTCTCGGCGTTTCGCTCATTGGACCAACGAGCCGTTAGTCTGTTGTTCATGTGTTCTTGAATTTTGCAGATTCTTTGGTTAGAAGCAAAGTTAAGACGGTGGTCAAAGAAAGAACAGATTCTTGATCATTCTAATTTCACCATCTTCTGATCAAGATAGTCAAATTTATGAGTCTTTGACCATTCTTTATTCGTTGACCACAAATACTTTTTGCTAGCATCCAGAATTTTGTCCACAGCTACTTTGAGGCCACCGCAAGCAAATCAGCGAGCCAATCACAAGTCCAGCATGTGAGCCCCGAGCTGTGTCCCAGACTTGCACGATCTTCCCCCTGAGCCGGTCCAATCGTCAAGCTAGGGCGTCAAGTTTGGCGTTAGTTCGAACTTGGAAAGCAATTTTCGCAAGATAAGGTAAAGTTTCCTATCTTGAATTTTGAATATTCACTTGCCGATTTTGCATAAACTGCGGATTGAATTGCATTGATTCATGTTTTAGATATGATTTTATAAAAAGGACCTAAATCCTAATTTAGGTAACATTTATGTTAAGGTGGACATATCTTACCCGGCGCCTTTCGGGTACGGCCCTCCATCTTAATAAAGACGGGAAGTTAGCTAATCTGATCTATTGCCGTTTAGATTCGATTCGCTATCTTCATCAGCATATTTAAGATTTTGGGTATTTTAATTTTCAAAAAATTGAAAAGTGGATATTCATGATCTTGTTTTATGGTTTATTCGATTGTTTGAGATTTGTGGATATTCCGATCATATCTATCTTGTTTGGATTCCTAATCCGTGTAAACTTTCTAAAATATTTAGTAAGATACGGCTTCATAAAAGTCTTATCTAATTAAATTTTTAGAAAGATAAGCTTTTTAGAAGCTTTATCTTATCAATTTTATTTGGAATGAAATCAAGATAGCAGTTTATTCATACTTATCTCACGTGGCCGAAAATTGCAAAAGGAAAGAGTATATCTCGTGCTATCTTGCATCATGTCATGCATATTTCGGATATCATGCATATCTTATATCATCTCACATATCTCATTGCATATTTTACACATCTTGCATATCTCTCGTCGTGTATCCATATCTTGCATATCCCACGCGTATCATATCTTTTGCATCATCATATTTTCTCAAAAATATCATCTGAACATCTTCACACATGATTTTCGAGAATCCATATCATGCATATTATTCATGTCCGCATTATCATATTTTTTCTTATCTCTTATTTTCATATCATGTTTTCAAATATCACGCATCTTGCACACCATATTTTTTTTCTAAAAATTACATATTCATGCATCGTCATTTTTAGAAAAATCACATGTTGCATAACATTATCTGTCGTGTCATATATGCTTGTCTCTATGCCATGTCATGCTATGTTATGCGATGTTTCATGTTTAGCTTCTTTGCATTTTAGTCTAATCCGGCCAATTTGCATGTTTTGTTCATTTGCTATTTCGATTGCTTGCATGTTAGAATGAATTATCACCCATGATTTTTTCTTGAATAAATCGTCATTGCATATAGGTCATATATCATCCGGCATGTTTTAAGTTGGTTATTTAATTTTGCATATAGGTTAACGTAATATTAAATTTGCATGTCTTGCATTGCATCCCTTTATTTAGTCAACTATTCATGTTATTGCATTTGTTTTTGTTCATTCATGTATTCATTGTCATTCATGCATTGCATCTAAGAAAGTGAAAACATAAAAACACCTTGTTCGAGCTTAGAGTGAATTCAATCAATCTTGAGTTGCCAAATTTAGGATATGTCATGGAATTTAAGGTACCGAAAGGGCATTAGTTTTAATTAAATAGCGTAACCAAGTCCCCCGAATCCTTAAACTTTGGTTCGTAGGAATAAAAATTGTCACGCCCCGCACCTAGCGGGCGCGCCAACATCCCTTCTCGGTCGTTAAGTTGTGACGTCTTATGACGCGTCACCGACCCATTAGTTTTATATTTTAATTAAGCGCATGCGGAACGTTCTATTTCCCCGGACAATATTAAAAACAATAGGGATAGAATAGTAGGCAATCAAGTCAATCAACATATGAAAAAAAATTATTTTATTTATTTATATCGTTAACCCCGGGAAATACGTTTATACAAGCCCTACCTCGGGGCCACTTCCTAACCACACAAAAGATGACAGTTCGTGGTCCGGATTAACACTACCCAAGCTACTCCAAAAAGAGACCAACATCCACGTCCTCATCTTCGCTACTCCATAGTTAAGGACCCGAAAAATGGTTAATAACAACGGGTAAGATATAAAATCTCCGTGAGTCAACGCCTAAGTCGAGTAGGGCGTTGATTCGCTCAGACGGCCTAAACATACGGGTCAACCGTCGATAATAGATCAATAGCGTGCGATTAGCGCTACGCTTTAACTGTCACGAGGATTAGACACATCCCAATAGTCAAACCTTAATCACATGATTCAACTACCAAACTCGGCATACTTTCATATTCAAACATTCTTGAGGATTTTTGATTTATATAATTAATTATATAAATCAATTTATTTGGCTGTTCCCAACGTTGACATCACAATTCAAGCATAGAACACTCAAAGATGAGTATTAAAACTACACAATAATATTAATAAAATAATACTTCAATAGCTTATCGTCGGACCTTGATAGCTCATCGCTCAAACCCCGATAACTTATTGTCCAAACCTCGATAGCTTATCATCAAAATCGATAGCTTATCAACCAAAGTCAACTAACCTAACCATGGTTAACAAAAAGTAACTATGGTTAATATAAAGTAACTATAGTTAACGAAAAGTAACTACGGTTAACTAAAAGTAACTACGGTTACTTTAACTAACCAGGGTTAACTAACCCAACCGCAGTCAACTAACCCAACCGTGGTCAATTAACTTAATCCAATCACCATTAACTAAACTAACCCACAATTAACATAAATTAATCTATCCCTAAACGTAATTAACGACCTAATCGGAGATTAGGGGTTAACTCACTCGATTTCGAATCCGGAAGCACCGGCGCCTCGGCGGCGGGGAGGGCTACGGGTGGCTTGGTCTGAAATCAACACGGAACCACCGTGGACCACCGAACAGCAGCTACACAGACCCGGTTGTGCTGCTTGTTGCTTGACGGAGCTCAAATCGAAGCAAGAACGGACCGGATCTCACCAACCAGCCTCTGTTCTGCTCAAACCCACGAAATTTACAGGGTTTCTTCGACAATAAGCCCCCAGATTCAAGTACCCCTTGATCTTACGGTCACGTAGGAGAAAACGGAGCTCAATTTGCCCTCTGGATGAGCTCAAACGAACGATTTCCTCCCGGGCGCGCGCAGAAATCCGAGAAGACGGGCTCTCGGGATGGGGGAATATTTCTCACGAAAATGGAAGAGAGAAATGAGAGGGTCATGGCCAACTTGGGGAAGAAGAAAAGGTGGGGCCCACCGATCCATTCCCCATCAATGAATTTTGTCTTTTATGAATAATATCCAGGGGCAATTTGGTAATTTCACAACCATGATTTGGTCGGGCTAGCTCGGGCGCGAATGGTCTCAATACTTTAGTTCGATTGTCCGGACTTGATTTTCTCCGACCGATTCTTCTGGATTATCCAAATCCCTTTTCGGATCAATTACAATTGTATCCAACCATTGTCCCTTAAGTCTAAAAAAATCTCATCTCATTCATCGACCGAAATTCAAGATTAACATCCATCGAATTTATTTTCTTACACATCTCAAAATTTTAGGATGTCACAATCTCCCTCCTTAGAAAATTTCGTCCCCGAAATTTGGCATTTAAACTCTTTTCTTATCAAATATAAAACCCTTAGGGTCATCATTTCACTAAACTAGGGGGCCTTACTACGCTTTTGCTGCGCACTTTGATTACTTATTTTTCTTAATTGCCATATTTCGTAATCTTAACCTCATTCCGGGTCATCACCGACCTTAGTAACTCATAGATTCGGTTGGCAAACCACAATATGTCATACACTCAAAATTTGCCATTACGAACCATTCACGTTCGTTTCTACAACTCTTTGATCAACAAGCTTGCCCGTGGTTCCGTTGGTTACGTCTTCGTACAAAACACAATTTCAAACAAGTCCGACGCAATCATCGGATCTCCGGAAATCAACCTCCGGGCATTCCGTGATGCAATCTAGACCTCTGCGCAGATACATCACCGCAGCACATATAAACAACACATCCCTTACATAGACGGGATCTTCTCCGGCAACAACCTCGGAGGCATCACAAAGACTTTCACCAACTTCCCACGGCATGCCTAAGCATTTCCACATCCTTGTCCATGATACTTCAATTCACTCATTGTTCTTTCATTCACCACTATGATCTTAGAGATGCAATGCTATGAATTTTCAAAATAAATATTTTTCACTTTGACAATCAACTTTAATGCAATGTATCTTTTAATAAAGTTAGACTTAGCACAACGCCTGGACCCACTTTTCAATGATTAACTTGGTTCATTCCCGCTTCCAACGCCATCCTAGAAGCACTGCTAGGAGCCTCTCTTTGTCCGGGCCTTCTTGCCCCGGCGATCACCCCCGCCCTCATCGGATCGGGTTGTTACAGGACATCTCCAAGTCGGGCACCTACTAAGAAGGTCCCGTTCGACATGTCCCATACCACATCTCATTACGGTTTGTAGGCATCCCGCATACCTTGTCCCATACCAAGCGACGATTTATCAAGTCCGACAAAATAATGATATGCTCATGCATGCACGTTTCTCAATTTTTGTTTTAATGCAATTAACACGTGCAATGCATGATCGTCCTCACTACTACTCATCCCACAATACTTATTTCCACATCAATCTTTATCAATCGAAACTTTATAATTCCACAAGCAACCATCACATCTCAAAGATCAATTGCCTAAGATCGATCTATAACCTCATGTTCGATCATTGATGCCTAGGATCACACTCATATAGTCCAATTGGCCCTTTGTTTATAAGCAATTCACTAAACCTCACGCACATTTATTAGCTCAAATCCACGCTTAAAACTTCCCAATTTTCATTCTCTTCCGTACGAATCTCAATCATATCACCACTTAGGATCATTAATGACAATCGATAGCAAAATCATTAGAATATAACACAAGTTCAAGCCTATAATCCTTGAGATTCAGTGGCACTACTTGATCCTTAATCTCGGATTTCAGTCCATCCCGAAATCTTCTTACCCTATCCATAGGGTCCTTAACCATCCTTAGCGCAAACTTCGTCGGTTCGGCGATATGCAGCTTGGTTCCTCACTTGCTGCCCTAGTATATCTCCTAAGGCCTCCAACTCCCGTAAAATCTCGTCCATTCCAGGTTCCATTTGAGTTGCCCTTTCTCTAGGCACTCTTGTATTACGGTTGCTCAATTTGCGGTGAACCTTACGGAACCCCGATCGACCAAAATCGATACACCAAGAGAACTCAAGAACAAGAACCCAAAGGTCACTCAACAATCATAAGCACGGGGTTTGATCCTACTAACTATCCCAATTCCCAGCGCACCTTATCATTCCAAGCCATAACCAAATGGTTCAGCTGACTTTGCTCGATACCACTTAAACGGGGATGTCACGCCCGCACGGCCGGGGCGCCAACATCCCTTCTGGTTGTTAAGTTGTGACGTCCGAGGATGCGTCACCGACCCATTATTTTTATATTTTAATTAAGCGCATGCGGAACGTTCTATTTCCCCTGCACAATATTAAAAACAAGTAGGGATAGTAAAGTAGGCAATCAAGTCAATCAACATATGAAAAAAAATTATTTTATTTATTTATATCGTTAACCCCGGGAAATACGTTTATACAAGCCCTACCTCGGGGCCACTTCCTAACCACACAAAAGATGCCGGTTCAGGGTCCGGATTAACACTACCCAAGCTACTCCAAAAAGAGACCAACATCCACGTCCTCCTGTTCGCTACTCCATAGTTAAGGACTTGAAAAATGGTTAATAACAACGGGTGCGATATAAAATCTCCGTGAGTCAACGCCTAAGTCCGAGTAGGGCGCCGATTCGCTCGGGACGGCCTAAACATACGGGTCAACTGTCGATAACAGATCAATAGCGTGCGATTAGCGCTACGCTTTAACATCACAGGATTAGACACATCCCAATAGTCAAACCTTAATCACATGATTCAACTACCAAACTCGGCATACTTTCATATTCAAACATTCTTGAGGATTTTCGATCAATATAATTAATTATATAAGCCAATTTATTTGGTCTGTTCCCAACGTTGACATCACAATTCAAGCATAGAACACTCAAAGATAAGTATTAAAACTACACAATAATATTAATAAAATAATACTTCAATAGCTTATCGTCGACCTTGATAGCTCATCGCCAAACCCCGATAACTTATCGTCCAAACCCCGATAACTTATCGTCAAAATTGATAGCTTATCAACCAAAGTTAACTAACCTAACCATGGTTAACAAAAAGTAACTATGGTTAACATAAAGTAACTATAGTTAACGAAAAGTAACTACGGTTAGTAAAAAGTAACTACGGTTAACTAAAAGTAACTACGGTTACTTTAACTAACCAGGGTTAACTAACCCAACCGCAATCAACTAACCCAACCGTGGTCAATTAACTTAATCCAATCACCATTAACTAAACTAACCCACAATTAACATAAATTAATCTATCCCTAAACGTAATTAACGACCTAATCGGAGATTAGGGATTAACTCACTCGATTTCGAATCCGGAAGCACCGGGCGCCTCGGCGGCGGGGAGGGCTACGCGTGGCTTGGTCTGAAATCAACACGGAACCACCATGGACCACCGAATAGCAGCTACACAGACCCGGTTGTGCTGCTGTTGCTTGACGGAGCTCAAATCGAAGCAAGAACGGACCGGATCTCACCAACCAGCCTCTGTTCTGCTCAAAACCACGAAATTTACAGGGTTTCTTCGACAATCAGCCCCCATATTCAAGGAACCCTTGATCTTACGGTCACGTAGGAGAAAACGGAGCTCAATTTGCCCTCTGGATGAGCTCAAACGAGAGATTTCCTCCCGGCGCGCGCAGAAATCCGAGAAGACGGGCTCTCGGGATGGGGGAATATTTCTCACGAAAATGGAAGAGAGAAATGAGAGGGTCATGGCCAACTTGGGGAAGAAGAAAAGGTGGGGCCCATCGGTCAATTCCCCATCAATGAATTTTGTCTTTTATGAATAATATCCAGGGGCAATTTGGTAATTTCACAACCATGGTTTGGTCGGGGCTAGCTCGGGCGCGAATGGTCTCGATACTTTAGTTCGATTTGCCTGGACTTGATTTTCTCGACCGATTCTACTTGGATTATCCAAATCCCTTTTCGGATCAATTACAATTGCGTCCAACCATTGTCCCTTAAGTCTAAAAAAATCTCATCTCATTCATCGACCGAAATTCGAGATTAACATCCATCGAATTTATTTTCTTACACATCTCAAAATTTCAGGATGTCACAAAAATAGTCCTCCCGTTATTTTTATTTGGGTTTCTAACCAACCTACTTAAAATGGTTAGTGGCGACTCCAAAGTTAAAATCATTATAATTAACCAAAGTTGCGATTTGGTAGGGCTTGGGAGAGTCCGTATTAGGTTAGTCTTTAAAATTGACTCGATAATCCATTCACTAAAAATGAACTTTTAGGTCATGATAGTATCATAATTTTTTTTTTGCTCACTTAAGTGCTACGTCGGAGTACAATCGACCATTTGAGTGCCATTTCCGGCAAATCGACCTATGTGGATTTTTTACTTAGTATTTCATATCCGAAGTAGAATTTTTGTAATAAACTAAAGCGCTACGTGGGTTTTTACTATTATACTATTAATATTATTGATAATTTTCATTTTTCTTTTCTTTTTCTAGCCGACATTGAAGTCCTTGCCTAGATTGGGCGAGGGACGCAAATGCCTTGGGTGAGGGCTTCGTCGATGGCACTTAAGTAATCAATTTTCCAAATATGTGGAACTTAAGTGAGTGGAAAAAAGTTATAGCACTCAAGTGAACGCGTACGAAAGTTATGGCATTCTTACTTTCTTACACCTTACTTTTATTTCAAATCTAACTATGTCAAGGTTTTCCACCAAAAATAACTATGTCAAGGGGAAGATTGTGATGGAAATGTTAAATGACTCCTTTCTTTTCATGAGCTATGACAAAAGTAGTGCCACTTAAAGCAAGAATTATTACATCGTCTCATTTCATATCTCGATTAACTAGACAAATACCAAAAAAAAAAAAAATGGTCGATTCATATACATTTTTTGTGAGTCCTAATGCAATTTCAATATGAAACATGTCGAAATATAATTTGGTTAGTATAATAGACGAGTTTACATAACCAGCACTTGGTGCCTAGTCTTCGTTAAATTTAATCTGCATGTAATTGTACCTACCTCCAAACTAAAAGTTATCGTGTAAACTTAACCCTTGATCGAGCCAATCTTAGTCTAGAAGAACGCGAAACGTACACAAGCTATGTCCACTGTGACATGAATTCAAGAGAAGGGAAAAAGCAAACTCATCCGATTTGAATCACATGCCTTGGCATGAGGGAAGGGAAAGACACTCAATAGAAATGGCTCCCCAACCATGACTATGGAGGTGGAAGGCGAATGTTCCACTTGAATCCACTTTCCATCCTTTGTTAGCACCTCCAACCCCGTTCACGTGATTTTGTTGAATTGTTGTGATGAAGTCCTTGTCGCAGCGCTCACATGCCCCGGACTGAGTCTCCTGAGTCATCAGAGCTTCGTATCTCATGAATCGGATCGAGTCCTTCAGGGAGTCGGCATGCGTATCCAGATATTTCGCCACGCCAAAACTTCGAAACACCATCTTGGTGATCACTGCTTCCAACTTGGAGAGCCTCTTTGCATACGAATTCATTGTTTCGCTGCATACATATTTGATTATATTCATGAAAGGCACAGTCATTGTTTCCAGAAAATTAAGCTTATAAAGATAGAATACATGCCTTGGTGAACACAACATTCTCAAAATCAACGTCGAAAGAACCACACAATCAAGATTTTCTTGCCACAAGTTGATCAGGCCAAATGTTTGCATTGAAATAGTTATGTAATTTCAAAATACAACGTGCAGCAATAATGAGGCTGAGGCCGCCTTGTGGACTACCGGTTTCGGATAAAATAAACCTACCAAAACTTTGGATTTCCCTGAGGCCACATGAGACTGGCCAACTTCTCGATTCCTCCCGCATGCAGGACGCTGGAGATTCCGGTCCCTTCGTAGAGGGGCGATTGAGGTTGGTCCCCAAGGAAGCTGTCGAACAGCTTTTGGGGGTCGACGAAACTGCTCTTCGTCTCGGCCGGAACATTGAACAAATCTTCCAGTTGCTTGAAGACGTCGGCGTGAAGCTCAACACTGATCTTATCATATCAAGCCTCAAAACAACCGTAGTCTTCAAGTGCTTAGACGACCTCTTTCTGCACTGAATCCCAGTCAGCGCTTCCCGGCTTCATGTCATTTTTGCAGAAATCTACCAAGGGAAGCTTTGGAGGCGAGAGAGAATCCATATCGGCTTTTCCTTTTGTGTTACTTCTTTTTGTTTTTGTTTTTCGTGATGTCTTTTCATGTGCATGTGGAAGATTTTATAGAGGCCAATGAGGTTGCGTCCAAGACTTCTCGAATGTTTCTTTATGTTCCGTTGACGAATCCGTATCTAATAAGTGCATGACTCGGTAGATATATTTGATTCGTTCTCGGGAAGAAAAGTAATAATTGTCGCGACCTAAAATTAAGGTAATGGATTATTAGGTTAATATTAGGTTAATTATTTGACTAACCTAATTCGGACTCTCCCAAGCCCTATCAATCCGTAACTTAAGTTCAATTTCATGCAAAGATTCATCTTAGAGTCGCTATTAATCATTTTTTGGTAGGTTGATTAGAAACCTAAATAAAATAGCATGAGAACTATTTTATTTCTACGGATCAGATATTATGAGTTCGGAGACTTAGTTATAGTAATTTTTCAATTAATGCCCTTTCGCTATCAATTTTCATGGAAAAATCCTTGATTTGGTGATTTAGGGTTTTCTCTCATTAGGTGTAATGCTAATGCATTCAACATATATGAAATGGCAAAATATGCATGAATGACGAGCAAATAATGATATGCAAAATGATGACAAGCAAATGCATAACATGGCAAATACTAAACTATATGCTATGCAATGAGGATGATATCTTTGGTATGTTTTGTGAATTTTCGGATTCATGAAAAATAAAGATAAAAACTACCCTAAATGTGAAATAACATTCATTATAGTTTAAGAAATTGATTTCTCAAAGTTCCAACTTATGTTAAATGTTATTTTTGACATGAGAAGTATGAAAAAAATGTGATTTAATTTAAGAAAAAGGTGTTATCTTTTTTCGGATTTTTTAGGAATTTAATTAAAATGGAAAAACACAAAATTTGAACAAAAATAAATAATTATGCCCATAATACACCTTTAACTCCGAAAGTTCAGATTTAATGCACAACGTGCCCTTACATTAGGGCCGGAAAATGGATTGAATATAGAATTATCGTTACCCCTATATACATATGGAAAACCATGAAATTCTATCCTGGAATTATCAATCCGCCCCAAAAAATGGAGGGTTAGATGTACAATTCTCACATACATACGGCATGATTATACTTCAAAATAGAAGTCCAATTACATGCCTTAATGTGCGTATTCCGAAGGGACAAGGCACAATCGGGAGCATATATTATGGGCATGATTGTTTATTTAATCGCAAACTTTAACATGACATAAAAAATCAAACAATTACATAACTACACTAACACGAGATATGCAAAGACAATCAAATATGCGAAGGACTAAGACAATACAAGAATCACTCCACGCCATAGCAAATTCGGCAATCAAAGAGAAGATGCCAAAAATTCAGGAACAAATTAAATCATGTGCCAAAAATTCATGTTTTTAGCGATTCATCCAATTTGATCTTAAAAAAACATGTCAAATAATTTGCACTTTTGAAAAAAGATATTGTTCCAATTCCCAAGAATATGCATAGAATTCAACCAAGTTTATCAATCAAATCGAACTTCTAAAAAAATCAGAATATTTGTGCAAAAGTTTCAATTTTCGGTTCATTGCTTAATTTGTGAACCAAGTCGCCTATCAAATAACAAACAATTTTTGATATACTAAGTCGTAACGCGTTTCAAGCGACTTTAGGTTGCAGCATGGTGCTAAGCGACTAACAACATACATGGTTGATTGAAGGCGATACGACGAAGCAACATCTCAAAAGGTTTGAACTTTGAAAAAACAACAAAAGTTCTTTTTTTTTTTTTTTATCGAAAAAGGTTTTTACTTTTCAAATTTTAATTGCAAACCATATGAATTCAACAAAATATATGAGCACATGTATGTTTCCAATCAAACATTGCATATATTGCAACCAAAAAGTTAAAAAGATCTCACCTTTGTAGGAAAATTTCTGCACATGTGCCAATCGGAGTAAATCGCCCAAAAAACAGCACCTTTTAAGCTTATTTGGAGCCGAAATCGCACTTGAACAATAGGATACTCTAACACATGAACGTAGCTATGTTATGTTGAGAAAACCTTCTTTTTGAATATTTTGATTTTGACAAAACTATCCTTCTTTAGAAAAAATCTGGTTAATGCCAACAAATACTTTATTGTAGGAATGAACATGTGAACAAAAGATTATATTATTCCAAAGCCGATGATCGGACTTAAGGGGTAGTCGTTATGCATCCGTTTCGAGATAGTTAAAGTCTTTTATTAAGATGGAGGAAGATGTTACCTCCGAAGACTTGATCTCGATAAGTTTTATGTGAAGCGTCATCAAGGACTTTACTCGAAACTCGGAGTCACGGTTCTAGTCTATTTAGTTTCAAAGAGTTTCTACTTTTGAAGACTACGTCCGAATTATGTCCAGATTCTGCAATATCTTTTCGGACATATTCTAAAGACCTATGTTTGGCGGGTTTTCGATTTGACCGCTTTATTTATGGAAGTCTCGTAATCTTTGATTAATAGGATTATTTTCCAATCGGATCGGGATAATATCTTCGCATTGGATATTACCTTCCAAGAATAAGAATTGTTGAAAATTTAAATTAACTCTACTTATGGAAACTAAGGATTTAGTTACATGAGCGACTAGATCCGAAGGGTTCAGATTCTACTCCAACAAAGTATATCTTTCCAAACACGGTCTCATTCAATCACGATTGATGGCGTCCAATGTACGATTGAAGAGCGATCTTTTGAAGATCTGTCTAATGGCTAGTTTGGAGGTGAAGGAGTTTAAAAGGGAGATCTATAGTGACCAGACGAGAGTGATAAGAACTTATAATTCCAAAGTGATTGAGTTATTCGGGTTCACATTCTTGTTCTCGAGAGCTACAAGTCTTATCTTTGAGAGATTATATAAAAGTGATTGAGTGTGGTATCTCTTGTGACCTTTCAATGATTCATATAGTGAAATCCAGCCAATCGGCTACCCGGCGTGGAAGAGCGGATGTAGACTTGCTAAAGCCGAACCACTATAAATGCGTGCATTTTTTCCTTACTCTAAACTTTTCTTATTGTGTTTCGATATCCGCACGTCATATTCTGAATTTATAACTAAACTCTTTCGATTGTGTTCGAACTTGTTCAAATTTCCATTAAGTTTCAAAACTATTCGGAATCACCTATTCGCCCATCTCTAGGTAATATTGCTAGGTACAACAATTGATATCGAGCAAGTTGCTCATTGTCTTGAAGTGTCTTACTTTAGAGCTAACGATCTACTATGTTTAGCAACAATTTTTCAGGAGCATGTGATGCACACTTTGTCAATAAACTACCTTATTTTGACGAAAATGATTACAATATGTGGTGCAACAGAATGAAGTGATTCTTCAAGGCATCAAACGATCTAATGTGGGATGTTGTTGTCAATAGATTAGTTCCTACTTTGTCACGGCAACTCCTTCCACTGGAAATGAAACAAATAACAATACCAATACTACAAGCAACATTGTCGAGATGCTGAAAAAGCAAAAAGACAAGGACTCAATTCTAAAGATGTTTATGCACTTTTCTTCGTGCTATCCACCGCTTTATACGGTTGTGTTGCAAAAGAAGAATCAGCAAAAGCTATATGGGACAGACTTCATGTCACATGTCAAGAAATTAACAAAGTGAAAGAAACGAACCTTATCATTATGCTAAGTGATTATGAGGCTTTCAAGATAAAGTCCGATGAGTTAATTGCTTATATGATTGACAAGTTTCAAATATTAGCAAGTGGTCTTGCAAGGCAAGGTGCTTTGCTGTGGTTGAACCAATGCAAGTCGAAAGATTCTTCGAGGACTAACGGACGATTGGAATTACATCAAGCATTCCATATAGGAATGTCAAACAATCAGACCTTTATCCATTGATGAGCTCATTGGAACTTTACAATCATATGAGATAAAGCGAGCAAACAAAACGAGAGATTCAAAAGGTAAGAAATCAATTGCTTTAAAATCTGAAATTGACTATGAATTGATAGATTCGGAAGATGAAGAGCTTGCATTCATGGTGAAGAAATTCGGAAGGATGGCACAAAATGGTAGAAATTTCAAGGGAAAGAAATCATTTAAATAGTATGATCGAAATAGTCAAGTAGTGACAAACAAGAGAGCAAAGATATATTATGCTTTCATTGTAAGAAAGTTGGACATATCAAGCCGAAGTGTCCACTTCTAAAGAAGGACAAGATTAAGTACAAAAAATACAAGAAGGCATTGAAGGCAGAAACTCTAAGTGATTCTGAAGATAGTGAGGATGACTATGCAAACATATGCCTCACGGCATAGTCGATCTCGAGTTAGACTCGATTCAAATTTAGATATCAAGGTATGCTCTTCTGAAATACTAGATGAAGTTTCAGAATATATTGATGAATTATGCAAGAGTTACAAGAAGCTCTCAAAAAAGTTTCTAATTTGAAAAATGTAGTTTTCTCTTTAAAACAACAAGATTTTCCTCAAAAGGATAAGATTGATTTTCTACAAATGGAATTCCATCAAATCAAGGAAAATCATGATTTGATTTTGAAAGAAAATAATTCCTTGAAATCGAGGTAGAAAATATTTCGAAAAATTTTCTCACTATTAAAAAACCATGGAAAACATTATTTCCAAATAAGTTCCTTTCAATGACAAATCTGGTCTCGATTTCAAAAAGGAAAGCAATCTTAAAAGCAAATTTCTCGAAACAAGCAATAGAATTTTGCAAAAACCTTCCAAATCTACATATCGACAAAGCATTTTCATAAACAGTTTACAAAACCTTTTGTGAGAAAATTTTGCATAAATTATGGAGGTTCAATTCATATCGGAGATAACTATATGAATGTATGGAGACATGTTAATCGAAAGTTATCAACTGTGACTAACTCGGATGGACTCAAGAAGATCTGGGTACCAAAGAAATAGTGAGATACTATCAAATTACGGGTACCAAGGAAGAGAAAGGATAAATGGTTTTTGGATAGTGAGTGTTCAAGTCGTATGGCTGGTGATCCAGAAAAATTCATTCAATTATCGAAACACAATGGTAGAAGTGTGTCCTTTTGAGAAAACAACAAAGGAAAAGTAATTGGCGAAGGAACTGTGAGAGTTGAAAATGTAACAATCAATGACGTCTCATTAGTCAAAGGATTGAATTACAACTTGATCTCTCGTACGTCAACTATATGACTCTGGATATCAAATTTGTTTTTAAAATACAAAATGCTCGGGTATCGGTAAAGACAAGAAACAGAGTCTCACCGGGTCGACGTCATGGAAATATCTCGTCTTATGGATGTTGAATTTGAAGACATCAAGTATCTTATATCCATCAAAGATGAATCGAACTATGACACGTAAAGCTAGGCCATATCAGTATCAAGCATATATCAAAGTAATTTTCTAGGAAGTTGGTTCAAGGTTTACCACAAGTGAAAGTTGGATCGAGCTTGTACTCTAGGTAAATAGGTAATAAGTTCTTTTAAATCAATTAAACGTGCACTCGCACTGCTTCATATGGATATCTTTGGGCCAAACAGAACTCTAAGTCTTAGAGGTAAGAAAGACTATCTTGTTATCATTGATGGTTACTCAAAATTTATACGGATTTTATTTCTTGCTCACAAAAAAGATACTTTCTCATCTTTTTCAAAGTTTAACAAAAACGTTTAGAATGAGAAAGGATATGTTATTTCCTACATCAAAACTAATCAAGGGTGAGAGTTTGAGAACCAAAGCTTTTCGATTTCGTGATGAGTTTGGAATTCAGCATAACTTTTCTACTCCTTACACACCTCAATGAAATGGGGTAGTGGATAGGAAAAATTGTTCCTTGCAAGAAATGACAAGCACTCTTCGATAGAAGGCAAAATAGTTTCGCATTTCCAAGCGTAAACCTGTTTCAATAGCTTGCTACATTTTAAATCATGTTTCTTTAAGACCAATTCTTGAGAAAACCACATGTGAGCTTTTCAAAGAAAGAAAACCAGATATTGCATATTTCAAAGTATTTGGTTGTAAATGCTTTATTTTGAAGAATGTTAATGACTGTATTGGGTAGTTTGATGAGAAATTAGATGGAGGAATATTCTTAGGATATTCAAGTGACAAGCAAAGCTTATAGAGTCTACAACGAAAATTCTCGTGTGGTTGAAGAATCTATGAATGTCAAATTTGTTGAAAATATTCGGAAACAGAATGATTATTCGAACATGCTCAAGTTCTCTCTTTCCCACAAAGTTCAAATCCAATCAAAGAATTTGAAAAGAACGAAGCTCCTCAAGAAAATGATACTTCGAAGAAGTTCGGAATCAATAAACAGATCAGCATATAACAACGGAACCCGAGGAGATGCGGTTCGAAGACCCAAGTGATGCTCAAGATGAAAGATTCAACAAAAACTGGAAACATAAATCTAATCATCCAAAGGAGCTTGTAATAGGAAGCTTGCATGATGGAATCAAAATCAAATCAATGTTCAAGCAAGCAATGAGTAACATAGCACTTGTTTCTGAAGTTGAGCAAAAAAGAATTGAAGAAGCTCTTGCTTATGAAAACTTGATTAACACCATGCAAGAAGAACTTCAAAAATTCAAGATCAATGATGTCTGGGTGCTTGTGTCAAGACCCGAGAATCGTCCGATGATAGGAACAAAATGGATATTCGAAACAAGCTGGATGACAAAGGAAAAGTAATTAGAAACAAAGCAAGATTAGAGGCAAAAGGACATTCCTAAGAAGAAGGAATTGACTCGACGAAATCTATGCATCGGTTGCCGAGGTTAGAGACCATAAGGCTACTTCTTGCTTATGCTTGCTACAATGATTTTAAACTTTTTCAGATGAGCTTACAAAACGCGTTTTTGAATGGATACATTAAGAAGAAGTTTATGTTGAATAGCCCCCTAGCTTGAAGAAAGTCTTATATGGATGAAGCAAGCACCACGTGCTTGGTATGAAAGGTTAAGTAACTTTCTATCTAAACAAAAATTTATTAAAGGTAATGTTGATACTACCCTCTTTATTCGAAGCGGGGGTAAGGATATCCTTTTTGTTCAAATTCATGTTGATGATATTATTTTTTGTTCTTCTAGCGAACAATTGTGCGAGAATTTTTCCAAAGTAATGCAGGATGAGTTCAAGATGAGCATGTTGAGAGAATTAAGATTTTTCCTTGGACTTCGATACTTCGGACCAAGAAAGGAATATTTATACATGAGGAGAAATATGCATTAAAAATTGTCAAGAAGTTGACACGAGGATGAGTAAGGAAAAAAGACTCCACGAAACTTTATCGCAATATGATTGGCTTACTTTTATATCTTACGACTTCAAGACCGACATACTATACAACATCCGCTTATGTGCGAGATTTCATCAACCCAAAGAGAATCACATCTCTCTACTATTAAAAGGATCATCAAGTATATTGGGACCTATACCAAATATGGATTATGGTATTCTAAGGAGTGAAAATTCATTCGAGAGGTTATTTAGATGCAGATCTCGTTGGATGTAAGATTGACGGAAAAAGTGTTTCCGGAACTCGTCAACTTATGGGAAATATGCTGATTTCATGGTACTCTAAGAAGCAAAGTACAATTGCACTTTCCACAACAAAAGTAGAGTATGTATCTCTAGGAAATTGTTGTGCTCAAATTCTATAGCTAAAGCAACAACCGAGAGATTATGGAGTTAAAGACACTTATGTGGACATCAAATGTGACAACGCAAGTGCAATAAATCTAACTAGGAATCACATTCTTCATTCAAGGGCAAAACACATTGAGATCAAACATTACTTCATTCGTGATCTTGTTCGGAATGGTGATGTTCACATTCAAGATGATGATACGAAGAATCAACTAACAAATATATTCATTAAACCTCTTTGATAAAGAAACTTTCAATTATATTCATAGTGAATTCACTATTATTAATCCTTTGAGTTTTGTTAGAAATAGATTCTCTGCTACAATTCAGAGGCACAAATTGCATTACATTCATAAGAAGCAAAGTTAAGTTATTTCAGTATTTTTTATGTCTTGATTTTATGACATTGCAAGGATTTAAGGTAAGTTCTTTCACAATGTTTTCATATATTGTTGATTAAAATAATATATATTATTTTCAGTTGAATTTTTGCTAATTTTATTAGAAATTGATCTTATTTCTAAAGACAACCGTTTGACATTTTTCTTTTCCATTTCAAAATTTTGAAAAGACACGAACCGCCACTTTTGTTTCTCTAAAAACACCTATTAATGTCTATTTTTAACTATTTTCTTTAGAAACCCTAAACAATCATTTCACATAACACTTGCTCCTACTTCTCCTTCAAAACCTCTCACTCGATTTCTCAAAGGGTCGAACTTTTTCATCCATGGCTCCGAAATCGTCTTCCTCTCCGAAGAAAGTGGTCAAGGAAAGTGGGAGACAATGGAGGAAATCGTCTCATTTGACGAAGGGTGCTAGATCTCGCGATACAACTTCTATCGATGTTTCAGCGTCGAACACGAAGATGACAGAGACATTGCTCGAAGAGAAACTAGTTTGTCTCGAAACACGGTTTAATGAAAAGTTTGCTTTGGCTCTTACTATTAAACCCTTTTATGATGTGTTCGAGAACCGAGGTCTGGAGATTATATGATCAATAAACTTCTCACTCGTACATAAGTTTGCTAGTAAGAAGGATTATCTTGCTATTTTGGAACTACCTATTCAAATTGTAACCCCTCTTGCTACGGATATTCCTGAAAATGTGTCACGATAGGAAAAAGAGAAAGTTGGAGCATTTGGTATACCCAAACCGAAGAAAGCCCTAATAAAAGGAGTTGTCATTGAAGAATGTGTGTAGGAGGAAAGCGACATCGAAATCAAAGGAAGATTTGATGATGCTGATGATGATGACGTCATGGTGAAAGACTTTAAAAGGAGGAAGGTATTTGTCGGGGACAAAAGTTTTAAAAGTAAACTCTTTCTGTTCCAAAAGCATCTAGAAAGATATTGGGCTTTGAAAGATCGTGGAGTCATGCCTCATAGAGTATTCGATGGGAAATACTTTGACTGAGTTGGTATCCCTATAGGAAACATCTCGAGGAAATGAAGTTGAGGGACTTTGCAACGTTAGAGCAATTATTTTCTTTGATGTGGTGGCTTATTTCTACTCAACTTTGGCCTTCACTAATTCAAATTCTTTATTTTATTGCATTGGAGATGATCGGTATTAGTTGCATATTTCTGAACATGCAAAGATTGTGGATGTTATGGCAAGAGACTTCACGCCAATTGACATTCAACTTGATGCAGCATATAGTTTCCTACCAAGAAAGGAAAACTATTCGAGAGGGTCAAAGGCTCATATTGCATACAATAACTTTCTTTTAGAGCACATTGTAATGCATAAGGTTGTAATTGAATGTCTACGTCCTAAAGCCTCTTCAAATACTAATATCTTGAAGTATGAAGCAAAGTTGATGTGGGGATTGCTAACGGGGTAAGGTGTGACGTCCCATACTGCCACACACGAAGAGAAGGCTTTCCAAACTCTCACCGTTCTTCCTTTGGTTAATTTATCCTTAATCGTAGTAATCGACGCATGCGGAAGCTCTAAAATAGAAAATCAAGCATGGTAGCCATACGGGCACAAGTGCATGAAAAACAAAACATCAAACGGCAGGCTCGCCTATACAAAGGGTATGGCCTTTCATGGTTTCACTAACGGGATAATACTCATGGTCTTCTCCATCGGAGGATCGAACGGCATGTGGTGGGACACATGTCACTATCTCGATTCATGGGAGTGAGAGCCAATTCATTGTATATCTTTTAATCAATTCTTTATAAGAGTTCAAATGGTTGTGGGAGGATTTAGAAGGGAAGGTAATCTACTTTCGATTTCCGGAATCATCATCTAAGACCTTCAACACTCCAATCATCTTGGGTTAGCTCATCTAAAAAAATAGTTAATCAACGGGGAGTAAACTGAAGCTCCTCCAACAAGTATGATTCTTAGGCCAAACGATTAAACTAGCTATAGAATCACAAAATTCTAATCAAAGTCACCTCCTCGGAATCCAAGGTAATCCAAAGGATAGAATTTCGGACTCAATCGGAATCCAAGAATATAATCAAACTAGAGTCATAATCACAGCAAATTGAGGTTTATTAAACCATAATCCAGGATTTCTCAAGGATAATATTTCAGAATCTTAGAATATCTAAATCGAAACTATTATAGCCAAAATAGATCGGCAAACAATTCTCACAATAGCAAAACCATAGACGATCTAATAATAAGGACTAGAAATCAACTTGCCTCCGTAAATCGAGATATCAATGGACGAACAAGCAAACGATTGGTCGAACAAACGGCCACAAGGCTAGGTCGGCCACGGCTAGGGTGGCGAGATGGTACGGCTAAGGCACGAACAATGACGACGCAGGTCACGGTGAAGAATGGCGACGACGACGGTCAAACGATCGTTCGATGAATAAACGGACTCAAAGATATTTATAATGATTCGGATCGGCTTAGGCCAATGAGCTTACGGTCGACAGCTTGCAACAACTTGCGGAGAGTCGGCGGCTTCAGTTGCTTGCTGCTACGCAAGAATGCAATATGTGTCAAGCAGCTTGTGGCATGTCGTGCTTGATGACTTGTCATACTTTTGCTTTGTTATGCTTGACACTTTATTGTGCTTGGATTGCTTTGTCGTGCTTGCATTAGTCGAATTCTAAATTCCGTGCCAAATGAGTCTAAACTATTAAACACTAACTTGCTCCTATTTTACGTAGGTGAAAGTTCAGGTCATCACAATACTAACCACCTTAGGAAATTTCGTCCTCGAAATTTAACTTTTGTTCCCTTCCGCAAACAATCGGGGATATTTTTGTTTCCTGATTCCTCACTTTCTCAAGTCATTTCTTCAGTCTCATGGTATCTCCACAACACTTTAACTATTGGTATAGTCTTATTTCGGAGAATTTGTACCTTCCTTATCATAAGAGGAGACCCCTAAGGTATGTACCAATTCGTGGCCTGTTAGTGTATTTTGACTTAATTGCCACATCTCGCAATCTTAACCTATATACAAGGCCATCATCGACCTCTATCACTCTAGCAACATCATCGCGCCATTCTTATATATCCTTAAATTCACTTTTCAAAGTCCGTCTCATGACTCCCCAACTTAATTGGCGTCAATGATGGACTCACCAATATCCCATATCATCGGATAGATCGTCCGTTAGCACTCAAGACATTATACACTTTTGTCAATTAAGATGCTAGTTCCATGTGCCTTGCCTATGATTCTATTGGCTACAATCTTAAATTGTTTCACAAATATCTCTCACACAGTTGGGATCTTCTTCGGAAACATCACCCTCGGAGGCATTAGAAACATCCTCCCCAACTAACTGTGGAGGTAAAAATATCCTCTTAGATTTACTGCGGAGGCATTCAATGAGGCTTTCATCAACTACACCAAGGCATTTGGGTATTTCTTACTACGGCATGTTAATTCACTCATTGTTATCATTCAAGATATTAAATATCTTTTAAAGATCAAAATCTAAAATTATCATATATCCAAGCAGAAATTCAAGTCTATAATTCACAAAATCAATTGCCTTATTTCAAATCCTCCTTAATGACATATCCAAAACTAGTCATCAACTTTCACAATTCAAGGGGATAAGTACACCATGAGTGTCATAACTTGTGTACGGTGTTCACTTGAGTGCCATAACTTTCAAAACGTTCACTTAAGTGCCATAACTTTCCAAAATCGTTCACTTGAGTGCCACGTCGAGTAAAAACGTTCACTTGAGTGCTACATCAATTTTTCGGCGTGCCACGTCGCCTTTCCGATGAGCCACGTCGGCTTTCCGGGGTGCCACGTTAGCTTTTCCGGCGGCCAAGGTCAACATGGCACTCAAGTGAATGGTTTTTGAAAGTTATGGCACTTAATTGAACGTTTTGAAAGTTATAGCACTTAAGTGAACGCCGTATAAAAGTTATGACACTTCTAGTGTACTTATCCCCAATTCAAACTTAGAAGTAAATCTCAACGACTTTGCTTACCCTATCGTTCTACTTTTCGGTTGATCAACTTGCTATATCAACAAATAATCATCAAACCTAAGTATTGATCAACATAAATCCTTATCTATTGAGTAGCATAAGCTCTTGTCAAACCAGCACAACCACAATCACATGCACTTGTAATTTTAAACGCATACGTACTTATCAAACACTTCATCCACTAGCACACCTTATCACTCCATAAATCGCTCCGATACCAAAATCGATATGTGACTTCTTATCCCGCCTCATACGAAGAGAATGATTTCTAAACTCTCACCGTTCTTTCTTTAGTTCCTTAATTAGAGTAATAGGCGCATGTGGAAGCTCTAAAATAGAAAATCAAGCGGGGCAGCCATACAGGCACAAGTCCATGGAAAACAAAAGATCAAATGGCAGGCATACCTATACAAATGTATGGCCTTTCATGGTTTCACTAACCGAGATAACACACATGCCAAACACCAAGATCATTAGGCAAATACGAAATTCATTTATATATCTTTCAATCATTTTTTTACAAGAGTTCAAATGACTATAGGAGGATTACAAAAGAAGGTAATCTACTTTCGATGTCCGGAATCATCATCCACGGCCTTCATCACTCTAGCCATCTTGGGCTAGCTCATGTGAAAAATGGTTAATCAACGGGAGTAAGCCGAAGCTCCTCCAATAAGTATGATTCCTAGGACAAATGACTAAACCAACTATAAAATCGCAGAATTGTAATTAAAGTCACCTCCACGGAATCCAAGGTAATCCAAAGGATAGAATTCCGGACTCAATCAAAATCCAATGATAGAATCAAACCAGAGTCACTATCACCACAAATTGAGGTTTATTAAACTAGAATCCATGATTACTTAGGATAATATTTTAGAATCTTAGATTATTCAAATCGAAGCTATCACAGCCAAAAGAGATCGGCAAACAATGCTCACAATACTAAAACCACAGATGATCTAATAATAAAGACTAGAAATCAACTTGCCTCGATAAATCAAGAATTCAATGGATGAATGAGCAAACGATCGGATGAATGGACGGCTACAAGGCTAGGTGGGCCACTGTTAGGGCTATAGCAAATAGCAACGACGACGGTCGAACGACGATCGGCGATTCCGAGGGCAACTGTTCAAGCACAAGTACATGGAAAACAAAACATCAAATGGCATGCATACATATACAAAGGTACTGCCTTTCATGGTTTCACTAACTAGATAACACACATGCCAAACACCAAGATCATTCGGCAAATACTGAATTCATTTATATATCTTTCAATCAATTTTTTACAAGACTATGGCGGGATTACAAAAGAAGGTAATCTACTTTCGATTTCCAGAATCATCATCCACGGCCTTCATCACTCCGGCCATCTTGGGCTAGCTCATGTGAAAAATGGTTAATCAACGGGAGTAAGTGAAGCTCCTCCAACAAGTATGATTCCTAGGACAAACAACTAAACCAACTATAAAATCGCAGAATTGTAATTAAAGTCCCCTCCACGTAATCCAAGGTAATCCAAAGGATAGAATTCCATACTCAATCAAAATCCAAGGATAGAATCAAACCAGAGTCACGATCACCACAAATCGAGGTTTATTAAACCAGAATCCAGGATTACTTAGGATAATATTTTAGAATTTTAGACTATCCAAATCGAAGCTATTACGATCAAAAGAGATCGGCAAACAATGCCCACAATACTAAAACCATAGACGATCTAGGATGATTCCTAGGACAAACAACTAAACCAACTATAAAATCGCAGAATTGTAATTAAAGTCCCCTCCACAGAATCCAAGGTAATCCAAAGGATAGAATTCCATACTCAATCAAAATCCAAGGATAGAATCAAACCAGAGTCACGATCACCACAAATCAAGGTTTATTAAACCAGAATCCAGGATTACTTAGGATAATATTTTAGAATCTTCAAATATCCAAATCGAAGCTATCACAGTCAAAAGAGATCGGCAAACAATGCCCACAATACTAAAACCATAGACGATCTAATAATAAGGACTAGAAATCAACTTGCCTCGATAAATTGAGAATTCAACGGATGAACGAGCAAACGATCGGATGAACGGACGGCCACAAGGCCGGGTGGGCCACTATTAGGGCAGTAGCAAACATCAATGACGACGGTCGAACGGCGACCGACCTAGGGCGGTCGGCGGTTCGAGGACTACGAAGCAAAGTGATGACGTTCTAACGATCATTCCGACGAATAAACCGACTCAAAACTATTTATAATGACTAAGTTAACTTAGGCTAATGAGCTTGCAATCAGCAGCTTGCATTAGAGTCAACTTATGACGAGTCGGCAGTTTCAGTTGCTTGTAGTCATGCCGAATGCGATATGTGTCAAACAGTTTGTGACGTGTCATGCTTGACGATTTGTCGTGCCTCGCTTTATCGTGCTTGACTATTTTATCGTGCTTACATTGGCCGAAATTTAAATTTCGTGCCAAATGATTTTAAACTGTCAAGCACTAACTGCTCCTTTTTTAAGCGGGTGAAAGTTCAGGCCATCACATATGAGTTATGTCTAGCTCATACTGTTCTCCTTCATATGTACAGAACTATGCAAAAATCGAAAGGACAATTATTGTATGCTGGGTTAATCTTTCGAATTTTGAATTATCACAACGTTCTTCTTCTTGCTGAGCTAATCCAAAATCAGAGTCAAATCATGCTTGCTGGAGAGACCATGATTCAAAAAATGGGGTTCAGATTGACCGACAAAGGATGGATGAACAAGAACAGAGAGTTGGTTCAGGTTGAACTAGAAGAGAAGAATGAAGAGGCAAAAAGGTCTGCCAAGAGGAGGAAAACTGTTGCAAGAAAAGGCAAGAAGACCATTGTTCGAGATGAATCCTCTGAGGAAGAGGACATTGACGAAGAAGAATATGAGTCAGCAGGTTCTAATGTTGAAAGGACTCCCTCAGTTTCATCTGTGGAAATTCCCAATGTCAAGTCAGATGATCATAACGATGGCAAGGATGATAGCAGTGAGACTGTTATTGGAGATGCTCGAAAAACACATGAGCATGAGAATCTTATGGACAAAGAAGAAGATCTCTATTAGACTTACGTGAGTTAAGGAAGCAAGAAAGTGGATGATGAAGAGACATCTGCTGAGAAGGCAAAGAGAGAAGTAAAATATACTCAGGAACTGTACATCGAGATGAGGGAATAGCATGTGGACAACAGAGAAGTAGAATCAAGGATTGATGAACTTGTTCCTAGATTGAAGGACACTGAATCGCTTTTGAGAAAATGATGGCACTTCGGGTCCTTAATTGAAATTTTCTGTTTTTTTTTTAAGGAAATGTAATAACTTTAATAGGTTTGTATTATTTCCATGTCCTACACGACTAAATACAACTCATTATCACAATGGAGACGGAATTTCCTTTTATCATCTAATTGACATTTTAAAGTGGTAAAACCAAAATTCATCCAATTTCCTTCTTTGTTTAGGTTTTCTGATTCTATGTAAGGTCTGGTCGCTGTGAGTATGAACTTAGCTTTTTTTCTCTTTTTTTTTCTTTTTAACTGGGTATTACCATGCATATTAAGAGCGTTGTCTTTTGTTCTTTTGTTAAGATTTTATTCTCATACTCAATAACTTTGTCGAAAAGAGAAATGGCCAAGAATCTAATCATTTTCCATGTTATCAAGCAAATTTACAGATTAATTGCCAGATAGAATTTAAAAAAAAGTGAACATGAACAAAGTAAGTTCATTCAATTTGAATCGACAAAAATTGATATAGTCCATGGACTTAGTAAGTTAGAACATTAGTAAATCATACAAATAAAGGTCGGTAAATTAGTACAAATATTGGTGATTTGCAAACTTGAAAATTCTATCCATTTACACAAAACACTATAGGGGAATTAAAAATACATTACATTCATACTTCAAAGAAGAATCAGGAGCGGAGCCTGGGACCATGAACATGTAAGAAATGACAAAATGCCAAAACATTTACTATAGAGCATGTTTAATAAATTGTTTCCAAGCATGAGCTCAACGACCACAAAACCACGTCAAGTCCCGAGCACCGTCAAAGGTTCTAAGAGTGCATATGGTTCGGCTTTTAGGGAAGGTTTTTGTGAAAATGCAAAAGCCTTTACGTTAAAGATATTTTCTGAAATGCAAGTAATTTTTGGTAGATTGTAATTTATTAGTGCATTGAAAAATAACTTTGGTTTAAATGATATTCAAAAGAATCGCATTTTGTAAAACACTTTTAACTATTTATATAAAAAAAATCCAAAAGCAACGAAGGACTCGGGGGCTAACAAGCCTCATTTGGCTGCCAACGAGCCAGATCTCGGCCCAACAACCTTGCTTGAGGAGGCTTGACCTCTTGCCTAGGTCGCGTCGCCTGGATCATGCGATCTCGGGTGACGAGTTTGAGTTGTGTGAATCCAAGCGACAATTGCTTGTGGATACGCGACCTGGGCTTTGGTCGCTTGGCGTCATGCTACCCAGGTGATGGTCGGATGACCTCGAGGCAAGGCTTGTCGCGACCTCCCTTTTGCTCCTGGAAGGCAAAAAGGGCAATAGGCTTAGGGGTATTGCCCAAATGGCGGGCCAAATGGCCCATCGAATTAGGCGCAAGCTCTCCCAAGTCCATTCCTCGCGCGACGTTAAATTTCGTTTTAAATTCTTTATAACCTAAATATTTCTAACAGTGTCCACTAGTCATTTGGGTTCGGCTAGACACCAAATGAAACGAAACGGGAGATTTGTCTCATTTCCTACGAAATCAAAGATTCTAAGTTTGGGGAATTGATTAAACTAATGTCTATTAACGTCCTTTCCGTACCACTAACTAGTTGATTGTTTCCCTAAGTGATCATGCAATCCTGAGTTGTCAATTGATCTTAAAGGTGTTACCAATGCTAAGTAATGCAAGTTGTTTTCCTCGTTTTTCATTAAAGTTCTAACCTAATCCTAATCACAAATCTAACAAAGCGATTAACACTCAATTTATGGAAAAGATAGTAGAGGAATTCAGGCACTCAAGAATTGAAAACATCTATCTAAGTGCAAGAAAGGAAGACCCACAACTTGTCGGGCAATTATTACAAAAACCGAATGAGAAATCCAAGACATGATCGAGTAAACGAATGACCATTAATTGGTGCATAGTCAGCCTAATTATAATCAACGAAGACTAAACTTCCCTGATTGTGTGATTCTAATTCTAATTGATTTTGTTATTCAAAGGAACTAGGCTAGTAAAAACCTAAGTCTAGTGATCATTGAATTAAATCTAAGCTATTACAAATATAAGGTCGGAAGGGACGTTGGTCTTCCGCCATCACTGTCTCTAGGGATGCCTACTCCATGGGTTGCCGTCAGCCAACACCTTGTGGTTCCGAGCTCATTCATTTGCTCAAACACTCAATAAAGTCAAATTTGATCCGATCTCAGAGGGGGCCTTTGATCACACGCAATTCGATTTTTCCTAAGTCCCATGTTTAATTGACTAAGATTAGTAATGGTAAACCCCCACTTGATTGCGGAAAACGGAGGGCTGATATTACCAATCACTAATCAGCATTATTGGTCCCCTCTAATTTACCCATCGATGCACATGAGTCGTGAGCCTATCCATTCATCTAGAAATCACGTGTGAGCTCTAAATAATCCAAGTGCTCGTTCAAGAGGAGAAGACCACCCAGAATCAATGGTAATTTTTCTTTGCCCGACCAGGATGAGTGATGAGAGAGTGGGGCCTTCAGGGTGTGCGGTTGAGTGGATCAAGGGGGCTGATAAGGTTTGTCCTTCGTCTTGTTCATGTCATTTGAACTCATTTGAACACATCATGGTTTCAATTGTGGTCCTATGACTGACCCATGGATCATGTGAACACTTGATGATCAAGAAATGATGTGATTGGCTCATTAAAGGTATTATATATCTTGATGACATGTTATCTTTGATGGGCATGATCATGGCTAAGATTGACCATTCTTGATAATTTCCTTTGTTATGCGTTTTGTATTTCTCCTTTAATTTTTTTTTGAAATTTTTTTTTTTTAAAATTTTGTACATTCGTCGCCCCGGGTCCCCGCGGCCGCCGTCCGGCCGCCCCCGCCGGTGCCCCGCCCTCGCGCCCCGCCCCGTTGCGTCCATCACCGCCGCCGCTTTTTTTCAAAAGAAATTTTTTTACGAGTTATTTTTTCCAAATCTTTTACTAAATTTGATGACATGTTATCTTTGATGGGCATGATCATGGCTAAGATTAGACCATTCTATGATAATTTCACGGATTAATGTTAATGCAAGGAGATTTTGGTAATTATCCTCAAAAGGGCAATTTGGCAAATTTGGAATTGGAAAAATTGGATTGAATTTATATTTAATATTATTAAACGACTTACTTATTTCATTTCATTTCTATTTATTTTGCTCATTTAGTTTTACCTAGGTCTCATTGATTTGAGCTTGTGCCATCAGATTCTAACTCTGAATCATCCTTAAGTCTTAGTCCGTGTTCTTTTTTTTTTTTTTTTTTTTGTGTAACAATTCAAGGACTATGTGATTTTTGCATTTGCCAATGTCTAGCTCCATCTTCACCGAGGAGTCTCTTTTGAAGGGCTATCGATAGTGTTCAATTGACGAATATTTTGGGGGAAAACAACTTCCATCTTGGCATATTCAAGGCGACACACGACTTCTCGACATATTTAGTTTCTGTATCCGTGCGAACACGCGACATATCAACAAAAGACAGCTTTGCCATGGAATATAAATCGCCACATTACGCATCGTTACATGAAAACGACACCGATGCCACAATACAGGGAACATCGCCACACAGCACATATCATGACACGATAGGTTACATTGTGCTAGAGAAACACTCTCACTCTAACAAACAAGGCAATAGTAGTAGTGATTGCCAGTAACTTGTTCCACTAATGAAAGCGGAGGCGTTCATGGGGAATAATTAGAGTGAAAACATGTTTTCAAACACCACAGTAGGCCTTGAGAGTCGACTCGGCCATGAAGCCTTGTTCTGTCTCGTGGAATCGGAGAAGACCAAGTTCCTCGAAAGGCTTGAAGAGCAAAGGGTGTTGCTCGTCCACCAGCTCCGGCGGGCACTGGATCACCCCTCCTAAGGACGAGACCCAAGCAGCCGAATACCTCGCCTCGTTCCCACTCACCATCACCCGATGTCTCGGGCTGTGCACTCGGCCATTGCTCCATGCCTGACCAATGACTCGTTTCAAATTCAATTCATATTTATCAAATTGAATGACTCCTTTTCTTCCTTATCAAAGTACTTTTTTTTTTCATGACCTAAATAAGAATTACTACATCTCATATCTTGATTAACCGGTCAAATACAAAAAATGTAAAAAAGAAAAAGGAAAAATTGTCGACAGATATATTTCTTTCGCGAGTCCTAATGGGATTTAAATATACAACATGTTGAATACAGTTTGGTTGATATAATAGAATGAGTTCATATGACCATCAATTGGTGCATAGTCTTCTATAAAGTTAGATCTCCGCAGAATCAAGATATGAAATGAGATGATGTAGTAATTCTTATTGCAAGTTTAGACCAAAAATAATAAAAATACACGGACTAGACTGAAGGATAATTCAGAGTTAGAATCTGATGGCACAAGCTCAAATCAACGCTCGATCTGAATTGGAGTTACAACCATTGGCATGAGAGAAGGGAAAGACACTCACCAGAAATGACTCTCCAGCCATGACTACAAAGGTGGAAGCAGAAGGCTCGACGCAAAACCACTTTCCATCCTTTGATTGCATCTCCAACCCGTTCACGTGATTTTGTTGAAGTATGGTCAAGAAGTTCTTATCACAGTGCGCAGTTGCCCCGATCTGAGTCTCCCTAGTCATCGGAGCTTTGTACCTATTGAACCGGATCGAGTCGTTCAAGGAGTCGGTATGCTTGTCCAGATATTTCTCCACGCCGAAACTCGAAACACCATCCTGGTGATCAGTGATTCCAACTCGGAGAGCCTCAGTGCATACGAATTCAGTGTTTCACTGCATATACATTTGATTATATTCATGAAGGTACAGAGTCAGTTTCCAGAAAATTAAGCTCATAAAGATCGAATATATGCCTTGGTAAATAAAACATTTTCAAGACCAACATCAAAAGAACCACTCAATCAAGATTTTCTTGCCACAAGTCGATCAAGGCAGATATTTGCATCGAAATATTTATGTAATTTCAAAATGCGCGTGCAGCAATAATGAGGCCGCTTGTGGACTACCAGTTTCGGATAAAATAAACGTACCAAAATTTTGGGTTTCCCTGAGGCCACATGAGACTGGCTAACTTCCCAATGCCTCCAGAATACAGGACGCCGGAGACTCCCATTGCTTCGTAGAGAGGTGACAGAGGTCGGTCGGCGACGAAGCCGTCGAATGGCCTTTGGGGGTCGACGAAACTGCGCTTCGTCCCGGCCGGAAGATTGAACAGATCTTCCAATTGCTTGAAGACATTGTTGTGAAGCTCAACACTGATATTATCATATCGGGCCTCAAAACAACCGAAATCTTCGAGTGCTTTGACAACCTCTTTCTGCACTGAGTCCCAGTAAGTGCTTCCCGGCTTCAAGTCTTTTTGCAGAAATCTATCGAGAGAAGCTTTGGAGATAAGAGAGAACCCATACCAGCATTTCCTTTTGTGTTCCTTTTTTCTTTTCGTGATGTCTTTTCAATGGCGTGTCGAAGATTTTATATAGGCGTGTCTTTTCAATGGCCCGATCTTATCATATCGGGCCTCAAAACAACCGAAATCTTCGAGTGCTTTGACAACCTCTTTCTGCACTGAGTCCCAGTAAGTGCTTCCCGGCTTCAAGTCTTTTTTGCAGAAATCTATCGAGAGAAGCTTTGGAGATAAGAGAGAACCCATACCAGCATTTCCTTTTGTGTTCCTTTTTTTCCTTTTCGTGATGTCTTTTCAATGGCGTGTCGAAGATTTTATATAGGCGTGTCTTTTCAATGGCCCGATCTTATCATATCGGGCCTCAAAACAACCGAAATCTTCGAGTGCTTTGACAACCTCTTTCTGCACTGAGTCCCAGTAAGTGCTTCCCGGCTTCAAGTCTTTTTTGCAGAAATCTATCGAGGGAAGCTTTGGAGATAAGAGAGAACCCATACCAGCATTTCCTTTTGTGTTCCTTTTTTCCTTTCGTGATGTCTTTTCAACGGCGTGTCGAAGATTTTATATAGGACAATTAGGTTGTGTCCAATACTTCTCATATGTTTCTTTATATCTGGTTGACCGGAAGAATTATGGAAAAAATTTTAAATTTATTGTAATTGTATCAATTCAGTTTAAATATTTTTTTGCTAATTCAATTCATCCGATCAATTTTAGCTTGCCGGCACTCACTTGTCACTGTCGACGTTGATATAGACCTTTTTCTTTTAATAACATTTAATAATTTTCTGAACTTGTTATAATTATTTTTCTTTTTTTTTTTTTTTTTCAAGTTTTTTGTCCTCCACTTAGAGCACACAGGCGAGGGCCGTGACGGTCACACCACATCGGCCAGGCGAGGGTGGTGTGGAAAAATTATAAAACAAATTAAAATACTATAAAAAAAAAAAATACACGTTAGCCGACCAAAATTGAACGGATGGACTCAAAAAGTAAGTTTAAGATTTTTTTGGTAACTCTCCAGCTTTTGATGTATTTATATCTAATAAAGTTAGCACATGATTCGGTAGATAAATTTGATGCGTTCTCGGGAAGGGAAGTAATAAAAAAAAAGTGCGTTTATTTGGCACATGCATCTGTAATCTAGATCTGCAAATAGGAAGATTGAAAGTGTTAGGGCAACAGCAGTTCTCAGGTTATAACCAAGAGTGGGATGATTATGGGGTGAATCATACGTATGCACTCTCTGTCGATGTGTATCGCCATATCCAGTAAGTGATATGCGGGTAATACAAGGGCGGCAATTCTGAACCGACATGGAAATCCAACTTAAACACGACGGGACAGTTTGACTTTGATCAATCCGAACTCGACTCGATACGATAAGGCTCGAGCGCGGCACTGCTCCTAACAAATGTATTTGCACTCATCTTGAAACATTTTGGTAATGCTTAAGAATGAATTGGCATAATTATAAGATTTAAAACTGAATTAGTATAAGTACAATAGGTTTCGAAATTAATGAGTGCATGTATCAATAAGCTGTCATCATGGAGAAGAACATGGGTGTTGGTTGGGACAGACTTATTTTACATGGAATCAAATCATTTACTTCCCAAAGCCATGTGATAGTAATTATTTGCTCGTGTTTGAACAGGCCCCTCCTTCATTAACTACTTACTTATGAACCTAGAGTAGATATTATCAAAACTATATCCCCGATGATAAAGTCAATCGCATGTTGGGAAACAATAAACTCTTACTAACTTCACAAGAACAGGAAGTTATTATATAATATGATGAGAAATACTTGCGCAACGGTGTAATAATGTAATGGTCATACCTCAGCAACTAATGTTATGGATGGAAAAGAAAAATACATGAGTCAAAGCTGTGCCCTCCTCTAATTTTGTGGCTGTCGTTTCAGCATTACTCTGTTACACGATCATGCTAGCAGTGCTTTGACATGATTGAGATGGTCGGCCATATCGTGTGTGAAAGGGAATATGAAAACTTATCTCTTAAAATAGATAAATTATAAAAAAAATCCTAAACATATTTCAATTGTATCAATTTAGTCATAAATCTTTTTATTTTGTCAATTGAGTCCTACATCTTTTGCATTTATGCTAATTCAGTCCTTCCTGCTAATTTTGGTCGAAAATCGCTAATATAGATGCCTACCGTCATACATAGTGCAATTGTTGCTGACGTGGACATTTTTAAATAATTTTTTAGTTTTATAATTTGTAATTTTTTATTTTCTTTTCCTTGTCTTTACTTTTTTGCCAGGGTCATCAACAAACCCTCGCCGACGAAAGATGATTTAGAAAAAGTTTTCAGCCTAACAAGTCAGAACGACCTAGTCCGACAAGGGCGGGGAGTGGTTGTCGGGACTAGAGAGCCTAGACAAGGAGCACATTATAAGGTTAACGACTGATGAACATTCTAAATTTCTAATAACATGAGAAAAATACATGAGGTCATTTGATTTTGTTAATGACTATTTGGTAAGTCAAGAGGATTTTTCAATTTAATTTGATATCTCATCACTTAACATAGATGTATAAAGAATCGATTTAATACTGAGAAGATCATTATCCTTATGTCAGATGCCATTTGTTGGAAGCGCCAGGGTGAGTTGAACAACCACGTACATTGCGGCCGTCGCCGTCGTCGCCTCTGCATGAAATGTATTCACCATATCTTTTGAGAGGATATTCGACTACCGCACTAGGGGTTATGTCCTTTCCATTTCCATTTTTCTTGATGATGATGATGATGATGATGTTGATGATGGATCTTGTTAAGCTCTTAAAAAAAATTAGCGAGATAATTAGATAATTGCAATACTGCTAACATTAAAATCGATCCACAAACTGATTAACAAATGATGCGACAGCGAAATGCTGATTTGAACAAGTGGCTACAGGTTTTCAAAATATAATCTGTATCATCGGTTACTAAATCCTTTTTGTAAATACATTTGAGCAAACTTAGTATTCTTCTTTACATAATTGCAGTTTAAAATGTGGACAGTGGATTGAGAAAGGCCACAGAAATTGTAGCTCTAGAAATGGGCAGTTGATCGGAGAAGAGAAGAGCATTTTACTATTGTATGCTTGATGGTCATTTAGAAAAATATCATATGTTAGGGTAAGTTGGTCTTATATGGGTGCTTTCTTATTGCAATACGAAAATGATATTGCAAATAATCTCTATTGGGAGCACAAGTCCGAATCTATCAACATATTCAGTTGGATTCACATTTACTCAAAAGTTTAAGTTAACTAGAATATATTAACCGCTTTACACCACATCAACTCTTCGATATGGGATTTCTCTAACACAACTCATATGTGTATCTCAACAATTTCATGGCAGCTTCTCACATCTTTCAAGTTATAACTACTTGTCTATCACCTTTTTTTTTTGCACGAAACTAATTTACATTTTTTATGGACGGATTAATGACAAGTGCAAAATAGAGCTCATTGTCTTACTTTTTAAGTGGGTATTACAATGCATAATTAGAGCACTGTCTTTTGTTTTTTCGTCGATAATTAGTTTCATACGTAATAACTTTGTTGAAAAGAGAAATGGCCAAGAATCTAATCATTTTCCATGTTATCAAGCAAATTTATAGATTAATTACCAAATAGAATGAAAAGATAAAAAAGATAAAAATTGAAAAAATATAATAGAAATAAAAAAATACAATCTGAATTAGATTAAAAAATAAAAAGCTAAAAATTCCGAAAAAAAAAATACAATTTGTTAGAAGAAAAATTATATTTAAAGTGCTATAAAAGGTTTTGAGAGCTAAAGCCCCATTTTGTCCCTCTGGTGTGGCGAAGATACGGACGAGACCATCCTCGTCGAAGGGCTTGAAAAGCAAAAGAGCTCGTCGGGGCACCGGATAATTCCTTTGGCCAGGGAGAAGACCCCGATGGAGTGTCTGGCCTCAAGTCCGCTCATCATCACGCGGTGTCGAGGACGGTATAATCTTCCTTTGCTCCATCCCTTAGAAAATGCCGTGAAAGAGCTCAAGAACAACGCAAAGCTATACAGACAGCCATGCATGCATATCTTAATCAAGGAGATCATGGTATGAATCGTGATATGGTGTAGAGATTATCCACGTTAGATCCAGCAGCAGTGCCACGTAAGACTGACAAGACCTTGGGAGAGACCACAAGTCACTGACAAAACCTTACTACATGTCCTTTCCTTGGTCAATTTCGTTTAACAGACAAAATAACTCGCTTTAAGAGATATAAACTATAAAATAAATAAGAAAATCTGCGTCAAATTATTGATTTTCTGGGAAAAAACTGGAGGAGATATATTAATTTCTTCAAACCATATTAATTATTTGATGTGGCCACTTTACTCGCCACCGCTCACTTTTGCACCTCAACAAAGTCATCCATGCATGCCTAGACTAAAGAAAGGGGAAGCATCTTTTTTCAAAAAGTCTTACTTGAGGACATCGGTAGGGATCAAATTTGAGATCCAACATTTGTTTTCATACATTATAGTCCAAGTCATTATACCCAACTTTTGCCAATGAGAGTTATAGTCTAATAGTCGACAATACTATTAGTTATTTATAACAACACAATCTCCTAATCAATAAATGTTTTATGCAAAACACGCGGTAGTGATATGTGAATCGATGATTGAGATTGTACCATCCCTAACGATACGATCCGATACGTCGGGAAAACATCTCCTTCTACCAACCATTCGGATTGAATAAGTTTGCAATTTTATTAGTAGCCCCCAGCTTATGCGTTAGAATATTCGCAGGTGAATAATGGTTGAATTCGATCTATGTCGTGACACTTGGCTTAAGTACATTACAAGTGCCAAAACTTATGTACGGCCATCGCTTTAGTACCAAAACTGTCAAAACGATCACGTAAGAACTAATTTTTTTTTAAAAATGATCACTTTAGTGTCAAAACTCTCAAAACAATCACCTCATGCGTTTTCAAAAAATTTGGCATTTAAGTAATCGTTTCAAAAGTTTTGGAACTAAAATAAGCATTGTACACAAGTTTTGATATTTGTAGTGTACTTTAGCTTGCGACACTTTGAGACACATCACCTACCACGGCACATTACCCTCCCGCATAAAGGACAGCAACTAGAGCCTTTGTTACAGACCTATTCTAATACCGTTCCCACAACAAACACAAAATAATTGATCCAATAAAAAAAAATTCCTCATGAGACGTATAAAAATTAGAAAAATCAAGCACATACCGCCGGTGTAAACAAAATTATACGTAGTGACCTTAAATGCCATTGATTTGAAGATTATAACTATCTAAATCTCCCAAATCCTGTCCAATGAATGGGGTACAAAATTGGTTATGTGAAAATTTTCTTTTACATCGTGAGATTATGTTATAAAGGAAATGCTTTCTAAACAGTATTATCAAAAACAATATAATCTCAATCGTAAATTTCACGCACCATCATCATATGTAGCATAAAGCACTCATCAATTAAAAAATCGTATAGTCGGAAATAACTAACAGATCTTGTCATAGTAGATACTCCCATGTTATAATTATTTTAAAAAATTTGTGAGTTTGCATCCACTATAACTAAACTTATTTTGTAATAGTAGGATATAGTAAAGAGATAGAGAGAGAGACTCACAAAGAATGACTCTCCAATCATGACAATAGAAGAGGAAGTTGAAGGTGCGACTTTAATCCAATCTCCGTTCTTAGTCTGCACTTCCAATCCATTCACATGATTTTGCTGGAGTATGGTTACAAAGTTCATGTCGTAATGAGTTATTGCTTTGGCCTTAGGCTCGTCCGTATTCGGCGCTCCATATTTCAAAAGACGAAGAGAATATTTAGTCGACTCGGCATGTGAATCGAAATAATGCTCGACGCCGAAGCTTCAGAAAACCATCTTCCTGATCGTATGATCCAACTTGGAGAACCTCCTCAAATATGTATTCAGCAACTCGAAGAAAGTATAAAAAAAAAAGGTCATATTTGTCAGTTTTGTCATTGAAGTTCTTCATGATGAACATTTTTTTTCAGAGCATAATTGACTCAAGCATGGCCAATGGACCGTACGTACCAAAATTTGGTATTTCCCTCCGGCCACAGGAGATCAGTTAACCGTTCGATCGTGCCCGAGTTCAGGGCGTCACACAGTCCCATGTCCTCATGAACTGGGTAAGGAGGGAGATCAGAAAGGCAGCCATCGTCCAGTTTCCTCGGGTCGACGAACCGGCGCTTGGTCTCGGCCGGGAGATTGAACATCTCCTCCATTTTATGGAAGACCTCCTCGTGAAGCTCCACGGAGACCTTGTCATAGAAAGCCTCGAAGCACCCCATACTCTTCAAGCGCTCGCCGGATGGCACTTTGGACAGAATCCCAACCGCCGCTTCCCAGCTCCGAATCGCCCAATTCAGAAAAAATCTATCAAGGGAAGCTTGAACACTGAATCTGAACCCATGTAAAGACTTCGTTTTGTTTTTTTTTTTCCTTTCGAGACTTCGATTCTCCTACGATCGTTTCTTTCAATTTCTTGCTTCCTGCCGTATTTAAAGGTCCTTGCTATATGACCTTACAGCGCACATACGCACCAAAAATGTGCGAAGCTTTCGTGAAGAGTGCTCATAGACTAATGCACGACTTGGCATGTTGCTAGGATCGTTAAATGTGTTTCAAGCAACAACCCCCAAGTGACACCTTCCCGAGGTGTTAACAAAGCACGTTAATTATATCCGAGGAGATCAATCGCAAAGCAATGCATGTCAACTCCGATAAACATGGCGACTAAGACGTGGCTTGTGCAACACGAGCTACAAAGTTCGACTTAAAGTCGTGATTTAATAACTACGTACTTTGACACTCTTCCTCACGCATAGGCTGATTTGGCCTTGGACTAATATACATGAGCAGTTAGAACAAGTTGCTACATTTCGTTCAATTATTTAAATCAGTTGTATAAATTACTCTTGGTGAACTTTGCATTTCTCTTTGGACTATTGGAATTTCAAATGTGGACGAAGAAGATTGAGAAAGGTCGGAGAGATGGTAGCTTTTTTAATTTGGGCTGCGGATCCAAACACAAGAGCCTGTTGCCGCTGACGTTTATATATATATGTGTGTGTGTGTGTATATACGACAAGAGGGAGTCACTTGTTAGGGCTTGATTTTTTTAAGGCTGGATAAAACCAACACCTTACTCATCGAATCTTCTCAATGTAACTTTGAGAGGATATTCGACGGCCGCATCAATCATCAACGATCTTGTTAAGCTCTTGGAAAACTAGAGGGATAGCAATTTATATACTTGCTATACTCTAAATATTTAAAATGATCCTCCAAATTGATTGTTAAGTAATGTGACAGACTATACATATAAGCATTTAGAACAAGTGGCTACATTACATTCAATTTCAATCTGTCACAATAATTATTAGACCAATTTTGCAAATTAGTCTTAGTAAGTTTTATGCATGATTGTACGCATACGGTGATGGGCAGGTATCAAAGTACTATGTAAGCGATTGAACATAAAACGACTATAGCTAATTGACACGGTCCCTTCTATGTACTACGACTATAGCTCTCTACTCATCATGATTCATAAATAAAATATATCAATGGTCCAACTATAATGTCTCGTTAGAGACTATCCTCTCAAACATTCATCTACTTCCATCATGTATACTAAGTAGAAAACAGGATAAATCAGAAACACACATAAATGAGCTCGAGTGTCAAACACATAAAATAAATATAGTCATAATACAATATCATTAGTGACGCCCAATAATGCCCATACTTTTAACATGTTCATTAAATAATTTGGGCGCAGTCCTTTTGTTAATGGATCTCGCAATCATAAGATTGGTGCTAATATGCTCAATTGACACTCTTTGTTTCTGAACTTCTTCTTTGACGGACAAGTATTTGATTTCCATATGCTTAGCACCCTTAGAATACTTGTCATTCTTAGAGAAGAAAACTGCTCGCAGAATTATCACAAGTAAATTTTCAGCGGCCTAGCAATACTGTCGACAATCACAAGCCCCGAAATAAAGTTTCGCAGCCATAATCCATGAATAGTGGCCTCAAAGCATGCCACAAACTCAGCCTCCATAGTAGATGCAGCAATGATCGATTGTTTTGCACTTTTCCATGAAATTGCACCTCCACCAAAAGGAACAAATAACCAAATGTTGATTTTCTTGTATCGACGCATCCGGCTAAATCTGAATCGAATATCCAATCACCTCAAGATGATTAGATCTTTTATAAGTGAGCATGTAATCCTTTGTTCCTTGCAAGTATCGGAGAACTTTCTTTGCAGCTTTCCAATGATCTAATCCCGGATTACTTTGATACCTCGCCCAAAGATTCCGACGGCAAAACCGATGTCCGGTCGGTGCAAGTCTCGAGCATACATTAAGCTCCCAACAACGGATGCATAAGGAATACTTTTCATTTGCTCTCATTCCAATTCACTTCTCGGACATTGCATAAGGCTAAATTTGTCCCCTTTCGAATTGGAACGATTCTCTTGAACATTTGTCCATATTAAATCTCTCTAGAATTTTATTAATGTAGGCATTTTGAGACAACCCTAACAATCCTTGTGATCTATCACGGAATATTTCTATTCCTATCACATACGTTGCTTCACCCATATCTTTCATTTCAAAATTCTTAGAGAGAAATTTCTTGGTTTCACTTAATAAACCAAGATCATTAGCAAACAAGCAAAATGTCATCAACATACGTAACTAGAAAGATAAACTTGCTCCCCACGACCTTCATATATATACACCGATCAACGGTGTTTTCCTTAAACCCAAAAGAGGTTATGGTATCATTGAACTTGAGATACCATTGTCGGGAAGCTTGTTTAAGTCCATATATTGACTTCTTTAATTTACACACCATGTGTTCCTTTCCTTTAACTGAAAAACCTTGAGGTTGGTCCATATAAACCTCTTCTTCCAAATTTCCATTAAGAAAAGCGGTTTTCACATCCATTTGGTGTAACTCTAAATCATAATGAGCCACCAAAGCTAAAATGATTCTAAGTGAGTCTTTCTTAGAGACGGTGAAAAAGTCTCCTTATAATCAATGCCTTCTTTTCGAGTAAAACCTTTAGCAACAAGTCCGGCCTTATACCGTTCAATATCACCTTTTGCGTCGCGCTTGGTCTTAAAAACCCATTTACAGCTGACTTTTTACATCCTTTAGGCAATTCAACAATATCCCGGGACTTGATTCTCGATCCATAGATTTTAACTCTTCTTTCATGGCATCAAACCACTTTGTAGAATCACTACATTCCATGACCTGTGAAAATGAACCTGGATCATTACCAATTCCTAAGTCAATTTCGACTCTTGTAGATAAACCACGTAGTCATTAGAAATAGCTGATTTTTTGTCTCTTTGAGATCTTCTTAATGCTATTTCCGGTGGCTCAAGCGCTATTGGTTCATTGTTGACATGTTCATTATGAAGTGTTTGATCATTTATTTGTTGTTCTTGATTATTGTTTGGTTGAACAATAATATCAGAACAACTTTAGAAGTTTTGGGTAAAGAAACCTCCACCCTAACTTCTTGAATGCAAGCATCACGCATTCTTTCACTCCCACTGATGTCACCATTTTCAATGAACCTAGCGTTTCCAGATTCAACAATTCTCGTACTATGATTAGGACAAGTAAAATCTATACCCTTTGGATTTTTCTACATAACCAATGAAATAACCACTGGTCGTCCTAAAATCCAATTTCTTTTCATGTGGATTGTAAATACGTATTTCTGTTGGACAACCCCAAACATGTAGGTGTAAGTAAACTAGGTTTCCTACTCGTCCACAGTTCAAAAGGAGTCTTTTGAATCGCCTTACTAGGAACCCTATTTAATAAGTACACGGAAGTCTTTAATGCATACATCCACATAGATAAGGGTAAAGATGAATAACTCATCATACTCCTAACCATTTCCATTAGAGTACGATTACGTCTTTTGCTACACCATTTTGTTGTGGTGTACCTGGCATTGTGTATTGAGCACAAATGCCATGCCTTTCGAGGAATTTAGCAAATGGACTCGGACATTGTCCCGATTCATCATACTTTCCATAATATTCACCACCTCTATCCGACCTTACAATTTTCACCTTTCTATCTAATTGTCTCTCAACCTCCTTAATATACACCTCAAGTGCATTCACAGATTGAGATTTATCATGTAATAGATAAACGTAACCATAACGTGAAAAATCATCAATAAAAGTGATAAAATAACTTTCTCCACTAAAAGATGGAACATCAAAAGGACCACATATATCAGTGTGTATAATTTCAAGAAGCTCTGTGCTTCTTGTGGCGCCTTTCTTAGTGTGTTTTGTTTGTTTACCTTTAATACAATCAATACATACTCCAAGGTCAATAAAATCCAAATTTGGAAGAATTTCATTCTTCATTAATCTTTGCATCCTTTCTTTGGATATGTGACCTAAACGTTTATGCCACAAGTAAGCGGAATTCTCATCCACTAAACTATGTTTAGTACCGACATTATGATGCAAGGTCATTATGGTCTCAACGAACATATTATCAAGTTTAAACTTGTAAAGACCATCACATAAGATTCCAGTCCAATAATATTCTCATTCTTAAATAAACTGAAAGATCCACATCCAAACTTGAAAGAAAACCCGCTACATCAAGTTTTAGCAAGGAAACTAAATTGCGGGAGAACGTAGATACATAAAGGGTTCGAAACAAATCCAAATAATGTCCAAAGTATCTAAGACTAAACGATAAGTGCCAATGCCTTCAACTGGAGCTTTGTTTTGTTTCCCGTGTACACATAGTTCTCATTTGGCTTTAGGGTTTGGATCGTAAGGAATCCCTGCATCGTATTGGAAACATGGATGGTAGCACCCAAATCAATCCGCCAAGTATTATGAGGAACTTCAAGAAAGTTTGATTCAAAACATACTAAAGCATAAGGCCTACCTTTCTTTTCGAACCAAGCTTTACGCTTTAGACAATCTTTCTTCAAGTGTCCAATTTTATTACGTAAATGACACTTAATAAGATTGTGTTCTTTCTTGTGGATTTGAGAAGCCTTAGAAGAGTCATTCGGGATGTGTAATCCTTTCTTCTTACTTTTTCTACCTTTCCCACTTTTCCGCTTGAAATTCTTTTCGGGCTCTCGATGACTTAAAAGATGAACTGAATGAGCCTTTTGATTCTTTATCCTTGTTTCCTCTTGAACAAGCATACCGCCAATTCATTTACATTCCACTTATCTTTTATAGTGTTGTAATTCATCCGAAATGGCCCATATTGCTCATGAGGCAAGGAATTAAGAATAAACCGCACTAAAAAGTACTCATCTACATTCATTCCCAAAGTCCTTAATTTTGCTGCTAAGTTCGTCATCTCAAGTACATGCTCATGCATGGTACGTGAACCATCATATTTCATGGTGGTCAAAGTGCTCATTAGTGTACCAGCAAGTGACTTGTCGGAGTTTGAGAATGTTCTTCCACAAATTTCATAAATTCCTTAGCATTGTCGGTTTTGGGAAGAGAGGTCTTTAAGTTGTTTGCTACTCGTTGTCGCGACCTAAAAAAAATAAACAAGGCATCATTTTCGGGCTAATGGATTATCGGGTTAATTAATTAATTAACCTAACTCGGACTCTCCCAAGTCCATACCAAATCGCAACTTAAGGTTCGAATGATTAACATGCAATGTGATTTGAATTTGGAGTCGCCACTAATCATTTTCGGTAGGTCGATTAGAAACCTAAATAAAATAGCGGGAGAAAACTATCTTATTTTCGCGAACTGGAGATTAAGAGTCCAGGGACTTGGTTACATTAATTACAACTAATGCCCTTTCGGTACCTTAAAATTCATAAAAAATAATGGATTTGACAAATTTGATGAATTCTACTTGAAGATCAAAGAATCCATTTTTTTGGATTTTTCTTCCCATGACATTTTTTTGAATTTTTGAGTATTTTTAAAATAAAGAAATTACATGAAATTAGGATGAAATAAGTTCAAGATTACTCCCCAATTTGAACTCGTGCACCAAACTTGTGCTTCGGGCTTGTCTTAATCATTGGACCAATTTGGTGACTCGTTAGGCCGAGAAATCTCTTGGTCCTATCTCTCCTTCACGCTTCTTTCTCAACTCGCTAGAATTTCATGAGATCGCAATCCATAGGCGTTGATATTTTTCCCCTTTTGCTCTCCTTCTATTCTCGTACCATTGATGTTTTATCGTTGATATGCAGCTGTTATTTAACATAAAAACGTAGAAAAAATCAGTGTAGAAAATATGGGCTAATTTGTATTCGAAATTAAAGAAAATTAGGGAATCACTTAAATTTCTTTTCTTTGCGGCGAGCTTGAACGATGGGGATGGACCAGTAGCTTGTGTTGATCGGTGCAAAAATTGGCAATAGTAGTATCGGGCTTCAAAACTCTCATACCTTCTCAAAACTCTTTTCCAAATTTTTTTTCAAGAGCTCTCTCCATTTTCCTCCTCCAAAAAACTCTTTCAATTCTCTTCCACTCCAAAAAAAAACTCTCTCATTTCTCTTCCCTTCCTCTCCAAAAAAACTCTCTCAATGCTCTCCTACTTCCCCCCCAAAAACTCCTCCTTCTCTTCAAGAACTCTTCTTCTTTTTATAAGCAAAGTTCTTCATCCTTTCATTCTTCATCTTCATTTCCTCACCTTCCATTTTCATCTTCTCTTCTTCATCTTCATTTCCCCACCTTCCATTTTCATCTTCTCTTCTCCATCTTCATCTTCTTTTCTTCATCTTCATCTTCATCTTCATCTTCTCTTCTTCACCTTTATTTCTCCATCTTCCATTTTCATCTTCTTTTCTTCACCTTCTCTTCATTATCTTTCTCTTCGTCATCTTCCTTTCTCCATCTTCTCTTCATCCTCTTCTCTTGGTATCTCGCAATACAGTCCTTGAAGTTTTAAGTATTTACAATACAGTCCCCGAAATTTTGAGTATTTACAATACAGTCCCTGAAATTTTGAGTATTTACACATACGGTCCCCGAGAAAATATTTCTTTCAAGCCCGAATCTTCTCGGTGCATTTTTCCACCCCATGCCTAGTCCAGATGCCTATTAAATTAAGCTCAAATTATATGCCAATGCTAAATGAATATGTGAGATGATTTTTGTTTAGAACTAAAATTAGTTCTAATTTTTATGCAAAAAATAAATTAGTCAAAATTTAGGCGTCAACATTGCCCCTCTTTGTTTGGAGGCTCGTAGAGGTTCCGCTCAAAGATAAAATTGAATCCTGAATTTTGACGGTGCAAATTATGGATGAACTTTTTTTGCGGGAGTTTTAATCCCATTTTTGTAATGAAGTGATGCATGATATGCAAAACGTAAATAACATGTGTCATAATTTCTCTTTTCCATGTTAGAGAAACTCGCACATGGATCGCATACGAGAATACCTGTTTTACCAAATACCTCATAAGCTGGTGATTCCCTTAATTTCCAAGTTTCTTGCAAACACGAAGACCTTAAGGTATTCGGCCTATATCTGTTATCGAGACTTCTCCCTAATGCGAGACAAAGCGAAGATATGAAGTATCTTTCCGCATCACAAGAGCTACGTCGTTGTGAGTCGAAAGAAGTAGAATCAAGTTCACAAGAGCTACGTCGTTGTGAGTTGATTAAATGTCGAAATCGCCAATGCATATGTCTTCACGATTCGACAAAGGGTAACCAAAATCTTAAGAGCTACGTCGTTATGATTTGGTTTGGATCAAAATCACGGGTGCTTATGTCTTCGTGATTTGATAAAGGAGCCGAGAATCATAAGAGCTATGTCATTATGAGCCGACTAAAAGGTCAAGATCACCGGTGCATATGTCTTCGTGATCGACAAAGGGGAGCCAAAATCTTAAGAGCTACGTCGTTATGATTTGGTTTGGATCAAAATCACGGGTGCTTATGTCTTCGTGATTTGATAAAGGAGCCGAGAATCATAAGAGCTATGTCATTATGAGCCGACTAAAGGTCAAGATCACCAGTGCATATGTCTTCGTGATTCGAGACCGAAATCATAAGAGCTACGTCGTCATGATTTGATAAGATGTCAAAATCGCCGGTGCATATGTCTACACGACTCGACAGAGAGGCATATTGCTCGGATTGAGTCGTAACAACTATCATCGAGGAGTTGTTAATTTGAAAATGGGTTAAGAAAACTTACCCGGGTTCTCCGAACGATTAATCAAAGAACGAAACAGATCGCTCGTATCGTATATGGTAGGCATTTGCCAAGAGAACTTGCTCATTCAATAATCCTTGGATGAATTTCGAGACCTTGGGAGGGACATCGAACATCGGGAATGTATTACCCATCATAGAATGTCCGAGGTAACATGCGCAAACATATTCAACAATGAGTTCATGCAAAACTATCCTACCGAGCTTGCAATGATTAGAAATAACATGTGCATAATACAATCACTCATACTATGGTTTATGCATAACCATTCTATCAAGTTTGCATTACCAATCCTGCCAGGGATGTTCTCACATTATGAATACCTCGAATGTGAGCTGAATGGGAGGACTTTAGTCCGAAAGGGTTTTCTCTCACTCTCAAGAAAAGTTATTTATCCTGCCTCTGCAGGATTCAAAAGAAATCACTCAATTTTTCCATCATCGCATTCGATAAGGATCCGAGTAATCTCGCAATTGATACGACCGAGCCGATCTGGAGGTCTTGATTAGGACCGTAATGAGGGCTAGGTCAAAGGTTTACAAAGGGGACTCTAGTTGAGTCAAGGTCTTTGAAATGAATTCTTTCGTCATCTCTCCGGGTTTACAAGTCAAGAATCCTGCAAAAATGAGAGAAGTAATCTTACTCAAACTTCTTCGAGTGATGCTTAAAATCATTGAACTCCACATTAATTCAAGTGCCCTAGTCAGAAAAGGCTTTTAAAGGGTTGTAATGGAGCTAATGATTTGGGGACCGAGAAACGAAAGGGTTCGTTTTGGCTCGGAAGATGTTTGAGAATGGGCTTGATGTTGGTGATCATTACAATCTTGTCACCGATCATGGTCTTCTAGGATACCATCATTGCTCGAGGATGGTATGAACCGAAGATAGCATTTGCAATTTGACACTTCATGGAGATTTTTCTCTCAACCCTTTTAGGATATACAAGAAAATTGTGCATTCAAGTTCGGAAATATTCTACAAATGAACAATGAATTGAAAGGGCATTGGCCTTGCTTTTGGTAGGCACTTTGCTTTTTAAATGCCTAGGAATTTTTTGTGGAATCAGCTTTTCCTCTTTCTTCTCCTTTTTTTTTTACTCCCAACTCTCTTTTACTATTGCATCTTGATGAGTTCATTGGGAGATTTTCTATTGATCCAGCTTTTCGGGTCCTTCTACTCAAAGATAGGCCATATTTGCTTTGGGACAACAATGATCACCAATAAGGGCTTTTAGAAACGAATTTGTGGGCTCAAATGGATTGTGCAAATGGATATAGATGTGTGGGATAGAAAAAGAAATGCTCTTCGTCACCATAGGGCACTTGAATTAAAGCGCAAGTACAATACAAAGAACCACCCGAAGATTGATGTTAGTCCAAGCAAGAAGATTTCTAACCATTTGTCTCGTGATGCTGATGGAATTACCTCTGTTTTGCCCCAATGTGGGGTGGTTCTTGACAGGGTTGTGGAAGTGAAATATCCGCTCAAATGGGTTGATCAACGGATAACTTGCAGTGTTTAGGATAGAGAAATGAATGCCTCCATCACTTCGGTTATCGTACCTTTCACGAGAAAACTTTTACTTCGGCGAATGCGGAATTTTGCCACTGTTCATCTCGCTTGAAAAAAATTGGACGTGTTTGGGAAAGGATCGCCTTTCATCATCCCGTCATGCCCCCTTCTGTACATTCGATGTATCTTATGTAGTTCATGTTCCTTATTCAGAGTTGGTAAATTAAACATGAGGAACAATCATGCGCAAACTATGCAGCAACTTTTCATTATGGCGGACAAAATTCGCAAGTACATAAAAAATTTCTTAGAGGCGTGGATCGTGAGTTGCCCCTGTTCATGCAAATGCGTTGCAAAACTTCATTGTCTACTTCGAGACATGAGATTGTCAAAGGCTCCAAGAATTTCTCATTTCATTAATTTTTCAGGGAGAAGGGATACTTCTCTGTTTGGATGGTAGTGACCCCCGCAAAAATCAAAAGGGAAAGCATCAATGTATGTCCTCATGTTCTAAAAGAGTTGAAACGATACCACTTTACCCATGTACGTATTCCTCGCGAACTTTGAATTGAAAAGATCGATTCATCTTGATCGGATTGTATGTCAGGATGTTATCTCTCCGGGTTACTAGAACCGTCTGGGTTGAGTTTCGATCTGCGAAGCAAAAAGTTTTTATTAATCTTTGTACATTGATGCCAAATCCCGAGATCGACCACTGGGACGCCTCGGACCATTGTCATTCCCCCAACCACTATCTTTGCGGTGTTGTTGGCGCCCACGAGTGGTTCGCTTTTGTTATATTGTTCTCAAAGCGGTTGGCAATCTCCTGTGGAGAATAAAATAAGCTTAACTTAGAGTTTGAAACGACCGAGAGTCAATTGGGACGATACGGAGTTACCCATCTTTGAGCTTGCTTGGTCCTTTACTTGCATTCTCCCAAGTAAGGCTATTCGAAATCTCTCTTTACGGGCGTTCGGGCGTCGTCCACAAATTGATTTGCTACGAGGCCTAGCTTAATAAGGAACTTATGCATTTGATAAGAGAGGAGAAAAATTCGCCCTTTAACTCTAGGCAAATTCTAGACAACTAGAAAGTAAAAGTATCCAACGCATGGGAACTATACATGGAATTAAAGGAGTATTCATGCGAGATTGGTTCCACCTCTTTTCTTGGCTATTCCAATGATTGGCTGATTTTATCTTGGATCATACACCAACGATCGTTGTTTGAGGATCCATAATCACTTGCTTCGGATCACAACTCCGGAGGTCTTCCGGCTCCGAACCGGGCGACAAGGCGGTGAGCTCATCATCAAAGTAACCTTTTGATTTTTCGGGCAATTGATACTCGAATTGGGCATTGTTACTTGCTAACACCGGCGACGGATTTTCCACTTTGTTTTTGCCGTAAGCGGTCGACTCCTTGAGCTTGAGCCTCCGCCGTCGCTCGGGAACTCGTAGGGATGATCAATCGGTCTGTTGCTAGAACCACCAGCGGAAGGTCGGTATGGCCGGTATTCTTGATTGGGAAGTGGTCGGGTACTTTTTTGCTCCGTAGGTTTTCCCGGGATTAATCTTCCGATCAACTTTGCTCCCGTCGCCTTGGTTCCAAGCTACATCGTGCTTTTTCAGCTTATCTCTAAATCGTGAAGGTGATTTGTGACACTTCGTAGGGTGAGTCCGTCTACATTCATTATTTTGAGTACAGCCATTGGTCGTCTTGAATTGATTCATAGTTGTCGAACCGCATCGATGAATATAGAATGAAGCTCGGCGGACCAAAGGGGCCTTTTCTTTCCTACAAAATCGTCGTAGTAAGTTTGGCCATAGTTCTTTTGCTCGAGTAATTGCTTCCTCATAGCATGTCTGCCAAATGTTTTGGAGCACTCGAACGGGCACGGCTTCTTTAGGATGCCCCGAGCACCATGCAATATGGCCCTCGTTATGAACTGCGATCATCACTTGGCGATGTTATGATGACCGGTATATCCAACTCGGAATCAATGATCTTGAAGAGATCGAGACCGTCCATATCGATCCCTACCATGGGCGTGATTGACGATATCGAAATCATATTTGTATTGCCTCGCCTCTCTAAGGCTTCCGTTGCTTTCACATAAGGCTGAAATCCTGTACATGCACTTTCTCGCATGGCAACGAGGATCGAGAGGAAACGGGGTTGCCATCAATGGCCATGACTCGCAGATCCTCGGGATAGGAGGCTTCCCATACTTCCGCTTGGAATGTACGCATACTTATTTTCCTTTCAAAACCTTCCATATGTAGGCTGAAAAATGGGTGTTTTGACTAGAGACGGGCTTTAGATGTTCTTTGGACTTGCAAAGATAAATTGCCGGAAAATCACAAAAGCGATGATGGCCTTTCGTGACGAGTTCGGAGGTGCATGGAGACTTCAAGTTCTTTATAAACTTTTTTCGATCTCGTTAGTCTCATGATGCCTTTTCTCTCCTTTTCGATCTTAGTGCCTTGGATCCATTTCGTAATAACTCTTACCCCTCACTCAATCCGTCGGTTTTTTTTACTTTTCTAATATGGAGGAGCCCTTAAATCTTTTCACTTTCTCTACGAACGAGGTAGTTATTTCCCTCCTCAAATCTTTTCGTTTCCTCCTACGAACGAGGCGCTTATTTGCCCTCCTCAAATCTTTTCGCTTTCTCCTACGAACAGGCGAGTTATTTGCCTCCTCAAATCTTTTCGCATTTACTTACGTGAAGGCTTTTAATGCTTAGTCAAATCGCGAGGAATTCACGCATTTAAGCATGATGATGTTCGTGGATAGTCTCATTTCTTTGCCCCTGGATTAACTCTAGGGGTTAAAAGAAGAATGTCTCACATGGAGATTTTGTAACAAACAATACATTCATTCATACATGTCACTACTTCTCTTGAGGATTCGTAAGGGCTGGCTAATAATGCTCGAAAGCGATATTTTGAGAGCCCATAATAATAAACTAAAGCTTCATGTAGGCTACACATTCGGAGTTCCATCGGCGTTGAATTGGTTGGTCGTGACATCAAGGAAACTCCAATTGTAGTGATGCATGTCTCTTCCCTCGAAGGGCATCGGTTACGCCTCGCAAGACCGACTTGCGGGATGTATCTCCAACGAAATCGGATTGTACGAGAGCTTGCTCGGATGATGAATGGTGAATGAGCATTTTCAATGCTCGGATGTGGCTCATCGAGGAACACGTCACCAAAGGAGATGGGGCCGCTACGAGACATGGCAAACAGCGGTGTTAATAGCATCCCCTATACCTCTTGTTCTCTGCTCAAAGCTTTTCATTTTCTTCCCTCGAAACGCAAGTTCATGACTTTCATTTTTAACCTTCAATTCGGTCCGCTTGTTTTGAAACCAAAACTTGACCTTCAAGGGCTCCATTCCTATCATCCGGCTCAATTCATTTTTGCGTCTCTTATTCACGTAAGAGCACTCCTTGAAAAGCGATTTGAGCACTCGATTTGATATTTTCCTTTTCGGGATTGCTGCATGGCCGCTTGCCATTGTTGTTCTTTGTCGAGATCTTGAATTTCACCGCCAAGGAGTTGGGTTTTACGGCGTCGGCGTTGGATCCGGTCTCGAAATCCAGGTTCGCTTTCGGGGATGTCTAGGTTGGTTGCCTCCGAGTAAGTGTCGATGGCCTCTAAACATGTTGGATTGAAATACCTCTTATCGCCTTTTGTTCACTCTACTCTCCGCCGTATGCTTACTCTCTCCAAATTCTTTCGAGTAATCGGGTATGTTCTAAAACCTCCCTTTTAACGCGGATAAAAACCACTAAGCCGACGCTTTTCCCAAGATTTCATGTTTCCCGCTTTGCCTTATTTTTTCATCGTGATGGGACCCCGAATCCATTCGCACCGATTTTTTTTTCTTGATAACCATGCTTGTCTCCCACTCAGTTTTCAACATGGTGGGACTCCAACTCCTTTCGTAACTTTTGGATTTGTGGGGCTCGAGATCACGGGTTGATGATAGATCCAGGATCCAACGAATGAAACGCCCGTAGTTTCACCCGAGTAACTATCGTGGCTCCGCAAGAATTCTTTGTTTCTTCTCTCGGAAAGTATGTTTGTCTCCCACTCGGTTTTCAACATGGTGGAGTCCTCAAATCTTTTCGTAATTTTTTCGGATTTGTGAGGCTTGAGATGGTAGATCCGTAATTCACGGACGAAACGCTCCGTAGTTTTACCCGGATAATTAACTTGGTCTCCACAATAATTATTGCTATGACTTTTCCCTCGCCCCTTTAAATTGGGATTTAACGCCGAGACAATTATCACTTTCATATCTTCATCTCTAACCTTCTAAGCACTCTTTTGCATCCACTCTTTTTTAGCCGCTTCAACAACAATGGCTTCCCTTCATGCACACGCCTTCTCGGCTGAAGTTTTGGCCAAATGGGAGAAACTTTATAATCTCCTAGGCCAAGGCTATTCTTATATAGCCAACCATCCGGAGGCCGAAACCGAAATTGGCCTTATGTTTAGGGATATGGACACCGCTTCTATTGAAGGTACCAAGTTAGAGGAGGAATACAGGATCTTCCCCACCCTCTTCACTAACTTCCCGGAGGCTTACCATGTTGCTCATCAAGATGTTACTTTGGCCCACCTATCGGGATCGGTCGGACAGCTTGGTGTTGGCCGTCTTGTAGCCGACAATTATAAGAAGGCCCTCGACTACGGTAATGAACAAGTCTCCTTGCTGATTCGTGAGAGGGGAAACTTGGTGGGATGTTTGGCCATGTCCCAAACCATCTTCGAACGCGATCCGCTCAATATTGTTTTAAAATTTCAATGCACATGGCCGGGAAGAAAGGCTAGACGATCCGACCCTGGATATAGCCTACGGGAGAATGCTGATCCATGACCTGGAATCTGCAGCTCGAGCATCACGAGAACAAGGTAGCCAAGCTCAAAGAGAAATGTGAGCTCCTCCTCTTTAAGCCGGCGAATCTCGACTCTCGGAGCGATCATGAAGGTGGAGCATCAACTGTATGGAGAGTCGGTTAAACTTCTTTGTGATGCTCATTAGGGCTCGGTTTGGCTTTACATTCCCACCCCGTTGATCTATTTGTAAGGCTTTCCGATGAATGAAATGAATGCAAGTTTTTACTCAATTCATCTTGGTCGTCATATTTTTTTTCGCAAGATAACCCCTTTTACTCTGCGAATATGTAAATCTCACGCTCCCGATGGTCAATCCAATTGGGCCAGAGAGGCTCCCCATTCGAAACAATTTCTCAACAAAGATTAGTAGCGAGGAAACAAACGAATGCTCAAATGTGAACAACTCGTGAATCAGTATTAATATTATAACTCGATTATGAAAACATCGAGTGAATCGAGCATAATATTTCTTTTGACGTCGAATTGATGGATTGATAAAGACACGACCATCCATCTCAGCCAGAATCAAAGTACCACCAGGGAGCACCTTCTTTACTATATATGGACCACCATAGTTTGGAGCGAATTTCCCTTCGGGAGTGGGACTATTGGCAATAATTTTCTCAAGACCAGGTCATTGATTTGAAAATATCGAGGCCGAACTTTTTTGTTGAATGATTTAGCAACTCTCTATTGATAACACTTGGCCATGACATACGGCCTTAAGTCTTTTTTCGTCGATCGATTCAATTGGCTTGCTCTCTTTGGATCCATTCAGCCTTCCGTCGCCTTAGCTTGAGATAGTATACGTAAGGAAGGAATTTCCACTTCAACCGGTAGAACGGCCTCCATTCCATATACAAGAGAATACGGGGTTGCCCAGTAGATGTCCGGATTGAGGTCCGATATGCCATAAGTGCAAATGGCAACCTCTCATGCTAATCGCGATAATTTTCAGCCGTCTTCGCTAAAATTTTCTTAATGTTCTTATTGGCGGCTTCTACTTGCTCCATTCATCCGAGGCGATATGGGGAAGAGTTCGGATGCTTGATCTTGAATTCCTTAAACAATTCGTCCATTAGTTTGTTGTTTAAGTTCGAGCCATTGTCGGTGATTATGGCTCAGGTGAACCGTATCGAGCAATGATATCCCGACGGATAAATTTCGCGATATTTCGTGCCGTATTGCTAAATAGGATGCGGTTTCGATCCATTTGGAGAAATAGTCAATCGCCACCAAGATGAATCGATGCCCATTTGACGCTTTAGGGTTGATAGGACCGATAACATCAATGCCCCACATAGAAAACGGCCATGGTTCGGATAATCGATGCAACTCATTTGGAGGGACATTAATCTTGTCACCATGAATTTGACATTTGTGAGAGCTCCGAACATGCTGAATACAATCTCTTTCGAGTGTGAGCCAATAATAACCCAACCTCATAATCTTCTTCGCTAACAAGTGGCCGTTCATGTGTGGACCACGGATCCCTTCATGTACTTCCATCATCGGACGAACTGCCCGGTTGAGTCAACGCATCTTAGTAGGACGAGAATCGAATGACCGCTTGTACAAATTCTCTCCATTCAAGAAGAACTTGAGGCCATCTTCTTTATGTACTTTTGGTCGGATACGGTACTTTTTCAGGGAACTCCTACTTCCGAATATAAGTCTTGATGTCATGGTACCATGGCTTACCATCGGGTTCATTGATCACTGGCCATACAATATCTTTGGCTTTTTTAGTACTTCAATCTTCAGTGGGTCAACCTCAAGTCCATTGGCGACTTGTAACATTGAAGACAAGGTAGCCAATGCATCGGCGAATCGATTATGAGTCCTGGACAAATACTCAAATGAGATATCTTCAAATTCCTCCACCAATTCATCCAGATACTCATGGTAGGGTAGCAATTTAGCATCTCTCGTCTTCCACTTTCCAACAATCGAAGGATAATCAAAGCGGAATCTCCGAACACCTTGAGTCGGGCTATCCCCATTTCAATCGCAGCCGTAAACCGAGGATGCATGCCTCATATTCTCGCTACGTTATTTGTGCAAGGGAATACTAATTTTGCTGCCACGGGATAATGCTGACCACCTGGAGATATCGAAACGCGCTCTGCTCGATCCCGATAAATTGACAGCTCCGTCAAAATACATAGTCCAGATGTAATCCTCCATCGACATGATTCGATCCTCGGAATGATAGGCATCATCGTCTTGCCCCGGATTTTCAGCTAGGACATCTGCTATAGCTCGTCCCTTGATTGACTTTTGGGACAAATATTGAACGTCAAACTCGGAGATGAGGATTTGCCATTTAGCAAGTCTACCAATCAAGGCGGGTTGATTAAGCAAGTATTTGATGGGATTGCATTCTGTCACCGAAGCACTTGGTAATGCAAGGTATATTGCCGAAGCCTGTGCAGTACCCGGACTAACGCCGCACATGTTTTCTCCTGCTTGAGTACTTCATTTCCGAAGTTGTGAATTTCTTGCTCGGATAATAAATGGCTCGTTCTTTCCCATCCTCCTCGCTTCTCTTGGGCTAACATAGCACCCAAGGATTCACTAAGGATTGTGAGGTAGAGGATTAAAGGTTGCACCGGCGTTGAAGGAACAAGCACGGGTGGATTCATGAGATCTTGCTTGAGTTTTCCAAAAGCTTCCTCGCATTCGCTATCCCATTGGACTAGCGCATTCTTTTTTAATAGCTTGAGGAATGGCTTAGCGGTTTTTGATAACCGAGAGATGAATCGAGCAATATAGTTTAGCCTACCCATCAAACTTCGAACTTTTTTAACCGTCGTCGGCGGCTTAAGCTCACGAATAGCCTTAACTTTCGAAGGGTCGACTTCAATACCCTTTACGCTTACCACGAATCCGAGTAGCTTGCCCGAGCTGGTTCCAAAGACACACTTGGCGGGGTTGAGGCGTAACTTGTACTTTCGGAGTCGTCGAACAATTTCTTCAGCGTTTCGACGTGATCTTCTTCATGCCTTGTTTTTGCTATCATGTCATCGACGTAAACCTCAATCTCATTATGCATCATGTCGTGGAAAAGGGCAACCATGGCTCGTTGGTAAGTGGCTCCAGCGTTTCGAGACCGAACGGTATTACCCGGTAATGGAACATTCCCCATGGTGTGGTGAAAGTGATTTTCAATTTGTCATTGATATTCATCGGGATCGATTGTACCCGGAGAAACCATCCATGAATGAAAACAATCCAAACCCTGCTGATCTGTCAACAAGTACGTCGATATGCGGGAGGGAAAATCATCTTTAGAATCGGCCTTGTTCAAGTCTCGATAATCGACACAAACCCGAATGCGGTCGTCTTTCTTCATGACGGGGATTATGTTAGGGGCCCAATTGGAATATTTCGTAGTCTCAATGAATCCTACATCGAGAAGCTTCATGACCTCCTCTTTGATCTTCGCACTAATTCCGGTCTGGCCCTCCTTGACTTTTGCACGATCGGCTTAGCCGAAGGATCGATCGGCAAACAATGCTCGACAATGGAACGGTCAAGACCGGGCATATCTGCATAGGACCAGGCGAAAACGTCCCGGTAATCCTTCAAGAGCCTGATCAGGCGCTCAGACATTTACGAGGAAAGGCTTGCCCCGATCTTAACTTCTTTAAGGTTTTCCGCATTGCCTAGGTTGACCGAGATAATTTGTTCACCGGTCAAGGGCTTGATCTCCTCATGTCGTTCGAAATCTTGACGAACTTCCTCATAATCTGAGTGAACTCATCTAAGTTGTATACTTCTGAATCCACTAGGTTTCCCTCCTCATGTATCCCCCATGATGACAAACTCGTTAGTTGTTGGTTATCGTCATCGGGTTGGTTTGGGAGATTGGGACTACAAGCGGCGTGCTCGAGCTCACGCCTGTGAAGATCACATCTTTTAGCGGCATTGTCTAATAGAGAGCAGGTTTCCGGGGCTTTACCGGAGTTGTCCGTAGGAGGAATTAGAGCAGGAATGGTTAGCGGCGGGCTGGAGGTGGATGATTGAAGTTTGGCGGAGAAGGGGGCCATCATTTCCTCCATCTTTCGGGACATCATCTCTTCAAAGCGCTCAATCAATGAGCCAAATTTCTCGACTAGGGCAGCACGCGACGGTGGCGTTAATGTCGGCCATCCTCTTCGCGATCGATCAAGTAATATGTGGAGGATCCGTGATAAATTACCCGTACGCAGTAACAAACCAAAAATGAGTACAAGGAGCAAGAATAGCGAGTCGGCCCATGGCATCCCTCTAGACTCAAACGAACAAAGTGATTATGACCAAAGGATTGAAACATGTAATTTTCAGTTTGTCCGCTTTTACGAAACAATCCATATTAATTCGTACGTTGGTCAAAATACGTCCAAATTTTACGAGCTTATAGTTGAGAAGATGATGAACAACTTTTATATTCACCAATCGGACTAGAAATGAGCGGATCAAATCAGTTTAATGTGTCTTTCAGAAAAATCGCATTCAGAAAACTGTTATAACCGCAGGTAGTTAAAAAAACGAAAGGCCATCTTAAATTATGAATTTAATTCTGAAATTTTGTAGGATATTAGTTGAAACATAGGTATACAACTTTCATGTTTGGTACTTACTCAAAGCTCGATCGTAGAATTTAGTAAAAATCGTACAACAGGAACAAGCCAAATCGGAATTGAAGACAAGCGATGAAATTGTAAAAACTACGGAACCAAAGTGTGAAATTGGAAACAAGACAATGAGATTCATAAACAATCAACCTAAACCATGGACCAGCCCAAAATAAAAATGAGATAACGGGCGTAAGAGACAAGAAATTACCCCTCATATGAATAAAATGTCAATCACAAAGACATGCGCATGAATCGTGGATTCGGATTTTAGTTCTTTTAGCAAAAATCAAATGAAAGACGAACGACATGTCGCAGCCTCGCGCACGTTCATCATGACTAGTTGCCGCCTCGCATACATAGTCATGACTAGTCGGGTCCAATCATCTCGGCTTGGTTCGGTCGACAAGGGCAACTCTCATGCATCATAGCCTCACGTGCATGAGAACAACCTTTGAGCCGTTTTTTGAAGAACTCGGGATCCAAGTGGGATAATCTTTAGCGAAGCCTTACCGCCAAGGTTAAAGAACCACATAAATACCATCCTGAAACTATTGGGTGATCCGGGTTCGGTCACAAGTCAAAGTGGTGTAGTGCAATTATATTAGGGGCATGCACGACATTTTAAAGGCAATCAGCACTCCGATAGTTCAAAAATTAAAATTCTCATCATCAAGCTCGCAAAAACGGAGGTTAGTCACAGACTCCTCCCCTTATAACTCCCTTTCCCGCAAAACCATTTAACACCTAGGGATTAAAATTCAAGCAAGATTACCAAATCAAGTAATTTTCCTTTTCATGAACTTATCCGGCTTAAGTCCTCTTTGGGTCCCCAATGAGTCGCCAAGTCGTCGCGACCTAAAAAAAAATAAACAAGGCATCATTTTCGGGCTAATGGATTATCGGGTTAATTAATTAATTAACCTAACTCGGACTCTCCCAAGTCCATACCAAATCGCAACTTAAGGTTCGAATGATTAACATGCAATGTGATTTGAATTTGGAGTCGCCACTAATCATTTTCGGTAGGTCGATTAGAAATCTAAATAAAATAACGGGAGAAAACTATCTTATTTCTGCGAACAGGAGATTAAGAGTCCAGGGACTTGGTTACATTAATTACAACTAATGCCCTTTCGGTACCTTAAAATTCATAAAAAATAATAGATTTGACAAATTTGATGAATTCTACTTGAAGATCAAAGAATCCATTTTTTTGGATTTTTCTTCCCATGACATTTTTTTGAATTTTTGAGTATTTTTAAAATAAAGAAATTACATGAAATTAAGATGAAATAAGTTCAAGATTACTCCCCAATTTGAACTCGTGCACCAAACTTGTGCTTTGGGCATGTCTTAATCATTGGACCAATTTGGTGACTCGTTAGATCGAGAAATCTCTTGGTCCTATCTCTCCTCACGCTTCTTTCTCAACTCACTAGAATTTCATGAGATCGCAATCCGGGCGTTGATATTTTTCTCCTTTTGCTCTCCTTCTATTCTCGTACCATTGATGTTTCATCGTTGATATGCATTGTTATTTAACATAAAAACGTAGAAAAAATCAGTGTAGAAAATATAGGCTAATTTGTATTCGAAATTAAAGAAAATTAGGGAATCACTTAACTTTCTTTTCTTTGCGGCGAGCTTGAAGGATGGGGATGGACCAAGTAGCTTGTGTTGATCGGTGCAAAAATTGGCAATAGTAGTATCGGGCTTCAAAACTCTCATACCTTCTCAAAACTCTTTCCAAATTTTTTCTCAAGAGCTCTCTCCATTTTCCTCCTCCAAAAACTCTTTCAATTCTCTTCCACTTCAAAAAAAAACTCTCTCAATTCTCTTCCCTTCCTCTCCAAAAAAACTCTCTCAATGCTCTCCTACTTCCCCCAAAAAACTCCTCATTCTCTTCAAGAACTCTTCTTCTTTTATAGGCAAAGTTCTTCATCCTTCATTCTTCATATTCATTTCCTCACCTTCCATTTTCATCTTCTTCTTCATCTTTATCTTCTCTTCTTCATCTTCATTTCCCCACCTTCCATTTTCATCTTCTCTTCTCCATCTTCATCTTCTTTTCTTCATCTTCATCTTCCCTTCTTCATCTTCATCTTCTCTTCTTCACCTTCATTTCTCCATCTTCCATTTTCATCTTCTTTTCTTCACCTTCTCTTCATTATCTTTCTCTTCGTCATCTTCCTTTCTCCATCTTCTCTTCATCCTCTTCTCTTGGTATCTGCAATCTGATCCTTGAAGTTTTAAGTATTTACAATACGATCCCTAAAATTTTGAGTATTTACAATACTGATCCCCGAAATTTTGAGTATTTACAATACGATCCCCGAGAAAATATTTCTTTCAAGCCCCAATCTTCTCGGTGCATTTTTCCACCCCATGCCTAGTCCGGATGCCTATTAAATTAAGCTCAAATTATATGCCAATGCTAAATGAATATGTGAGATGATTTTTGTTTAGAACTAAAATTAGTTCTAATTTTTATGCAAAAAATAAATTAGTCAAAATTTAGGCGTCAACAATTGTCATTCGCATGAACATCAAGCTTAGTCCGTTCGATCTTTCCCAAGTTCATTTGGAAAGATATTTCATCATCGCTACTTTCATCGGATAATAGCATGGTTTCTCAACTTGAAGTGCTAAATCAAGATCCAAGACACCTAAGTGAAATTGGACTTGTTCACTCCCAGTCAAAGAAATTCATTCCATTGAATAATGGAACAGACGAAGCGTGCGAATGCAGAGAAACAGTACGATATCGCAAATATGCAAGAAATACGCATATATTAATGCTTTGAGAGTGTCACATTATCGATTCAAATTAAAACAATACATGTATATCATAGTTCTCCTTTGGGAGATCCTTTGATACACAAACATACTAACTATAATGATGCTAATAACTTTTATTTGGCAATTACGGATATATCTCATTAAAATTTATTTGCTATCTTTGGATACACAAATAAGTCTAATAAGATATATAAATTACCAATCATTACGTTCATGAATTATAAGAAATTAATTAACCTTTGGGTTAATCCCGAAGTTCTTATAATAAATGAACTTCAATATATCCACGATACTATTAAAGATATTTAGCATATCAATTTTCAATCATAGCATCAAATAATCATGGATAATTGAATAAAATACTATAAATCTCAAAACTCAAGAAATATAAGGTTCGGCCACTTTGGTGACTAACAAACCATTAATTTCCTAAGATTTATTAAACTCATGTACCCAAGGACAAAACGATAAATTCAACATTTAAGAGCAAAATTGTAAATTTACGTGTCAAGGGCAATATAATGATTTTCGTGGCAAAAAGACAAAATAGGGACAAAGCAGTAATTTTCTGAAAAGGACAAAATAGGGAAAAAGACAAACCAGCAGAAAAGGACAAAATGGCAAAGCTGTAATTTTGCCCTGGCGTGTGCCAGGCACACGCAGGCGCGTGTCCAGCACGCGCCAGAGACCGCGGGGCGTGTGTCCCACACACGCCCTTTCTTTTTTTTTTTTGTGTCTGTTCGTCCTCTTTTGCCGGATTCCGCCCGACTTCCTTCACCGACAACCCACTTTAGACAAAATTGAAATATGGGTTTCGAAGACCTTATCGAGACGACCACACTGGCCCTTGAATCGACAAAAACGGTCAAAACTTTTTCCAGAATCAAACAAAAAATTCCTTGAACGCAAACCCTAACTCCCGAAACTTTCTTCACTTAATTCGCCTCTAGCGATCACCATAATGCCAAACAAACTCGGGGCTTGTTGCCCATGGCAATATGACCCTCTTGGACAAGTTTCGAGCGGTGGGTAGTCGGAATTTCCCGGAATCGACATTTTTTTTTTAAGGGCGTAATTGATCCGAAAATTGCCCAATTTGTAATTCGTTGAAAATCCCATGAACATTCATCGATAAACATAAACGTAAATTCATCAAGCCTTTATCCATACGCATATATACATATACATAACTCATATAATCGGAAAATCACGAGATCCTAAACCATCGCTCTCGATACCAACCGTAAGCGATTGAACATAAAACTTCATGCGGAAATTCAATCATAGACGGATCTTCGATCTTCATAATTTTCACAATCAATAAGAATAAAGACGTACCTTTGTCCATTGCAATTCTTGAAGAACGATTGATGCAAAAGACAAAGACGATGAAGAATCCGATTTCTCTCTCTTAACCCTCGTACTTTACGTTAACTATTTGATGGAGGATAGAAAACACAAACTAACGTCTTGTTTGTTGATAGGGTGGAGAGAGGACCGGATTCTTTTTTTAAAACAAAAAGAAACGTTATCCAAAAGGTGCCTCTTCAACAGGTGTCTTCCATCAAAGCGCGTTAATTGCACCTTTTCAATTGTATCATTTCAGTAACCAACATAAACTAATAATTATAACATGAAATAATTATTAAACCATTATTATAAAATCATATGGGCCACATTTATTTTACATACTAATGCCCTATCACATCCATCTAGAAAGGAGATAATAGCTCAGAAAATCTTAAATCTATTATACGACGGTCAATTTAGTCGTAAACCTTTTTGATTGTGCCAATTTAGTCGTAAACCTTTTGAAAATTTGGTCATACGAGATCAATTTTGACCGGATATCACCGACGCGATGGCTTTAGTTAGTGCTGGCCATCCACGTGGAACGCCCCGACTCTAATATAGACAAATTTTCTAGCATTTTTTAAAATTTACTGAATTTTAATAAATTTATTTTTTTTCTTTTTCCTTCGTCAATCGTTAAGCCTCCACGATGGCTTACAACCAGCCATTGGCAAGGGCCTCGCCGACCTCTAGTGAGCATGCGAGGGTCGAGACTCGCTAGCCTTGAGCGAGACTCATCCCAGCTGGATTTGGTGAGGGTCAAGCCTCAACAGCCACTAGTGAAATAAGGCTCAACCTTGCTAGTCTCACCAACCCTCGCCTTTGGCTAGTCGCCAACCATCCCCGAGGCCCGGCAACCAACGAAGGAAGAAGGGAAATAAAAAAAGAAAAGAAGATTAAAAAAATTGTAAATAATTATCCACACAAGTGTTGGCCATACCACACAAGACGAGTGGTATCCACTTCAATGATTTTCAACCAATTAGCCTAAAGGACTAAATTGGCATATCGTCAAAAATTTTATGACTAAATTGACAAATACCAAAAGATTTAGGAATAAAATAGTACAATTGAAAGGTTTATGACTAAATCAAAAGATCGTCAAAAGTTTACGACTCACCAACTATTAATATTTTTTCATGGGGATAGATTTCTTTGAGAATCAACAAGTGTCAAAAACTGATGAAATTACTAACTCTTTTTTGACAGATTGTAGGTTACTAATTTTTTTATATCTTACTGGCGTTTATTTAACTTTTTTACCAATGTCTTAAATATACCAACTCTCATAGAGCTTACTAATTTTTATGTCAACTCTTTTTATTGTTGTACCAACTTTTTATTTTTCTTTCTTACAAAAGTCTTGAATTGATCATTTGAGTTGCTTCCCAACTTTTATTTGATTATTTAAAAAAAAATTGTGAACTTTTCTATGGATGCATTAACTTTTATTTGCCTTGCTTACTAGCCATTTGGAATTACCAACCTTAAAAACTTTATGAACTTTTTTTATGGATGTAGTAACTTTTACGCATCACACAAGGAATCACGCTATAACGCCATCTAGCGACATATCATCACGCGACACTTTGCCATATAATGTATGTCATCACCGTCACATTTTGAACCCCAAAAAAAAAAAACATAAACTCATAGCCGTCACACAGCACGACATGTCATCACTTGGTATGTCACATATGCCGCATCTTCATGTATACATGCATACATATTCTCAATACAAAATACACGGGGTACAAGCCCTCTGTGCTAGACAAACACACTCACGCTCACAAACAACCACGCTTCGATATTGCAAGAGTAGTGATCACCAAACACCAAAATAACAACTAACCGTGTTCAAACACCAAAATATGTCTTGAGATTCGACTCTGTCTTGAGTTCTTGCTTTGTTTCGTAGATTCGGAGTAGGCCGACTTCGTCGAAAGGCTTGAAGAGCAAGGGGTGTTGCTCGTCGACCAGCTCGGGCGGGCACTTGATCACTCCTCTTATGGACGAGAACGAGCCAATCGAATACCTCGCTTTGTTCCCACTCATCATCACCCCGTGTCTAGGGCAATGCACTCGGCTATTGCTCCATCCTTAACGAACGATCCATTTCATATTGATTCACTATCAGCATTATCAACAAGACATTTTTTTTCATCTGACCAAAAAAAAAAAAACAAAGACATTTTTTGGTGGACATACTTTGTCTTACATCCAACTGTGGTGATGTGAACATTGTGATGACAATCTTAAACGACACATTTGTGTGTGTGTGTGTAAATCAAAGTACTTCTTAATGCTTTTACATCATCTCATCTTATATCTTGATATGATCTGCAGCAAAACTAGTCACAGAGAGCAAAACTTCTATGCAGACATGAAATGACTTTATACAACCATCACTATGAATACGAATCTGAACTACAAGTCTTGGCATGAGAGCAGGGAAAGACACTCACCCGAAATGACTCTCCAACCATGACTATGAAGGTGGAAGAAGAAGGTGCGACTCGAATCCACTTCCCATCCTTCGTTTGCACCTCCAATCCATTCACATGATTTTGTTGAAGTATGGTCAAGAAGTTCTTATAACAGTGCGAGCTTGCTGCAATCTGAGCCTCCCGAGTCATCGGCGCTGCATATTTAAGGACTCGGACCGTGAGGTTCAAGGATTCGGTATGCGAATCCAAATGTTTTTTTTTTTATAACCGAAGTGTCCGGGCCAGCTTGCGTGCACCTCAACGAATCCAAATGTTTCTCCACACCTAAGTTTGAAACACCAACCGGACGATGAGTTGTTCTGACTTAGGGAAAACATTCCTATTAATTAGTTTCTCCCTTAAAAATTTATTTTCGTTAATTACAGTTCCCCCGCATTCTAGTAAATGGTGTAACATTTTACAATCAAAGAAACAAAAATAAAATAAAAATAAAACAGAGACCTCTTCGGACAACGCTAAAATAAAAAGTTCAACCATTGATATAAGTTCATTATAAAGAGCTCTTCCAAACAATGTTGTGGGTCAAATAATAAAAATTCAATTCTTAATGGTAATTAAAAATTCCCCCGTGCAAAGAATAAATTTTAATATATTTAAGGAATCTTTTCTCACATAAACTAATAATTTTGGGAGCTGATATCATGACAGTCTAACAAGATCTGTCATTGTTTTCGACCCCACGATTTTTTAATTAATGAGTGCTTTATACAAAACACGTGGTGATGGTGTGTGGATCTACGGTAAAAAATAACCGATAGAATCGTCGGACTATCATGACGGCGTTTCCTAATAGTTTTCCATTCCCCTATATCTCTCCTCAGTGACTCAAGCATCAAGGACCCGATCTTAGATGTTGGGATCCGGTGATGGACGTTAGGTTTTCGTGCCCAAATACAAAGTTTTTAGTCCGACTGTCAAAATCTAGTCATATGTTATAAAAAGATTTCCAGTTTTTTAAAGAAGACATCATTATTTTGAATTTAAGTATAAGTTTTTCTTTGACTTATCTTCCTAAGTGATCCAAACAGTGAAAAATGAGGAAGATATTTTTTCCGAAAAATATCATTTCATGAAATAAATGAAGCCTAAATGAAGGAGGTATCATGCTGATAACTAGCGAAGGTGCACGTGCCTTGCGTTTATGAAGAAAGTGACATATGAAATATATGAAACCACCCCACGGAGATATATTTTTTACCCTATGGAGATATTAGGATCAAAGAAATTAATTGAAATACATAGTGCATGAATAGTACAAATTTATGCACATGTAAATATGGAAGAGAAAAAAATTATTTCGAGGTTTGAACTCACATGGAGTATAAAATTTGAAATTTGAAATCCGTAAGAGATAATGTATAAGTATAAATTTATGCACTTGTTAATGGTTATAATATTTGTTAAAAAAAAGTGAAATGGCAAATTTGAGGAAGACAAAAAAAAAAAATCGATGTATACAAAATTAGTGGCAAAAGGACACTAAAGCCAATATTTATGTATGATACTCACTTTAGTGCTAATAAAAGTTTTTTTATCACTTAGGAGGTGCATGATAACGTTTCGAAATAGAATTTCTGCTCCAAACATATTTCGAAATGGGTTGAAGCAAACTCGTTTGGTAACGCAATTCTATTTTTCTATTTCTGAAACAAAAGTTGTCCCAAAAATAGATTTGAAGGAGAGATGAGAAACAACAATTTTCTACTTCTCCGAGAAACATAAATAGAAATCTTACTTTTTCTCAAATACCTTCGTTGCCGACCACCACGCCGCCCCCCGGCCGGTGCGGTCGCCGTCCCTTGCCTCCGGCCGCCATCGCCATTTGCCGCTGCTCTCCCCATTGCCCCCGCCCCCGCGTCGGTTGGCCGACGCATTTTCTAGAAGTAGAAATTTTCAACGGTTGTCAAATAAATTTCTATTCTAGGAGGGAAATTTTATGTCATTATCAAAGACATTTTTTTGTTCGAAACTCATCCAGAAGTGAAATAGAAAAAACTATTTCTAGCTAGAAATCTATTTCTAGAATATAATGGTTATCATTCACCCCTTAAGTGCCAAATCATAGAAAAACAATCACTTTAGTGCCAAACGCGAAAAATTCCGGCCAACTAATTATGTGTCACTTATTTTTAAATGTTCGACATCACGTGGAAATTTTTTTAAAAATATCAAGCCACATGGTGTCCATGTGGAAGCCATGCGGACTTTTATACTTAAAAATAATTTAATTTTTTTTAAAATTAACATCAAATAAAAAATTAAAAAAAAGTGCAAAAAAAGGTCGTTTACAACGGCAAGGGTGGGGAAGAGCCAAGGGGGGTTGTCGAGCCTCGATGACCACCACCGAGGCCTTGCCGGGGTCAATGAGGCCTCGCAAACCCACGGCAAGGCCGACCTTACAGATCTAGGCGAGGTAGAGCCTCACCATGGCTGGACAAGTCTAACGACGGCTCGGCAAGGCCCGGGTTGTCGTTGGGCGAGGTCGGCGTCATTGAGGCCATCCCCCATCCTCATCGACTATTGCCGGCGATGTTGGGACAACCGTGGCGAGGGTTGTGCAAGCCCTCCCCGCGGCATTTTTATTTTTTAGCTTATTTTTTAGTTTTAATATTATGTGAAATTTTTGTATTAATTTTTAGCCTTTTTATTGCTGATTGGGATTCTCTGGCAAGCCATGTAGATGCCACGTAAAATTTTTGACCATTGGAGTTGGTATTGAAATAACCGTTTTTCAACAAAAATAGCACTTAAATGATCCAAAAAAAAATATTGACATCAAAGTGGACATCATACACAAATATTAACACTCTATGTATCTTTTTGCCCAAAAGTAGTAGGAGGTTCTCTCTACTTTATTTAATGACTAGCCCATGCATGCACAGACAAGATACTTTTAGCGTAGATTTTTATAGTGAAATGAAGTGTCATCTTTGCTAATATAGAAAAGCATCAAAATAGCAAGCACAAATTATTTCTAGACATGCTAAATCGTTAACTCATAAGTAAAATACTTCAAAAGGACAAGCATTAGGTTCTGATACCAATTGTTATGTCATGCAATATTGCCTGAAGGGGGTTGAATAGGTGATTTTAAAAGAATTTGACTTGAAATAGCGGAATTGAAATGATCAAGTCAAATATCACATAAAATCAGAATCTAAAGCTATGTAGCTTACGAATATGAACAACAATATGCAATATTCTATCAAACACATTGAGAAGAGTTTAGGGATCGAGAAAATTGCACATGAAAATTATAGTGGTTCGGCTTAGATTAAGCCTACGTCCACTCTCCCATGCTAACAACCGATAGGTTGGATTCCACTAGATGAATCAATGAGGATTTACAACAAGTGATGATACTTCCTCTAATAGATCACACTATCTTCTCTTAATCACTCTTAAAAAGCCTCTCAACGATTAGAGTGTAAAGCTTTCGAAAACATGTATGTAGAATTTAAAGCTCTCTTGCACTTTAGAATTTTTTATTTCGAACTCGTGCACTTAACAATATTGTGATCTTCTTTTATACTCCTCCACCTCGAAACTAGCCGTTGGACAGGCCTTTAGATTATCACTCTCCAATCTTTAATTTGACAAGATTATATTTGGAAAATTAAGTAGTTGTTGAGTGATTAGAATCTGAACCTCGCTGATTAGGTCGTTGCTCATACAACTAAATCTTTGGTTTCCATAAGTAGAGTTCTTTTATGGAAGTCATCTTGTCTCTGAAGGTAATTGCCAACTTGAGATGTTCTCGAATCTGTTGTAGAACCATCTTCCAATTCGAATATCACAACTTCGTTAAAAAGGATTTCTCAACCACATGTAGCACACATCAAATGTAAGTCTTCAAATGAGAACGGTTACGGATCTAAATATTTCGCTATGTCCGAACAGTTTTAGAAACAAAACCAGTCTTCGAATCTAAATAGAGAGAGAAAACTGAGTTTAAAGTTAATAGAATCCTTGTTGATGCTCGCATATGAGTCTTCATTCAAACATATGGTTGAAGCTACATAAGTGTCACTTTACTTAATCTGGATAACATAATTCAACCCTTGCAAAAGCATATATGCGATACTCTTGCCTTGAGTTTGAACATCCAACTAAGTTCAATATAAACTTCTTTTCCCACCTGTATCACATGAAATAAAATACAACAATGTATTTACCAAATTCCATTAGAATAAGGACAGTTTTGCTAATATCAAAATTTACTAGATGGGTTCTCTCAACAATTAGCTCTAAGCCATAAGATCGTGGACACGTGTCGGCCAATGAGAAACTTGGATGAGTCTGACTTGACTTAAATCTCTTCCTTGAACATGCAACTTGACTCTTTAGATCCTTCCTTCTTTTTTGGCAGATCCGATATTCATGTGCCAAAAACCACAAAAGTTCGTACCTAATAAGCTTTGAATTTAATTGATCAGACAATGATTACAAGACAAAAAGGAAAGAAAAATCTCATGATTATTAACTTCATTGAGAAAAAGAAAGATCACACAGATAAAATTAAAGCTGGAAAGGGTTTGGAATAAAATTTAAAGAAATCACGTTCAATTAGAAGTGCTATAAAAGGTTTTGAGAGCTGAAGCTCCATTTTGTCCCTCCGGGGTGGCGTAGATCCGGACGAGACCATCTGCATCGAAGGGCTTGAAAAGCGAAGGGTGTTGCTCGTCCACGAGCTCGTCCGGGCACCGAATAGTTCCTTCGACTTGGGAGAAGATCCCGACGGAGTATCTGGCCTCGTGTCCGCTCATCATCACACGATGTCGAGGACAATATAACCTTCCGTTGCTCCATCCCTGAGAAAAGACCACGAGAGAGCTCAAGAATCTTCGTCAAGGAGATCATGGTATGAATCTTTATATGGTGCACCATCCTATGTACTATCCTCTATCACCATTTATTGGGTAGTAATAATTTGAAAAAAAAAAACCAAATATCAAAATGAATGGTGATGGATGTAGATTGTGAAAAAAAAAAAAAAAAGAAGAGTGTTCAGGTTATGTATATAAACTGTAATTGTAATTGTACTTGTCGCTGTGATAATAAAACATCAACTTCATAGTTAATTATGGTATAATTTTTTTAAGCTTCCCGCTGATCATAATTACTGTTCTCTTACTTGAAGTATTCATTATTAGTCATTTCATAAGTATTCTATCAACTGGCAAAAGCCTAAATAATCATTCTTTCATCAAATCGCAAATGGTTTAGGACTAAATTGACCAAATTTGAAAGTTTGGGACTGAATCAACCGGCGTACAATAGATTTTCAAACTTTTTGGATAATTATCCCAGTATTTAAATGAGTGGGTAACATCGAAACTACGATACCAACCTTTCAGATTATATTTACTCATCGCTAGTAGTATTACTTTGATTATATCCACTAGAAAGCTAATAAAAATGACTTAAAAGAGTGGTTCTTGCATATGTTAGAATTTATAGACCAAACGTTATATCGCAACAAATACCGTTCCCACAACATTGAAAAACACAAAATAATTTATCCAAGGAAAAAAATTCATCATGAGACAGATATAAAAATCAGAAAAATCACACACATACTCTGAAGGTGTAAAAGAAAATTTTCACATAAGTAATTTTGTTCACCATTATTCGACAGGATTTGAGAGAGTTAGATAGATATAAATTTTTCTAAGTTATACAAACTACTTAGAAAAACTTCATGAATTTGCATCCACTATATTTAAACTTAATTTGTAATAGTAGGATATAGTAAAGAGATAGAGAGAGAGAGACTCACAAGGAATGACTCCCCAATCATGACAATAGAAGAGGAAGCTGAAGGTGCGACTTTAATCCAATCTCCATTCTTAGTCTGCACTTCCAATCCATTCACATGATTTTGCTGGAGTATGGTCACAAAGTTTATGTCGTAATGAGTTATCGATCCGGCTTTAGTCTCATCCGTCTTCGGCGCTTCATATTTCAAAAGACGAAGAGAATATTTAGTCAACCCGGCATGCGATTCGAGATAATGCTCAACGCCGAAGCTTCGGAAAACCATCTTCCTGATCGAATAATCCAACTCAGAGAACCTCCTCACATATGTATTCAGCAACTCGCTGCAAGTGATTCAGATGAGGCAAGCGAAGATAGATGAAAATGGTCATATTTGCCAGTTTTGTAATTGAAGTCCTTCATGAACATTTTTTTTCAGAGCATAATCGACTCGAGCATGGCCAATGGACCGTACGTACCAGAATTTGGTATTTCCCTCCGGCCATAGCAGATCAGCTAACCGTTCGATCGCGCCTGAGTTCAGGGAGTCATGCATTCCCATGGCCTCATTAAGAGGGTTAGGAGGGAGACCAGAAAGGTAGCCATCGTACAGTATCGCCGGATCGACGAACCGGCGCTTGGTCTCGGCCGGGAGATTAAACATCTCCTCCATTTTATGGAAGACCTCGTCATGAAGCTGCACGGCGACCTTGTCATAGAAAACCTCGAAGCACCCATATTCTTCGAGCGCCCTCCGAACGGCACTTTGGACAGAATCCCAGACGTGGCTTCCCGGCTCCGAATCACCCAATTCGGAGAAATCTATCAAGGGAAGCTTGAGCACTGATTCCGAACCCATGTAAAGACTTCCTCTTCCTTTTTACGTTTTGAGACTTCGATTCTTCTACGATCGTTTCTTCAATTTCTTGTTTTCTGCCGTATTTAAAGGTCCTTACTATGACTTTAGAGTGCACACACGCAACAAACATGTGCGAAGCTTCCGTGAAGAGTGCTTATAAATCAATGCACGACTTGGCATGTTGCTAGGATCATCAATGTCAGCATTACAATAATCTTAGTGTGTCGGCAAAAGTTGTCTTGTTGCATGTTGTGAATCCGTAATCATAGGCAAGACAAGAAAGAATAGTTAGGAAAATGAAAAAATGAGATAAATAGTTTCTAAACTTTGTTTTCATATATAATGTGATCCCTAACTTTTAATTTATTCAATGTGATCCCTGAACTTTAACTCAATGTGCAATTTGATCTCTAAATTTTTAAATAGTTCAATATGATCCCTAAATTTTTTGTACATATTTAATTTAGTTCATAGACTGTATGAAATTATTCAATTTTGTCTTTGAACTTGAATTACTTGGATCACATTACATATTGGGATAAAGTTCGGGGACCGTGTGTATTATTATCCCTTAGGAATATAGACGAGATTCATATTTTCTTTTATGGCCATAAAATTTGACATTTTTTTCGCAAGCGAAGATGATGCCTAAACTTGTGATCATGTCCCTCCTAGGGTGAGAAATCGCATGGCACAAAGCAATATGTGGTTGCGTCTTGAACTAGTGGATAATACTTTACTAGCTCATTTTTAGGGTTTTATGGCGTTTCCGACAAATGTGTACTATCTTTCTTGAATTGTTTACTATGGCAAATTTCTTAAAGGGAAGCGTTGACTTCTCTTAAGTAATTACTTTTTCATTAAGCCCAGCTCGGAAATTGTATCTCTGATTAAAAAATCATACGATGAATGTGTTTCAAGCAACAATCCCCAAGTGACACCTTCCCGAGGTATTAATGAAGCACGTCAATTATATCCGAGGAGATTAACCGCAAAGCAATGCATGTCGTCTCCTATAAATATGGCGATTAAGACTTGTCTTGAGAAACACGAGGCTACGAAATTCAACTTAAACTCGTGATTTAATAACTCAGTAATTTGGCACTCTTCATCACGCATAGGCTCTGTACATATATACATATATGTATATATGTATATGATTTCATTCATTAAGCAGAATGAGAGTTACAAAAAAGGCTTTCAAGCCTAGCAAGTCTCAAATAACTGCAGAACAAAACAAATCTCAAAAAGTAAATGATAAAGCACACTCTACAAATAAGAGCACACTTTCATCCCTTAAGAATAGATTTGTCAATGATCGGCGGCCGATCAACAAATTCGGTAATAAGCACACGTCGAGATCTTCCACACCATTTTTTGTGCACGTCTAGGTTCGACGTCCTCATCACCATCGCCGAACAATAACTCCAACATCAAAATGTTAAAAGAACACGGATCAAACATTTGTAAGAAACTCTCATATCTATATCTAGATCTAGTTCTAGTTAGTGAAATTCCTGGAACTAAACCTAAATCTAAATCTGGAGGGGAGAGCAGCCTAATATTGGAGTGGCTATGGAGCTTCATTGCGAACATCTTCCTTAGTGGCTGTCAACCGCCAATCGCGATGGAGGAAGAACATAAGAGAATAAGAAAGGACAAAATATAATAGAAAATTATTCAAAATTATTGTGTTTTTTAAAAATTTACAAAAATTGAACACATTAGCATGGGCCATACCGCATAGAACGGTCATTGTCCACTTCGGCAATTTTCAGCCAAAAGAATCAAATTAAATTTTCTTTACAAAATGACGGAAAATATTTTTTCCAAATCATTTTCAGGTCTCAATCAACCACCGAAAAATATTTTTTTTCTTGAAAAATGATTTTTCAAAATTTTTTTTTAAATATCACATATTCGCAAAATGGAGCCTAAAGGCGGGATCATTCACAGACCATGATGTCCGAAGTAAGCCAACGGACCAATTGTCTGATCAACAACAAACTTAATTCCCAGAAACAAGCTTTGCAGATATCAACTGATAACTTTGTGGATCCCAATACCATGTTCGTGACAGCTAAATATAATGTAAAGCGGACTGGATTGTATTGTGGAGCACGCTATGTATTTATGGCTATAGCCAGCGAATAAGTTGATTAAACTATGCTCATAAAATCATTCATCCCCTCCACTTAAAATATGACACTGTCGTTGTTTAATATCGCGTGACCTTTTTTTTTGAGATCACTGCCAATTACTTTAAAAATTTAAATTATTAAATTTAAGTAATTTGATAAAAGCGTGATTTAATTCATTAAGAAGGCAAATAGAGGTCTATAAAGATTTGAACTCAAGAATCATGCTCTCATACCATACGAGATTTTATGAAATCATTGTCAAGTGTCAATTATTCTGAAAGTTTAAACTGTTAGATGAAAACATCTTTAAAAATAGAAAGGTGAATCTAATTATACATGAGGAATCTGTACTTTTTTTTTTTTTTTGGTAGAATAGTAAATCCGTATTGGGAGAGGAAGGTTTAGAAAAGGAAGGCACGTCATATTTAAAACTTGAAGGGGTTTGGAATAATCTGAAAAAGATCACGTTCAATTGGAAGCACTATAAAAAGTTTTGAGAGCAGACCCTCCATTCTGTCCCATGGGTGGGTGCGAAGTCGACATGGACGAGATCTTCTCCGTCGAAGGGCTTGAAAAGGAAAGGGTGTTGCTCGTCCACTAGCTCGCCGGGGCACCGGGTAGTTCCTTTGACGTGGGAGAAGATTCCGATGGGGTGTCTGACCTCGGGTCCGCTCATCATCCCGCGGAGTTGGGATAGTATAACCTTCTGTTGCTCCTAAATATGGCAAAATGGGTCTAGAACCCATATTTGATCTGGTCTAATGCCCAAAAAATGTTCAACTTTAGTATTTTTTTTTTGTAAGGCTTCAACTTTAGTATTTATCTCTATTATATCCACAAAAAATTTCGTCTCATAAAAAGCCCCTAACTTTTACTTTTATCCCAACATTACCGACCTAAAACTCAAAAAATTCTCAACTTTAGCATTTGTACCGATTATATCCAAAAAAAAAAAATTTGGTAAAGAATTATATCCAAAGCTTTTGGATATAATTTGGATATTTTGAATTATATCCAAAACTTTTTGTCTCATAAAAAAGCTCAAACTTTTACTTTTGTTCCAATTCTACCACCGCCAACCTTCATATCATAATCACTATTAGTTAATGTTACGTTGTTCGAATTTTCTCATCGAAATTATCAATGAATCTTTGAAATTTGGAAACACCCAGATTTCACGGACGACGACATTTGAGATTGCTCACCCAAATGATCGATCTCCACGTCTAGCCATTCTTTAAGTTGTTGAGTGTCGGGGATAATCCAAAATATTGCTATCTTGAGTGGATCGTATCTCCCAAAGCAATGTGTAGGGAAAGCAGATAACGGAAGAGAAGTTGGGGGTTTTTGCATGTCGACTTTGCTAAGGTGTAGTTTATTAATGATGTGAAAATACCATGTACGATTAACTAACGGTGATTATAGAGGAAAGCTAACGGTAATAGAATTCGAACAAAAGTAAAAGTTGAGGATTTTTTATGAGATAGAAAAATTAGATATAATTGAGATATATGCTAAAGTTTGGGGTTTATTTAGGTATTAGGTCGGTAGAATTGCGACAAAAATAAAAATTGTAGATTTTTTACCGGGACAAAAAAAAAATGGATTTAATTGGGACATATACTAAAGTTGATTTTTTTTTTTTTTTTTTGGTATTGGCTCTATTTGACTCACATCTAATGGTGATAGGTCATGAATAGATTGTTAAAAATAAGATAAATAGGCCATAAATGGGTTGCTTAGAAATTTAATGAGTTCTAAATGAGTTCTAAATGGACCATAAATGAGTTAAGTAAGATAACAATCTTAAATGAGTCATAAATAGGTTTTTAAAAAATCAAATTTTTTAATAATTTATCATTTTTTATATTTGTTTTTTTCTTTCTTTTCTTCTTTTTTCGTTTTTCCTCATACCTCCACCGCAATTGACCTACGATGGCCACCAACAAGCTCAAGGTCGTCGGAATTGGGAGAGCCTCAAGGCTCGTCGGCCTAGGGCGAGCTTGAGGTCATCGGGATCTAAGCGGGCCCCAAGCTCATTGGCCTCGGGCAAACTCATGCTCGACTGGATCGGCTATGCTCGAGGCTCTTCGGGATCCGGCAAGCTCGAGGTCGCTAGGATCGGGCAAGCCTCAAGTTTGCCAACCTTAGGCAAGCTCGAGGGTAGCCAAGATTGGCCGCGTCTATGGCCGATTCCTGGCCGTCGACCATTGCTCGAGGCCCAACAACCAACGGACGAAGGAGGAAGAAGGAAAAAAAAAATAAGAAAAATAAAAAAGTAAAAGATTCAATTTTGTAAAAATTATAAAAAAATTTCACAATATTTTAGGAATATATTTTTTCAAGAATTTGTAATAAATGAGTTTTTTTAAATTGGATTAAATATAAAAACATTTCATTAAATATGGGTCGTCGTCGACCGCCGTAGCCTATTGTCGGTGGCCGCCATGGTCGAGCGACAACCCTCGCAGTCACAAAAGAAAGAAAGAAAAAATATATAAAAAATTATAATTTTTTAAAAAACTTTAAAAAGTATTAATTTAGCATTGTGTGTGTGTATGTGTGTGTATATATATATATATATCTTTAGAAATGCATGAGAAACAATTTTCTCTAAACTGAATTTTAATATTGAAATATTTTAACAATATGGGTCAGGTACGGTTTGGGTTACTATATTTATATAGCATTGAAAATAGATCAAAACAAGTTAAATGAGTCAATGTGGTCGAATCGATTTTGACTCGACCCACCCATGGCTCTAGTTGCTCCGTCACTAAGAAAAGACCATGAAAGAGATCACAACTAACATCAAGTTACAGAAAAATATGTCCAAAAAAGTTTTAAACATATCGTATGGCGGTCAATTCGATCATAAATATTTTAATCTATTTAGTTCTAAACTTTTGACGACTTGTCAATATAGTCATTCCAATCAAATTTGTCTATAAATCGCCGACGTGGACATTGATTGGCACCGACATTGAGGATTTTTGAAATTCTTTCAAAAGTTTTATGAATTTTATCTCTTATTTTCCTTTCTTTCTTACTTTGCCTTCTTTTTTCCCTTTTTTTATTTTTTAAAGTACCTTAGGAACCGATCTAAAATCACCAAGAACCAGCCAAAAACAGGTCAAACCAATTGGGAAAAGTGATTGAACCGGTCTGGTCAACTCCGTCAACGGCCCCGGTCAACGGTTAGATGCTGACGTGGTGGGTTTTCGGGTTTTTTTTTGGTCGAAGACGTGGCCGTGTTGACGTGGCAAAAATTAACGTGGAGGATGACGTCCGCAATGACATCCACACGCAGTAGGAGCGTCCGACACATGCGGACGCGTAGAGCTCCAGCAGGACGTGAGGATGTGTCCGTCGGCCACCGGCGACGAAACTTCAAGATCTGTCTCGCTGAGGCCAGCAAGTATGGCGGTAGTATTTGTTTTCAGAAACGAGCAATGTAAAAATCTTGGAACCACAACTAAAGACACGGACTTGCCGAAGAAACCTGAGCAACGAGGCTAATGCGGTTAGCGTCGTGACCGACCACCGTGAAATAGTCTCAATGGGCGGGGCGCGTCCTCAGATAACAATGGTAGCTTTGCCATCAAGTTGAGCTCCGATAACAATGTAATATTATGTGCATTGCCAAATGAAAATATAAGCCCCATATATATAGAGCAAGAAGACATTTAGACTTAATAACGATTATGTAAACTACAATGGCTCATTCTCAAAAATAGTAATCCTAAACGGTAATCCAATGTGTGTGTGTGTCAATATATATACATATATGTGTTAGGTGATATTGAGCCTTTCTCAACCCAATGGGAGCTCAAAAGATAAGGTTATAAAACGACCACCAACCCCTTCTACAATCGATGAGGGATAAATCATATCTTGCCCTCGCACATCGGGCCTTGGGTCGGCGCAATAATAACAAGATCTCTCCCGTTTGACTATTGGGTCCCGGACTGTTGCTAATCTTGCTAACCTGGGCTTTGATATAAGTGTTGGAGTAGTCTTTGGGCGTCAAAGCTCCATTCAGTCCCTCTGGTGTGGTGTAGATCCGGACCAGGCCGTCTACATCGAAGGGCTTAAAAAGCAAAGGGTGTTGCTCGTCCACGAGCTCGTCGGGGCATCGGATAGTCCCTTCGACGCTGGAGAAGATCGCGATGGAGTGTCTGGCCTCGTGTCCGCTCATCATCACGCGGTGTCGAGGACAGTATAACCTCCCGTTGCTCCATCCCTAAGAAAAGACCACGAAAGAGTTCAAGAATAAAGTGAAGCTATATATACGACCTCGCATACATGTCTCAATCAAGGAGATTATTCATCAAACTTCATGTGGTGCACATCCTGTGTACTCTTTCTATTGCAAAGCCTAACTTTGCTGTAGAATTTTGTGGAACTACTATCGACTGTTTTAAAAAGTTAAATTGATTGATGAATATGCGGTTTAATAATATCATAACAATCCCCGTCATGCATAGGCTGCTTTTTTTATTACGCGACCTGCTTTTATTGTGAGATTTTATAGAATCACCGTCAATTGTTCTTAAAACTTAAATTGTAAAATGGAGAGAGACCAATATACATATATCATGGAGCAATATTTCAACAACCCCCTCTCATGTATAAACCAAATTAGGAGCGTCACATTGAATTTGACCACGGCACGTAGAATCGACTGCCAGGGTGGATGCACACATGCGAAAGGGAGCATTGGGTCCATTGGCCATGCTTGAGTCATTTAAACGAGCAATGCCTAACATATCATACTAGTCTTTCACATCATTTTTATATTTATCTTTATTGTGTCGCTGACGGTGGATTGTTAGCTAGTGTGTATCATTTTACGAGAAGAGGAACGTCGTTATTCATTTGATTATATCCACTAGAAAGCTAATAAAAACAACTTAAGAAGAATATACCCACCACATTACACAACACAAATCCACGAAGAATATATCTCATGAGAGGAAAAAAAAATTTTAAAAAAATAGAGCATAAGGAAATTTCTAACAAAAAATTTAATGGATGTTTGCATATCCACCATTTTTAAACATATTTTGTAAAGGTAGATTATAACAAAGACATTATTAGCGTGAAGACAGAGAGAGGGAGACTCACATGGAATGCCTCTCCAATCATGACGATAGGAGAGGAAGCCGAAGGTGCGACTTTAATCCAGTCTCCATGCTTGGTCTGCACTTCCAATCCATTCACGTGATTTTGCTGAAGCACGGTCACGAAGCTCGCGTCGTAATGCGTTATGCCTCCGGCTCGAGCCTCCTCTGTCTTCGGCCCTCCATATCTCAGAAGGCGAAGAGAACGTTTCGTTGACTCGGCATGCGAATCGAGATAACGCTCGACCCCGAAGCTTCGAAAGACCATCTTCTGGATCATATAATCTAGCTCAGAGAGCCTCCTCAGATACGTACTCAGCAGCTCACTGCAAGTGAGCCCGAGAGGCAACAAGGTCATATTTACTGGTTTTTGGAATTGAAGTTCTTCACAATGAACAGTTATTTTCAGAGCATAATCGACTCGAGCATGGCCAATGGAAGTCGGGAATGTAATTTGCACCGTACGTACCAGAACTTGGTATTCCCCTCCGGCCACAGGAGATCAGCTAACCGTTCGATCGCGCCCGAGTTCAGGGCATCGTGCATTCCCATGGCCTCATGAAGAGGGTGAAGAGGGAGGTCAGCTAGGTACCCATCGTACAGCTTTGTCGGGTCGACGAACCGGCGCTTGGTCTCGGCCGGGAGATTGAACATCTCCTCCATTTGGCTGAAGACCTGGTCATGAAGCTCCGCGGGGACCTTGTCATACAAAGCCTCGAAGCACCCGTGCTCCTCGAGCGCTCGCCGGACAGCGCTTTGGACAGAATCCCAGCTCCGGCTTCCCGGCTCCGAATCGCCCAATTCGGAAAAATCAATCGAGGGAAGCTTGAGCCCTGAATTCGAACCCATGCGAAGACTCCGTTTTTCTCTTGCGAGAGACTTCGATTCTCCTGTGATTGTTTGCTTCAGTTCCTTGGTTTCTGCCGCATTTAACGCGCCTTACTGCGACTTTAATTAGAGCGCAAAGATGCAACGAACATGTATGAAGCTTCCGTGAAGGAAGCTTATGAATTAATGCACGACTTGGGATGTTGCTCGGATCATTAAATGTTTGCATTACAATGACAGTATAGTCTGTTCACAAGAGCTGTCTTGTTGCATGATTTGAATTCGTAAGCATAGGCAAAGACAAGATAGAGTAGTTGGGAAAACAGACGAGCTTCGTAGTTTCCTTCTTTTGGCCATAAAATTTGTCATTAATTCCAGATCGGAAATTGTGTAGGGGACTCATTGAATAAATACGATGACTAACTCCCATTGTCTCGAGAAAAATGAGAAGGCGAATAAGGGGCCTCAAAAGATTTGATGTAATAATCTCTTATTCTAATATCATGTAAAGTGCTATAAAGTCACTGCTAATTGGTCTAAAAGCGCGATTCTTGGAAGGGGGCAACGATTGACTCATTAACAACGATTTAATTTATGAAAACAAGCTTTTTGGATGCGAAATAATAATTTTGCCGATGTCAATACTATATTCGGGACAGCTAACGGCCTGTTTGATAATAATTATGTTCCCAGGAACAAGTTCTAAGCAAAAATGATTTTTTTCTAATTCCGTTTCTCGGAAACATAGAAGTATATATATTTTTTGCTTCTTATTTCTATTTCAAATCTATTCCTTAGCTACTGATATGCTATCGGAAACAGAAAAAATGACAGCTATTACCACACAAATTTATGTTCTTTTTCTGTTTTCGAGATAGAAAAAAAAGTGGAATCAGATAAATAAAAGCGTTACCAAATAGGCCATAAATAAAAATGTAAAGCGGAATGGATTGTGTAGTTAACCACATTACGTATTTATGGCTATGGCCAGCGAAGTACTTGATTAAACGATACTCCTTAGAGGCTAGAATCATTAATTGGCCTTCATGGGCATTGTCGAGTTGTTTAGTAGTGCGATTGGAATGTGGCCTTCCTTTAAAGATAGAGAACCGGATTTAATTATATCTATTAAATCTGTGTTAAATAATCCACGTGATGTTTGTCTTGCTGCAATTAAGCATGCAATTAGTGCATTTTATGTGTCAGCATATATGTTATATAGGCCTAATAAGCGTGCATAATGTATAATCTAGGATACGTTTGGTTTAAGGAAATTATTTTCTCGCAATTGCTTTTCCGGACTTTCACATGTTTGGTTAGTCGAAAATGACTTAGTCAATAGAAAATTCATATATAAAATTAGGAAAGTGAATTCCTCAATCTGAAGAAGTGAAAATACTTTTCGAAATTGTTCCTCTCGAATTTTTTTAATATTGATGTTATGTTTTAATATTTTATTTTTAATTTTTTTTTTTTTTCCTTTTTCTTTTCTTTTCTTTTTTTTTCTTCCTCTTCCCTCCACCACCACCTGGCCGACGACGACAACCGGTGAGCTTGAGCTCGCCCATGGCCTTCGGCTTTGTAGAAGGAAGAAGAAGAAAGAAGAAGAAGGAAAAAAGGAAAAGTAATATAAACAATTTCATTTAAATATTCAATTTTTTCCTAAAATAAATTTAAGAAAGTGAAATCGTTTTCCAAATGAAAATCAAACTCCAAAAAATGTTTTCGATTACATATCACCAAACAAAGGAAAATAAAACCATTTTTTGGGAAAATGATTTCTCGAAAAACGAATTCCCGAAAAATATTTTCACTGAAGCAAATGAATCCTAAGCTCCGCGTGTTACTCGAAAAATGAATTATTTAAAAAATATTTTCAAAAATGATCTCATGTATCACTTACAAAAAATGAAATTAATTATTTCAAGTGATATAACCGATCATTTTTTAAAACTATTTTTTAAATTATTTAGTTTTCATAAAATAAACGGAGTCTAAATGGATCGCGACCTTACAAAGCGCAAGCTTATTGTGGGTGATACTTATCGCCTAAAATACAATATGCATCACAATATGCTCTCTTTCTCAACTTGGAAATATTTGTTGACTTCACCTAACCCATTTTATGAAAATAGATCTTAATTTGGAAATTATTTCACTAGACGTTCCGATAAATAGTTCCTTAAATTTAGGTTTTAAAATCAATCTTCAAAAATTTGGGGGCCAAGTTTATATGCAAACATTTTTTTTTTCCTAATGGGGGCCTAATGGCAATTTAGGGGGACCCGCCCCGACCCGCAAAAATCCGGCCCTTTTATTAGGGAAGGTCATGAGCCTGGCTGTTTGGTGGGCCCTCATAGGCCCATCAGGCCCAAAATAGCTACGGAGGTTATGTGGGCCAACCGGAAAGCCGGCAACTCGCAGACTCGGGGCTGATCGGACAGCCCGTAATTCGCTTCCTTGAGGGATGGCATCGCACGCTACAAAACGCGGTCGGGGAGCTTTTTGCTCTGGAGAGAATTCTCTCGAGATGGAATCGAGCTCGTACTCTGCTCTACTGCTACTGCTCCTGCTCCTGATCCGTCGTCGTCGTCGTCGTTTTCTTCTTCAGAAGCCTCGGTGATAGAGACGCTTCTGAAGCGAGGATGGTCCCTCGACAACGCCTCGCACGTCAGAGCGGTCATCACGATCCAGCGCGCTCTGATGGACGACCCGTCGGACGCGGCCGCTCTGGCCGAAGCCGTCGAAGCGGACCTCCTGAACACCGACTTGAGGACGATCGGCTCCAGGTCCTTGCCCGACCGCAAGGCATCGCACCTCCTTGGCCCCATGGTCCTCCAGGTTAAGCCCGACGTTCGCTTCCTTTTTTAGGTTACGGCTTTGATCGCTCCTGTTCCGTGTGGTGCGAGGGTTGTTTGTACTTTTGGGTTTCACACTCGTTATGGTTAGGTAGTGACGTTGTTTTGTATTCAAACAGATTTCTGCAGTGAGGGACATTGCGAGTGGTAGCATTGAGGAGGTCTCAAAGAGCTCGGGTGGTAATCGTATGTTGAGATTGACACTGACGGACGGTCACAGTGAGATGACTGCGATAGAGTATACTCACATTCCGTCACTTCCCGATGATGTTGTTCCCGGTTCTAAGGTATTCTTTTAATTGCCTTCTCTGTAACCGGTTCGTGTTTTACTCTGGTAGTAGATAGCCTGAAGTTATTATATCCGTGGCATCGGAGATATAGAAATATTTGATAGATTCTAGTACGGTTTGGTTTTGGGTCTTAGAGAATACCATTGAGTTTATAAGTCACAATGAAGTTTCCGGTTGGTTGCCGATGTGGCTTGGATAGTTCGTTTAGTACAAATGATTCAGGTGCTATATATGGTTGAACTTAATGTAGGAACTGGGCTTCAGTATCTTGTTGAAGTGAAGTTCGCACTTGCCTTCATTTTCTTTAATAATATTGTTCGTTTAATCATTTTTTAAAACGATACAAGTATTTATTTTTAGGAAAATGTAATTTGCCTTCTCTATAACCGGTATGTGTTTTACTACTGTAGTTGATACCCTGAAGTTGCTACATCCGTGGCATGGGAGATATGGAAATTTTTTTATAGAATCTAGTTCGTTTTGGCTTTTGGTCTTAGAGAATACTATTGAGTTTACTAGTCACCATTTAGTTTCCGGTTGGTGGCCGATGTGGCTGGGATAGTTCGTTTCATACAAATGATTGAGATAATATATGTGTTTCGTACGAATGATTCGGATAATATAAGGTTGAACTTAATGTGGGAACTGGAACACCCTAGCTTCATTTGTCTCATTGAATTGAAGTTCACTTTGGCGTTCATTTTCCTTAACAATATTTTTCCTTTAATTTTTCAAAAGCGATAATAGCAATCATTTTTAAGAAGATATTTTCCTAATCATTCATTATTCATTATCCGTGCAACAAACACACCCTTAGTTCACAACAAGTCCTTGCCATGGCTGCTTTTGTCGGAGACGCTCTCTCAAGTTATTCAGCAGAACTGAACTTCCTCATTGCCAGGCGCTAGGACATTATTTTGTGGGCTTGCTGCCATTTTCTGTCATTGACATAGGAGAAGGATTGAGATCCTCAAATAAGTCCCAAAATTTAATCTTCTCCATCTCCAGGGATTTCAGGTTGGAAAACGTCTATAGTCTTCTGGAGTCTGGTTGCTTGTTGGTTCTACAAGTGGATGGAAGGTTATTCCAGGGAATTACAAGTCAGATGTTGCCCATACCCGAGATTCCTGTTTCTGCAATTCTAATATGACTTTCATATTTGCATATGTTATGTCTTGGACAAGTGTCCTTCTGTGCCCATACCCGAGATTCCTGTTTCTGCAATTCTAATATCACATTCATGTTCGCATACATTATGTTTGGACAAATTTCCTTCTTCTGGAGCGCTTTTTGACAATGCAGTACAGTCCTTCTGTAGAACCCAATATTTCTCTACAAGCATTTAATGAATTAATTGAGTCATGTCCACTAAAAACCCACTAGATTTTAGCTACTAATTTGGATTGCGCATGAGGGAATCGTCTTCTTGTTTGAAGCCATTAAGTGTAGATGGCTGCGCAATAGTGATTTCTAGTCTCGTTGGTCTTATTGTTGGAACTTGTGTAAAGCAAGTTCCAGTCACTTCCTTACTTTGTAGTACTGTCGAAGAAATCAACTTCAACTACTTCTGATGTTTCTGGTGTCTGCTCTGTGGTCAGGTGCGGCTGGAAAAGAAAGTTGCAATAAATAGTGGGATTTTGTGTCTAACTCCAACAACGTTAACCGTCTTAGGTGGTGTTGTTCAGTCTCTATTTGACGAGTGGCAAATGAATAGAAAATACTCTGGCTTCTCCCGTGAGTCTTTAAAGCTATCACAGCAAAGTGATGCAGGTGGCCCTCCCCCATTTGAGAAGTTGCAGATCAGGGCTTCTGCACATCAGTCCACTCATCAAAGAAGATATTCATGTTGGTCTTCATTTTGCTTTTTTCTCTGCGAAAGTCATATATGATCCTGTTTGAAGGACTTCTCTTTTCTTTTTATGGACATTAAAGACACATTTGTGCAATTTTAACTTGGAAGTGGTGAATCTGCAGACAACCCTGAAACCTCCAATTTCAAGAAATCTGAAGGCAGGGAGTCTCGCATGCCATCAGAAAATAAATCTGTTGTTGGACAGAAGAATCTAGAAATGAAGGAAGATGTTGCGGGAAATAGTTTGGAAACCACTCCACCGACTGGAAAAGATGAGGAAAAACCAACTCACTTTGAGTGGAGGCCAAAAGAAGGTTAGAATTTTTAAAGTTTGTAACATTGCATGTTTGTGTAAAATTGCATATTGAGAAGATAGATGGCTGCTTGCTTTCTATGTAGTAACATGGTAATGATAATGTTGCTTTGGGCAGCACGATGTAGTTAGTCATTCTGCTTTGAAACATCAGACTCCTTTTCTCTTCTTTTATCCCTTATATATATCAATAAGCCATGAAAGGAAGTGGTGGTGAATCATCTTAGTGCAGTTTTTGAAATATCATCAGCTACAGAGAATGTGGTGGTAAATCATCTCTGTGCAGTTTTACAGACTCAAATAAGTGAGGCTAGTAGTATGGAGTGATATCGGAGGATAATAGGTGAACTGCAAAAGTGAGTTGACGACATTATTAATGAAAATTGTTGTTGTTGTTGTCTTCTTGTTTTTGAAGTCTCAAAATAGAGCAGACCAGAATATTCTCTGAACATATGATTAAGTTCCCAAGAAGACTAGTAGATGCAGTTATCATCACCGTCTAAGTGATTTTTAGCCTTTTCTATTTCATGAGGCTTTCTATTCCTATCTATTGCAAGCTGATGTTGTTTTCAGTTGCCGACTCTGCACCTGTTCAAAATCAAGCGGCTGCTCAGAAACTCCTCCAAAAGATGGATCAACAAGGAATGCAGAATCAGCATTTTAAAGGTCGAAAGCGTAGAGGGAAGGGCAAACAAAAAGAGGGTCCAGTTTTAACTCTAGATGAATGGGAACAAAGAAATGCTGGTCGAAAGCATAGAGGGAAGGGCAAACAAGAAGAGGGTCCAGTTCTTACTCTAGATGAATGGGAACAAAGAAATGCCGGTGCAAAGCTGCCAAATATGACCCATGATGAGGAATTAGCAAGGCAGCTTCAGAATCAATTGGACTTGGAAGATGCTCATCATGTTAGTATATTTTCTTCATCAGGTACTGCTGTTTACTCCATTGGCAAATTTTGACATCATGACTTGCTAGTTGATTTCAACCTTTCAGGTACGAGAGGGTCCTAATGAGACAGAAGCAGAAAAACTCAGGAGGAGCATGTTCAGTTACGAAAGAGACAATGATATGACTTATTCGAGGGGATATGGAGGTGGACGGAGGGGTAGAGGGAGAGAAAGAGGGAGGGGAAGATCCTACGGGAGGGGAAGACATAGTTGATTTTCTGCCCCTTCTCATCTTTCATGGGTTTGATGTTCATATAACTAATTGGTGATATATTCAAGCTTTAGATGGCAAATTTCTAAAATTTCTTTTGGCTGCATAAAGATGCTTGGAAGTGCTACAACCATCACCGGGATTAATTTTCATGAATATTCTGAGACAGAGATAACGGCACTTGTACAATGGTATGGTTTATTATAGTAGTGGCCTCTTACCAAATCCAGCTAGCGTCATGTTTACTTACTTGCGGAAGAAAGTTTCTCGTTCTTGCATGGATGCTCTTTCTACCTGAAATAAGCACCAGCTGAACTAAGGATAAATGGAATAGAAGAAATAGGCTGCTGACCCTTGAGATAAGGCTCTTGTAGAAGGCGCTAACCACAGCTATACCTACACAATACATATGTCGATTAATCAGAGAATATATGAATAAAATTACCAATGATGTGTGCTGAATTATGGTAGGGTGACATAACGTACTCAAGTGGTGAATTGTTTCCACGTCAAATTTACTTTTTAGCAGTGTATCCTCTCACTGACTTTGACTCCACTTAACTCTATTTAAGTTTTTAGGGTATCAGCATTAATTAAGATACGTTGTGGATCATTTTCGTCTTGGGAATTTCTTTGAAGATTTCAATTAAATAATTGTCTCTTTCCTTTGTATTGCAGTGGCTATGATTCCAGTCGGTGAGGTTACTCTGTCTGCGATTGAAGAAGATTAGCCGTTCAACATTTTTGTTGATATCTATACATTCTGTTCGAAGTGCTCACTTTTTTCACAAGCAAGGACGAATAGATGTTGGATGCAGTTGTGTAGACCGATGCTGAAGATTTTTCGCTCAAATGATACTGAGATTTGAAAGGGTAATGAATTGGAAGCAATTAGTTAGTTTGTTTGAGGAAGGTAGACAGATGATTTCTACAATTAAAATCCTTGCCTTTTGATTGTCATTGTAGCCATGGGTTTGGTGTTTTACAAATTGGTCGGGCAAATCAGGATTCATTAGAACTGTGTCATGGAATGAGCTCGCAGGTCGAATCACATTTTCAACCCTGAACCCTTTACAACATTTGCATTTGCAAGTACAATTTTTCTTTTGGTTTAACTTGGTCAATCTCGAAGAGTGTACCTGTTTCCTTGTATATTTAGATACGGAGTAGCTTTTGATGCTGTCGTCAGAGTGATGGTCGTGTCTTTAACCAGATTAATTTCAGTGCAAGTTCCTCATGAAAGTCCCCAGTGTGGTCATTCATGCTGGTATAGTAGTAGTGTGAAGCATCTTCGTGTAAATTGTTATTATATCAATTGATATCATGATTCATGATCATTGATTCTTTCTTCCTTTAATCTTGTGTAATCACTGCTTAAGCTGTAGCACATGGAAGAAAGTCTCGGCATTGTGCTGGATAGATCGTGTTTGATCTTAGACAAAGCCGAGAAGATGGTGCTTTCCGATTGCCAAGTCGAGTAAATGCTTGTTAGAAGCAATTAGAACTAGATTTATTTCATGTTTTACTTTGTGAAAGAAGGGTGTGCGGCTTCATATACAACATTGGTAGCTAAATTACAGAACTATTAGAAAACCAGAAAATCTTCCCATAACCAATGCTCTCTGGCCCGGAAATTTGGCCAGTACCCCACTCAGCCCCTGTGTTTTGGAGTTCTTGGAGCTGCCCAAACACGAAATCTCCATTAGTATACCGCTGTCGAAAATGTTTTGAATACCCGGATCAACAAATAAGTTACGTGAGGAAAATTATCTACCGAACCCGGCTGCGTCTGAGCTCTTCATCAACCGAATGCGCTTGCACGACTCTGCAAACATTCTGCAATTTTACCATCCATGTAGCAAAAGTCAGTGTTAATCAAAACATTGTAGTTTTGAGTTATGGGCGAGCAGGCTGAAGAAGACCACTAGCTGGCTGGTTTTTTCAACAGAGTCGAAGCAAAATGAGAGCAAATCTGCACATTCTACCACGAATTCTTCCTCTCGGAGCCTTATCCAGCTACAAAAACATTGGTCTTGCGCCCTAGGGTTCTTTTCAAGATGGGATTATCAAATATAATGCGAAGTTCCAGCCTGAAGCACGACTCTGGAGACACCTAACGAATCTATACAGGCGACGCCCTGCAAACTCAAGTATGCAGCAAAAATTCACAATGGTTATTACTTCCAAGGGACGTCGCCTGCCAGCATCCAATCTCCGTCGCCATCCTCGTACGTGGGCACATACTCCATTTCCTTGGCTGGATCCGCGACCATGCTCTCTTCCGAATGACTACCTGAGTGGCAATCCCATGATGCCGTGAGTGCGTCAACACATCAAACTAGCATGGCCAGTTTAAAGCATAGGTATGCTTACCGTCCCCGGTGAAGCAATAGAACATACCCTCCAATGCCCTCAAGAGCTCGCCATAGCTGTTGTACGTCCGAAGGTCGACTTTGCGTAGATATGGAACTCCATCTGCCGCCACCTTCACGTATTTGCAGCTCTCCAATGTTTTCTTCCTGAATGATCTCACCGGTGGCCACCCCACCACTTGTGCCCTTCGAATAAATTGGAGAGTGACGAAGTCAATTTGATTACATCTTCTATATCTTATTGAAACATATGAAGTTTATACAAAAACTTTCAGTGCTTATGTTTTTGCCTAAGTAATGCTTAAAATAGACTTGCAGACTCTTGCATTTGTTAGTACATCAACTTTATAAACGAGTCTCGATGTGTATGGTTCGAGTCTTACTTGGATGCTGGGACTTTTCCTGCACTAGACACCTGAGAGGCCGCAGATTTCTCAGCTGCATCAACCTCGATATCCCCACTTCGCTTCCAGATGCCGCTCCCGAGGCCAAGACCGACAGTTCTGGCGTACGCCCTCTTCGCCCCGGCGATCGCCGCCTTCCAGCTGCCGTCCCTGGGCAACCCCAAGGTCAGCACCGTGTCCATGCCGGTAGCATCGGAATCCAGCGACCCGTCGGCTGTTTCCGGCGATGACGACATTTTCTGTTGGGCGTGCATATCATACACTGCTTCTTCATATAAAGGGAGTTGTGAAGGGATCAAATGGGTTGAGGCCACGTGGGGTTTGGGAAAGAATTCGTCCATGTAGGTGAATGTCACTGTGGAAGAAAGGACGCAACGTTTGAAGGTGGAGCTGTCAGACATGTCGGTTCATGGAATCCTGAATTTTTCTTGGTTTTCACGAGGATCATTTGCGCTATCTTGTCACTTGTCAGGGCAACCTAAAGCTTGTGGGTTTGGGATTGGAAGAATGCGGTGAATTCATAGAATCTTATTGAGCAGGGGAGTTCCCCCAGTCAAACCGGAGCTTAGAAGCAATGGGCTTAGTCCCCAAGAGTGCTGACTCTCCCTGGCGATATTTCGCAAATTCGAAAGCGATATGAGTTATAACGTTTATAAAACTTTGAGGATCATCAAATGTAGAAATTTCTAATGCTTCCAAATTACACAACTTGACTACAATTGTAAAAAATTTGACACCTGAGCGTGAGATGTCCGCTAGAGCTTCCGTCATGGAATCGCGTGAAAAGTCGACCATAACAATGACAAGAAAATTATTTAAAATGTCCTGGATTTATTGCAATTGTGCAAATTCAATCTCAAACCTTCTTTTACCAATTAAGTCATAAATATTTAGCATTTGTGTCAATTCAATCCAATCGACTAACTTTTTGCCAACCAACGCCGACATGGCATATTTTAATAATCTTTTAATATTTTTCAAATTTTTATTTATTGTTTTCTTTCTTCTTTTTTTTGGCAACCACTGGAGGAAAAAAGAAAAAGAAAAAGAAAATAAATAAGTAATTTTAAAAATATTAAAATATTAGTAAAAATTGGACACGTCGTCAAATTTGCAAAGTTAATCGAAAGGACCGAATTGAAACAAATACAAAAAGTTTAGGACTTAATTGACAACAAAAAAATGAACCGAATGGGCACAACCGCAATAGATTTAAAACTATTGTGATAATTTTCTCTAATAAAGAATTATACATAATGTGAATAGTGTCAATTTTACTCCATTGAAAGGTTTATATAGTATCAAGAACGAGTTTTAGATGGTTCAGCTCCTTTTCTCCCTCTCGTTTCTCTGTTTTCTTTCTCATCAAGCCTTTCTCCTTTCCGTCTCCACAACTCTTACATATGCCACCCTCAGCCATCGTGGCAAGCCTCCGCATAGGTTGTGTCACACTCACTAGATTTGTCAAAATAGGTCATAAATATATTTATTAACCTATATACGATAGTCTGAATTATTATATGAGCTAGTTATATAATGTGCCATAAACGGGTGTAAAAATAATATGGGTGTTAAAAGATTTCGTAAATGGGCTTATAACTTACTTAAACCCAACTCATTTATGATCGTCTTTTCATTCTCTCTCGCATTTACTCGATCCCACTCATTTTGCACTCTCACATTAGTTTAGATATGAGGTTTCCTATATTTGATTAATGTTTTAGGAATATAGATCACGTCAAATATGTGTCATTAAATTTTGCATTATATGAAAATGGGTTAAAAGAGATTAAATGAATCTATTAGAGTTGGACCAGTTTTGAACCAACCCTCCCCCTAACCCCCTGAGCATGGCCATGGTGGAGGTGGGGAGAGGGAGGGCCTAATTTTTCATATCGTCTCCTTTAAAAAGTACAAAGACATTTAGGTCAATTGGGAGTGGCTGAACTCTATCTAATTACATCTTAACTTGAGAGGATATTTATCACGTTTGAAAAGATAATCGTAGAGTTTATCCTCTCATTCCACACGTCTTCTTAATTCGGGGAGAAAGATGTTAACATGTTATCACCGTATGTCGCCGTCTTGAGATGGACTTCCGCGATTAGATTGAAAGGAGAATATAATTTGGTAAAACAAAGTGAACGAATCTCCTTCGCCATAGCAGCGACAAAGCACGTGGCGATTGCCTGGGTGTCGGCGGGGTGTCGCCTTCCTCGTCTTCACAAAGATGACTTGCGTGAAGGGGAAGAACTTTGAAATCTGCTCGACAAATTCTCGCTGAATTCTGTGTGCTAGGCTGCTAGTATCGCTCCCATGAAGTACTTTAGCAAGAATTCGTGCACTAAAAAGATGCACACGCATTTTCATAAAGGATCTGAGTATCCTTGACATCCCTAGCAAAATAAATAAATAAATAACACTGACAAAAATTTTAAATTGATGTAGCATGACACATTTATTCCAAATTAATTGCCGTGTCGTTAAAATTCCAAACTAGTACGCCGTGACACATTTACACCATACTAATTTTGGGGGTCACAAGAATTTCCAAACTGGTGCACGGTTGATAAATACACACTACGTTAACTTTCGTCCCATGAGCTCATTTTATTACTAATGTTGAAATACACAGGGCAAGCGACTCGTCCTGCGACATTGATCCGACGTAGAAATTCGGTATATGGCTCTATAAAACAGCGTTGTTGTGAGGGAACCAGATCAAAAAAAGATGATCTGAGATTGGGAACTAGGGCAGAATTGAATTTGCACTTAATCTCTGTTACCCAAATCTTAGGACAAAATTAAGGTTTTCAATAGATTTTTGAAACACGAGGGAGCTCTTATTTGGTAGGGTAGCTGTTGGAGATGCCCAAAATAATGATAATATTGTCACATGTATACTAGTTTGAAATTTTTTGTCGTATTAATAAAAAATAATAATAATATTGAACATAATTTCTTCCGCAAAGAGTAACCTCGTTTCTACTTCCATCTATTTCAAATCAAATACGTTTCTCCATTTTCCCTTTTATACTCCAAATATTTAATGGAATAATGACACAATTGATCCATGAACTTTGATCCAATGGGTATTGTGGTCCTTGAATTTTTAATTTGTTTAATATAATCTTAAAACTATGATCCAATCGGCAATGTGATCCCTAAATTTTTAATTCGTTCAATGTGATCCGAACCTTTGGAACCTATTCAACATAGTCCTTGAACTATATGAAGATGTTCAATGCAAAAGTCCAGAGACTACATGAACGAATTAAAAGTTTAGGGACCACATTGCAAATTAACAAATTAAAAGTTCGAGAACCACATTACATATTGGTAGAGGCATTAAACGAGTGGGTCAAACCGAATTTGAGTCGGGTTGAATATGGTCCGACCCATATAGACCTATTTTCATGCCTACAAATCTAACAACACATATGCGACCTTCGACCCATACCCATACTCAACCTATACTCAATTAGACTCGTATTAATTAAATACTTCTATATTTAATCAAATCATGGAATATTTATTTCTTATCATTTGTTAATGAAAAAATTTCAAGTCTTTTTGAAATTTTTAATTGTATTTTTAATAATAAAATAATAAATTTTTATGATTTACGGAGAAATTACATATAAAATTTATTACTTTTTATTAAAAATTTTCCTTATTTTTTAAAAAGTAATTTCTTTATGTTATTTTTATTTTCTATTTTATTTTCCATTTTCTCCGGTGGGGAGATAGCGAGCGGCGTTGCGATGGACGGTGGGATAGCAACGGTAGTTCGGGACGGTGATTGGCGGTGGCTCAATATTAAGGAGGTAGAAACATGAAAGTCCCATAAACACTGCTCCTGACTGATTTGAAAATGATGTGATTTACAGGTGCACTCCCGATTTTGGCCTCAGTAAGGGAACATAACCTGATTTTTCTTCTTTGTTCTTCTAAGTAATACCAACATTGACACACTGGCAAGTCATTTATAAAAAATATAAAATTTTGACACGTTGTATTTTAAATATATGTTTATATATATATATGATAATTATCTTTTGTATAGTTATTTCAATCAAATTAATTTGATTCGAATTTACATATAAATAAATAATTAAAAAAATTCTAAAGTTGGTTCCACATCGGTGGTGAGGGAGAGAGTAAAAAGTAAAATGACTTGAGAAGATGAGAACTAAAGCATAATATCTCTAGATTCACGAGTCTCACGTCGATGGTGAGGGAGAGAAATAAACATGAAGTCTCTTTAAGAAGTCCGGAATGAGACTTGGAGGCTTACAAGTTGAAGGAAGGAGTCCCATGTTGGTTGCCTAGTGAGGATAACAATTAAGAAGGCTCTTTAACATGCCAAGAACGAGCAGTTTTGCTAAAGATGAAGTGGAAAGTTAGGTTTTTTTAGTGGAAAGGCTCTTTAAGAAGCCTGACGCACGTGTTGATCGTCATGCGTCTAGATTCAATTTTATTTTTACATTTTCTTTCTTTCTTTTACTTATTAGAAATAATAAAAAATCAAAAAGTTATAAATTGATAAATTTTAAAGCCAAGTGAATTGTAAATGGGTTAGGCCGATCTAACTAAATGAATTGTAAATGAGTTCAAAGGCAAATCAAAATTCATATTTGGCCTATTTTCAATAAAGTTAGTCAAATATGCGTTTTCAATCCATATTAATACCTCTACATGTTGGGTCAAAATTTATAGATTGCTTATGACATTTTTCTATTTTTCAATTTGGCCAGGGTGGTCAACCGCTCGACTCCCAAACTGCAAAACCTGGGACCGCCCGCAGCTTTTTCCGCCTACCATCTTCGTGAGTACGTTAGTAACTAGCTGGGATTAGGTGGTAATAGTGCCACGTGGATTTTCAATTTCCAATTGAATCACAGTATTGTAGGTTAAATGAATCAAACCTAAAGATGGAGGATTTGGACAAAAAAAAAAATAAGTGAATATACATAAAATACGAGTAGGAATTAGAAATGCTAGATCTTGCAACGTGCATATAATATGTCGTTAATCCAACATGATATAACGTCAATTTCAAGTTATCGACGATAAACTGCAATGATTATCTAATTAGTCATGCCTAGTGCGGCGATTTAATTTTGACACTGCCAAGATTAATATAACAAAGATTTGATGAATTGCCATGAATTTGATAAAATTGCTAATTTTATGTCGGGATCAAGATTTCATGTCATGCCATGTCATATTTGGTTGATAATTAGCAGGAAACTGCACTTAGGGTGTGTTTGTTTCTGGGAAAAGCTTTTCCGGGAAAGTGTTTTCCGTATTTTCGTTTGTTTGGTCCGCGAAAAATAATTTGGTCAACGAAAATTTTATTCAGCAGATTAGGAAAGTGAATTTCCCCGAAATAAGAAGGTGAAAATACTTTCCCACATCTCACTCTCTCGCTCTCTATAGAGGTACGACGCTCTTTCGTTCCTCCATTTTTTTTTATTCACTTCTTCTTCACCGACGCTCACCTTCTTCAACGTTGAAGGTCCGGCTATTCTTCACCGACGCTCTTCATCTTCGCCATTGAAGCTGGCTCTTCTTCAACGACGCTCGACAAAGCTCTAGGTTCTCTCCCCCCTCTGATTTGAAAAAAACCTCTGAAAATTTGATGGTTCTTGTTTCCGTTCATCTTCTTCAAGCGAAATCTTAGAAATCAGTTTTAAAATTTTCGTAGATCCTAGAGTTGTCAAGCTTGATTGGAGATTCTACCCTACGCACGAAAGCTATAAGGTAATATATCTAACGCCTGACCTTTTTGCTCGATTTTTTGGTGATCTGTTCAAAATTTTTGGCGACATGTGCTTTGATGAAACAATATGAGTCAGATTCGGTTGGTGTTTCATAGTTTGATGAGTATTTCAATTTTATCAGCGTTTGTTTTACAATTTTGATTGCACAGGGCTTTTGTAGTATATGGCATCCTTAAGAATATTGTTTAGCCAGTTGTTGCGTAGAATTTGATTGAACGAACTTTTCTACAGTTTCCTGTGTAAAATTTGATAGAGAAGGTCCATGATTATGCATTTCATGTTTTGGTTCACTTAGGAGGTAGGCGATGTTAACAATGTTCTGTTTAGTAGTGTAATTTGAACTTGTATTCCTGTGATTGAAATTTGCAAGAACGGAGATTCAAGGGTAATGTTCCATCTTTATCAAAGAACTTGGAAACCCAACTTTGGGATGGTTTGGTTCTGCTTATGAGTTCATATGCATCTATAGTTAGAATTTTATAGTGGTCCTGATGAAATTGGATTTGCTGAGAAAAGTACATTGACCGTTCTTGTCAGATTAGCATAGTTTTTCGTACTCCTTCTAGGTTGTTATCAAACGATCGATAATAGGATTATGCTTTTTGAGGAGCGGTTTAATATGTTGAACCTTTTAGAGTTCCTTTAGTAAACACAGCGGAATCGAGTTTTAAATCCTAAAAAGCCTGATGTTTGCTAAAATGTCAAGTTAAGCTGCACTTGTCTTCTCGTTTTGATGATATTTTTTATATTTCATTTGAATGTTTGTTGTTGGGTTTGTCTTTGAGATAAAACATATGTCTTGAAGATAAAACATATGTCTTGACTGGCTTTGAGATTAAGAAGTGAAAATTCTTATTATTGATTATAGATGGAAAACAATGATGTTAATGGAGCAATAATGGGTGCAGCAATGTCAGTAATGGCAGTTGGTTTGTTAGTCATGGAGGATGAATCTTCAAGTAGTCAGATACCTAGAGTTCCACGAGGCGAAAGAGATTTTGAGAGAGAGTTATTCATGAATCACATTTTTCATTCTGGAGATACTAATTGTGTCAATCAAATACGTATGAGACCACAAGTTTTCTTTGAATTGGGTAGAGTTCTTGTGTCAAATAATTTGTTACACAAAACAGTAAATGTGTCAATCAAAGAGCAATTGCTAGTCTTTTGCCATATTTTAGGGCATATTGTGAGGTTTAGAGTAATAGGGTCAAGGCTGAATAGGCCTATAGAGACCATTCATCGATACTTTAGAATAGTCTTACAAGCAATTCTAAAATTATACAAGCATGTTATAAGACCACCGGATGGCACTACACCCCTGACAATATCCAAGAATAGAAGATTTTATCCCTACTTTAAGGTTTGTAATTTGACCAATATCATGAACTTCATCTTGAAAATATGTTATTACATTAACTAATTTACTTAAGTACATTAGGATTGTGTTGGAGCTCTTGATGGTACTCATATCCGTGCATCGGTTTCCCCCAGAAATTCAAGGAAAATTTCGTGGTCAAAAAGACAAAACAACGGAAAATGTTCCGGTCATCATCGAGGCCAGGCGACCGGTGGAGAAAGAAGAAAAGACAAAAAGAAAAGGAAAATAAAATAAAATAAATAATTAATAATTAACAAAAATAATATAATATAATATAATATAAAAAAAGTATAAACCTTTGGTGCTAATAAAATCATTTTTTTTTAATTGAGATTCGTGAGGTTGAAATCGTTTTCTAAATGAGAACCAAACACCGGAAAATATTTTCGGTAACATATTACCAAACAAAGGAAAACAAATCGTTTTCCAAGAAAATAATTTTTAGGAAATCACTTTCCAAAAAACGGATTCGCGAAAAACATTTTCCTTAAAACAAACACACCCTTATTTGACATCTTACATAAGTTAACTTTAAGCATATGAAGCTATGTCATGTACATGGGCAAATTGCCGCTTATGGTCACCTCGGATGCTACCCCACGACCTTGGATCGAGGTCACGGAAACCATGGACAGCCATGGCAGCGTCGGCCATGGAGGCATGGTGGAGAGGGTAGTTTGGTCTTTTTATTTTTGGTTTCTGTCCGTAGGTATGAGTCGTGTATTTTCGAGATATGTAAATAGTCGATTGATGAAAATTGAGGTATGTTTTTTTTTGGAATTTTCTCTGGCATCAGTCTTTTCCTGTCCAGGCTCAAATGGTAATATTTCTTATGCAGTGCGCCTATACATTCATGCACCAACCCCAAGTCCGATCATCGGACGAACAAGATATGACAACCTCATGTCATCCTATGTTTAGTTAGGTGACCAAACATAGTCCAACAACTTTAAAAAACTAAAGCACGGAACATTGAAATGAAAGTAGATACATTCCTTTTTTTTTTTTTTTTTTGGGCAAGAAAGCGCGGGAAATTTCAAAGAAAAGAAAAGAAAAATGGGAAAAAGCGCCCCCCAATTTGATTTAGGCAATCGTCCCAAAGTGCTCACGGGGCATCAAAACTCATATGCTTACACAGGGAATTTCGCTACGCTTAAGAGGGAATAATCTAGATTAGGCATTTGCCTGGGGAGGGGTAGCTTGAAAGGGGTCTTATGTGAAGCAGGCAGCATTTATAGCGACTATAGATTACGACCAATGTGCATATGTTGAACTAATGTACACCTCAGATGTACTTTAGTTCATGCACCCACATTGACATTCACGAAAAGGATCATTGACTTGGTTGATGTGCTGCTGAGATGAATGTGTCCAACTTGATTGAGCAGTGGATATAGACCGGGTCCGCCGGTCCACATCCAAACGACAACTGTCAATGTACGTGAAAATTTGACCAGGCAGCTACACTGCCGGTGAATTGCGCCGCAATCGCCGAAAGGCTCAGCCAGGTAGTTTAAGTGATCTATAGAGTTAATCTCAATTGAAGCCAAAACCAGAGGATGTGTCGAATTTCTCGAAGCGGCATTCAGCTTTTAAGTTGGCGAATTTCGCATGTTTTTTACCCTACTGTCGGATAATAACTGTGTTATGCACACGTTATCAATGCAAGCACGCACCTATACACACATTGTCTAGAGGATCTGATCACTTGAGTTAAGAATCACCTAAGAAAGTCCAAGCCACCATTCCAAGCCCATCGAGCTAACTCCATCACTTCAGTTCCGGGTCTCAAACAAGAGTTTCTTCCATTTACACGGCAACATAAGCACACATCTGCTTGCCCAAGCAAGAAAATGACAACGGCGACATATCGGGAATCCAATGTACTCCCCCACATTTTGACGCAAATGTTCAAGGAGCTTGCATGAAGGTTGAGAGAGTAGAATAAACATATGGAGGCGAGCAAAGCTAATTACAGGGGGGATTATAGTATTGTTCAGTCTTTTCTTCCCTCCAGAAGACAAATCAGGGCATATATATATGTAAAGAAGAAAGAAATAGATCTGAAGACGCGGGTATGAGCACGAGCAAGATTTTCTACACAGGCCATATAGGCGGCGAACTACTGGCTAGCTCGGGAGAGACCCCAAACCAGACATCAAGCGCTTTCTGCTGATACTTCACCCGCCGTTTCTGAGTTGTTGGCAGGTTTTGGCCTCCAGTCGGTCCTGGCCCTCACAATTTCAGCCCCATTTTCGAGCTGAAGCAAGTGCTGGCACTCGACTTCAGCAGAGTTTTCATGGTCATCGACCCCATTGCCAGAAAGAGTAGTCAGGGACTGCAGCACGCTGTCCCTCCCACATTCCCTCCGGTACTCCAAGGTTATGGCAGAGAGCTCATGAGTCTCCAAAATGGGCAGTGGAGCACTCTGTGATTAGCGCCGTGAACCCATCAGTAAATGACACAAGTAAATCTCCCATCAACAGATTATTGCACGAGAGATGCATTTCATAGTCAACAATTGCAGCAAAAAACAAAATCTCCAAAAGAACAAAAGTTAGCAACAGACAAAATGGAATGCTTTGAAATATGACCCCGTGGCACTAACTTGGTAGACAAATATGCCGCCAACGCTAAGATGATGTAAGAGAAGTTCTTTAATCCTTAAGTTAATACCACCAAAAACCCCAAATTTGGTACACCCATGCCCCATTTATACCAAACTAATTTTTGTGTTTCAAAAATTCTCGAACTGGTACAACAGTGCCACATTTACTCCAAACTTGTGCACTCGTGTCACATTTACACCGAACTATGTCGAAAAAAATCTCAAACTGATATACCCGTGTCACATTTACCTTCCAAAAAGTCTCAAATTTACCATAATTTAGGGTAAATATCACACGGGCATCAATTTGGGGTTTTTGTTGGTATTGGCCCTTAATCCTTTTGATCTTTCACTTTTGAGAAAGAAGGGTAGCTTCCAGGAGATGCACCCTTGAAGGCACTTCTCACTGATTACCTATAAAATTATTTTTCTCAGGAACATCTGTGGAAGCCCCATGTGCCTAGCAATCAAAAGCTGCCTAATCATGTGTCAAATAGGAGCCCCAGATAACCTTTTTAATTGTCAACCAAATGTAAGTGCAAGAAAAATGGTGATACAAACTGAAACATGGACAGCTATGCATACAGATATGTTGCGCACCTCCACTATCAAGTTATTGATGACAGAACCAATCCCCATTAATCTATTTGTACAGCAAAGCAGATGGCAGTTAAACTTTATCCTTATCCATATTTGAGTAAAGATAGTACGCTAATTTTTTTTAGGACAGACAGTACACTAAGATAACATGCATTGACTATTATTGAGACAACAAGACATAAAAGGAGAGACAGGAGAGATGGGGCAAAATAGGGGCTTATTACGCTTTAAGTAATACCTCAAGAATCCAGCCTATGTACTTCACATTGTTGACATGCTGGTTGACATCTAAATCATTCCACCGAGGCTGCATACAGTAAACACGAGAATGAAGACATCTTTAACACTTTTGAACATGATTTTGCCAGTAAATCTACAAAAAAGATGCGTACTTACAGTTAATATCTACAGAGAAGATGTGAACTTACAGTTAAACCTGATCGGACGAAATCTGCAGTGCACTCATCCAGCTTCGGTAACTTCCTACTGTCCTCAGCTACCACAGAAGGAGAGCCCAGAAAATGAGGTTCTATTTCTCTCCGGACTTCTTCTGGAATTTTTGATAATCTCCTTGTATGTTTATTCATCATCACCCACACACTGCAGATGTCAATCCAGACATACACCAAAAGATGCACATGTTATTGTCCCATTGTTACACAACCAACTGTACAAATCAAATTCCTCAGAGGAGAAGCTAGAACATTAATTGCTCATCTGTTCAATTGTTCTGTATGTCTCTCAAATAAATATTGATTACGAAGACCAATTTGAAAGCATGATGTGAAAAGGAAACATTTATGCTAAAAGAGCAAAAAAGGAAAAAAAAATATGGAGTCATGAAGCCTGTTGTGAGAGAATCTAAGTAGAGAATGCTGAAATTAATTTATAATTTAACAGGCTTTTTTTCCATCAATTATGGGAACTCGAGTCATTTAAAAGGCCGACTCAAATTGTATTTATTCCAGAAATTCATACCTGGAGGCTCTTGTAAGAGTCTCTCCCGTTTTCACATCACGGACATGCCAATCTCGCCGCATGCCATTCTTTCCAGACCCACAAACCCATGTATCTACTTGAACGACATCTCCCCTGCAAGCAATATAAACATGCAATAAGTTGTCATTAGCTCATATTAACCCCAAAATCACTTCACATCGAACATCGAACCTTCTCATGCACCACATAGAACCCATGATTCTTGGTTACAACAGTCAACTCCGATGGTACAAGTCTTTACTTGCCAAAAACAATATGGTGGTCATGAGCCTCCTAATACTACATACGAGACTATCGTCTGGAAGGTCACCAAACTTCAAAAATTCAACATTTACAACAGAATGATCAGGTGTATATAGACTTTAGAGAGATGCAAGCTTGTGCAAAACTACAAGTTATAGGTAATAGGAAAGAATGGAAATCTAAAACCACGTAGGATACGTACTAGCACATGTCACAAACTAACCCCTAAATTTTGTGGTCTTGCCGGTGTGAACATTCAAGATCCAAAAGCACCTTTTAACATCAAGACTACCAAATTGGCTTCACGTCATGAAAACCATAGTATAGTTTATAGCTTAAAAGAGCACTGAATGGTAAGCTAATTCCCCATTCACAAGTGACGTGTCAAACCATACCTCCATTACATGGAGGCAGTAGCGCATGGTTAATCATCACTACTAGCTTAGGCTAAATGCACGTTATAGCACACTGTCACTTACATATTCTCAAGGCCAAAAAAACGTAGTAAAAGATCAACCCTTAGCAACAAGGATATCATGAGTTACGAAATGCATCTAAAAACCAAGCCAAGAATGCATCTTCCATTTTTTTGTTGTAGGTATCTTGCTTACCAGCTGGGATATCGATCTACCAAAATCTGCATTTTAGTAACAACCCAGATCAGGTTTCTTTTACTCATCTCTGGGGTAGAACCAAAGCCATCAACAAGAAGTCCAGCAGTCTTAACATGGTTAAGAGCTGTCTCCTGGAGGAAAGGATAAATAAGTCTCAAGCGAAAGACATAGCAACCTGCTGAATAGTAGCTTTACTTACCAAAAAAAAAAAAAAACAAACAAACATGCTTGTTGGCCTGCATAAGTAAATGAACTGAAGATCCTAACTTACTATTTCAGATTGTATATTAGGTCCATACCTGTAAGTGATTCATTAGAGTCTCTATAGATGCCGTCCTATCAGCACCTATCTCATAAGATCTGATAGAAAAATTCTGCCTGAACACAAGACCATCTTGAACTATTCTCCCTAGACCAAATGGATCCATTAGCATATCTGGTCGTCTTGGTTTCCAGTCAAGCATCGTCCATTGCTTTTCTGCTGCCAAGAAGATGGTTGTGATAGCGGCGAGAAGCATGCTCCAGTCGGGCAACTGGTTAATAATGGTCCTTGGGGGAGGTGATGGTGTCTCATCCTCGGTCTTCAAAATGTCGGGAAATTTTCTCAAACCAACGGAGCTACCATTTATCTTGGGAGGGGCTTGTGCATTGGCCTTCACCTGCAAACCACCAGAAGCAGATTTCGACTTCATTGGCCCCACACTTGCCACCCCATTCCCCAGTCTGGTGGTGCTGGCAATGGAATCTGGCGAAGGAACTGTGAAAAAAGCAGAAGTTGCAGCCGTAGCAACCATGATGACAATATACGTCACACGAGTACAATAATTTATCGGGGCCAATGAAGCGAATCCTCAACAGAAGGTATCACAAGGAGACATTGTTCCGCTGCAAGACAGGTCAAAAAGCCATCACCATTACAATTTACGACAATTTGACAAAACGAATAGTGAGAAATCAAGTGATGGTCCCAACCACGCACATTCTACGAAAAAGAGAGACACAGTCAATTCAATCTGTAGGTGAAATTCCGGTATCGGAATTAAAATGAAAACCCCTAGAACAGGCAGTAATTTCTGGCTTGAGAATGAGGTAATGTACTGAGACTACCGCCAGCAAATCATTCGGCATTGTGGGTTTGAACAGTTCGACCAAATTCCCTTAGAAACAGCCTTTTTTGAGAGACTAAGAAAAAACCCTGCTCACTTGTAAACCTTCCGCAATTACAGACATACATCTTCTAAAAATCTCATCTTCTATGCTTCCACAGGAAGCACGCTCCCCCGACAACGTAAAACGCAGACAAATTGCTGCTGATACCTCAAACTTGTGCCCATTACAAAACTGTGCCAACAAAATGCAAAAATAGAATCCACGCATCAACAAAGTAGAAGAAAGCGAAAAAATTTGAACACATTACACAGACACCTTCAGAGATACGACCACAGGAAAGTAATAACAATGCTGAGACGAGTAGATCTGGCCTTAAAACCTGGAAAACTAACGTAGGAATTAGGAGTCTTCGTGCCTAAAGCAATATACGACCTCATAAAACAAAAACAAAACAAAAATGCCAGATTCAGGCGGTGATAAAACCGAAGAAACGGAGCGAAGAAGAAGGTGTGCCCTCAGCGCCATATCATCCATCTCCACACTGAACACGAACGGGAGGGAGGGGAGAGAGAGAGGGGAAGGAAACAAACGAAAGCGAAGTTGGCTGATTCCAATGAGCGGTCAACGAAATCGCAATGCTCTCTCCACACCTCAGGTTCCCGAGGGGCCAAGCGCTCCAAATCAAAACACAAAACGCGACGAAAGAAAACCCGAAGAAGAAGAAGAAGAGAGAGATATCATACCTCGATCTTGACCAAGCTCAGCGAATGCGAAAGAAGGACGAAACGAGAGAACCCAGAATGCGAGGGGGGACGAGGGAAGCGCAGGGGGCTAAAGGGTCACGTCAGATCTGAAAGAGAGACAAAAATGGCGGATGCCCTCCTCCCCTCGTCTTCTTCTTCCTCCCGTCTCTGTTTTTTGCCGTTACTTCTAGAGCGAATCGATTCCTCTTCTCTACCTCTCTCTTGCCTTTCTCTCTCCTCCGCCTCACAGCTCTCTGTTTCCTCTCTCCTTTTTCAAATCTCTCTCTCTCTCCCCTCTTCGTCTCCGTTGCTGTTTCGGAATTCGGAGGCTTTTCCTCCGAATGATGTTTTGGGGGAGCGGGGGTTTGATTTAGCCGAAGCCCAAAAAGATGAAGGTCTGAGAGAGAGAGAGAGAGAAAGATACAGAGACAGAGAGACAGAGATGGGATTGAGTGGCCAGCAAATTGGGAGTGGATGTGAAATGGCTGTTCAGCGGCTTTCAAGCAATTTATAGCCATCCCTCTCCCTCGCACCTTGGCCCCTCCCGCCTCTCTTTCAAAGTTTTCATTTTGCGTTTTATTCCCTTCCATTTGTCTCTTTACGTTTTAGGATAGACTTCGGCCCAACGCACAGCATCGATCTTATGCTTTTAATTTATTCAATATAATTTCTAAAAATACTCAATCTAATCGCTACACTATATAAAGATGCTCGATATCATCTTTACAGATTCGACTTTTTTTACCAACAAGGCATATTTCAAGTGGCATGCTGTCCGCGACCCCTCGATATCCAAATCATCTTCGGCATCAAACTCAGCTCATCAACTCATCTCCGTCCACGAGGCACGGGCCAATTCGTCTAGACGATCCGATTTTGAGAAAGAAGAGGAACTGTCGATGCCGAGGAATGGGGTTATTTGGAGCCCTACTTTTTTTTTCTTTCCTTTTTTGGCATTTCGTAAAGGACATGGACAAAAATATGGATGTGTTGCCTCATCATTTTAATAATCAACTCAAACATATTTCCATGTCATCAAACTTACTTGATCTGTCATTTAAACAAATCAAAGAATTACATTGAACATTCATCAATATTTCACAGATAACGTTAAATAAACTAAATTTTTGGGATGACATTGAACATTAAACCATGCTTTAAAAAAAAACATTTATGTCATTTTCCCTTTATATAAGTTAATTTTCTTTTTGGGTTTGGAAAAGGGCATGGGGGTTTATATTGGGTTGGCTACTAATTATTATTGTTACTCCCAAAATCTAATGAGAGATATTTTCACATCTATTCTTTGTAATTTCGATTTTAAATGGAGATTACATTTGTTTTTGGTAAAAATAGGCATGTCCTTCATCCGTCCGATTGAGTTCTCATTATATGCCACCTTCTTAGGGCTTTTTGTTTTTGGTCAGAACCTTCTCATGGGTTAGGGATGGGATTGCGTGGGTGATGAAGTAAGGTTTCGCAACCCGCACACAATGTAGCTTGTAAAATAGAATATGATAGAATATAACCAAACTAAAAAAAAAAAATCTATTGATTTCACCGATCAATTCCGACTTTATGGATCGAGTGTTAATCCTACTCGCCACAATTTTTTTCCTCACTGACGAGGTTATAATAATTTACATGTGCCAACTTAAAGAGAACTTGGTAAAAAGACATTTATAAGGCTATAAGCAGAGAAAGGAATTATATCTAAACGTTTGGCATATTTTTTTGAAAATGGAAATCGTTGTAAAATCGAGAAAGATTTAAACCCAATTTCAAGAAGAAAGAAATTTAATAAAAGAAATCGTCACGTAATTATCTCAAATAATATTGTTATTTTATTTATTATTCGATAACGATCGATGAAATCGGGCCTTCATAACCGGGCTTCCATGGAACTCTTTTACATAGCACTGACAAAAATGAACACAATTGGAATGTGAGAAATTTTTAAGATCTTCAGTTATTCATATTATTTACCATTTACGGGAAATCAAAAGCTACGCAACCAAATAAACATAAATTATCATGTGAATAGTGACCAAAACAATCTTAAACATATTGTAATTGTGCCTCGCGAAACTCTCATGAAGCATGGCCGTGGCCACCTCGCCGGGGCCATGCCGGCCACTGTCAAAGGTGCCCATGGCCTCGCTAGCCTCTTGCCAGGCTGCTTTCGTCTCTGCCGACGAGGCCGCACTTGCTCGGCTTGGGCAAGGCCCCACGAGATGAGTCGGGGGTCGCAAAGCCCTCACTGGCCAAGTAGTAGTAGATTTCGGTTTAGGAAAAAAAAAAAAAGACAAAAACTTCAAATAAAATCCAAAAAATTATTAAAATTTTACTTAAAAATATCCACGTCGGCGTCGGCGACCCTACGTCACCACCGTACGCAAAGTGGGTGAATTGGCATAATTATAAAAGCTTTAAAACTCAACCGATAAAAAAAAAGTTTATGACAAATTTAACACAATTACAATAGATTTACGACTATTTTGATAATTTTTCTACTATCACAAAAAATTTGAATTCCTACCTCGTCATTCATTTGTCGTTTGTGGAAAAAGCTCGAGAATAATGCTCCATCAAAATGTTCTCCCGCATCGAACAAGCATAGAATACAGCTGGCCAAAGAAGTTCAAATCACAATGCTTCTTTTGTTTCCCATCATTCGCTCAATCACGATCCCAAAAAACTACTTTATTAATTATAAATTAAGTAAATTCGACCAAAAAAAAATTAAGTAAATTTTTTTTTTTGCTAAAATAAATTAAATAACTTTCGTCTCTTACCGAGGAGCCAAGATAAACCATATATATATATATTGGTCGAAAAACCATGCTAGGTGACTAAACAGACGACGACATATGAAAAACAGGTTTAGGAATTCTCAGAGTTTGGCAATGACTTCTAGACGAGTATAAGACGACATTGCTTTTGAAAATTAATGCAAGCAGGCAAAGGTGATGACTTACAAGGATGAGATGACAGCAGCTGCAACTAAGTCGGCTCTTGACTTTTGCACGAGAACAAATCATGGAGATTTAAAGCAGTTGGGCCATAAAAAAAAGTTATGTCTAATCGGTTCATTCAAATTGTACCGAAATTATCGCGACATCAATATTGATGCGATCATATTTGAATCGGAGAATCGTCTTTCGAGAGAAAGCGGACGCATCATTATTATTATTATTATTTTTTATCTTCAAGGCTAATCGTCAAACGTGTCCTTCAAAGACGAAGGAAATTGATTATCGACCGCCTCGATTGAAATCTTGATCTTTCACACAATTATGTTCGATGTGTACACGGTTGGAACTTATTTTCATTATAATAAATGGTTTTCTTAAATTGAGCAAAAAGGGTTGTCTAACTAATAACGTCAGCCGACCAAAAAAATAATAATAACATCATAATTAATTAAGCTTAGATAAACACTGACGGTGTAGAATAGGAATTCTAGTAACATCTTAGTTTGGATTAATATCACGAAAAATTTCAAGTTAATACACATGTGATAAATTTACCCCAAACTAATTTTTTTACCACCAAAAATCTCAAACTGGTACACATGCAATATTGTCCTTTGTTAGTTTTTATAAAATTTTACCATCAATTTGCTAAATTGGATGATTCGTGATGATTGACGGGGTGTCTTGGTTTGAAATTTTTTACCTCTATTTGTCACAAAGCGTACTAATTTAAAATTTTTCATGGTATTATCCTAATTTAATGCAAACTAATGGAGTATACAATGGTCACGGATGTACTAATTTGTCACGGGTATATCAATTTGGAAATTTTAGTAGTCGGAAAATTAGTTCGGATTAAATTTTTCATAGCTATATCAATTTAGAATTTTTCATACTTATGACCCATTTATTTATTCAGCACACAAAAGCAAGCTTTTGAGATTGTTATCCAAAACTGCTTAATTTTTCCATTTTCCAAGTGTATTAAGTAATACAGGTGAAGAAACATTCTTTTCTATATCTAATTTCCACATGTTAGTTTTTGGAGAATAATAATCCTAAATAAAACCCTGCTTGTCTAATATTTTGTAGACACATATATATATATAATCTATGCCATGTGCGTTTAAAGGAGTTAGGTGAATATCTAGTTTGAGATTTCTCGCGATATTAACTTTTTATGATTCTATTTTGTCTTATATATGTATATGTTTATATGTTGTTGCCGACAATTCAGGAGCCTGGTAAGAGAAGCAAAGTAATTTATTAAATCGATGAAATTCTGACCACAGTATGGCGATCCCCCATTAAACGAAAAGTAGCTCAACCGTTTCATTTGCATGGACTTCTATGCAACACACGTTTGGGTTCGCCGCCATCGATTTTCTTCGTGGGACTCCTTAAAAATTGCTACCGTCCAGATTATTGCAATCCCTTTGCTCGCAAACGAAACCAGACTTCTTTTGGCGATCCGACATGGTTTTGCTACGTGGGGTGTTCTCCCAACGTTGGTTTTTCCGAGGTGTTTCTTCATGTTCTTCAGGCCACCAATGTCAAAACAAGATATTGGAAAAAAAAAAAACGACAACCAAAGAGAGCGGACGCAAAAAAAATTGTTGCAAAGCGTACGACCGTCTTCTCACGTGTAAACGGACTGTACTTGTGAAGAGTTCGAGGAATTTTATGTGATTAGTAGCTATTGTCCATCTCTGGCCTCTTTGCTTTGCCTAAATAGGATTTTGTTATTATGTTGGCGCTTGCATCATTGAGAGCTAAGGTATCTCAATTTGTTCAAAAGCTGAGATTTAACGGAGCAACGGCGTTAATTATCCCAAAAGGTCCTACACTCATTGTATAGCGGCCAATTCAGTCATAAACTTTTTAGTTGTACAAAATTAGTCCTAAATAATTTGTCGATTTGCCAATTTAGTCATAAACCTATCAATTGTGTCAATTCGGTCTTAAATCTTTTGAAATTTCCCCAATTGAGTCGTACACCTAGTATTTGGATAATTGACCGAAAGGACTACATTGACATATCGTCGATAAGTTTAGGGCTAAATTAACAAATCGTCAAAATGTCTAGGACTAGATTTGTATAATTGAAAGATTTATGACTGAAATGACAAAACTACAAAAGGTTTAAAGCTAAAATGACAAAAGTGGTAGGCTTAGGACTGAATTGGCCGCCATAGAATAGATTTTAGGGCTTTTTGGATAATCTTCTGAGAAATGAAATGATGTTTGCAAGGGTGGCTATGGATGAGAATGAACGGTGACGAAGCTTAAACCTTTTCAACAAGTTTGAGCAAACTGGGCATGTGCTCCCCATGTGCGCCGAATGAGGGGGAAGACCATTTATTTGAACAAAGCGGTTGATCACATTCACAGCACATCATCATCTCTCAAATCGTTTCGAGATCTAAACAAGTAGAGGTTGGTGAATGACCAAACTCATCAACTTCATAGCGCAACACACGCCATGTTAGTTCTTCTCATCCAAATACAAATGTGTTGGTAAAAACTACATGAAGACCACGTTCCGCACATGCCGGTACAAGCAAGCATCGGGGCATCCCAATCAATCGTGGCGTCCAAAGACTCGGTTTGCAAGTCGAAGGTTACAGGTTCGCGACCTCGGTTTTTTTGGTCTCGGAAAACCTAGGTTAATTTGAAAAGGTCAAGCTAGGGCTTATGTGTCTTGTCGGCTTGGGCCCCCCACTCGCGCCTAGTAAGGATGCGGTGACGGATTTACCCAAGTAGGCAATTTGTGCTTCGTTGGCGTCTTGAGTTGAACATTCTAACAATGAATGAGGTAGGTCCCAATTAGACCTATCAAACAAGTGGGTTAGGTCATAGATGATCCGATCCAAATAAATGAAATTTAACTTGTTTATGATCGATTTATTGCAATGCAAATCTAGTTCCGACTCGACTCATATTCATAAAACTCTTTCATACTAAATCAAATTTGAGAAAACTCGTACCCAAACCGAGGTGATAGTACGGAATGAGTGAGACGAGATTCAACGAGGGTGATAGAGAGTGAAAAGAGAGCTTTAGAGGTGGGTTGGATCTAAGTAAGTTGTGAAGCCATTAATGACATATTACAACTCATTTACAATCTATTTTTAAACTTGTATTATATTTGCATCAATTTATGACTCATTTATTGAATACAATTAACTCATATGGTATCCTAGCCCATCATATACGGATTAAAAAATGAATTTATGCTCTATTCTGATAGGTATAGTCTCAACCCCAGCCCAACCCTTTTTGGCATGAAAAAAACATAGGTCATCCAAACATCATAAGAGATCGAGGTTAAACAAACAAGTCAACAACATAGAGAGGAATAATGACAATCGCTTGAGATAGGCATCGTTATCTATTTGGGCTGGTCATTAGGTCAACCGATCCAAATGACTGGATAACTCTTTTAACAACATCATGTATAAAGATATGGGTTGTCCTTGAACAACTTGTCCTGTGATTTACAACATTAATGTAGAAAAGCTCGTCCTGGCAGCAATCAAATCGCCATTCGTGGGGCCATCCTCTGCCTCTTGACCACGATCTAAATTCCTTGTGCTGCATCGTCCTGCAACGGATCGCAGTTCAGCTTCTGATCAGACCGGTTCCTCCGTACTCTTTTCTGTCGGCAAATGTCCTACCGACCCAAGAGGCACCGACAGGATTTTGCTCTGACATGTACCCAGAGACTCATTGACGTCGCTGTTCTCTTCTCGTTTCCTTTCCTTCCTTTCAGGTGTATTCTGTTGGAAGGTTGCATCGAGAAAATGATCTGATGATGCATGGTGCTACATCAGTTTGATATGTCCTTTATGCTTTTTGTGGAAGTATCCAAGCGTTCAAAAGGTGACTCGTCACTTATTGAGCCGCGTTTTCTGACCTTTTTCATTAATGATGTTCTCTTCATACGATAGAATTATCTAACCTTATTCCCCAGAGGGGAGTGTTGAATTAATTTTAAAGGTCATCACGCGTCCAAATAACGAGTCGTGTAAAAGGGGCTCCATTTATAATGATCACTTTTTACTCAGTTCCCTCCAGCTCGATGACCTTAAAAATTAATTCTAGCGTATGATCACACTGGACAAGTAGGATTTGTAAAGTCCACCCGTGCAATTTCATGGTGAAAAGTACCAAAAAGGTACGAAACTAATTGCATTTATACTAATTCAAGTATTAAACTTTTCAATTGGACCAATTTAGTCCTAGATATGCCAATTAATTTCATCCGGCAATTGTCGCCAAACATCGCCGACGAGGCACGGCCGACGTTGACGTGAGTATTTTTAATAATATTTTTTGAAATTTTTATAATTTTTTGTTCTTTCTCTTTTATTATTATTTTCTTTTTTACTTTCATCTTGGTCGGCTATTGGGTGAGGGCCAACAAGCCCTTCTCGGCCATTGACGAGGGTGGTTGCGAAGGTCCTCACCCAAGGCCTTCGCAGCCATGCTGACCGCAGCAAGGTGGCCCTCGCTTAGATTTGGTGAGGCCCTGGGCGAGGGATTGTTGGCCCTCACTGACCAAAGTGAAAGGAAAAAAAAAAAAAAAAAGAAAAAAAAATGTCAATGCCAATCTCAATTGTACCATGTAGAATGGATGACGTCAACTTCAAGATTGCGGGAAAAATTGACTAGATGACTAAGTTTGCACAAATGCAAAAGTTTAAAAATTGATCTATTTGAAATTTTAAGAGCTAAATTGGTACCATGTGATGCTTTTCCCCAATTTCAGGAGATAGCATGGCCAATAAAATTAAATTCACCATATTTTTTTTGTCAAAAAATTCACCATATTATTATTATTGTTGTTATTGTTATGCTGCTTTAGACTTACATAGGCTGAACAAGTGGCTATCATCTGCCATTGTATGCCGGTGGGCAAATCCCAAAATCAATGCAAAAGATGGTGTGTAACCTTATGGAGAGAATATTCACACACGCACACCCACACACACAACCCCCAACCCCCAACCACAAAAAAAAAAAAAAAAAAAACCTTAGGATTGGATGTTTACTAAATTATCATCTTACTAGCTCTCCCACTTGAGGGATTCAATATGTTTTAAAGCTCTATATAGAAGTATCTAGTCGCTATCAATAACCTCTCCTATTCGCGTGGAGATCCTCCCCCATTGATTATGGGAGAAGCTCAAATTAATTTACCCCCCCTCTAGTCTTAATTGGATTACACATCAACATGCTTAAAACGAAGGGTTACGATTCAATTTGATAAATCAATCCCTAACAAAAAAAAAAAAAAAATCTCGAATCACCCGACTTCTCTTCTCTTTTCTTGTTTGCAACCCTAACAACAATCGATGCGCCTATCACCTTATCGGACCGCTACCATCCTCCATCCACCAACCACCGGCATCGTCCCTCTGCTTGTAGCTACCATTGGCTCCACTGGCGCTTGCTATATTCTCCGATCACCTCTCTCCTCTCTCTTTTTCTCTCTCTCCCCCTGAAAAAGAAAATTTGACAACATTTTCTTTCAACCCTGGATAAAGACTTATTAGCAGATTAATAGCTCACTTCGGGATGTCATATACATCACACATTATGATTCTTGAATTATAGATCAATGGGTATCACTCACTCGCAGATCTAAAAGCCACCAACGAAAAGGGTGATCGGGGTAAATTTTCCTCTAATCAGGAATGGAGGAAAACATGACACGCAAAGGTAGCCCAAAATCAATTTTCATCACGGTTCGATGTCCTACTCACTGCTCATGCAACGGACATTCAAGTAGGTAAGGAAAGCTCACGACGGGACAGGCATGCTAATGTAGTCCATTTTGTCAAACTTCCACATGCATCGATCGTCCTTACTGCGAATAACTCTTTCATTTTTACTCAATTGAATTGCCGGCAAACCATTTTCCTCTCCGGAAATCAAATCTTTCAAAAATCAGCCCAACTGTATCTCATAAGGTGAGGGAAAACAAAAATTAGCCAAGTCCTCAGAATACTCTTATGCCAATTCCGGCAAGGTTGGTTAGGGCATTGGGAAATTCCAACTCAATAATTAGAGGTCACATACTCAAATTCCACAAAATGCGTGCAAACAGCTCCGAGTCGAGGTCACATGCATAGGCTAGAGGCATCGACTTGACCCATCTATGGGGCTTGTAGGGTATTTCAAGGGGCTCCAAATAGCTAAATCTCCGTGTCCGTGTCCTTGGATTATCAAGAAATTTGTAGCCCGTTAACCTATTTATATGACCAATTCTATTCTATCTAGAGATTGAATGCAACATACGCGATTCCAGAAATAGTTAAATACATAAGAAAAAAGCTGGGAGACAAATGAGTAAGATACTACAAATTTAATTATGGCGCCTAAAATCTCTCACTTGCTGCAAACCCAGACAAGATACAACTTTGCAAGCAATTTTTGTATTCGTAGCTGCCTATAAACGAAACATTCGAGCTGATGAAGTATAAAAAAAAGATCCCGGTCTCGTCTCCATCGCGCATGGAGGGAGACGGCTGGCGAGATCCATCGCAGTTCCTTCCGATGAAATTCACACGGGTCGTGCTGTGTTTTCATTCACTAATCTCGCAATAACGTCCTTGAAGCATATGTTATTGATCTGCATGGCAAAGCTGATTCCAAGGCGCTAGTTCGCTCTTCCTCATATTCTGCGACTAAATCAGCTCCACTGCTGCCCATGCGCGAAGCTAGATTCTCGCAACGTTTATTTGGAACGAGAGAAGCATTCTCCTAGAGGCATGAGGATATGCTAAGTGGCTCTGTCCGGTGCAAACATCGGAAGGCCATAACCTTGAGGTCACAGAAGAATACAAATGCTAGAGACTATAGCTAGACCTATCAAACAGGTAGGTCGAGTTGAAAATGATCCGACCCAAATAAATTCGTTTTATCCGTTTTGATCCATTTTCATATAATGCAAATCTAGTTACATGTATCGATTCAATCCATACCCAACTCATACCCGAACCGACCCATATTCATAAAACACTTACATATTTAAAAAAATCTAAGAAAACTCAGGAGTGAGCGTGTCGAGAGGGAATGAAAAGAGAGTTATAGATGTGATTGGGTGTAAGTAAGTTACAAATTCATTTATGACCCATATATTGAGTATAATTAACCCATATAATAATTCAGTCCACACAAAATGGGTTTATGACCCGTTTTGATAGGTTTAACTGTAGCCTACGCTAAGTTTAAGGTCCTAATAAAACATGCAGAGACGCAACAAAGCTCTCCATCACATGCATCCTCGTCGATTGGCGTAGACAATCTACGCCAATCAATACAACAACAAAGAACGAGTCATGGCTTCATTAAATCCGAGGGGTTGGGTGGCTTTTAAGATCTTGTGGTGCACAAGAAGATCGACAGTTGAAATTCAACCGATTTTGACGATCCTCATTGAATCATACACGCCAAAAAAATTTCAATTTCCACGAGAAGTGCTCCGAAAGGTCCCTTTGAATTTTGTTGAACCATTTTGCTTTATTTCGACGTGATTTATTGTAGCTAGGTGAGCTATGTGGTCCATCAAAGAAATTAATTATTCTTGAGCCGACATTACAGTTCTCGGACAGATGGCACTTGACCTTAGTTGGACCGACCAAGGCCTTAACAAATGGAATTTCCAGATCTACCACAGAGAAATTAGTCATTGCCTCATGACTTTTATTTGTTGCGAGCTCCCAACGGCCGCGGAACCCGACGTAAATTTACGTAGCTGGACGTAAATTAGACCATACGTGCGCGAAAAGGGTAAGCCTCCGCGATCGCGAAATTCGCGGCGATGCAAACGACACCCATATATTTTTGTAGAATAGCGATCCCCATAACCTTGACGTTGGTGAGCCCGTTTGTTTTCGTGGACCTCGACTCGGCTTGATTGGAACTGCCCCCGCGTAGTAGGTACCCAGGAAAAAGCCGGGTTGAGGGCGATTCGAATAGAAATCGAAATCGACATTCCCGACGTCTCGAGATTTCGGAATATGTGTAACTTGTTGTGGTATCACAAATCAATCAAACATGTATTATATGTTAATAATATGGCATCATTTCATAATTCTTGTTTCAGCAGTCGTTAATTAAAATTAATTACATATTTCTCTGTTTTTTTTTTCCTTTTTTCTTTTGGGAAGAAGTACCGATGGCGATGGATCATCTTTAGCTTAAATGCTATTTCCAGCTGAGCTACGCCTTACCAGGCCTTAGTTGGCGGCATCAATGCAGTTTCGAGAGATGGCCCCAATCTCGTGTCTAGGTTACCAAAAAGGTTGAAACTTTGCATATTTTGGAGATTACGTGAGTTGACTTTTATAATACATTTAAGGGTGCCTTTTTTTTTTGGTCAAAATTTAAGGGTGCCTTTGGTTGGGGAAAAATCTCATGAAAATACTTTTTGAAAAATCATTTTTCAGAAAAATAGTTAATTTTTCTATTTTTGATGATATGTGACCGAAAATATTTTTCTGTATTTGTACGTCATTCGAAAAATGATTTCAATTTCATGACTTTATTTAAATAAAAAAATGATATTTTAAAATAATTTATTATTATTATTATTATTTATTTATTAATATTATTTATTTTCTTGTCTTTTTTTCCCTTCTTTCTTGGTCGGTAGCTGACCATGCACAGGAAAGGATGAGCTCAAGCCTCGCCAGATTGGCGAGTCGTGGCGAGTTCGTCCTCTCTTGTGGTCGGTCTCGACCGGCCACCGACCAAGAATGAAGGAAACAAAGAAAAAAAAAGAAAACAATATATGTAAAGTAAAATATAAAAATTTTAAAATGAATAATTTCGAAAGGTGTTTTCACCTCTTTAGATTTATTAATTCACTTCCCTAATTTTATGCATGAATTTTTCGTTGATCGAAAAGTATTTTCTGTTAACTAAGTCATTTTTGAAAAACCAAATGAGTGAAAGTCCAAAAAACCAATTCCCAAAAAATACGTTCACTAAAACAAATTAAGAGAGATTTCAATCTGCAAAGCTAAATCAAAATTCGAAAGCAGATGCGAGTGCAAAACTAGTTAATAAAGAAGAAATCTCCATTTAAGACCATCATTCATTCCAAAATTGAGTTCTTCTCAGTTGAAGGAAAACAAAATTGGCAATATTTTATCTGTTGATATCATATCATAGCACATAGAGCACACGTGATCGGGGAGATGTAAATTTTGAGTCATGTAATGGAGAAGGTATTTTCGTTAACTGTCGATATAAGTAGCTTTCATCTTGCGTAACCGGCCAAAAAGAATCGTCAAATTGCCCGATGTTTTCTCTAATCTCTAGGCTAGGCATAACACCATCGTTAGCATTTATATTATGGGTTTTGTTAACGAATGCCTTCGAGACACTAACTAATCATATCTATTAAGGAAAATGTTCGATTTCCCGTGCATTGAATACATGTAACACAGAAGAGACAATGTGTCGAAAATCTTAAACATTTCCTAAATGGGCAATTAATAAGTGTTTTCGAGGTAACCTTGTTAGTCAAAATCCGAACGTTACTAATAACTCATATTAAATGGTAAAGCATTGAAACCACTAGCTAGTAACCAACCAAAATCCCAGTCAATGGGGAGGGTCTAACTTTTTTAGAACCTAAAAGAAAGCTAACTTATTATATCTACTTTTCTGAGAAAATTACGAAGAAAGTCTTAAAAATATTACAATTATATTAATCAAATCCTAAACCTTTCGTAATTATGCCAAGTTAGTCCATCCGGCTAATTTTGACGGATTGATGCAGACGTAGACTTTTTTAAAATAATATTTTGAATTTTTCATGATGTGTTTTCTTTTTTATTTTCTTTTCTTTAGTGTGTTTTTTTCCCAACCCTTAGGGTTGGTAATGGTTGCAAGCCCTAGGTGAGGGCGTCGCAGCCCTCGCCCTTGGCTCGTGACCCTTGAAAAAAAAATGAACCTAAAGAAAAGAAATGAAAAAAATATATAATTTAGAAAGTTATTAAACTATTATTTAAAAAATCCACATCAATCTTGATAGCGCCATGTCAACAAACAGCCAGGGCAAAATTGGTAGGATGGGTGAATTAGCACAAATACAAAAGATTTAGGACTAAATTGATAATTAAAAAAAAAGCTTATGACTGAATTAACATAATTGCAATAAATTTAAAACTTTTTTCGATAATTCTCCCCTACTTTTCTTGAACATCCGGGAAGCCTCCTTAAGGCCCAAAAGAAAATCTCGTAGGTGCCTAAAAAGGCTAATGTCCCCTGGATCATTCTAGCTAACTTTTGAGTCGACTGTCGTAATATTTCCATGCTAGAATTGTTGGTGCGCATGGGATCCCGAGACACTAGCGAGGTCGACAAACACGCCGAACAAATCGGAAAACATCCACATCGCAATTAAGAAGGGCCAAATCCCTTCGTGAATTTGTTTGGTTTGTCATCGATCCAAGGTTGACATAAGAATCAGCCCCACATGAACTCAAGACCAAAGGAGTTCTCTACATTCAATAACTCATGATGTAGATGGACCATTCTCCTTAAATTGATGGGCCATTTGTTGCAGATGCTGTGGGAACTTCCCAATGGATACATAATAATAATAATAATAATAATAAAACAAATGGTCCTCGAATACCTATCTAATATCTACAAATTCCGCTAATAATTAATTATATCATATATGAATTTTTTACGTGAAGGTGTGTTCAAAGAGGATTGGATTTAGATCGCTTAACATTGATATTTCCGTGACATATGTAACATTACTCAAATCAAACCATTCAAATGAAAATGGATGGCTTGGTTTGAGCCACGTCATATGTTGAAAGGAAGGGAAAAAATGTGGGCGGAAATTTTTTGAGGTTTGAAAAATTTTGAATCCCAAACGTGGCTCAAATCAAGCCGTCCATTTTTATTTGGACAACCGGATTTGAGTAATGTCACACATGTCATGGAAATCTCAATGTTAGGCGATCCGGATCCGTTCAAAGATGGGACAAACGGAAACATCAAAGGGCACCATCTATTACAAGACCAGTACGACGCTTTAGGAAGCAAGCAACCGGAAAGAGTTTGGTACATGTCACAACAAGTTCCATTTTGGTCATTGCAAACCTCTAATTAAGTACAGTAAATTTCGATAAAAAATAAAATTCAGTACAGTAATTAAACACTGGCCCAAGAAAAGTGCAGTAATTAAGCATACGACAAGAGTGGACAATTACGCCAAGGACTTCACTATCGTAATATTTTTGTTTAGTGACTGTGAAAATAATAGCATGGCTCTAATTATTTTAGATTTAAGAGATATTTTCCTAAAAGTAATCGTTTGTGTTGCTTAAAATAATTGGTCGATGAAAAATGTTTTCACCGCCAACAACATTTTAAAACATTTTTCATTGACTTGTGGACGATGCAAATATTTTTTGTTCATTCATTATTGTAAGCAATGCAAGTGGCCATTGTTAGTAAATATTTTTCAAATGATTTTTTTTTTTGCGAAACAAACAAAGCATAGTATAAAAAGAAAAGAAAAGAAACGACCGCTATGTATTTCCTCGATGAACAAATAAACATAGTTCATTGCATAACTTTCAACTAAGCAAATAAAAATGTCATTTTTCCAACTGGAGGCCACTATGCCCTCGTCGCTCTTAATTTGAAATTCGAAGTCAAGGTTGTCGTTCCCGGACCGTTTGGAAACATGAAAAACACACTTTCTGTCTTTTTGGGCCATCAAATTAAAATAAAAATTCCAACTTGAGGCCCAATGGTATCATACTAAAGATGGGATTCTTTGCATTTTGTGATGCTAGTTAGGGATTCCTCCATATTACCTATAGTTATTCCTAGGACTAGAATGCCTTGTGCTTTAGGAAATTTACCCCAATTTACCCAAAGTGCTGAGTTCGCGATTACCTCAGCATCCTGCCTAGCCTCGGGCAATGCCAGATCTAGGGCCACATGAGGCTAGTGAGATCGGCGAGGCCTCCTTCTCTCCTCCTCTGTCCCAAGTTTCCCTGACCCTCTCTTCTTCTCTCTCTCTCTCTCTCCCTCTCATAGCTTGCAAATCGGCATCACCTGAGGCTGGTGAGGTCGGCCCTCACCTCGGTGATGTCTAATTCGGCATCGCGCGCCCCCATAGAGAGAAGGGCTCCAATAGGAAAATTGTTGTCTAAACCCTTCCTATCGGTATCGCTATCATGATGGATTAAGCCAAGATTATAGCAAAGAATTTGATTAAGGCTCATGTCCTTTAATGTGGTCAAATATACGCATTCCACATTGTTTATGCAATTTGATTATAGCAAAGAATTTGATTAAAATTCGTGTCCTTTAATGCGGTCAAAGATCTGCATTCCACATTGGCCATATAACAAGAGAGCTTGGACAGAAGTTGGGAGACATAGGAGTCATCTTATTGATGCTGTTATTACGAAGCTTCAAGTGAAAACAGGAAAAAGAACTGGAGACCTAATTACTTCAATTTCATGCTCGATTCGGACTTGGGAGTCAGTGAAGTAGATGCTGCCTGCTCCGGAGATGACGTGGAAGCCAAGGTGGGCGACGAGGTGGCTAAACCGGCACCGGTTTGTTCGAAGATCTTTGCGTCGGGGGAGTAAGGCGACAGGTTTAGTATACCCAGGCAGACCAATTAATCCATCATGAACTACCGATCAAAAAGTATAATGTAGCTTGCCTGGAGATCGTCCCATTTAAATTGCCAAGGCTAATCATGAACTCACAATTCTAACATAAGAACAATATATTAGAATGCGCGTGTGAGTTGTATTAGAGAATTTTCACATTGGATAATTGATATGGTGTTTAGCAATTAATATATCCAAGTTTGCCTATAACTCATTGGCTTAAACTTTTGAGTGAAGATGGTCCAACTGAATATATTGACGAACTCAAAATTAAACTCCCTTTTGGCGATCTCTCCAGGTAAAGATATCGGACTTTTGGATGAATGTATCAAACTTCTGCAGCGCATTCCTAACAAATGGCATTGGCGTATTGGACTTCTGCTGCGTATGGAGGTACATCTCTAAAATTGCAAGGTTATGTGGATGCAGATCACTCGGGTGGTAAGAATATTACTGGATATGTCTTTACAATTACAAGTACAAAGAATGAAATGGGTATCTCAACTACGGAAAGTAGTGGCTCGGGTATCTCAACTACATAAAGTAGTGACTCTATCGACGACGAAGCGAGTATGTGGCAATTATAGAAGCTTCTAAGGAAATTATGTGGTTACAAGATTATCCGGATGAGCTACATCGAAAGCAGCCTAGTGTGCACACTTGTGGTAGTGGCTCTATCGACGACTGAAGTAGAGTACATGGCGATCATGGAAGCCATTAAGGAAATCATGTGGTTACAAGATTACATGACGGAGTTACATCAAAAACAGCCAATGAACACCTTGTGGAGTGATAGTCAAAGTTAATGCACAACTTCATCTTATCACTCAAGGACTAGACATATCAAAAAGCATTAACACTTCATCATGTCAACATTGAAAGATAACGAGTTAAAGCTACATAAGATTGATGGCTCAAAAAATTGTTGGAAAAAATATTAGATAACATGAAAAATAAAAAATGTAGGAAATATGTTGGAAAAGACAATAAAAGTAAGATCAATTATTTGAGGTGTGCAAGCACTGTCTTTAAGAATAATTTCACCCATCGGAGTATGAAACTCGATGCACAAAGCTTCTAGTTGCTAACCTCCTAAGATACAACAGACTTTCTTCTATACTCCGCATTGAATATTAGAAGGAATAGGAACAATGTTATGTGTATAACCCCAACAAAGAAGAAAATAAAAGAATGGACAAACTATCTTATGTAATGCAAAGTCTTGTCAATATTTTTTCTTGAAATTCAATTTATATTCAAACAAAATGGAGCCGTTGAGAAACCGTTATAAAGTCGTTGTAAAATAATAAATGATTCATGAATAAAAAAATCACATGTTACAAAGCTGTTTATATGACCGTTATATGGCCATTAAAAAATCGTTATGATACCGTTAAAAAATCGATCGTTGGAAATAATGATGACTAATTATGGCAGTCATAATTTCTATCAAAATCATTTTAAAGATATTTCAAAACTATTGAAATATCCAATAATCCCCCACATATTTCCAAAATTTTTGAAAAATAAAAAATAAAAGAAAATAATGCTAGGTTATTAGAGCATAATGCATCGAAACCGATGCTTTGATTAGGCTATAAACCAGCCTTAGAAAGAAAGAAATCATGAAATGACTTGTGAAGTTTGAAACTTCTATGAACTAATGATTCCTTTTTGTGAATTGTGATTTTCCCCAATCACATTACACTCCCACGAGGTTTATTGTTCAATGCAGTTTTGCGCTAATAGGTCCCGCGCGTGTTTGGTTTATTCATAAGTGTTCTAGAGATTTTCGTAAAAAATTCTCATTGAAGCGGCCTCACTTGACATTTATATAGGTGATTCCATCAAGTGTATTCAGCAGCTTAATACACCACTAAAAATAGCTATGGAATACATTAAAAGCTTAGCTCAACCTTTTTTTCCTTGCAGGCTTGCACTATTCTCACCTTAAGAGGGACATAAATTTTAATAGTGCATAGTTAGATCAACAAGCGACTTGTCATTACCCATATGAACCTAATTCATGGGATCGCCAATCACATAGATTAGGTTACCATCACCGTTGATTTCTTCAACTCGACTTATCCCATTCCCCTCGATGTATAGTAAGAGGATTGGCCAAATCCACTTCGACTCATATAACCAATTGACATAATTCCATATTTAAGCAATTGCATTACCACATCATCTCAACTAGACATATCTCTTTTAACCATTGTAATTTTCATTCTTTGCAATGGCTAGTACCTCTTGGCAATCACAATGCCTCTAACACGTAACGTGTCAATTTCAAGAACTTGTGTAGTTTTTGTATCACCAAGATAAATATTGTCATCTCCTTCCCCTATTAGAGTATAGGAGGATAAAGCATTATGTTTTTACATATATGCTTGGTAGCATATGAGTCTATCACACATTTTTTTCACATTAGCCATAATATTGACTTGAGAAATGACCGCAACAATTTTCTTCATTAGAATCATCTACTTCAACCAAATCGACTTTTGGTTAAGCGGGATTGTCATTTCCTCCACAATTTTTTATTTGGTTGTTTTCCAAACCACAATACCCCCACTAAAGGTGAACACATATCAAATAGTGGATTTTATCTCATTCGAATCTAAGTTCGAGTTGGCATCATAGTATCCTTACGATATAATGGAAAATACACAACATAAAATTCCTTGATTATATCATAGCAAGGCATCCCAAGAGTTGGGAACATAAACCTTTAGCCATGCCTCCATCTCATATTGTCAAACTAGAAAATAATCTCGATAAATGAGGCATCCCTAACAACGGAAAATATCAATTGAAATAGAAGAATAGCCCATGGCTAGAGCCCATGTCATATAGAAATATTCACCATGTCATAACATGTAATATGACTTATACTGACATCATATCAAATAAATAGATGTGCATGTTCATGTTCATGTTATAAAACAAAACAATGCCAATTTGTATACGTTTATCTCCAATTGCTTATATTATTTCAATTTTGCAACAAGTATTTTACCTTTAAATATGCATTAGAACAATGAAGAGGAATTATGAACAATACTATCGAAAATTTCTCCCTCTTGATCGCATGATATGACACAATTTGATCCATATTGAATAATTTGTTCCTTCGGAGTTCTAACTAAAAAGCCATTACAAGTTGCATCATCTCCATCCAAGAAATCCATTTGGATCATTATGTGAAGAATTAGACGAAGAGAAAACCGGGAGCTACTTCCTCGTAACATGATAGAGATAAGTTGAACATATCATGCTATCACCTTTTTTAAAATGAATTTCATGGGGGCAACTATGACAGTCATTAATCAACCATAGTATGTGTATCACTTTGCTAATAATGTAAAAGCTCTTAAAACCGTATTATACTTCAAAGCATAACCCAAGAACAATATTTCTCAATAAACAATTAACTAGCATAGCATCACATCCACATGATTTTCACAAGAACAATACTTGAACTTCCCCAAATGAGTGCTTCTCAATAATGAATTAATCACATTACTACAAATCCCATGATTCGTCAATTTTCTTACAATCTATTTCCACAAAGAAGACATCATGATTTCTCGGAAATTTGAAATACATCACAGTCATAGAAGAGGAGTGGTACCTGGTTATGGTCAACGACATCTACGAGCACAAGGATCTTCCATAGTTGATGAAAGCAACCCTTTCAATCTCTACTTGTCTCTTGAAAGGCATTTTCGCCTATGCTAAATACTCAATAATGTCGTACGACAATCTCTCACGAAAATGCGGTATTTGTACTTCACCATTTTCGGTTCTCGTTCGATTCCAACAGCGGTGGTAGGAGCAGCAATTCTAGTTTGAGAATCCATAAGGCAATTATCCTTAAGATCGTTGGAAAAATATTAGACAACATGAAAAATAACAAATATATAAAATATGTTGGAAAAGACGAGAAAAGCAAGATCAATTGTATGAAGCATGCAAGCACTGTCCCTTAAGATTAATTCCGCCCCTCGGACTTCTAGTGGCTATCCTCCCAAAATACAATAAATCTTATTCTAGACTGCACTTGAATATTAAAATGAACATGAACAACATAATGTGTATAACCCAAAGCAAAGAAGAAAGTGAAAGAGTGGAAAAACTATCTTATTTAATGCAAAATCTCGTCAAGATTGTTTCTCAAAATTTAATTTATATTCAAACACAATAGAGACATTAAGAAACCGTTATAAAACCGTTGTAAAATAATGAATAATTTATGAAAAAATAAATTGCATGTTACAAAGCCGTTATATGATCGTTATATGGCCGTTAGAAAACCGTTATGGTACCATTAAACAATCGACCGTTGGAAATAATGATGGTTAATCATAGTGGTCATAATTTCTATCAAAATCATTTTAAAGATATTTCAAAACTGCTGAAATATCCAACAAGAATCAAGGCGACATGTTTACCAAGGTAGTAGACTAGAAAGAAGCATACTTTACGTGTTACTACTATTGGCATTACTCCATGTTAATTGGTAAGAAGTATTGCAATTAGATTGCACAAGTTCCGAGTTACTAGTTTTTTCTTTAGCTTTTTTTTTTTTAAGAGGATGGATGCAAAGTTATTTAGTGTATCGGATATATTTGTCTTCAAGTAAGAGATTGTTGGCGTGTAAAGTCAAAATATTTTATTAAGGGCTTTTCTGTGTTTTTATCTTTTTTTTTTTTTTGCTTGAGGTTAAAAGCTATACCTCTTATATTAGTGATGTAAATGTAGTAGTTGTCATGAGAGCAAAAAAAAAAGCGCAAAGTAGCGAATAGAGAGAAAAAGAAAAGAAAGGCCGCGAATGCATTCTCGAGTGTTCTCAATTCCTTTGTGCCTTGATCTTGTAAGAAGACCATCATCACTTATATTTGTACTTTTTTCGAAGACTAGTGGATTCGTAGAGTGCCTCGCACACGGAGACGTAACCCAAGTTTGAGTGAACTTTGATAACAAATTCTCTAGTGTATTTTTCTGATTCGATTCTTTCATTATTATATTCTCGCTAGCGTAGATTATTTGCTTGGATTATTATTATGGAATTAGTACGCGATTCCTAACAACTAGTATCGGAATCGATGGTTGATTGGTGGCCTACTTGTCAATATGTATCGATGTTTGGTGAATATCTTAATGAATGAATCTAGTGACCAATGCGATTTCCGAGCCTGTGAGCATTGTAATGTAGCAACGCGAGCCTAATGAGCATCGTTGGAGATTCAAGTTGAGAAATGTTGGTGCAGAAGGATACTTAAATTAAGGAGGAGTAAATTTAACACTTGGAGCTTACACATGAGGGGGAGATTGTTAGGATACACTTGTGAGTTGTGTTAGAGAAATCCCACATCGATAATTGATATAGTGTGGAGGATTTATTATATGCAAGTTGGTCCACAACTTATTGATTTAGGCTTTTGAATGAATGTAGGTCCATTGGATATATTGAAGGGCTCGGACTTGGACTCTCTCTTGGCGATCTCCCCAAATAAAGGTATTGTTGATTTCGCGCTCCCAACAAATGGTATCTCCCCGATAAAGGTATTGGACTTCTGCCATCCCAACAAATGACATCGAACAGTGACTTCTGCCATCGAAAAGACCGAAGGGCGAAACGTTTCCGTCAGCGTAATTTGTTCCTCCTACTCGTTCTTCGGACAAGTTCTGACACAGTTGCTGCATTTACTTGGAGACCAATTTGTATGGGAGTTCGATTGTGGAAAAAGGATAGTGTGAGGGAAAATATCTATTACTCGGGCAATCAGAGACTTTGGGATCAATGTTGCAGATGGATGGCATCTGAAGTGCCAAGGTTGTGTTGACAGGGAGAGTCCCATGGAGAGATCAGCCCTTTCCTCGATAAGGACAAGGAGGCACTTGGGCTTGCTCGCTTTCACTTCCCTCGTGTTTTCGCAGCAGTCGGGACGTCAACTTCTTTGGCCTCCCGCTAAGAAATGAGATTCGCCATTTGGTCCGCACACTCCTGCTCATCCTCCTCCATGGTCGAAATCGATGGTCTGGTCGTGGCTGCCCAAATCCAAAGGAGTGCCATTCTCTTGCTCAGAATGTCCCTCATGTTTCGCTCACAAGAAAAAAAATAAAAAATATTCACTCTCTTTGAGCAACACTTGGTTCTCTAATCTCTTCTTGGTGCTTCCATGATATTTATACAGACTAGAGTGTCGGGACATAAAATCGACCTGAGGTCCTTCTCTTCTGATCATGGCCATGCCGTTCCGATTTGACCAGCCATATCGCCGTGACTAGGATACTCCCATTGAAGCAGCTCTTACATTAGACTAAAATGGCAAGTTTGAGGGTGCCTAGAGAAATGCAGCTTTCCAGATTCAAGGGGGATTTCAATTTCTTGAGCTTGAGACTGCCAATGATATCCCTATTCAATTCTCAGTTATCACCTGTAGCATCCTATGTTAGATTCACTAAAGCCAAAGAAAAGAAGAACTTTTCTCTAATCAAGAATTCAATCAGTTCAGGAGTAGAGTTCACAGATTTTCATTCCTTAGCGAAATTTGCGCCTTTTGACAGTCGCCATTTTTTGAACAAGGACAAGCAAGCCAATTTGATTTGAGTAATGCGAGTTCATGTTCTTCTCATATCGGAAAGACTCGAGAAGAGCAGAAAACAAATGTAACTGGTGTAATTTAGCATCCAAAGTTCAATGAAATTCCATATTGAAACATTCATGAATGGATCTTCGTTTGCTTAAACAGAACTGAATCTTAGTAAAATTTTCTCGCTCTTATTGACAACCGATGATATGTCAACCGCGATCTTTGAGTGGAAACCCGAGGAAGTTACTGTAAATCATTTTCAGCTATTAGCCTTGCTTCTTTTCAATCATGACTTCAATCTATCGGAGTAAAAAACTCTCTGAATTTTTCGCTCGCTGACTTAGGCAAGCAAATGCACACGACCATCGTGCCACTGGGATCAGATTCCCCTCCTGGAAGCAAAATGCAAACTTGCGGCGTCGGGGTTAGGTCTATCGGTCCAGCGTAAATTGGCCTTCCCCAGCCAAAGTCTGCCGACTCGTAGATGGAGAACCTAGTCCACTGCGTGATAGTCAACTTTCCGCCGAACTCGAGCCTTGTAGGCCTGTGAACTTCAACATAATCGATCATAGATCTCAGATACTCCTCCGAAACGCCAAGCCGCGCTTCATGAACCAAGGACGTCGTACTTGAGAGACTCCCGTCAATAAGCTCTGACACGGAGCTCACTGCACATGCCACGCAAACAGCATTACCATAAAAACCATTCTTCAATGGCAGATTCTTGAGCTTCTGGCGAGCGTTTACAGAAAATGTAAGCCTGAGTTGGTAGTCTCGCGGTTTTACATCGAGGGCTTTCACCCACGATCTCCAGATATGAGCAGCCATAGCATCAAAAGTTGTACATGGGAAAATTTCATCTTTAGCCAGGGCCTTGACCCTGGCTTGGAACTCCGGGCTGATCTTGTAACATCTCTGCACCGGCTTGGCTATCCATAAGGACATTGTGAGGCTCGATCCATCATCAATCCTCCTGAACTCAGTATGTGGGAATTTCACCACTGGTGGATCCCGAGGCCGGAATTTTTCCCTGTCCCAACATGGCTTAGGATCAATAACCAGAGTTCCTGACTTTGACGTGGCGGCCCACGCACGCAGAAGTTGCATGGCTCCGAGCCCATCACAGATGCAATGGCAGAGCCTAAGGCCGAGGCTAAAGCCACCGCAACTAAACCTGGTCACCTGAGCTATAAGCAATGGCATGTCGAATATTTTATACGGCTCCTCATTGGGAAACCGGTAAACCAGAGGCTCCCAACCTGGGTTAGGCACGGTTAGGTCTCCTAGATCGGCTAAGACCGTTTCAGAGTGAGCCTCCACCATGAGAGCCCCTTGACCTGCTCCGAAGAAGATTTCTAGCTTTCCATTCTTGGTTTCTCTTATCCTACCTGACAAAGGGTAGTACGGAACCAGAACAGCTGCCAATGCATCATGCAGTACATCTGCAAGAGATCTTGATTCAGATGCCAGAGAGTTTGATCTATAAAAATACACTGTTGGGGTGAAAACACGCGCTCCAATCATATCATCCAGGTTCGAGAGGTAAAGGCTGTCACCAGGTGAAGCAGGAATAGGCCCTGCCGGTAATACTGGGAATTTCCGGTCGATCGTGATCGGGATGTGAAGCTGAGGGAAATGGACTTCTTGTACCAAAGGAGCCATGACAGAGAATGGTGACAAGAGGCACTAGCAAGATGTGGCATTTGTAGTAGATAGAGAACAAATTTCCAGGAAATACAAAGGTGATTGGACCCATATCGACAGGGCTTCTACTTGTTTCGCCGAAAATGGAGTAAAGAGTGGCGCTTTACCTTTCATTTTCCCCTTTCTTCCCCCTTCCTTTCTGAAAGCAAGGATGACTGCTTTCAAGACGGTTTCAGCTGAAGCTTAATAGGAGGTCACGAACATAGTAAGTGCATGAAGGCAGGTCTGTTGAGGTTTGGCAGCTTAAATTCTGTTAGCCTACTCTGCGGTTTGGAGAACAAGTGTTCAACTAGAACATTGCTAGATTGAACCTAACTCTAAGGTTAAATCAGACAGCAGGAAAGTGTGGAATCACATCTGAGCCAGTATCACGTTTTTTCTGTCTTTTTTTCCTTTTTCTGTGCACATCTTAACATTCTCCTCCGTTTAGGAAGAGCATGGAATTAAAACCATATGATGCACACTGTGACTGCACAAGTAAAGAGAATAATGACAACCGCCCTGGTTTAAACCTAAGCAAATGAGTTTTATAGAACTCTCTGGGGCCTCCTTAAGGGTTGGAGTCTTCTGTCTAATGAAATTTCAGATTTTATATCTAGGATTAGAGTGTCTTTAAAACCATGCATCTCTTTGATGGAATCCAGTGGGTGGTGAGTTACATGCCCTATAGCCTAGGGTAGATTTGCTTAGGAGTTCAGCATTGTTAACAATAAAAGAGCGATTAATTTTATTTCGAGAGAAAAGAAGTACTTATAGGCTTAACCTAAGCCTAGTACAATTATACATATACCCCAACTTGCTAATACTCTAAAGTAATAAATCTAACACTCCCCCTCAAGTTGGAGCGTACATATCAAAAAGTCCTAACTTATGACAAATATATGAAACCCGTCCACGTCGAAGAGGCTTTGTGAAAATGTCTGCTAGTTGCTCTTCGAACGTGTGTGTACCAACCGTATGTCTCCACAGTTCACCTTTTCCCGAACAAAATGACAATCCACCTCTATATGCTTCGTTCGCTCATGAAACACTTGGGTTGCTGGCAATATGAATAGCAGATCGATTATCACAGCAGAGAGTAGACGATCCGGTCATCGGCAATCCAATCTCAACTAACAACATACGAACCCATTGAAGTTCACCTGTAACATTAGCCATAGCACGATACTCGGCCTCTACACTAGATCGGGAAATAACAGACTGTTTCTTGCTTTTCCACTACACAAGATTACCACCAAGAAAGACACAAGTATCCCGAAGTAGATCGACGATCCATAGGGCAACCAGCCCAATCTGCATCGGAGTATCCTGTTACCTCCAAAGACTCAAGGTTGGAATAACCAGCTATACGAAGATGACCCCGATTATGGAACACAAGTCCTTGACCTGGAGCTCCTTTCAAATATCTAACAATTTGTAAAGCCGCTTGCCAATGAGTAGTACGAGGAGAGCTCATAAATTGACTCACCACACTAACAGCAAATGAAATATCTAGACGGGTAATGGTAAGATAATTCAACTTGCCTACTAACCGGCGATACTTCTCTGGATCATGAAGAAATTCTCCCCTGTTCATTGTCAAGTCTCACTCCGGGATCCATAGGTGTGTCACTAGGCTTAGAATCATGTAAGCCAACCTCCTTAAGAATGTCAAGAGCATACTTTTCGCTTTGGGAGAGAGCAATGCTGCCATTAGCATAGGCAACTTCAATGCCAAGAAAATATCGAAGACGACCTAGGTCTTTAGTGTTGAACTCCTTTTGAAGAAACCGCTTGAGTCGTTGTATGCCTTCAATATCGCTTCCCGTGACAATGATATCATCAACATAAACAACAAGAATAATACATCCTTTTGAAGATGACATACTAAATACTTTGAGTGATCCACCTTGCACCGATGCATGCCAAAAGTGACAACCGCATCATTGAATCGGCCAAACCAAGCACTAGGAGATTGCTTAAGTCCATAAAGAGCTTTTCGCAATGGGCACACCTTCTCCCCCGAGCAACAAACCCAGGTGGTTGCTCCATATATACTTCTTCGTGAAGATCACCATGAAGGAAAGCATTTTTGACATCAAGCTGATGAAGAGTCCATCTGAGACCGAGCAGCCAAGGAAATAACTATACGAACGGAAGGAATTTTGGCTCTCGGTGAAAAAGTTTCATCATGGTCAATACCATAAGTTTGAGTATAGCCTTTTGCCACAAGACGCGCTTTTAAGCACTCAACCGAACCATCCGGATGGTGTTTGACAATAAAGACCCAGCGACAACCTACCAATTGTTTATTAGCCGGCAATGGAACGAGCTCCCAAGTCTTATTATGATGTAACGCAGCCATCTCCTCCTCCATAGCACGGGCCCAACCTGGATGGGCCAAAGCCTCATGCACACTACTAGGCACGCATACGTAAGCAAGGGATGACACGAAGACGGACATCCGAGGGCTTAAGTTATAATAAGACACAAAATTAGAAAGAGGATACCGAGATCGAGTACGGTGAGCAATAGGAGAACTGTCGGGAGATCTGTGGAAGAGGATTGGAAGCCTGGACCGAAGGTGGTGGTGATGGGACGCTCCGGCGGAGATGTATGGCTCCAAACAGGTCGAGGACCACGTGTATAGACCGAAGAGGAGTTGATCTTTGGTGTGCCTAGATCCGGTGGAGCAGCATTAGAATTAATAGGTGGTGGCTCCGGTTGAAATGTTGGTGCCGAGGGTGGTAGAAGGTCCATGGTTAATGGTGCCCGAGGACGAACATCGCCAAAATATGCTTGATCCTCAAAGAAAGTTACATCAGCGAAATATACTCCCGACGACGAGCGGGACTATAGCAGACATACCCTTTCTAGGTACGAGAGTAACCCACGAAAATACATTTTTCAGCACGAGCTGATAATTTGTCCAACCCAGGAGACAAAGAATGAACAAAACAGACACACCCAAAAATACGAAGACGAACAAACCACAAAGGGCTATTAGGATGGTGAAAAGTATAAGGAATAGCTCCTTTCAACATAGAAGACGAAAGACGATTGATAAGATGACAAGTCGTAAGAAGAGCATAGCTCCGGAAGGACTTAGGCATATGAGTGTGAAGAAGTAGACAACGAGCAACATCTAACAAATGACGGTTCTTACGTTCAGCAACTCCATTTTGTTGCGGAGTATGAGCACAAGAACTCGATGTAAAATACCATGAGATTCAAGAAATGGAATGAAGGTAGAAGAAGAGAAGTATTCACGAGCATTATCTGTACGTGACACTTACAAGTAATAATTATACTCGGGTACGAACTTCATTATAAAACTGGCGAAAAGAATGAAAAACTTTAGTACGATCTTTTATTAAATATAACCAAGTTGTACGAGTACAATCATCAATAAAAGTGACAAAATAACGAAGAACAAATGAAGACTCTCGACTAGGACCCCACACATCGGAGTGAACTAACTTGAATGGTTGAGAAGCACGACTCGAAACACGAGGGAAAAAGGACACCCGATGGTGTTTACCTAGCCGACAAGTTTCACAATCAAAATGAAGACCTGAACTAGACACAAAAGGAAAATGTTTGAATACGTCTGGCGATGGGTGACCAAGGCGACAATGCAATCGATATAGATCATCCACGCCTTTATTTCGAACCGTGGTAGTAGCAAGCAATAATATCGGTGGTCTAGGATGTACAATCCGCGACTCACGCCCACCACCTATTCGGCGTCCGGTCTTCCGATCCCGAAAAACACATGAAGATGAAGAAAAGATAATATCGCGATCAAGATCACGTGTAATAGAACTAACGGATAATAAATTGTAAGGAAAGTGTGGAATATGGTAGATGGAAGGTAAAGAGACAGAGGAACTCAATGATACACAACTCTTGTACCGGTTACTTTGGATTGAGAACCGTCCGCTAAAGTGACCGACATAGAAGGAACAGACGAGGCGGATGTGAGAAGATGAGAATCACCAATCATATGATGAGTGGCACCCGAATCAATAACCCAAGAATGAGGAGTAGTGGTACTTGGATAGTAGGCAAGTAGGATCATTGTCTTTGTGCCAAAGTAGCAGAGGGACCAAATACAACACCACTCGCACTTTGTCGTGCTTTAACCAACTCATCATATTCAAGACGAGTCAAGTTCCATCGTACCCTCGTCCAAAAGAGGGTCCAGGAGAAGGAGCCCAAGGTTCGGTATCCAAAGAGGCATGTAGACCCCGCCGCTCGGGGTGGAGATCATAACAATAATCGATAGTATGCCCGAAAGTCGACAATGAGTACAAAAACGGTTTCCTCGACCTCCTCTAGAAGTATTACTACCACCACTACGAGTGACACCTCGGCCCCGAAAACCACGACCACAACCACGGTAGGAACTATCGAATTCCAATGTCCACGACCATTAGTACGACCACGAGTCCCTTAACCTCCACGAGCCACCATAGCACTACTATCCGAAATTGCTGAAGTCTTGGGACCGAATGTGTAACGAGCAGCCCGAGAATAGACTTCTTCTATGGAAGGAAGAGTGCTCTGGGAAGTAATCTGTTGTCGAAGGGCACCGTGATCCGGACCAAGACTACGGAGAAAGAGCACGGTCATCATATCCGCTTCTCGTTGCTGAATCCGAGCAAGCGTGGTAGCGAGGTGGGAAATAAGACTTGAGACGCTAATACAAAGACGCAAAACGAGCATAATGTTCTCGCCAACCCAGCCGCCGCCAATTTTGGCTTCAAATAAAGCCTCCCACATATCACAAACTCGACTCATATTATTCTCGTCCGAGAATACAATAAAGCACATTTTGTCCATACCTCACGAGCTGTCGCACAGGTCCACGAAAAGATGGCGAACAGATTCAGCCATACTCCCCCATAAAAGTGTACGTAGAGTAGCGTCAACGAACTTCCATTCTTCTAGAATAGCTGGATCTTCAGGTGGTTCTTCTTCAAGCCATTTAGACTAGTGATTGGAGTAAATAAAGGTTGAAAGCGCCATTGACCAAGAAGGATAATTGGTACCATCCAACTTGACTAATGTATTATGTAAACCTGTCATGCTATAAAATGGACCAAAGGATCCTCAACTCGAAGAAGCACTAGAGGAGACCGACCCAGAAACAATAGACGGAGAACTTGATGAACTAGTAGACATCTCCACAAATCTCTAATCACTAATCAATAGGAACTTGACACGTATGCAATCAAGTAAAACACACCACTATCACTTCTTCAAGTATCCACAAATATCACTTCAAATTCAAACAGAACATTCACACTTCCGACATCACGTAACTCCAAATTCAGTCAAATCCAGTACCATATTCGGTCAAATCCGGACCTAGCTCGAGTCCCAACAGCCACACCAAATTCACTTCACAAATTCACTCCAACCGAACACAAATTCAGTCAAAAAATAACAGCAAACACAGCATTCACTCAATCTACATAACATGTAAGCCTCGGAAACTTCTTGAAGTACAGCCATTCGTGGTCCACACCGAGGAATCAACACATGGAGAGGTCTCGAGGCTAGAAGAAATCACGTTCAACAACACTCGATTTCTAGGTTTTCTCGACCTAGACGACGTCTAGCAACATCAGTTGGGAGTGCACGACCCCATATTAAGATCACCCGGTCCGGGCGACGCTTGGCCGAGGTCGACAAGACTTGGGCGACGCCGGGCAAGGTCGCCGGTGGGTCGTTGGGGAGCCGGGCGACGCTCGGGTGAGGTCGCAGGGGCGTCACCGGGACCTAGGCGACTCTAAGGAAGGTCGCCGGGACCTAGGCGACTCGAGGAAGGTCGTCGGGAGGTCGCCGGGACCCGGCGACGGTAGACGAGGTCGCCGGGACCTAGGCGACTCTAGACGAGGTCGCCGGAAGGTCGCCGGGACCCGGGCGACGCCGGGTGAGGTTGCCGGAGCCTAGGCGACGCCGATCTTGAGTCACCGGTGAGATCTACGAAGGCTGGTTGCTTGATCGACGATGGTACTGTAGATTCTAGGGTTTACGTTTTAATTTCACAGCTCTAATACCATGTTAACGATAAAAGAGCGATTAATTTTATTTATGAGAGAAAAGAAGTACTTATAGGCTTAACCTAAGCCTAATACAATTACACATATACCCTAACTTGCTAATACTCTAAAGTAATAAATCTAACAAGCATATCCATGGTCGCATTTGACTTTCCTTCTCAATCTCCGATCATTCTGACATCGACATTTAGAACCCACCTGGTTGCATTTTGTTTATGCGCCATGGAGAAGGAAATCATGGCAGGGAGAAAACAGGAGTAGAGAAACATTTTTTTCCTCTTTCCATCATCAAAAACCATCGGTCTTGTTCAAAACCATTTTCATATCACTGACTCCCACTGTTTATCCTACATTGAACAAGACAAAGTACATGCTCATGCATAACAAAAATAACAAAGGCAGGAAAAAGGTTTTCTCAGTTCACCGCACTGGATGCTGATTATGCCTATTCTTCTCCTTTTTCTTTGCCGAGGCAAGCTTTGCACTCCTTGCAGCAGCCTCCACCGCTGCTGCCCTGGCTGCAGACCCCATCTCTTTGCAAGACTTTTTCTTTTTCGTGGATGTCATTTTCTTAAGCCGCTCTCTCATGTCAATGGTAGAATTATCTTTAGAGTTCTCGGCCTCGGGAGTTTCATCTGTTCTAGTTCCAACTTCTATGCCTCCAAGTTGCTCTTGCACTTCTTTAGCCTTTTTAAAGACTTGTCCCTTTTTCTGCTTCATTCTTTTGCTTTCTCCAGGAGCATTCTCTTTCTTGTCCACATCTCCATTGGAATCCACTGGTTTCTGCATCTGTGCGTCATCTGCAAGGATATACACGAAAATGAACTCCTCCCACAAAGGGAAGACCAGGAAGAGAAAATCAATTTAGTCCTGCGAGTGGAATTGAAGAAGTGGAATGCAAAGTTTTCCTCTTACACATACGATACATCCGAAACAATTGCAAACAGATGAGAAAGCAAGGAATCCATGCAAAACTGTAAAACCCGATATTCCACTTGTTCAGTAATCAAGGTATCCACAAGAGTGTCTTCAAGTATTTGGCAAGAAATAGACCAAATTGCTCTTATTTCCATCTATAACAAAAAGAACTATAACACAGAAACAAGGAGAGATGTCATATAGGATTGAAAAATGGAGCAATTACTATCCAGTAAAATGTCCAAGATCATTGCCTGTGGGAGAATAAGGACCTTACAATTCCTTTACAGGATCTGACAGCAAAAACTGGGTGCCACAAGTGGAAATAAATCTATCATCCACTAAACTGAAAAGTATAATCTAGCACTGCACAAGTACGAGGTGACAGAATGTGATTTTGAATAAAAGGGAGAATCATTCAAAAGTTCCATACTATATACGCCTTAAAAGAATGGTTGACATCTAGCCCAAAAGAAAAACAACAAGGCTGACAGAGCAAAGCCTAAGACAATGCTATACCAGATAGGAAATGTACGATTAATTACCTTGGGTTTCATCTTGGCTGCTTTTCTCTCTGTTCATATGACCAAACTCAGCGAGAATAGCTTCAAGTTCTTCAAGCCCTTTTTTCTTCAGTTCCTTCTTGGAAAGCTGCCTTTCAGTCTATTTCGAAGCAGGAGGAGCTTCAATAGGCATCTCTGTAAAAGTTTCTCTGTCCACAGCAAATTCAGGCTCATTTTCAGTTTCTTTCACGCCACACCCACTTCAACGAGACCATCCTCACTCTCACTTTCCTAAGGTCAAAAGAGGAAAATTTTGAAATGGCATCATGACATACAAGAGTGGCTCACTGTAATTATCACATATAGACCTGACCATCAGGAACATATTTTGGTCCCACACGGCATCGAGATGATTTAAGGGGAAAACAAAACTCGAAAAATAGAAAATGGAACATTGATCAGATTCTATGGAGACACAATGGGAAGGAAGAGAAATGACAGACATAATAATAACACTTGAACAACACAACATCCTTCAATGAAACAGCTGAAAGTGCTGACGTCCTACCATACTTATAGGACTAATTGGTTATCCGAACTCTTGAAGATTGAATAGATTAAATTAGTTTCACCCGCTTGAGTTGATTTCATAGAAAGATGACGAGAAAGTTCTTCGCTGAGAACAGCTCCTTTAGGAAGGAAAAGTGACATTATAATGGCTAATTAGTTGAGCTTTGTTTTGATCGCAAGTTGAGACATTTCGGATTGCATTCTGGATTGCTATCGACAGGTTCACAACTTCTTACGGTAACACAGGTCGGAATTAATTAAATTGCATCCACAAGTGACATCAATGGTAGAAAGGCAAAGATTAAGGGCATCGACGAATATAAAACGTAACTCAAAGGGGATTAGCAAAACAAAATCATCAATTCAGCACATCATTGCTTTATGCACTCCCCATAGCTTATGCTTTGTGAATCCCATTTCAATAAAAATCTAGGCTACAATTAGCTTTGACCTCGATTTAAAAATTGGACAAAGATGACTTCATTGCGGACAGAGGATCTTTAGAAATACTATGTCCCCTGTTACTGGTTGGGATTAAACATCTAAACCAAGTGGAAGTTATGGAAATTGGTCAGCTCAAAATGAATCTAGCCAAAGAAAAAAAAGATAGTCATTCCTTGCATCAGAATAGCACTGACAACCTTGTTATAGGTTGATGACAAATCAAGTTTGCTTATGGCACCAATCCATTTAAAAAACCAAATGCTAAAAGACTCATCTGAAGCTTGACAAAGTAATAAGTCCACAAAGTCTGTGGAAGCCAGAAGAATTCGGTGAATGGCTGTCCTTTCTATGAAAAACTTATCCTCAGAACAGTCGGACATTATAGCTTTATCGCTCAGCTAAAACCTACACAGGACATTTAGCAAGGTCCCTGATAATACTATAGCGCAAGCCAAGTTTGTCTAAGCATATTTTTACTGTGAAGGGTACAAAAATTAAATGAGCCGTTCCTGAGTGGCACAAGAACGCACCTATGCACAAGTATACGAATTGACAAAGGCTATTCACTCCTTCATCTCAAAATAAAAGTGACTTCACACATAAGGATTATATTAGAGGGTTCTTCAGCAAATGAGGTTGAAAGATGATTTGTAAACTGCACCCTCTTAAATCGCCTACATCCAGGATTTAAGTTCCAAAATTGCCGCTCCTCAAGAAATCGCAGATCGGTACGCACCACACGAAGGAGGTGACCCTCTGAGCCGACAAAAGTCGGATAAGTGCAAAAATGCACACACTTGACAAGAAATTCAGATTTGTTAAACAATACCTCGAATCCATTGAACGCTAAACCCCAAATGCTAAACTTTAAGAGCTGAAGCTCCCAGAACAGCAATGCCGTCCATCTAGTTCAATAAACAACTCGTAAAACATATAAATTTGCCCCTTTTTACGAGTCAACTCTAAGCCTATTATATATGCTTACGAAGAGTATATTCTTCAATTCTACATCGTGAGTTAAAAATGTCCAAAGGAACAAAACAAGCAAGAAGATGGTCACATCGTTATTAAATACAGATGTTGGCATTTCCTCTGCATTCTCTTTGCTCTTCAGTCCCTCCTCCTGCTAAGATTCCTCTATCTTCTTTTGACACACAGAGACTACTTTTTAAAAGGATGCTACTGAAGACATGATTCAGAGTTTCGTTCTCCATATGCGAAACATAAAAACATCATTGCCATTTGCTAATTCTATATAAAAGACTTCCAAACATCCAGCACAGTAGCATCTATAGGATCCACACAGGAAAGCTACCCATTACACTGCATTAGAATCTTAAAAGGTAAACAAAATAATCCAGCAACCGAAGAAAAAGAGCAAGTTATTGGATTATACTCTCCACTCCGCCTGAGGCCATCTAAAACATGTAATGCCAAAAACGAGAAAAACTAAAGGAAATTCCTATCACCAAGCTTGATCTCAAACAGTAATGCTTCGGTCATCTTGTTGGAGTTGGCGAATACTTTCGGAGACCGTTGTTTCTCATACTAAGCATGCCCACGTGAGCTTAGAAAAACTGAACTATAAACCGATGACATATGACCACTGCGCTTGGAATGACGGGGTCTCGTTGCCCGATCAGTGGGCGGGGTTCCTCTCCGCAGTGAGCGAACGGCTGCCCCGCTCGCCGGTGAGCGGACAGGAGCTGCCCCCAAGCAACAACAACAATGTGTTTAGGCTTGTGTTTAAATTGGCCTGTTTGTTGTGGAATCCAAGGGATTTCAAATAGGCTTAGATTTTGGGCCCACTTTAAGTCATATATATTAGGTTCGTATAAGAGATCATAGTAACGAGTTTTTGTGGCTATAAACCTAAACATTGAAATCTCTTGGCTGGACATAACTCTACTCGAGATGAACTTGGATAAACTCGTGGGTCATCTATTTCTTCTATTTTCTATGTGATTCTTCTTATTCGGTTTAGGATACAACCCATCACCTCTCAGTCTCAGGACATTGCACATTCAATTTTAAACCACCAAAACTCCCAACTCACGAACAACCACAATCGCAAACACCCCTTCAGAATTGAGATTAAAAGAGAAGACGTTCCGTTACACATCGACAGCACCAATGTACATTAAACCAATCAACCCGACCTCAAGAGAAGCCTCGGCCTCACTCTCCTCCGCCTTCAGCTCCAAGCGCGCTCCTGCGGGGCGGCAGTGGCGTAGTAGTCATTGTAGTCGCCATCGTCGTCGACGTCGGCCCACGATTTTGCATTGACAGGCGCCGGAGCCCAGAAGACCTGCTCTTCAGCTTCCTTGGAGGCCCCTTCATCGCTCTTCTTCGTCTTCTTCTTCTTCTTCAAGCTGCCAAGAGCTGCGAAGACGTTGGTGATGCTTGGAACCCGAGCAACGTCCCTCCGGTTGATTCCTCCCGCCATTGACAGTCGACGCGAATGCACTCCGCTCCTTCTTGCTGAAATTTTTTCGAGGCTTTCTGAAACATTTAACGTACACGAACCCGAACCCGAGAAACTAATCACGGATCGGATTTTAATTATATATTTTATTTTATTTTTTCAGTTTTGCATGTTATGGCAATTTATATTATACGTTACATGATTTATAAAAAAAAAGATAAAATATATAAAGGTGCAATCAAGAATTAATTAAGACATCTCTTGAGAAATAACATGCATTAATGAAAGTTAAAAAGAAGGATGTTTCCTTTTCTCTCTCTTTCCCCTCTAGGGAGAATCTAGAAGAGGAGTGGTTTACTTACCGTTAAACAGTAGATTTAATCGGAGAAATCGGCTTTCGAGGTTGACAATGCCTCGGAAATGGGCACGTGATGGTTATGCGCTCGTCGGACAGTGGTTTTTAGCTCCGACGATGAGGCAGGCGGTCGATCGGAACACGGTGTGATTCATTTTAGGGGGTGCTTTGAGAAAAGTCCGGCTCTACGGCGAATCTTCAAATGAAAAGCATCCGATTGAGGGAAGAGGGAGAGGGAGGGAGAGGGGGTACTCTGGAATTCTCCTTAAATTATAAGTTCCATCGTCACGGATTTGTAAAATTCGGCTACTTAGTGTCATGCTTATTAGAGTTGGAAGTGCTATGTAAGTAGCGTGATTAAGGCACTTGGACAGATCATTTGCCGTTAAACCTTGAGTTTACAAATACTAGATTAATTTCATCGCGCCATAACAACTGCCACAATAAATTCGGCGCTTAACATGACCAATCGATCAAACTACCCGCATGCAACGCCCGCCGTTTCGCGCCGCACCAAAATTTTCGAATCCCTAACGCTTCGATTATCTCGTCGCACGTGTTATTGTCACGTGCTATGATTAAAAATAAAAAAGAAAACAGAGAATACTTTATCCTTACATGGAGCCCACGTCATGCACCAGGTTCATTTAAGCTTTGGGAAGGATTCCAGGACAATTTGATGCCATGCCAAGGTTTTGGCCCCACTTTCGCAGATGAGAATCTTCAACCGACTTTCATAAAAAAACATCGGTTGTTTCCAACGTCAAAGCCAATAGTTAAGCAGTGGCAGATTATCAGGACAAAGTTCCTAGATTCATGTTGGTCAATTTCTGATCTTCTCGTGTCATATTAGCCTTATCTCCTAGAGATGAGGGAGTTTGCTTGTATTATAGTGCTTCAACTGAAACTTGAAGATGGCGTCAGGAAGCTCCTATCTATCGATGGTGTTAGTTTCGACCAAAAAAAATCGGGTATTAATGGAGCTCCAACATATTGAAAGGGGTTGTTGACGCCTAAATTTTGACTAACCTTTTTCTTGCATAAAAATTAGAACTAATTTTAGTTCTAAACAAAAATCATCTCACATAGCATTGGCATATAATTTAAGCTTAATTTAACAGGCGTCTAGATTAGACATAGGGTGAAAATGTACCAATAATATTTGGACTTGAAAGAAATATTTTTTTTTTGGGGGATCGTATGTGCAAATACTAGAACTTCAAGGATTGTATTGCAAATACTAGAATCTCGGGGACTGCATTGCGAGATACCAAGAGAAGAGGATGAAGAGAAGATGGAGAAAGGAAGATGATGAAGAGAAGATAATGAAGAGAAGGTGAAGAAAGAAGATGAAAATGGAAGATGGAGAAATGAAGGTGAAGAAGAAGATGAAGATGAAGAAGAGAATATGAAAATGGAAGATGGAGAAATGAAGGTGAAGAAGAGAAGATGAAGATGAAGAAGGGAAGATGAAGATGAAGAAGAGAAGATGAAGATGGAAGGTGGGGAAATGAAGATGAAGAAGAGAAGATGAAAATGAAAGGTGAGGAAATGAAGATGAAGAATGAAGGATGAAGAACTTTGCCTATAAAAGAAGAAGAGTTCTTGAAGAGGGGGGGAAGAGAATTGAGAGAGTTTTTTAGAGGAGTTCTTTAGAGAGGAAAAAGAAAATTCTTGAGAAAAAATTTGGAGAGAGTTTTGAGAGGGCTTGAGTGTTTTGAAGCTCGGTGCTACCATTGCCAATTTTTGCACCCGTCAACACAAGCCACAAGTTCATCATCATCGTTCAAGTTCGCCGCAGAAAAGGAAAGCTAAGTGATTTCCTAACTTCCTCTAAGTTCGGATACAAATTAGCCTAGATTTTCTACACTGATTTTCTCTCTGCGTTTTTATGTTAAATAACAGTGCATATCAACGATAGAATAGAATAGAAGGAGAACAAAAGGGAAAAAATATCAATGCCCGGTTGCGGTCTAATGGAATTCTAGCGAGATGAGAAAGAAGCGTCAAGGAGAGATAGGACCTAGAGATTTCTCGGTCTAACGAGTCACCAAATCGGTCCAATGATCAAGACAAGCCCGGAGCATAAGTTTGGTGCACGAGTTCAAATTGGGGAGTAACCTTGAACCTATTTTATCCTAATTTCATGTAATTTCTTTATTTCAAAAATGTCATGGGAAGAAAAATCCAAAAAAATTGATTCTTTGATCTTAAGTAGAATTCATCAAATTTGTCAAATCCATTATTTGTTTCATGAATTTTAAGGTATCGAAAGGGCATTAGTTGTAATTAATGTAACCAAGCCCCGGACTCTTAATCTCCGGTTCGCGAAATAAGATAGTTTTCTCCCGCTATTTTATTTAGGTTTCTAATCGATCTACCGAAAATGATTAGTGGCGACTCCAAATTCAAATCACATTGCATGTTAATCATTCGAACCTTAAGTTGCGATTTGGTATGGACTTGGGAGAGTCCGAGTTAGGTTAGTTAATTAATTAACTCGATAATCCATTAGCTCGGAAAAGATGACTTATTTATTTTTTTTTCTAGGTCGCGACAACTGGCGACTCATTGGGGACCCAAAGAGGACTTAAGCCGGATAAGTTCATGAAAAGGAAAATTACTTGATTTGGCAATCTTGGTTGAATTTTAATCCCTATGCGTTAAATGGTTTTGCGGGAAAGGGAGTTATAAGGGGAGGAATGTGGCTAACCTCTGTTTTGCGGGGCTTGGTGATGAGAATTTTAATTTTTGAACTATCGGATTTGATTGCCTTTAAAATGTCGTGCATGCCCCTAATATAATTGCACTACACCACCTTGACTTGTGACCGAACCCGGGTCACCCGATAGTTTCGGGATGGTATTTATGTGGTTCTTTAACCTTGGCGGTAAGGCTTCGCTAAAGGTTATCCCACTTGGATCCCGAGTTCTTCAAAAATGGCTCAAGGGTTGTTCCCATGCGCGTGAGGCTATGATGCATGAGAGTTGCCCTTGTCGGCCGAACCAAGCCGAGATGATTGGACCCGACTAGTCATGACTATGTATGCGAGGCGGCAACTAGTCATGAAGAACGTGCGCGAGGCTGCGACATGTCGTTCCGTCTTTCATTTCATTTTTGCTAAAAGAACTAAAATCCGAATCCACGTTTCATGCGCATGTCTTTGTGATTGACATTTTCTTCATATGAGCGGTAATTTCTTGTCTCTTACGCCTGTTATCTCATTTTTATTTTGGGCTGGTCCATGGTTTAGGTTGATTGTTTATGAATCTCATTGTCTGTTTCCAATTTCACACTTTGCTTCGTAGTTTTTACAATTTCATCGGTTGTCCTCAATTCTGATTTGGCTTGTCCTGTTGTATGATTTTTACTAAATTCTATGATCGAGCTTTGAGTAAGTGCCAAACATGAAAGTTGTAGACCTATGTTTCAACTAATATTCTCCAAAATTTCAGAATTAAATTCATAATTTAAGATGGCCTTTCGTTTTTTTTAACTACCTGTGGTTATAACAGTTTTCTGAATGCAATTTTTCGGAAAGACACATTAAACTGATTTGATCCGCTCATTTCTAGTCCGATTGGTCAATATAAAAGTTGTTCATCATCTTCTCAACTATAAACTCGTAAAATTTGAACGTATTTTGACCAACGTGCGAATTAATACGGATTTTTCGTAAAGCGGACAAACTAAAAATTACATGTTTCAATTCTTTGGTCATAATCACTTTGTTCGTTTGAGTCTAGAGGGATGCCATGGGCCGGCTCGCTATTCTCGCTCCTTGTACTCATTTTTGGTTTGTTCTTGCGTACGGGTAATTTTTCACGGATCCTCCACATATTACTCGATCAATCGCAAAGAGGATGGCCGACATTAACACTACCGTCGTCTTGCCTTAAACGAGAAACTTGGCTCCTTGCGAGCGCTTTGAAGGGATGATGTCCCAAAAGATGGAGGAAATGATGGCCGCTTTCTCCGCCAAACTTCAATCATCCACCTCCAGCCCGCCGCTAACCATTCCTGCTCTAATTCCTCCTACGGACAACTCCGGTAAAGCTCTGGAAACTACTCCCTATCGGACAATGCCGCTAGAAGATGTGATCTTCACGGGCGTAAGCTCGAGCACGCCGCTTGTAGTCTCAATCTCCCAAACCAACCCGATGACGATAACCAACGACCAACAAGTTTGTCATCATGGGGGATATACGAGGAGGGAAACCTAGTGGATTCGAAGTATACGACCTAGATGAGTTCGGTCAGATTATGAGGAAGTTCGTCAAGATTTCGAACGACATGAGGAGGTCAAGCCCTTGACCGGTGAACAAATTATCTCGGTCGGCCTAGGCGATGCGAAAAACCCTAAAGAAGTTAAGATCGGGGCAAGCCTTTCCTCGGAAATGTCCGAGCGCCCGATCGGACTCTTGAAGGATTACCAAGACGTTTTCGCTGGTCCTATGCGGATATGCCCGGTCTTGACCGTTCCATTGTCGAGCATTATTTGCCGATCTATCCTTCGGCTAAGGTCGTGCAAAAGTCAAGGAGGGCCGGACGAATTAGTGCGAGGAAGATCAAAGAGGAGGTCATGAAGCTTCTCGATGTAAGATTCATTGAGACTACGAGAATATTCCGATTGGGTCGCTAACATAGTCCCTGTCATGAAGAAAGACGACCGCATTCGGGTTTGTGTCGATTATCGAGATTTGAACAAGGCCGATCCCAAAGATGATTTTCCCTCCCGTATATCGGCGTACTTGTTGCGATGTCTGCGGGGTTTGAATTGTTTTCATTCATGGATGGTTTCTCCGGGTACAATCGGATCCGATGAATGTCAATGACAAGTTGAAAATCACTTTCACCACACCATGGGGAATGTTCTATTATCGGGTAATGTCGTTCGGTCTAAAAACGCTGGAGCCACTTACCAACGAGCCATGGATGCCCTTTTCCACGACATGATGCATAATGAGATTGAGGTTTACGTCGATGACATGATAGCAAAAACAAGGCATGGAGAAGATCACGTCGAAACGTGAAGAAATTGTTCGACGAGACTCCGAAAGTACAAATACGCCTCAACCCCGTCAAGTGTGTCTTTGGGACCGGTTCGGGCAAACTACTCGGATTCGTGGTAAGCGGTAAGGGCATTGAAGTCGACCCTTCGAAAGTTAAAGGCTATTCGTGAGCTTAGGCCGCCGACGACGGTTAAAGAAGTTCGAAGCTTGATGGGTAAGCTAAACTATATTGCTCGATTCATCTCTCGGTTATCGAAACCGCTAAGCCATTCCTCAAGCTATTAAATAAGAATGCGCTAGTCCAATGGGATAGCGAATGCGAAGGAGCTTTTGAAAAACTGAAGCAGCATCTCATGAATCCACCCGTGCTTGTTTCTCTAACGCCGGAGCAACCTCTAATCCTCTACCTCACAATCCTCGGTGAATCCTTGGGTGCTATGTTAGCCCAAGAGAAGCGGGAGGATGGGAAAGAACGAGCCATTTATTATCCGAGCAAGAAATTCACAATTTCGGAAATGAAGTACTCAAGTAGAGAAAACATGTGCGGCGTTAGTTGAGTTTGCACCGGGCTTCGGCAATATACCTTGCATTACCAAGTACTTCGGTGACAGAATGCAATCCCATCAAATACTTGCTTAATCAACCCGCCTTGATTGGTAGACTTGCCAAATGGCAAATCCTCATCTCCGAGTTTGCCGTTCAATATTTGTCCCATAAAGTCAATCAAGGGACGAGCCATAGCGGATGTCCTAGCTGAAAATTCGGGGTGAGATGATAATGCCTATCATTCGAGGATCGAATCATGTCGGTGGAGGATTACATCCGGACTATGTATTTTGACGGAGCTGTCAATTTATCGGGGTCGAGCACGGGCGCGGTTCGATATCTCCAGGTGGTCGGCATTATCCTGTGGCGGCAAAATTGGTATTCCCTTGCACAAATAACATAGCGAGAATATGAGGCATGCATCTCCTGGTGCAATGCTGCGATTGAAATGGGGATAGCCCGACTCAAGGTGTTCGGAGATTCCACTTTGATTATCCTTCATTTAAGTATTCGTCCAAGACTCATAATCGATTCTGATGCATTGGCTACCTTGTCTTCAATGTTACAAGTCGCCAATGGACTTGAGGTTGAACCCCCGAAGATCGAAGTACTAAGAAGGCCGGCATATTGTATGGCCGTGACTAATGAACCCGATGGCAAGCCATGGTTCCATGACATCAAGATTTATATTCGAAGCGGGAGTTCCTTGAAAAAAGTACCGTATTTCGACCAAAAGTACATAAGGAAGATGGCCTCGAAGTTTTTCTTGAATGGAGAGAATTTGTACAAGTGGTCATTCGATTCTATCCTACTAAGATGCGTTGACTCAACCGAGGCGGTTCGTCGATGATGGAAGTACATGAAGGGATGCGTGGTCCACACATGAACGGCCACTTGTTAGCTAAGAAGATTATGAGGTTGGGTTATTATTGGCTCACACTCGAAAGAGATTGTATTCAGCATGTTCGGAGCTGTCACAAATGTCAAATTCATGGTGACAAGATTAATGTTCCTCCAAATGAGTTGCATCGGTTATCCGAACCATGGCCGTTTTCTATGTGGGGCATTGATGTTATCGGTCCTATCAACCCTAAAGCGTCCAATGGGCATCGATTCATCTTGGTGGCGATTGACTATTTCTCCAAATGGATCGAAGCCGCATCCTATTTAGCGATCACGGCACGAAATATCGCGAAATTTATCCGCCGGGATATCATTGCTCGATACGGTTCACCTGAAGCCATAATCACCGACAATGGCTCGAACTTAAACAACAAACTAATGGACGAATTGTTTAAGGAATTCAAGATCAAGCATCCGAACTCTTCCCCATATCGCCCTCGGATGAATGGAGCAAGTAGAAGCCGCCAATAAGAACATCAAGAAAATTTTAGCGATGACGGCTGAAAATTATCGCGATTAGCATGAGAGGTTGCCATTTGCACTTATGGCATATCGGACCTCAATCCGGACATCTCTGGGGCAACCCCGTATTCTCTTGTATATGGAATGGAGGCTGTTCTACCGGTTGAAGTGGAAATTCCTTCCTTACGTATCTTGTCTCAAGCTAAGGTGACGGAAGCTGAATGGATCCAAGCAGAGAGCAAGCCAATTGAATCGATCGACGAAAAAAGACTTAAGTGTATGTCATGGCAGTGTTATCGGCAGAGAGTTGCTAAATCATTCAACAAAAAAGTTCGGCCTCGATATTTTCGGATCAATGACCTAATCTTGACAAAATTATTACCAATAGTCCCACTCCCGAAGGGAAATTCGCTCCAAACTATGGTGGTCCATATATAGTAAAGAAGGTGCTCCTTGGTGGTGCTTTGATTCGGGCTGAGATGGATGGTCGTGTCTTTATCAATCCAGTCAATTCGACTTGTAAAGAAATATTATGCTCTATTCACTCGATGTTTTCATAATCGAGTTATAATATTAATACTGATTCACGAGTTGTTCACATTTGAGCATTCGTTTGTTCCTCGTTACTAATCTTTGTTGAGAGATTGTTTTGAATGGGGAACCTCTCCGGCCCAATTGGATTGACCATCGGGAGCGTAAGATTTACATATTCGCGAGTAAAATAGGTTATCTTGCGAAAAAATATATGACGACCAAGATGAAATGAGTAAAAACTTGCATTCATTTCATTCATCGGAAAGCCTTACAAATATATCAACGGGGTGGGAATGTAAAGCCAACCGAGCCCTAATGAGCATCACAAAGGAGTTTAAGCGACTCTCCATACGGTTAATGCTCCGCCTATACTTGATCGCTCCGAGAATCGAGATCCGCCGACTTAAAGAGGAGGAGCTTACATTTCTCTTTGAGGTTGGCTACCTTGTCTCGTGATACTCGGCCCAGATTCCAAGTCATGGATCGGCATTCTCCCGTGGGCTATATCCAGGGTTAGATCGTCCGGCCTTTCTTCCGGCCATGTGCATTGAAATTTTAAAACAATATTGAGCGGATCGCGCTCGAAGATGGTGCGGGACTTGGCCAAACATCCCACCAAGTTTCCCCTCTCACGAATCGGCGGGGAGACTTGTTCATTACCGTAGTCGAGGGCCTTCTTATAATTGTCGGCTACAAGGCGGCCAACACCAAGCTGTCCGACCGATCCCGATAGTGTGCCTTCACAAGGTGGGCCAAAGTAACATTTTGATGAGCAACATGGTAAGCCTCCGGGGAAGTTAGTGAAGAGGGTGGGGAAGATCCCTGTATTCCTCTTCTAACTTGGTACCTTCAATAGAAGCGGTGTCCATATCCCTAAACATAAGGCGAATTTCGGTTTCGGCCTCCGGATGGTTGGCTAATATAAGAGTAGCCCCGGCCTAGGAGATTATAAAGTTTCTCCCATTTGGCCAAAACTTCAGCCGAGAAGGCGTGTGCGGGAAGGGAAGCCATTGTTGTTGAAGCGGCTAAAAAAGAATGGATGCAAAAGAGTGCTTAGAAGGTTGGAGATGAAGATATGAAAGCGATAATTGTCTCGGCGTTATATCATAATTTAATGGGCAGGAAAAGCTATAGCAATAATTATTGTGGAGGCCGAGTTAATTATCCGGGCAAAACTACGGACGTTTCGTCCGTGAATCACTGGATCTACCATATCAAACCTCACAAATCCGAAAAAGTTACGAAAAGATTTGAGAACCCCACCATGTTGAAAACCGAGTGGGAGACAAGCATACTTTTCGAGAGAAAAACAGCAATTCTTGCGAGCCACGTTAGTTACTCGGGTGAAACCACGGGCGTTTCGTCCGTGAATCACGGATCTACCATCTCAAGCCTCACAAATCCGAAAAAGTTACGAAAAGATTTGAGGACTCCACCATGTTGAAAACTGAGTGGGAGACAAGCATACTTTCCAAGAGAAGAAACCGCAATTCTTGCGGAGCCACGTTAGTTACTCGGATAAAATTATAGGCGTTTCGTTCGTTGGATCCTGGATCTATCGTCAATCCGTGATCTCGAGCCTCACAAATCCGAAAGGTTACGAAAAGAGTTGAAGTCCCACCATGATTGAAAACGAGTGGGAGACAAGCGTGGTTATCAAGAAAAGAAAATCGGTGCGAGTGGATTCGGGGTCCCATCACGTTGAAAAAATAAGACAAAGCGGGAAACACGAAATCTTGGGAAAAACGTCGGCTTAGTGATTTTCATCCGCGTTTAAAGGGAGGCTTTGGAACATACCCGATTACTCGAAAGAATTTGGAGAGAGTAAACATACGGCGGAGAATAGAGTGAACAAAAGGCGGTAAGAGGTATTTCAATCCAACATGTTTAGAGGCCATCAAGACTTCCTTGGAGGCAACCAACCTGGACATCCCCGAAGCGAACTGCTGAATTTCGAGACCGGATCCAACGCCGAAGCCGTAAAACCCAACTCTCTTGGCGGTGAAATTCAAGAACTCGACAAGCAATAACAATGGCAACGGCAGCCATGATCAACCCCACAAAAGAAAATATCAAATCAAAGTGCTCGCGCCTTCAAGGAGTGCTCTTACGTGAATAAGAGACGCAAAAATGAATTGAGCCGGATGATAGGAATGGAGCCCTTGAAGGTCAAGTTTTGGTTTCAAAACAAGCGGACCCGATTGAAGGTTAAAAATGAAAGTCATGAACTTGCGTTTCGAGGGAAGAAAATGAAAAGCTTCGAGTAGAGAACAAGAGGTATAGGGATGCCATTAACACCGCTATTTGCCGTGTCCGTAGCGGCCCCATCTCCTTTGGTGACATGTCCTCGATGAGCCACATCGAGCATTGAAAATGCTCATTCACCGATTCATCACCCGAGCAAGTTCTCGTACAATCCGATTTCGTTGGATATACATCCCGGAAATTCGGTCTTGCAGAAGGGAACCGATGCCCTTCGAGGGAAGAGACATGCATCACTACAATTGGAGTTTCCTTGATGTCGCAGCCGGCCAATTCAACGCCGATGGAACTCCGAATGTGTAGCCTACATGAAGTTTTAGTTTTTTATTATGGACTCTCAAAATATCTCTTTTTTGAGCATTACTAGCCAACTCTTACGAATCCTCAAGAGAAGTAGTGACATGTATGAATGAATGTCTTGTTTGTTACAAAATCCCCATGTGAGACATTCTTCTTTTGATGCCTAGAGTTAATCCAGGGGCAAAGAACACACTATCCACGAACATCATCATGCTTAAATGCGTGAATTCCGCTGATTTGACTAAGCATTGAAAGCCTTCACGTAAGTAAATGCGAAAATATTTGAGGAGGGAAATAATCGCCTCGTTCGTAGGAGGAACCGAAAAGATTTGAGGAGGGAAATAATGCCTCGTTCGTAGGAGGAACCGAAAAGATTTGAGGAGGGAAATAAGCTGTCTCGTTCTTAAAGAAAGTGAAAAGATTTGAGGGCTCCTCCATGTCGAAAAGTAAAAAGAACGACGGATTGAGCGAGAGGTAAGAGTTATTACGAAATGGATCCAAGGCACTAAGGCGAAAAGGAGAGAAAAGCTGTCTGCGAGACTAACAAATCGAGAAAAAGTTTATAAAGAACTTGAAGTCTCCATGCACCTCCGAACTCGTCACGAAAGGCCATCATCGCTTTTGTGATTTTCGGCAATTTATCTTTGCAAGTCCAAAGAATATCTAAAGCCCGTCTCTAGTCGAAACACCCATTTTTCGGTCTACATATGGAAGGTTTTGAAAGGAAAATAAGTATGCGTACATTCCAGGGCGGAAGTATGGGAAGCTTCCTATCCCGAGGATCTGCGAGTCATGGCCATTGATGGCAACCCCGTTTCCCTCTCGATCCTCGTTGCCATGCGAGAAAGTGCATGTACGGGATTTCACTTATGTGAAAGCAACGGAAGCCTTAGAGGAGGCGAGGCGGTACAAATATGATTTCGACATCGTCGTCACACCATGGTAGGAATCGATATGGACGGTCTCGGTCTCTTAAAGATCATTGATTCGAGTTGGATATACCGGTGATCATAACATCGGCAAGTGATGATCGGCAGTTCGTAACGGAAGGCCATATTGCATGGTGCTCGGGACATCCTAAAGAAGCCGGTCTGCGTTCAAGTGCTCCAAAACATTTGGCAACATCTGTAAGGAAGCAATTACTCGAACAAAAGAACTATGGCCAAACTTACTACGACGATTTTGTCGGAAAGAAAAGGCCCCTTTGGTCCGCCGAGCTTCATTCTATATTCATCGAGGCGGTTCGACGGCTAGGAATCAATTCAGCACGACCCAATGGTTGTACTCAAAATGATGAATATAGACGGACTCACCCTACAAAGTGTCACAAATCACCTTCACGGATTTAGAGAGAAGCTGAAAAAGCACGATGTAGCTTGGAACCAAGGCTACCTGGAGCAAAGTTGATTGGAAGATTAATCCTAGGAAAACCTACGGAGCAAAAAGTACCCGACCACTTCCCAATCAAGAAGTCTCGGCTATACCGACCTTCCGCTGGTGGTTCTAGCGGCGGACCGTTGATCATCCCTACGAGTTCCCGAGCGACGGCGGAGCTCAAGCTCAAGGAGTCGGACCGCTCACGGCAAAAACAAAGTGGAAAATCTGTCGCCGGTGTTAGCAAGTAACAATGCCCAATTCGAGTATCAATTGCCCGAAAAATCAAAAGGTTACTTTGATGATGAGCTCACCGCCTTGGTCGGCCCCGAGCTGAAAGACCTCCGAGTTGTGATCCGAAGCAAGTGATTATGGATCCTCAAACAACGATCGTTGGTGTATGATCCAAGACAAAATCAGCCAATCATTGGAATAGCAAGCAAAGAGGTGGAACCAATCTCGCATGAATACTCCTTTAATTCTATGTATAGTTCCCCTGCGTGGGATACTTTTACTTTCTAGTTGTCTAGAATTTGCCTAGAGTTAAAAGGCGAATTTTTCTCCTCTCTTATCAAATGCGTAAGTTCTTTATTAAGCTAGGCCTGTAGCAAATCAATTTGTGGACGACGCCCCGAACGCCCATAAAGAGAGATTCCGAATAGCCTTACTTGGGAGAATGCAAGGAAAAAATCAAGCGGGCTCAAAGATGGGTAACTCCGTATCGTCCCAATTGGCTCTCGGTCGTTTCAAACTCTAAGTTAAGCTTATTTTATTCTCCACGGGAGGTTGCCAACTGCTTTGAGAACAATATAACAAAAGCGAACCACCCGTGGACGCCAACAACACCGCAAGCATAGTGGTTGGGGGAATGACGGTGGTTCGAGGCGTCCCGGGTCGATCTCGGGATTTGGCATCAATGTACAAAGATTAATAAAAATATTTTTTGCTTCGCAGATCGAAGCTCAGCCTAGACGGTTATAGAACCAGGAGAGATAACGTCCCGGACATACAATCCGATCCGGATGAATCGATCTTTTCAATTCAAAGTTCGCAAGGAATACGTGCATGAGTAAAGTGATATCGTTTCAATTCTTTTTAGAACATGAGGACATACATTGATGCTTTCCCTTTTGATTTTTACGGGGGTCACTTGCTTGTCCAAATAGAGAAGTATCCCTCTCCCTGAAAAATTAATGAAATGAGAAATTCCTGGAGCCTTTGACAATCTCATGTCTCGAAGCGGACAATGAAGTTTTGCAACGCATTTGCATGAACAGGGGCAACTCACGATCCACGCCCCTAAGAAATTTTTATGTACTTGCGAACTTTGTCCGCCAAGCTAAAAAGTTGCTGCATTTTATATGCTCGAAAATACTCATACACTGCATGGTTTGCACATGATTGTTCCTCATGTTTAATTTACCAACTCGAATAAGGAACATGAACTACATAAGATACATCGAATGTACGAAGGGGGCATGACAGGATGATGAAAGGCAATCCATTCCCAAACACGTCCAATTTTTTCAGGCGAGATGAACGGTGGCAAAATTCCGCATTCGCCGAGGTAAAAAGTTTTCTTGCGAAAGGTACGATAACCGAAGTGATGGAGGCATTCATTTCTCTACCCTAAACACTGCAAGTTATCCATTGATCAACCCATTTGAGCGGAGATTTCACTTCCACGACCTGTCAAGAACCACCCCACATTGGGGCAAAACAGGAGGTAATTCCATCGGCATCACGAGACAAATGGTTAGAAATCTTCTTGCTTGGACTAACATCAATCTTCGGGTGGTTCTTTGCATTGTACTTGCGCTTTAATTCAAGTGCCTTAGGGTGACGAAGAGCATTTCTTTTTCTATCCCACACATCTATATCCATTTGCACCACCCATTTGAGCCCGCAAATTCATTTCTAAAAGCCCTTATAGGTGATCATTGTTGTCCCAAAGCGAATATGGCCCATCTTTGAGTAGAAGGAGACGAAAAGCTGGATCAATAGAAAATCTCCCAATGAACTCATCAAGGTGCAATAGTAAAAGAGAGTTGGGGAAAAAAAAAAAAAGAAGAAGAAGAAGAAAGAGGAAAGGCTGATTCCACAAAAAATTCCTAGGCATTTAAAAAGCAAAGTGCCTACCAAAAGCAAGGCCAATGCCCTTTCAATTCATTGTTCATTTATAGAATATTTCGAACTTGAATGCACAATTTTCCTGTATATCCTAAAAGGGTTGAGAGAAAAATCTCCATGAAGTGTCAAATTGCAAATGCAATCTTCAGTTCATACCATCCTCGAGCAATGATGGTATCCTAGAAGGCCACGATCGGTGATAAGATTGTAATGATCACCAACATCAAGCCCCTTCTCAAACATCTTCCGAGCCAAAACGAACCCTTTCGTTTCTCGGTTCCCAAATCATTACCTCCATTACAACCCTTTAAAAGCCTTTTCCGACTAGGGCATTTGAATTAATGTGGAGTTCGGTGATTTTAAGCATCACTCGAAAAAGTTCGAGCAAGATTACTTCTCTCTCATTTTTGCGGGGTTCTTGACTTGTAAACCCGGAGAGATGACGAAGGAATTCATTTCGGTAGCCTTGACTCAACTAGAGTCCCCTTTGTAAACCTTTGACCTAGCTCTCATTACGGTCCCGATCAAGACCTCTAGATCGGCTCGGTCGTATCAATTGCGAGATTACTCGAATCCTTATCGAATGCGATAATGGAAAGATTGAGTGATTTCTTTTGGATCCTGCAGACGGGATAAATAACTTTTCTTGAGAGTGAGAGAAAACCCTCTCGGACTGAAGTCCCCCACTCGGCTCACATTCGAGGTATTCATAATGTGAGAACATCCCTGGACGGGGTTGGTAATGCAAACTTGATAGAATGGTTATGCATAAACCATGGTATGAGTGATTGCATTATATACATCATTGCAAGCTCGGTAGGATAGGTTTGCATGAACTCATTGTTGAATATGTTTGCGCATGTTACCTCTACCATTCTATGATGGGTAATATATTCCCGATGTTCGATGTCCCTCCCAAGGTCTCGAAATTCATCCAAGGATTATTGAATGAGCAAGTTCTCCTGGCAAATGCCTACCATGTATGATACGAGTGATCCGTTTCGTTCTTTGATTAATCGTTCGGAGAACCCGGGTAAGTTTTCGAACCCATTTTCAAATTAACAACTCCTCGATGATAGTTGTTACGATTCAATTCGAGCAATATGCCTCCCCGTCAGGTCGTGTAGACATATGCTCGGCGATCTTGACATCTTATCAAATCATGACGACGTAGCTCTTATGATTTCGGTCTCGATCACGAAGACATATGCACTGGTGATCTTGACCTTTAGTCGGCTCATAATGACATAGCTCTTATGATTCTCGGCTCCTTTATCAAATCACGAAGACATAAGCACCCGTGATTTTGATCCAAACCAAATCATAACGACGTAGCTCTTAAGACTTTGGTTCCCCTTTGTCGAATCGTGAAGATATATGCTGGCGATTTCGACATTTAATCAACTCACAACGACGTAGCTCTTGTGAACTTGATTCTACTTCTCTCGACTCACAACGACGTAGCTCTTGTGATCCGGAAGGATACACATATCTTCTGTGTCTCGCATTAGGGAGAAGTCTCGATAACGAGATAGGCCGAATACCTTAAGGTCCTCGTGTTTGCAAGAAACTTGGAAATTAAGGGAATCACCAGCTTATGAGGTATTTGGTAAAACATGTATTCTCGTATGCGATCCATGCGGAGTTTCTCTAACATGGAAAAGAGAAATTATGACACATGTTATTTACTGGTCTTGCATATCATGCATCACTTCATTACAAAGATGGGATTAAAACTCCCAAAAAAGTTCACCCATAATTTGCAGTCAAAATTCAGGATTCAATTTTATCTTTGAGCGGAACCTCTACGAGCCTCCACTCAAAGAGGGGCTGTTGACGCCTAAATTTTGACTAACCTTTTTCTTGCATAAAAATTAGAACTAATTTTAGTTCTAAACAAAAATCATCTCACATAGCATTGGCATATAATTTAAGCTTAATTTAACAGGCGTCTAGATTAGACATAGGGTGAAAATGTACCAAGAATATTTGGGCTTGAAAGAAATATTTTTTTTCGAGGGACTGTATTGCAAATACTAGAACTTCAAGGTTGTATTGTAAATACTAGAATCTCGGGAACTGCATTGCGGATACCAAGAGAAGAGGATGAAGAGAAGATGGAGAAAGGAAGATGATGAAGAGAAGATAATGAAGAGAAGGTGAAGAAAAGAAGATGAAAATGGAAGATGGAGAAATGAAGGTGAAGAAGAGAAGATGAAGATGAAGAAGAGAAGATGAAAATGGAAGATGGAGAAATGAAGGTGAAGAAGAGAAGATGAAGATGAAGAAGGGAAGATGAAGATGAAGAAGAGATGATGAAGATGGAAGGTGGGGAAATGAAGATGAAGAAGAGAAGATGAAAATGAAAGGTGAGGAAATGAAGATGAAGAATGAAGGATGAAGAACTTTGCCTATAAAAGAAGAAGAGTTCTTGAAGAGGGGGTGGAAGAGAATTGAGAGAGTTTTTTAGAGGAGTTCTTTAGAGAGGAAAAAGAAAATTCTTGAGAAAAAATTTGGAGAGAGTTTTGAGAGGGCTTGAGTGTTTTGAAGCTCGGTGCTACCATTGCCAATTTTCGCACCCATCAACACAAGCCACAAGTTCATCACCATCGTTCAAGTTCGCGCGAAAAGGAAAGCTAAGTGATTTCCTAACTTCCTCTAAGTTCGGATACAAATTAGCCTAGATTTTCTAACCGATTTTCTCTCTACGTTTTTATGTTAAATAACAGTGCATATCAACGATGAGACATCAATTGTACAAGAATAGAAGGAGAACAAAAGGGAAAAAATATCAATGCCCAGGTCTAATGGAATTCTAGCGAGATGAGAAAGAAGCGTCAAGGAGAGATAAGACCTAGAGATTTCTCGGTCTAACGAGTCACCAAATCGGTCCAATGATCAAGACAAGCCCGGAGCATAAGTTTGGTGCACGAGTTCAAATTGGGGAATAACCTTGAACCTATTTTATCCTAATTTCATGTAATTTCTTTATTTCAAAAAATGTCATGGGAAGAAAAATCCAAAAAAATTGATTCTTTGATCTTCAAGTAGAATTCATCAAATTTGTCAAATCCATTATTTGTTTCATGAATTTTAAGGTACCGAAAGGGCATTAGTTGTAATTAATGTAGCCAAGTCCCCGGACTCTTAATCTCCGGTTGCGAGAAATAAGATAGTTTTCTCCCGCTATTTTATTTAGGTTTCTAATCGACCTACCGAAAATGATTAGTGGCGACTCCAAATTCAAATCACATTGCATGTTAATCATTCGAACCTTAAGTTGCGATTTGGTATGGACTTGGGAGAGTCCGAGTTAGGTTAGTTAATTAATTAACCCGATAATCCATTAGCTCGGAAAAGATGACTTGTTTATTTTTTTTTTTAGGTCGCGACAGGGGTCCTGAATGCCACTTCGGTAGGGTCTTCATGACGGCCTCGCCTGCCCCACAAAGACCTCTCCAGAAGTGCCGTGCCGGACTCAGCAAAAGCTTCTGTGGTAGTGAGGCAGCTACGATGGTTGTCCTCTCGCACCCCTTTCAATTGTTGTTGTCGCTCTCCAGCGGCAATTCGATCTAATGAAGGCCATTGTATTAAACACATTGGTTAATTTAGCCACTAGTACAGTTTCTTTGATTCTTGTCTAGTACTCACAGATACTGTGTGATCGATTCAGGTTGTACCAATGACACGACTTTGATTCCTAGAGTGGTTGTCTCGAGCATTTTTTGTTACACCGGCCTTAGTCGACAAATGCTGAAAGAGCAGTTACATGCCCCCAAATAAGATCTTGAGTTTTCTTCTAATTTGGAATTTTGACTAATTTTAGCACAAGACTCAGAATTGGAATTAAGATGACGTGATTAATTTTGTATTTTTTTTTCGACATTTAGCTCGCGAGGCAGGACAGTAACATAATCAATCGGTTGCCAAATGCCGAGGAGATGATGAAGACCAGGTTGAAAGATATACTCCACAAGACAATGAAATAGGTTGCACTTGATAAATATTAATCAGATTAACTGCAGACCTTATGTGCTTCAATGATCCAAGCTTGCTAGTTGCAAGAAGATCATGGGGTCAAAACCAAAATGCTGAATGAAAGAACAAATGTATGTAAATATACTCGACAGACACTAATCATGTCGACAAGAAATTCAAGAAGAAGCAACCGACATAGAGTTGTCGAAGGTCGTACCAACATGCTGAATGACAAAACCGTATATCTTCCGCTTCAGCTGCTCAATCTTTTCCATAAGAAACTCGTCGTTTTTAGGCACGGCGCGATCCAACCAATCATTCACACGCTTCAAGTGCGACAAAACAGCTGTAACAGATCCGCAGTCGAGACTTAGTACTTTCCCGCCACCGCATTCGCCAAACACCCGAAATCCTGCATCCAAGGAATCCTCAATGAAACGAACAAACCACATTTGCATCTCAGACTGCAACTTCTTTGCAAAGTCCGCAGTTTCTTTAATTCCTTGACCCCTAGTCCAATCGCAGGCAGAGTCGGACCGTGACGGCGAAGCCACTTTCATATGGTTCTTGCCATGTGCCTTCACAGATTGTCGTTTGAGCAATGTTTTCTGAAGAGCTGATGCCGGCTCACTATTCTGATTAGTTAAAAAATTGACAATATCAAGATCAGTGGCCAAAGCCGCCTCCACCCAAATTGAGAATTTCGATTGGTCTGTGGAGATGATACTATCGTCAGCACAAGCACGGCTGCCAGAGAGAGATTTGACAACGCCAGTCGAACTCACAACTTCGTCATAAATCGAGAAGAACCGTTCAATGGAGGGTAAAGGATTCCCAGCCTTGGATGTGGAACAAAGTTCTGAAAACATGCTGAAACAGAAAAAGTACAATTTTGCTCAGACAGTGCCATATCGAACTATACAGACTAAAAGTTTTCGATGACACGACCAAAAGTTTAGACAGCACATAACCGCTGATGCTGATGATGCATTCAGACACATATTATCTGTGCATTTAAGCTCTTATTTATGCCACTCTCATGCTTGTGTCCTGTGGCTGATATTTTCCATGCTTCTATATGTTTATTTATTGAGTTCCTAGGTGAAAAGCAGAACTGGCGCCAAGGTTAGTACCTTAAATTCCTCACTAGTGACTCAGTAGCAGTGGCCTCCTTCAATGCTTCAGCAGCTGCAATGGAAGCGATAAGTCTCCTTTGCATAGCCTCCTGCATTTCAGTAAAGAAAAATTAGGATGACTTAGAAACAATACTTGCAGCAGTTCTCTGTTCTTACAAAGTTATATGATGGACAGATGGATCACGAGTTAAAAGAACTAAATTTTGCTCCAATTGACAATATAAAGAGCGAGTTCGGTCTTGACTAATACCTTCCCAAGCCTCTGAAGTTCTTTGCAGACCGAGTCGAGAGGAACACTACCATCAGTCCATTTCTTATCATGAATGGTAATTCCCGGAACTGAAGTGATAAACTCAGGTGTTCCGGATTTTGCCTTCTCATTGCTTGACGGATCATCACCGCTTGACTTTCCACCGGCTACGTCGCTAAGACGTCTAGATATAGCAGCCTGTGAAAAAGAATCAGTATCTTTAAAGTAAGAGAACCCATCTAAGTGCAAATGGAAAGGGGTCACAATATATGGTGGAGAGGTTCAAAGAATTACATTCCCAAATGGAAAACTATCATTGAACACTAGTGGGTTTTAGCTACGAGTGTTGGTACAACAGATTAGCATTATCAAAATGCTAATTGTCTTTTCTAACAGAAACATTTCCAGTGAGTGAAGCCATCTTGGTATTTATCTCCACAAGTATCATACCCATCAGAGCACTACAAACAAATCTCAAGTTCATTGCATAGAACATGTGTCAGTAATGCAACAAGGGTTATTCTTTCTTTTCTTTCTTATTCAACCTGGTGCGATTGCTAAAGATCTTCTTCCTCTCATCAAGAACAACCAGAAACACAGATCAACATACTCGCTGTCTCCTTTTTATGAATTCCCAATTGCACCAGCATGGTATCTACTACAACGATGCACCTTATTCCCGGAAATGATAGCAGCAAAATGTGAATCACAATGAACAAACAAGCGCCCAAATTATAATAAGCAGGATAAAAAACCAATCCTTTTTTCGAATGCCCACTCTTTTCTGAATCCAGGCCTTTAGTTAATTTGCCAATTATGACAGGAAAAGATCAATACCTGAGTCCGCAAAATTGCTTGCAGCTCGGGTTTGCTTTTCCCAGGAGCCTTCTCTTTCTGCTCGGTTGCTGGAGCTGCTGATGGTGATGCAGGCTGCCCATCCCAGTTCTTCCGTGCTGCCTTCCCTGAACCAACCAACGCCTCCGAAACCTTGGAGATCCCAGCAACGATTGTAGCCATCTTCTTCTTACTTGCTGAGTCCATCACCACTGGCAACACCTTCACACCGCCCGACAATCTCCGCCCCGGCGAAAGCGAAGCCCTCCTCATGCTTGGTGACGCCTGCCTCCGACCGTTTGGCGACGGTTGCCTGTACCTCGATGGCACTATAATTGCAGGTTCTCTCGAGTTCCTCCTGTTCTCTTCCTTCGCAGCCGCCAAGCTAGGCACAACGCACTTGGAGGGTACCGGGGACGCCGACCGCTTCCCCTTTCCGGCAGGGGATGGATCTCTCTCTGCAACAGGGGCACTTTTCTTCCCGACAGATGCCGACCTCTTTGCAGTCCCAGGGGACGAGAATCTCGAGGGCTTCTGAGCCGAAACTCTTGCCTCCGCATCAGAGTTCAAATTAGGCAAATTGTCCCTCGGAGCAAGGGCCTGCCTCGATCTAGGCTTCTCCGCCTTCAGTTCCTCCTTGTCGCTCTCCATCCTCACCACACCATCCGACCGCTCGCGGGACAAGCAGGCAGCGATGGGGTCGGAGGAGAGGTCAGAATCGGAGGCCGGCTGGATGACGAAGTCCCGGCGGGAGGGGGAGATGCGGGCGACGAGGGGCTCGGGAGAGCCGAGGAAGGGGTGGCGGCCGGGGAGGGGGCGGAGGCCGGAGGCACGTGGGACAGGTGAGTCGGGGGTGAGGAGGAGGCGGTCGACGTAGACGAAGTGGCCGAGCTGGAGGCGGTTGGAGAGGATGAGATCGGTGTCGCGGTCCGAGAGGGAGACGTAGGTGGAGTTGAGGGAGTCGGAGAGGTGGAGGAAGAAGCCGTGGTTGGGCCAGAGGTCGTCGGGGGCGGAGAGGGCGGGGACGATGCCGATGACCTGGAGGAGGGCGGAGCGGTGCTCGCCGGCGACGCGGGTGTTGGAGTTCATGGACTGGAGGAGCTTCAGGAGGATCCCCTGCGTCAGAGTCGCCATTTCTGTCGATTTGCTCTGCTTCTCTGTCTCTCTGCTTGTGCGTTGTGGGTGGGGAGAGAGACGAGAGAGTGGTGAAAAAGAAGAGAGAGAAAGAGAGAGATGTGAGAGAGTGAATGAGCGGCTGAATCTGTCCGTTATGGCATTCAAATTCAAAATTCCGGAGAATTTTAATTTTGTTTTTTTTTAATTTAAAGAAAGAGAAAAATTGGGAAGGAGACGGGACGGGATAGCGGCAACGGCAAGTGATCACGTTGTAGAGGGGCGTTACGGGGCGAAGAGAACGGAGCGATATGAGTAGTAGTGGGGCCCGGTTGGTCTTTTTCTCTTCTGGAAAGTAACTGACTTTTCCATGGAAGGCAGAGAAAAGTAACAAGGATTGAAAAATTTATTGATGATTTTAAATGGTTAATTACGCAATAGTGTGAAAAAAATACGGCCGAAATTTAAAATTTTCAAAAAATACAATCATATTATAAAACTTATTAAATTGATTCAATCGAATCCTTCCATTAACTCCATTCAATTTTACTAACGAAAAATGTTGGCTTTTTTTATTATTATTATCTGTCCTGGGAGACTTAACTAAAACATGGGCGTGTTCGATCTAAGTTTGATTTTTAATCTAGACATTATTTAAATTAGATTAAAAAATATACATTCGATGGTGGGGTAAGGATCAACTAGGGTCGTTGATCACTATTCAGGCCCTAACGTCCTCGGCCAACACTCGCCCCTTTTCGGTGATGGTGGCTAGTAGCAGCAAGGGTCCTAGCCCTCATCTCTTTTGCCTACATCATTTTCTTTTTAATTTTGTTTGTTTTTAAAATCTATTTTAATTAACATTTGGAATTTTTTTTTTCAAAACATAATATTTAGATTAAAAATAACATTTATGCCAAAATAACGTTATTAGGCAAAGTGTGATTCATGTTTTGACCACGTCGGCGTCACATAAAAGAGAGATAGAAAATAATAATAAAAACGTCATGTACCGTTTTTCGCTAGCCAAGTTGGGACGTAGTTAATATAAAGACTTGATTGCACTAATTTGATAAGTTTTAGGGTTAATACCACGGAAAACCCAAACCGGTACATCTATGATAAATTTACCTCAAAATATTTTTTTGACCATAAAAAATCCCTAAACCGGTACACTTGTAATAAATTTATCTCAAATCGCTACACTACACTTGTGACAAATTTATCCTCCATCAATTTTTGTTAAATTTAACTATCAAATTGTTAAGTTGGATAACATGTGACAATTGACGAATAAACCGAGTTTGGGGGTTTTTTACCCTCTATTTGTCACAGTTTATCAATTTGAGATTTTTCATGATTTTAACTCAATTTAACGTAGGGTAAATTTGTCAGAGGTGTCTGGGTTTGAGGTATTCCATCGTCAAAAGAATTAATTTAGGATAAATTTATCACAAATATACCGAGTTTAAGAATTTTTGATAGTCAAAAAAATAATTTGCGGCAAATTTATCACGTGATCTACTAGTTTAAGATTTTTCATGGTCAAAAAAATAATTTGAGGTAAATTTATCACGGATGTACCAGGTTTAAGATTTTTCATGATATTAACCTTAAGTTTTAATACTTAAAGATATAAAGACTCTAATTGTCCTTTCTTGATAAAATTAAAGGCTTTCATTGCATTTAGCCCTTTATTTCTTTAATCTAATTTTGTTTGTATTTTTTCAAAATTTTGCCAAAATAGAAATTGACCGTGCTGATTAGTGAGCGCTACTTCATTGCTGCTCGTCTTCAAAAAAACTAATAAAATCAAACATTTCTAACATTTTCCAATAACTCCATTCAATTAACTCAACCAATCTAACAAATTTTATAACTTCCTTGTACTTTTCAAAAGTTTCAAAATTCAAATGACAAATTTTACAACTTCTAGTGCATTTATCCATCAATTCAACTGAACTTTCTTTCTTATAATTCTCTCAACTTTTTTGCATGGCAATCGATCAAATATAACATTATCTTCATTATTGTGCCTCTACACATAACTTTGTGCATTCACATATTGCAGTACCTAATAAAATCAAAGTCGACACTCTGAATATCGAAATTTCGAAAGTACAAGTATCTCGAAAGCTGACGAGGATTTCACAGAACAGCTACAAGCATTGGAACCAGCCCAGAGCTGGAAATCCTGAAAAATTAAACTGTCCAAAGAAAACAAAAAATCATCTCATTCATTTTCTTTTACACCGTGAGCTCTTGTAACGGGCAGATCATATACCCAAACATACATCCGCTTGCGTTTCTCGAACCATAAGCGGCATTCGCATGAACACCGGCCTCGACTCGATAAACAACCATGTCCCGTCAATGACAAGTTCCCGCCTTGTTTCTTCTCTATTTTCGATCAAGTTAACGGAAAATACCTTCTTAATCGTTAGGTGAGAGGCTGTGTTCAGCCCCCGTGTAATTGGTCCCTACCGCACTTAGGACTTCTCTTCAGCAGGGTGACTAGAGCTACAGGAATCATCCTTAAAGCATGCTTCTGGCAGCCTGAAACTCAGGCAGTACATTGCCTGCAAAACCTACAATGCTTAACACTCTGTATGAAGGCCCACGAGGGCATACTTTAACACCTAGACATAATTGAAACACTCGGAGCGCTCCCAGAGAGCAGTACCTTGTTCGGAGCCACATCCCTAACCCTGTGGAATATTGGCTCGCTAATAGAGGCATCGAGGGCACGTTCTGCCACCTGTCAGAATCCGAAGAGTGTTCACAGGAAGATGAATGATAAAAACATCCAAGGAAAGTGCAGCTATGCAGTCTAGAATACTCTCATGTGAAACATTTCGTGTTGATAACAAACAAAAAGTTTAAAAAAAAAAGGATAAATGGTACCGATTACAGGCTTATCTCGTTATAGACAAATGACTAGTAAAAAGATTCCAAAATTTAACCTAGCATTCTGACCCCAAAAAAAAGTCGAACACGTCTATGATCCTTGAACCATCATAGCTCCAGTCATCTCACTGAGGTATTGGGTGACACCGTCATGGGGCGGTACATTTAAGTTACACTCCATGACAAAACTTCAAATGCCGACAGAGGAACTAAAAGTTTGAGCAAATCGAATAATAAGGCGCTCCAACCGTCTTTTGGCCTTGTGATTGCCTAAACATGTGGTCTGTCGGGTCCTGCTTACCTTCAATTACTTGCGCCTTTCTTAATTCAACTTCCTAATTAATCCTAAAATATAGCAGAACCTCTTTCTAGTAGCAAGGATGTGGAAGTCTGGTATAACATTTCCCAGCCAAAGCTATCCCCTTAAGCTATCTATAATCTTCAATTTTCAGTTCTTAATTAATCCCAGACGGTAGAGACAATGAGGCACAACAGGAAGTATATTTGGTAATTGCTACCCAAACAAAGTCGAATCAACTTGAAGATTGCACAAGTATCGTTTTTAGACAGGCAAAAGACAATAACGTAACAAGTGGACGTGAATTTACATTCCTGTAGAACAGTACTTACAGCCAAAATGGATTCTTTGGTTTCACTGGCCTTCATGAAACAATAGCAGTGAATCCAAGGAGAGGGTCCCTTCCAATATTTCCTGTGTATAAGCCCCCTAAATACATCTGAGGCAAAAAGGAATTGAAGATAAAATTGCCGTTCTGGATCTTCTAAGCAGCTTAAATAGACATTAGTACTCTAAGATATTGAAAATCGATGCACAGAGTTTACAAGAGAAAAAACAGAGACCTTGGACAAGAAGTGCATCAGCCTAAGTAAACATATACTACCAAACATCTTGGATTTCTTTACAACAATTGCATGACAAAAGTGGTTACCAAAAGTGCATATCAAAATTATCAATAATGCTTGCATTGCTGCATTTAATAACCATACAGGGAGTTAGGTTACAGAGGTTTAAAGTGTCATCACAATCAGCCAATAAGGTAGCAACTCGATGCATCCTTCAACTAAGCAATGTGAAGATATATTAAAATATTTGAGAAAACTATTGAAATAAAAAAAAAATTCTTCCACAAAGAATGTGATGCTGATGAAGACATATTAAGGCAATGTATGTCGGCAGAATTTCATGCTGTGCCAAATCACATGAGAGAGGGGGGGAGAGAGAGAGAGAGAGAGAGAGAGAGAGAGAGGGGAGAGGGAGAGACCCAAAAATGTGAGAGCAGATGCAGGAAGGTTCATAACCACATGATCAACGTGCTCCCATGTCTTAGAATAGGACAACTCAGTGGCCTTGATTCGCTTATTGCCATTTCCTTTCCTTTTAGAAGATACAAGTACACTGCAATCTTCGGCATTGGCACCTGCCACAAAAATTTGCAGGGAAAATGAATTATCTTGAATCTTGAGTAAACAATGCAAGAAAAGCAAAATGCACCACCATGCACAGAATCTTAAACAAGCCAATACATACATGAAAAAGCAGATAATCTATTAAATGGCCAAAATTTCGGTGACAATGATGCTTGTGTTACCTTCTTTAGAGATATCTAATGGTCTTTTGGCTGCAGGAACAGCTGCGACTGCATCAGCACATAAACCTTTCAAACTATCACCAATGCTTGCATTATCGTTGCGTACTACATCCATTTTGATTGCATGTCATACAAACCCATCAAATTGCAAAAAGCCAGCAATCAAATTCCACCAAAACCATACCTGGGGTCCTATCTGACTCTGCTTCTTGCTTTGACGGTTCACTATTGATCTCACACTCTTCAGCAAGAACATCAGATTCCAAACTAGTTTTGCATTCAGGCAAAGACATCATTTGAGAAATGAATTTCCTCGCATCCATGTTGAATGTATGAACAAGGTCGTCAACTTTGTTCAACTGCCCATTGATCTTCAAATACTTAACACTATCTGGGTTTAGGTCATTTGCATACACCATGCACCCCTTTTGAGCAGCTGGGATTGCAAAAGGGCCAATGCCAGCAAACATGTCACATATGGTTTCCCCTGGTCGGAAATTAGATACGAGTCTTATGTGTTCATGCTCCAGTCTTGAATTCCAATACACCAGACTGTAATCAAGCTTGAATGTCGCTCCATACTGCTTCACCTCTGTCACCATATCACTTTTTCCAGCCAAGACTTCAAATTTCGGCACACGAAACTCATTTGTGATTGTTCCAACTTTATTAACAACTGTCTGGATTCGCGGATAATTTTTCTGCTCGTGTAAGAAAGTCACATCTACAGATTATTGAAGCCGCATACTTTATGGCATATGTCTCTGCATGCTCAGGGCCTCAGACAGCACACACTCATGCACTTAAAACATCCTAATAATACCACAGTGATGCTCTACATGATACTCGGAACACATTCAAAAGAGAGCACAACACACTGCTGATTGTGAACCACCAGCCCCAATCTTGTGGCTTGGTGTTGCATGTGTTGAGCATGCTGAGTTCAGATTGAAGAGAAAAGAGTACAGGAGAAAAAACATGCAAGAAAACTTGACTAGTGTGCTATGGACAATGGCACATTCAAAATAACCAACCAAAGAAACACAACATTCAAAATAACCTACAAAAGAAACAGAACAGTCATATAGTACGAGAGTTAGTAATACGTACGTCAAAGATGACTTTAGCAATAACATCCTTGTAGGGAAGCAGTTCGTCATGTACATTCAAATGTGCAATATGACCTGCACAAATAAAAGAGACACCGTTACTTCCAAAAGATCACCTAGTTTTGAAATAAAAATGCCCATGAGGAAGCTAATCCACAAATAAATCATAGAGATTTTGTACATAACTATCGTTTCAAAAGATGTAGGTACCTCAACCCCAGGTGGGAGAATCTGCTTCAATAGATGATCTGCAGTCAAGGTCAACCATAACTTTTCTATTATTAATAAGTAATTGCAGCTAAAAGCAAACCAAAATGTCATCTACAAGGCATGTCCCGGGAAAAAAATCAAAACAGCAAAGTGTGTGCAAGGCCTGGCATCCCTGTGCAGCATTTCTAATGCTACAATATGTTATCATTGACTCCCCCTACCCCTCCCCTCCTCCCCAACCTGAAAGATCCAGTGGCGCATAAAACTGATTAAAAACCTTGCCGCATTAAGAACTCATCATCTTCAGAAGCCTAATGTGGACTTTCTGAATAACTTGCTGCACAAATCCTTTGCAAGTAAAGCAGAGCCGACAATTTCAAGATTGTAGTGACTTCTCAGTCTAAAAGAACATGTAAGTAATGGAATGTGCAACATATGTATAATGAACCTGGATCTGACCTGCACCCCAGTAGGAATAACCAAGTGTCAATGAATAAGGGACAACTTCAATCTCGCATAGTTTCTTCATTTCATCAAGAACTTGTTCTGGAATATCTGACAAATCTGTCACATCAAAAAAAGAAAAGGAAAATGAAAACGCAAGCATTACCCCACCCAATGGCAATATAAAAACATATCATTTTGACAGCATAAATCAATATCGTTGTTTGAACTACTGGTTGCAACAACAAATAGCTTCTGTCCTAAGACTCTAGACAGTTCGGCACAAACAAGCATGTATCCCAAATGTTCTGGCGCTTTCATAATGCACTTTACAGAGACTGCAATATCCGGTGGCACAGAAACATCACGCTCCCCTTTTTGAAGTCCACAACAGCAAGCCAAAACACAGAAACACCAGTTACAACTAGAAAATACTAATGACATCCACAAAGACGGAACCTTTGAACGCAAACGAGACATCAGTTTCTCACCAGAATGCTTGACCTTCTCAGACAATATCATCAGACGATTCCTTTCGCACGTCGGATCTTCCGTAATCGGTTTTATCCGAGCCTTGTCCAGCAAGTAACTGCCAATGATGTCCCAAAGAAGAACAAACAAAAAAGGCGTCGAAAACCGATCCGTGCACAGAATAAAAGCAAAACCACTCCAAACTCTCAAAACACGCACTGCCAAAACGAAAAAAAAAAAAAAACTCAAGTTATGATCTGGGATTTACCCGTTCAATGCCCGAGTGGCGACCTTGCAGAGCTCGCGAGGGATGCGAAGCGCCCACAGCTTCAAGCCGACATCGAACTGGCTCTCGTCAAACATGTTTGCCCGCAAAAACAGCGATTCGCGAGAGCTTCCGAATTGGGTTCTGATCTTCAATGGACCCCAACGGAGGAACAGTAGTTCGTGGCCGCGACCTTGGTGAAGGGTTGTACAGACGGAATCAGGAAGAGAAGCACGAGGCACGAGGGAGAGCGACGTACGGGCCCATCGAATCCCAAAACATTGCAGAGAAGCGAGGAGCACAAACACTGCCGGAGATGAACGGGGAAGTGGGGCTTTCGCTAGGGTTTTACGCAGGTTTTAAGTGGGAAGAGCACATAGATCATTCAGGGGTCATCTTGTTCCCTGAGCTCCGCTGAACAGTTGCCGCAAGACGGAACCGAACCGGAACAATCGGATCTGTCAGACCGGACCGCGCTCCGGTTCTCGAGGACGCCAATTTGGTTCTGGATTGTACAAAATTTGGAGTAGGTATTTTTCAATCCGCTTTTGGGTTCCGCATATGCATCCTTTGCTCTAAGAGTGATTCGCTCTTCTTCTTTTTTAAGCCGAAAGGAAAATTTCCATTTCACATAAAAGAGAAATATATGACTTCAAGACAAAACCAATCCGAAAGAGTTACAATGCACTGCAAATCTTACAGCAAATTTCCATTTCACATAAAAGAGAAATACATGATTTTCCGTTCAAAACAAGCCTAGAACAAAAAAAAAAAAAAGAGCAAGTTGGCGGAGCAACACTAGCTGGGGGTAAGAACCAACGGCTGAGGTGGACGATAATAAATTTCGAAAACGAGAAGTTATTTCCTTGTATTTTAAAAAAGTCTTTTTGCTTGACGGAAGATATTTTCCTTGATCGATATATTATTTCGTGCATGGAAATAAATAAAACAAAAAAAATCCAATAGTTATTTTGATTGAAATAAATGAAGTATTAATTATCTTCGATTGTTACCATTTTGGAGAAAAAGAATTAATGCTTTGTTTGATAGACAAAGGAATTGCGACATTTTGGCTAGGCAACGATTGGCCAAGTTATGAAAAAATTTGGGACTTCTTCTAATTTTCATTTCTTTAATAATCTCAAAATCTTAAAAATAACATAACGCAAGAGAATTTGTTCATTTTATGGACTAAGTGGGAACCAATTGAATCCAACCAACAAATCATTAGAATAAGTGTCGGAAAAATCATAAACCTATTATATTTATATCAATTTAATCCTAACCTTTTGAACTAAAGCCAATTCGGTCCTCTCCGACTAACTTTGGCCGGATATCACCGACGTGGATGCTGGGATCGCCTAAATGGCACGGCCGATCTTGACATGGATAAAGTCAATAATTTTCAATTTTTTTTCTTTCTCCTTTTTTTTTTTTGTCTTTTTTCCGGGTTTCCTCTAGTAGCCAGCGAGGGTTGGCCTTGTCGAAGGAAACTTGAAAAAAAAAAAAAAAAAAAAAATTAAAAATTATTAAGTGTTATTAAAAAAATATCCACATCATACGACTATGACATGTAGAAATGTACAAAGGAACCGAGAACCACCCTGGAATCGATGGTTCCTAAGGAAATCGATGGGTACCAATCCGATTCTTGGTACTAAGTTTAATACCATCAACCCGAACCGATAATGTAAAAAGCATATATATTACTTGATTTATAATTTAAAAAAAAATGAGAAATCTTAAATTCATAATTTGAAACTCGCTTATCTTATCTCAAACTCTCGCTCTCATCTCGTCTCTACCTCTCTCTCTCGCATCTTAGACTCTTAATGTATCATTCTCACTTCGGTCTCTCCGTCTCCGTCTCCGTCTCTCGACTTACGCCCTCAACTTTCCACTCCCATTTACTTACAACTACGCCTCCGACCATTCATCGCCTCTCTATCTTGCTCTCGGTCGCCTCCATTTCCTCAGTGGGACCGGTTACATAGATCGGTTTGATTTCCAGTGGATCCATGGGACCAATATGTGGTCTCGATTTTGATTTTTCAAAACCGGCCCTTAGTGGGCAATTTTCAGCTCTAGGATGGGAACCGCGCACCCGAACCATGCTCACCCCTAGTGCCATATAAGTCGTCGACATTCACGTCAAGAATGTCATGCCAAAATTAATCGAAAAGATTAAATTACTCTAGATTAAAAGGTTTAAGACCAAATTAACACAAATATAATAGGTTTTATGACTTTTCTAACACTTATCCTGAAATCATTCATTTCCATTTTCTTTTCTTTTGTACTATTTTGAAAAGAGATTGGGTGTTTGGAATTAGATATTTCAAAGAGTTGCATTAACTTATTATTCGTATGTTGCAAACTGAAATTTCTTTTTGCTTATCGAGAAATTGACATGGGGTGTCAAAGGGGTTATTTTTTTGGGTTAAAAGGTAGGAAAAAACTAATTAGTACACTCAATTTTAGATGGCGTTTCAATCAAGTACAAAGGTACTGTGGCCAGGTCAGGTGAAGTCATAACGCCAAAACCAGAAATCGAGATCGCAAAGTTGCACCCCAATTATTGATGGTGCTTCTGATCTTCGCAGGGAAAATAATAATGCACATCAAGACGGACCTGCCTTCACATTGTGGTGTCCAAAAAGAAGCATGCCAACTTTTCCTCGAGCCCTAAACTATTCGTCAGAGTCGACTGGTTAATCACCTTTAATCCCCGAGAGCCCATTTGCTAGCGCATCCCCACCTGATCTACGACCAGATTTTCCGAACTTCAATCACAAAAGGCCAGAGTTCGGAATACCCACATGTTCTTATTTTGGAGGCATCATGGTCTCTGATGCTTCGGGGAGCACAATTGACTATATGCGTCTGTTCCGCCGAGAAGCTCAAGAGCATCCGAAAGCCGGAGACGATGGCAGCTTCTGAAATACTCTTCGTCATCGCTCATGCACATTGGATCAAAACTGCACCAACTACGAGAAGCACAAGGCACAATGACTAATGGCATATACAAAGCAGCTGATGGCGTGTCCGAAATTATTACATTGCCAGGATCCCCGAAACTGTTAAATTGCTGCTCGAGTGAAACCGGTGTTAATCCTACTCCGCAGACCAGGATTACAAACCATGAGCATCCACCAAATATAGAAGGTGAGACATGGATCTGTACTTATATGTGAGCTTCATACTTTTAACTCGACTTCTGGGGTCAGTGGTTCAAAGAGTGCTTCCACCTCACTTTGTTCAACTTCCTCCACCGTCGCGGGTTGCCATTTTGGATTCTGCATAAGCATTCACAGGATTTTGAACACGTTCACATAAAATTACACGCCAACGGAAATTTTGTGAATCACGCTAGGACCGATAAATCGTCAAGAAGATATCATTACACAGCTCTAGGAATATCTGATATAGAAAAAGCACACGGCTCAATTAACAAAGAAAACATATATATAAACAATTTCCGTGAATATGAAACCAAGTACATGAACTTTCAAACTATATGATCATGTTCGTTGGCATTCAATCGAGAATGGACGTGTGAAAAGCCAATGAAGATGCTATGCCGATATGCAAGACCATGTTATATTGCAATAGTTTGAATGCAACTGCACCTTACTTGCCAACACAGTCAAAAGATACTAGGTGCGCTGTTGTTTCATGAAAAATGAATAATTAGGAGAATATTTTCTTAAAAGTCAAAATGAATGAGCGAAAAATATTTTAATCTTTTTGCGAAATGTTTAGACATAAAAAGCGGTTGATAATGAGAACAAGTTTCATAGACTGATTATTTCAAGAGATACAAGCAATTATTTTAAGGAAAATGTTCTCCAAATCATTCATTTTTTCACGAAAGAAACTCAGACTAGATGTAGAATAATTGAAAGATGCTAGTGTTGATTAACGAGAGGGTTTAAACAGTAATTAGAACCTGATCTTTATCCACCAGTACTGCACGGACACCTTCAGCAAAATCATTTCGCAGAGAAGACCTTACTGCTAGCCGATATTCAGTTCTCATTATACCACTCAGCTAAGCATGACAAAGGAATAATGTTAGTATAAAGTATGAAAGAAGAGATACTGATTGCACACTTGACAATTGACTCCTCTACTAGAAAAAGGGAAGAGAGAGAGAGAGATTCCAGCATCCAATTTAGAACTTACTCTGGACAATTCAGCATCATTGTTTCTCAGGGCTGATGCAACTCTTGAGAAATGTCTCTGTGTCAAGCAAAGAGAGAAAGGAGCACCTTTCCCAAGACCTTGAAGAGCATCAGTAGCCCACTCAACCACTGCCAGGATAGAGAGAATTCGATGAGACAATACACAGATTAAGCAAGCAGCAAACTTCAGCATTACCATGATACTATTGGAAACAAATTTCTTTCATCCAATCATCAGCAGAACCTTAATTACCTTTGGCATCAGAGCTCTGCAGATGCTTTCTCAGCTCTGCAGTTATCTCCACAACTGATTTATTTGCACCAAAGCATGAGACAATGTGAGGTAAGAGCAATTTTAACTGGGCCTCTGATTCAGATTCACCACTGAATCTTGCCAAAAGTGCCCCGATGTCCTTGAAGGGATCTTCCGAGCTGCAGCACAGATGAATATAAGTCTCTTCTTCTTAAGGCTTCATGCTAACATATTTAACAAAAACACTGGCACTATCTCAATCTTAGCTTCTAAAAGAAAATCTTTCAATTTGAACATTGCGATGTGTGATGCAATAACCATCCTAAATGCACACTTATATTACATATATCAGTGACTCTAACGAAACTTCCATTCAAGGAAATTGTGGAAAACAGTGCCAAATATGAGATAAAACACACACAACAAATGTATAAGCCTAGTATTGTTTTAGGGCCATACAATGTAGTAGCCAAAAGAGCCTCTTTTAAGGAACCCAAGTTGCTAGATGGCACATAATGTGTTCCAAGACCCACATATAGTGCATCAGAGGGTGTCGAGATCCTTTTTCCTGTCAATCCAAGATAGGCACCTGAAAAAGGAGGACAGTTTAAACCACTTCAGAAATAGAAGGAAAATAATTAAGAACAGGTGACAACTTTGACCAATTGAACGGCACTACCAAAAAATTGCCCATTTAATTTGATTACATGAAGCTGTATTTTGAGAGCACAAAATATGTTACTGCACTGTAGTACACTTATCCATATATCAAGAAGCCGACTATGAAGCTGCTTTAAGAGACACATAAAGGAACATATCACCTTCCAGACTCCAGGAGGCAAGTCAAATATGGATTTACAAATCACCCACATGTATCCTAAACGACACGGACAGTACCTATCTGACAAGATCTACGTGTGAGAGAAGCTATCTAAATTTATCACATGTGTACCAGTTTTGGGTTTTTTGTGATCAAAAAATAGTTTGGGGTAAATTTGTCACAAGTGTACTAGTTTGGGGTTTTTAATAGTATTAACCTTTTTTGAAAAATGTTTCCACAATAGAATTAGACAAAATTGAGACTTCGCTCGTAACTTAACCAAATGTATGTGCGCACTTCCTTCAAAAAACATATCACATGTACAAATGGTGTCAAGGGGGAAAAATTATCAAAATTACTAAATCAATAAAATACGATCAAGAGGTTTCGGAAATCAGAAATAGCTCTAATTATAAACATCAGAAGGCAAAAGCAGAGGTCATTGATCTAATTCCATTTTAGGAAAGAGTGTCAATGTACTTTGGAGATGACATTTCAGCAATGCAAAGAAAAACCATTAATGAATCTGTATGAACTTCAACGTGTCTACACAGCCCATAAAGAGTTTGTTTGAAGTACTAGATGCAAAAGTCACTTCTATAGATGCTCCTCGGTCATACTAACCCATTCTGTAAATCAGATGCAATGCAGCTAGATAAGAGACACACTTCTCAATTTGATAAATTACATACCCACAGATCCCTGTCCTGGACTCTGTGCTGCTATATATGCGAACCCAACATCAGGAAAAAGACCAATTCCATTTTCTGGCATAGCAAGAAGAGTCCTCTGCAAGGGTGATGATGAAGAGGAATACAATGGAACAAAAATAATATGTTAATCTAAAGCACATTGAAAGCAACTGAAAGCCAATCATTCGTACCTCTGTAATCACACGGAAACGACCGTGACCAGATAGGCCGATACCAAAACCCATTGTAATGCCGTCCATCAATGATACATACGGCTTTTTGTACTCTGATATTTTGCATATCAAAGAATACTCGGCAGAAAATACCTATCCAAACATGCAGCAGATAGGGGCATATCAACTTCAACTATAACGTCGACAAAAAAAAAAAAAAAAAATCTTCAACAGTTGAGAAAAGGCATAACTTCCATACAGATGGCCAAGATTTAAGCTTCACAGAGGGATGTTCATCGATTCACCGCAAAGAAATAAATTTATCTATAGGAGCAGAATCAAATTTATTCAAAAATCTCATATGCAACAATAATGACAAAGGAATTTCACAGCTCATCCTGACATTCCTGATAAAGGTAAACACGACCAGAAGGAGGCCTAATTAATTTATCATGGGAGGACCAAATTTAGGGATTCATCATTGGCACCATCACAATACTAGGGATTCATCATTGACATCATCAAGCAGCATCCCTCTGAGCGGTGAATTAGTCATGTTTCCTACTTAAGGAGCCTTAGGCTCCACATGATAGTGATTCGTGACCAAACTAGAGGATAGTGAAACAAGTAGGTGACATTGTTTCGGAAGTTATGGAGAGGCTATTTTATTGGTCTTCTTTACTTTTTTATCATAAACTAACCAGGTTTGTCGTATTCTTGGATTGAGAGTAAGCACTAGTGATAGGACACAAATTGGGGATAAATGTTTCGTTTTTTTTTGCCTTTTTTTTTTGGCTATCGTCATTAGGAATCAATGTTGGAGAATGCCGGGTTGAAACTCCTCCCTCATAGTTACCGCCCCATGGGTCCTTCAAATATGATATAAGAGTTTGACTTCTAGTCTCTTCTCCATTTTCCATTATGCATAAACACAATCGAACACACCCCTCCACAGATATATCTACATGTTCAACAGATACCAGCTGAACTGTGCGGACATATCACGCCCAGGATGTCGGCAGTCAGGTGGTCCATAAGAAGTTATGGAGTAAATATGATATAAGAGTTTGACTTCTAGTCTCTTCTCCAGTTTCCATTATGCATAAACACAATCCAACACACCTCCACAGATATATCTACATTGTCAACAGATACCAGCTGAACTGTGCGGACATATCATGCCCAGGATGTCAGCAGTCAGGTGCTCAATTACACATCATGCAGAAGCAAGGACTTGTCTATCCATGCAGAAGTTCTAAAGTAGTCAATTTGGTGAAAGGCAACCCATACCAGAATAGCACGAGACAAATTATGTTAAAAGCGTGCACAAGGCACCCAATCAACACAGATAGAACTCAGAAAAATACCCTGAACAAGGAACTCAAGCAAATAGTATAAAATGAGCACCTTTGGCACAAGAGGTGTATTCTTATCCTTTTGAATCTCGGCAACAACACTCTTAATATCCATTCCTGCATCAAGAAAATATGACATTCAACCGACATTTACACCAGCGCCAGAAATATATATTACATTCCCCAAGGAAGAAAAATCTAGGTCTCCTCCCATATTACCTGCTGAGAAGGCACGAGCCGAACTGCCTTTGACGAGAACGCATTTCACCTTGGGGTCCGATTCCCCACTCATCAAGGAAGCTCTTAAATTTCACGTCCATGTCTGCGGGCCAGGGATCAAATTAGACACGCAAACTAACCATCACACAAGTAGCTTCATCTCCTCGCATAGACAACGGCGCAAAAACTTGAAGCTCCGCACAGCAAGCAAGCACATCAAACTCTACAAACGCTAATTCCAAATTAATTCACTATCCTAATCCTACAGCGATCGCAATCTAGAGTGAACTCAGCTTAAAGATCGAGCAAACTGACCTAAGTTCATGGCGTTGAGGGCTTTAGGGCGGTCGAGAGTGATGACGGCGACGCCGTTGGGGTGAACGGAGCACTTGACGAACTCTTCGCCGGCGGAAGCCATGATCGTGAAGCTCCGACGAGGAACGACGGCCTTCCGGAGATCGAACCAGAAGGAATTACCGAGACTGCGGATGTGATTAACCGGATAGTTACTGAGTAATCGAGAAGCTCCGATTAGGCTTATCATGCTGGTTTGATTGAACTTGATGGTGATTTTATATCGTCGTCGTCGTCGTCGTCTTCGTCTTCACCGTCCAGTGGAAGCACAGAGCGTCGTCGACAAGGGAAGAGAGAGAGAGAGAGAGAGAGAGATTTTGTGGTTTGACAAAATTACCCTTGAGGTGTTGTCTTGACAGTTGACTTCTCTGAAACTATGTGAAACTATGGAGTGGGATCAGGGGCAATGAAGAGAAATCGAATTGCTCCGTCCATAAAAAACAACAAATTGATTTTTATTTGCCTAAAACTGATTCGTATAGCCAGAAATAGGAAAAATTTTAAAAAAGGACCCCAAATGTCCTTATTTTTTCTAATAAAGAATTTAAAATAATTTTTTTTTAAATAAGGCGCGAAATACCATCATTATCTAAAAAAGGCCTAAAATGACTATGGTTGTTCCAAATAAGAGTTTGACCTCATCGATATCAATCAAGAGCATTTTTGTTAAAATATAGATTTAATCTAATTTTTTTTAAAATTAAATTTAAAAAAAAAGCAAATTTTTTTAAGAAAGGAAAAAAATCAGATAAACCTCCCATTGGTGGTCGTAGCCCCACGGTAGCTAGGATGGTGACGGCGTTGAGGTTGCCAATGCCTTGTTTAGCGCCTCGACGAGGATTAGTGACCCCCCGCCGACCATAGGTTGGCCCTCGCTGAGCCGAGAGAAAGTCGTTGTCATCAACCGGGACTAGGGTAGATGTCACCCTCGACCCACCTCGTTCTCGGCCTATGGCCACGACCCTTGGTCGGCACTGGAGAGAGGATCGTGACCCTCTCCTACCTCGGGTAGGCCTTCACCTATGGTGAGCGGGGTCGCCAACCCTCGCATAGGAGCCGATGACCCTAACGGCCATAGTGGTGCCCCCCCCACCACAAGAGAGAGGTCAATCCTCCTACCTGTGTTTCTTTATTTTTAACTTTTTGTTTTTTCTTTCAAAATCTCTTAAAAAATAATAAAAGGAAAAATAAAATAATAAATGACCAAAATACTCCTAACTTTTTAAAACTAATATAATCACTTTTTGACTTTTATTTGAAATAGTCAATTCATGCTATTTCTTTGACATAATGAAGGCACTTTAGCCTTTATTTGAAATAAAATTCACTTTATACTCATTATTTGAGAAAATGATGTATACTTGAGACCCTTATTTATAATTTCTCTAAAAATAATTAATCAATAAAAAATAATTTCATTATTCTAAATATTTTCGTCAATGAAAATATTTTAGTTTATTCATTTTAGTGAGTGATACAAGTAATTATTTTTGAGAAAATGTTCTCTAAATAATTCATTTTCCACGAAAAGAGTTAGCATGCGATTATTTTACCGAAAGTTTCATGATAAAAAAATTGATGAGTTATTCAAAAAAAATAATGAGTTTTCATTCGTTTTGTGGTTTAAGAGAAATGATTTGCTTCATGGCAGAAGAGGAAGTGGTTTTCCCCCAATTTAAACTTATTGTTTTTAATTTGTAAATCGATTTGTTTTCCGTAATCCAAACACTAAAATTCAAACAATAATTTTTGAAACCAGTTTTCCCTTCAAACAAACTGACCCTAAAATATTACCATTGATAATAATATTCTGAATTTTATTAGTTCTTTAGTAGTTAGAATATGCTTACGTTCAATACATAATTTAGAAATATGAGTGGTTTTTTGTTTTAGTAATATTGTGAAAACATTGTGCCTAGTGCCTCCTTTTTTTTTTTTGTTTATTTAGTCGTTGTTTACTGTAAGCACTCAATTTACAAGTGACAGCAGCTAGACATGTCACATAACAAATTGTTTAGTGAAACAGATATCGAATAAACAGTTCTTATTAGATGTAACCAAATATCAATTATAATTAAGAAACGTTTAAATAAAAAAGTTGACTTATTTTACAATCTATAAGCTAATTTTGCATCACTGCCCTAGATGTAATTATATCATAAGCTGATTTTTCATTTATGACGAAATATATATTTTACGTTTGACCAAAAGAAACAACTTTGGATTTCTTTTATATTTTATGTTTACCATATGCTTTGGATAAGAAAGACTAGTGCATGCTTCTTTTTGTGATTTATTTCCTAGTTAGAAGTACTAGATGGGCCTAAGCCAACACATCATTGGAGCCCGCAGTTTAGAACACAATTCATTGGGCCTCCCAAGGCCCACTAGCCCATTTAAGTTTATGGCTGTCAATGTTGTTGAAATAGAAAGTTTCAAGCACCCATTCTCCATCAAGAATTTTGCCAAAATGAAAATTTTCCCTAGGGATATGCTGGGAAGCGTGGATCGATCGGCCACCGTCGCTCTCGCTGCCGTTGCCAACCCTTGTCACCGTCGTGGTTGTAGCTTGTAAAGACGTTTCGCACCCGTAACATCTAGAGATTTTCGTACATGGGCGTATGAGCACTATATCTTCCTTGCATAATTCTTGTTCATAGTGAAGCCAAAGTTTCCATCATATGTATATGATGAAGTATTGTCTGTTTGGCCAGTGGTATGACCTCGTTTCCCAGTCGCAAATTCTCTCTTTCAATCATAGGTTTTGCACTGCGTTTTTAAACAGGGATTAGGAAGGAAGAGAAAGGGTTTTAAAAATTTAAACATGGTTGAATGGAGGGAGACAGACGGAGCGAAAGTATTGAGAAGAATTAGAAGAGATTAAGAGAGATCGGCCCGATCAATTCTTTGTACAATTTAAACCCATTCGAAAATTTTGAAGGCATAAGATTTTGTAAGATCATTATCAATTGATCTAAAATTTTAATTGGGACCACTCCCCTCACGCTTAATTAGGTCTTTTGCCTAATACTAAGCATGAAAATATTTAATTGGGAGGCAATGGAGATCTGGAAAAATTTGAACTCAAGAACCTCCAAGCTCTTATATCATGTTAGATTTTGTCGGGCCACTAGCAACCGTTTTAAAAAGATAACCCGTTAAATGAAGGCGTAATTTACTATTTAATTATTAGATCAGGATTTTATTTGTTAATAAAAGATTTATTCTTCTTAATGCGTTCTTTTCCTTTTATTCCTGACTTCCCAAGAACCTTGGACTCATTCCCTTCAAATGCTCTCTCTTCTTTTACCTCATAATCTATCTCTTATTTTCTTTCCTAGTTTCTCCATCCAAACTGAGTGTTAGCTACTAAATTCAAGTCATTCTAATAACTTGTCAACCACGGTCAATTTAATCTTAAACCTCTTGATGATTTTTAATGTAATCCATCTTACCAATTTCAGCTGAGTTCCGGTAGTCTTACGTGGCACATTCGATGCGACGTTAATGATTTTTTTATTTTTATTTTTTAAATTTTATTGGTCGCTAAATTTGCGAGAGGGCATCGCTGACTTTGCGCAGCTGTGATGACACATTCACATATGGCCAGTGACCCTCGTCGAGGCCTTAGGGACCTTGTGGGCCTAGAATTAGATGAAGTAAAGGAAAAAAGGAAAGAAAAAGAATTAATTCAGAATTACTTTTAAAAATTTGCAAAAAATTCGTCCACGTCATCATCATCGACTGTCCTCTGGCCGTACGTTTGACCATACAATAAGTGGTTCATCCCATCTTCTAATGATTGGTTATAGTTAGCCTAATCACGAACTTGTATATTATCCTAGATCAATCATAAGACGTGTGTTTGCACATACTTCAATGTTGATTGCATATGAATGAGCATTGGTCATGTACAAATTCATGTGATTTTTTTATAACGGGATTTTCTCGGCATGGCATGTATGATTTAAAAACGAACTGGACAAGAATTGGTGGACTTGTATTGACCCAGTCCGATGAGGTGGAAAGTGATTGTTGAGGCCAAAGAGAGAGCTTGGACAAGGAAATGTTGTAGACAAACATTTACAATGTTAATTGATGGCACGATTGACCTAAGCTAAATATGACCAAAGGTGCAGTCGATATGTCGGTTTGAGCATTCTGCTTGTTATGGCGCAAAAATGGGCCTTTGTGATTTATTTATTTTTTTTGCATTTGTGATGTTTAAGAGATAGATTGTGAGAATTAGTCTAAGTATATAGTCACTTCGTATCATGTTTCTCATACACATTATTTATTTACTTGTCATGATTCATAGTCCCTGTACATGTTATCACATGACTAATTGTTAGTTAAGGTCATGGATTGTTTCAAGCTAAGTAAATTATTAGATCGATCATTAGTCTTGATCATGAGCCTGGCCCGCCCAGGCTGAGCCACAAGGTCCTAAAGAATCTTTGGGCAATGACTAATAGTTATAGGGCGAGCCCAGTTGGGCCCAAGATTGGCCAGCGGCATCCCAAAATGTACTATACAATTGTTTTTTGTTAATGGACGAGCCTAGGCTTAAATTTTAGTTAGGTCAGGGGATTCATTGATAACCTCTATTGATCTTACTGCCATGTCTGGAGGTTTATTGGGATCGGGAAAGATCTAAGTAGCATCAATATCGACACGTGATACGCAATATGACACAACACACTAGCACGTTATTTATATAAAAAAAATTAGAGAATTCCAACACATTATATTTTAAATGTATATTTTTACACATACATGATCACTTATCATTTTTATGGTTATGTCAATCAAATTAATTTGATTTGAATTCACAAATAAATAAATTATAAAAAATGCCTAGAATGAAATTACACTAGAAACATTAATCCACCATTGGTTAATATCATTCATTGCTTTGAATTGACAAACTCAATTGCATTCTATTCCAATAATCGATAAAACTTGGAGAGATAAAAAAGCAAACAAACAATCAACATTCCACCATTAAATTTAACATTTAACAATAAATCAAAAATAAAAAATAATCCACGGGATAGATAGCGCAAGGTGATTAGGGTCGTTGTGCCAAGGGTGAGGGAGGCCGAGAGACGAGAGATGGCGATTAGGGTTTGGGCAATTAGGGCCAAGCCGATTATGGTGGAGGATTTTAGAATATTAGGTTTTAATAAATTTACATTTTAACTTAAAAAAAAGGGGGGAAAAAAAAAAAAAACCCCCAAAAAAAAAAAACCCCACCGGGCCTCCCCCCCCTACCCCAAATAATATAGGCTTTTAAAAAAATAATTATAAAAAAGAAAAAGGGGGTATTCTTCCTTTCCCAAAAAAAAAAAAAAAAAAAAAAAAAAAAAAAAAAAAAAAAAAAAAAAAAAATAAAAAAAAAAAAAAAAAAAAAAAAAAAAAAAAAAAAAAAAATAAAAAAAAAAATTTTTTTTTTTTTTTTTTAACAATTTTCCCTTTTTTTTTTTTTTTTTTTTTTTTTTTTTTTTTTTTTTTTTTTTTTTTTTTTTTTTTTTTTTTTTTTTTTTTTTTAAAATTTTGCGAAGGTGGGTTTGACCCTTAAACTTTGAAATTTTTTAGTATTAACCTATTGCGTGACGGAATGGCTTGTTGAAATTTTTTAAAATTAGCACGAAGCCCTTGGAGAGTGTCCCTGCTTCCTAGGGAGAGATGATAAATTTCTAAGAACATCATGGCAGCGCTATGGAAGCATAGTGACTTTTGTTATTATTGATACTCTACCCTAAAATATTTTATGCATAAAATTTGCTTTTTTTCTTGCCATTTTAGTATTTTGTCGTGACAACACATTCTCTCTCCACGTCGCCATATACACAAGAACCGAAGCAATTTAGGCTCCGTTTATTTCCCAAAAAATAAATAATTTAAAAATTATTTCTTTACAACGATCGCTTGTATTGGTGAAAATAATTAATCAATGAGAAATATTTTTATTATTGATAATAATTTATATCTCAATATTTTTTTTTACCATGGATTTGTTTTTGTAAACGTCCCAAGCAATGCTTTTAAGTATTTTTTTTTCAAAACATTCATTCTTTGTCAAACAAAAAGCCTTAACTTTTTTTGGTGAAGCTTTAAGTTTTTTTTTTTTTGTGTGTGGTCGGGGTGAGGTTTTAGTTTGAGACAGTACAAAATGCGAAAGATTCTTCGAAACAAAGGGTGAAAAACGGAATTAGCGTGGAACACGAGGAGTTGATTGGTGAAAAATTTCCGAGGTTTTCCCGAGTTTGACCGGCGTGTAAAGCAGACTTTGTCTCTTTTGTTAGTCCTGTCTAAATAACTTTTCATTCGGACAAGACGACGAAGACTTTAAGGTGAATCGGGTCCCGCAGCTGCTCCGTCTGCGGTGGAAAGTGTTTCGCCACCTTTTTGCAACCACCCTTTTTCGAAAATTCTCTCCTCGAACCAAATGAAAAATCCAGTCAAACATCTCAAGCCCAAACGATTTTAAAGCAACCCTAATCCGAAATCAAAATACAACCATAATACCTAATCTAATGAGACAAACCACATGCAAAGCCAAAAAAAAAAAAAAAGGTCTAAACATAAGAGGGTTGTTCTAGTCCAGCCTAGGGCATAATCATATGATTAAACATCTATAGATCTTAATCACCCTCTAATCGCACTCGAACCCTAGGACTCCACCCAACACGTCAAGGAACTGCCGATGCGTAGTGAGCTGAGGGAAATGGCCGTCCGCCTCGATCATTTCGACCGTCGATTCTCCCTGGATCTTGTCGTGCATGTACTGGGCGACTGAGCTCGGCACGACGGCGTCGTTCGTGGTCTGGATTATGGTGCAGGGGGTCGTCACTCTCCCGAGGACCTCCCTATGGTCGCACAGGAAGACCATTCTGGCCAAGGGAAGCGCGACTTCGGGCCTCATCCTTCCCAAGCACTTCGCGAACGCCTCGACCGAGGGGGCATCGCACGGACCCACCACCAGAGAAGCAAAGTTGGGTGCCCAACCGTGGTAGTCGGACTCTACACTGGATAGGATCTGATTGATTTGCGCGGCCTCGAACCCGCCCTCATAGCCGTCCGTGTTTAAATACCTACGGAGGTAACGAGAGTAAGACATCGCAAGAAAATGCTCTTCATAATCCAATTTGTTTAGGATAATTACAAATTGAAGAGGACAAACACATTATTAAAGTAAATAAAACAGATAAACAAGACGGAACATCGAGAATCATCGAAGGATTCTTTTGTGTCCGCTCATCTCGCTCGTGATGGATCCTCAACATTTAAATGCACCAAACAACAGCTTTTTGAATTTAATACTTGCGACAGGGAAAATCAAGTACGAAAAGCCTTTATGGCAGATGGCTATCCACTTTCGTCTAGCTAAAAGACATTTCACGCCATTCAAAGAGCAATATTAAATCTTTAGGGTGTGTTTGAGAAATCAAAAGGTAAAGATAAAAATTCGATCATATCCCACGAACAAAACCGAACTTAAATCAAATCGAATCGAACTAAAATGATATGAATTATTTATCACGAAATTAAATATCATAACGACTCACTTGTCTCGCAGTTAAGAACAATATTTTGGCTACACGTCGTTCAAGTATCGATCGGAACAAAACTTTGAAGATCCCTTTATCCAAGTCTTGGGAAACATCTAAGAAGCACGATGAAAGATTTTCCCCAGAGATTCAAAAGAACAGGAGCAGAATTAGACACCATAACGATGAGAGAAACCGGTTTTCATATACATCAAAGCCTGCTATCACAAATTTCGTGAACCACAGATGCTCTTAACAAGCTCTTTTTCTGTTCTTTCTTGCGGCAGTGAGGTGATGTTGCACTGCCATATGTTATCTAAGAACAAAGGTGGGATGTTATGTGAAACAAATCCAAGTGATGGAATCGGTATCAAAACGGGCCTGATCAAACCGCACACGCACTGTATTTAACACTCCCTTATTAACCAGGAGGGCGACAAAAAAATTTCGATCTAGCAATATGCACAGAACACTTGAGGATGGAGAAATACCATTGATTTATCTAGCAATATCCATCCTATAATCCTAACTAAGATTATCTTTCGCTTAATTCCTACTTTTTGGCTGGTAAACCATTGCTAGAACTTTGTCATGGTGAAGAGAGAGTACTTTTGGAACCATTAAGCTTGGCCTCCTCCACGTGCTTATTACAAACAAATTTAGGAAATCAAACTTCACTCCTAAGAATTAACAAGTGAAGGGGACAAATTTCAGAGTTTAGTCAGCTTCTTCTAGCATTCAACATGGGTTCATTAATCAATAGAGAACCAAAACAATATTTGTAATGGGCGGGGAAAGTCTTTCTTACATCAATTTTTTTTTAGCATATATTAGAGATGTCGTTTTGATTACTTAACGTTAATAAAACACACCGAGCAAGAACAATTGCTAGCTCCTAACTTACCTAGGGGTAGCACCAACGAGTATGAGCCGCTTGAAGAGGTCAGGCCTCTTCACAGAGGCAATGCAACCGATCACGCCGGACATGGAGTGGCCGACGAAGACTGTGGACTCGAGGCCAAGCTCGTCCAGGAGGGTGATCAGATCATTGGCGAAAGCATCGTAGGAGGAGTGCTTCGCAGGGTCGAACAGACCTTCTTGTTCCTTGACAGCTCCCGAGAAACCCCAGTCGAAGACGAGGACCCTGAAATGCGGGGACAAGGGAGGGAGGATCTTGTTCCACACGGTCTGGTCTCCTCCGAAGCCGTGAGCGAGAACCACCGTCTCAGCGCCTGAGCCGGTGAGCTTCGCGTTCAGGGAGGTCGAGAGGCCCTTCTCTAGCATCACCATTTTTCGCAGGAGGAAGATGAACAAGAAGAACAAGGAGAAGAAGCGAGGGGGGGGGGGTGGGGACGAGTGATGTTGTGCAGGGGAAATGATGTGGTTAGGGCACTATTTATAGGGGAAAAAAGGAGAAAAAAATTTGCAATAATTGAGTATGACTATTTATTCAATTCATAAAGTTTAGATTCAAGTTCGTCGCTCCATGAGAAGAACCTTACCCGATGAAACCGTGAGGTTTGGTGTGAGAAATGCCAAAATAGACAATACCTCAATGAGTTAATTTAGGATGTCACATCCGACCAAAAAAAAAAAAAAATTAGGATGTTACAATATAGCATTAAAGTGGTGCCTCATCCAGTAGGTGTGTAGTTCGGGGACGAATTGGGAGAAAGTTGATAGTCCTATAATAATCCAGTCCAACGAGAGCAGAGAGTAGTTGCACTTGCTGTGATTAGAGTGCCTAAACAAGGAGCGATTTTTGGGAAATTGTGCAAAAATGAACCGAACTGTACACTGAATATGAGAAGAGTGATCGTGAATATATTTGTGAAAACTGAAATTAATTCACGGAGACGCTTTTTGAGTAATAGCATTGTTAAGCGTGCTCAAGTGGAAGTACTCCCAAGATGGGTGACATCTTGGGAAGGTGCTCACGTGTACGCCAACGGACAAAACAGCGAGGCTTGGCACGGGACGAGCCAAAGCGGATAACATCTCGGCGAGTCATTAGAGATTTTTGCAAGGTTCAATTGTCTCGAAAAGTTTGCAAATCCCGTTTAAAGAGAAAAAAAAATTCGTTCAACTAGTAATCGAGTTGGCCATCAATTTCTACAGAATGGTATAAAAATACAGGGTCATTTTTCTCTCCAACTTCTTTCTTTATTGAGCTCCTTTTTTTTTTCCCCCAAAAAAAACATCATTTATTGCTTCACCAACAGAGAATACTTGAGAGTACACTGAGTATCTACTTTTTGCATTAAAGGAAAGCCAAGAAAGTTGGTCTCTCTTAGCGCTCCCTACTTTTTCATAACCAATCAATGGGATGATTGGAGCCCCAATGCTCACTTTGCTTCCAATCTTCCATCAAACTCCCTCGTTAAAAGAAGTATTCTTCGTGAGCACCCAACATAGGTGTCTTTCGGAGGATATAAGATTGTAATTTGAACGCATTAATGAAACGCTCGCCCAACGGAACAACTCCACTCCACCGGTGGCTTCCCCGATCAAAATGATATAGACTCCCGACTTTCGATTTCTGCTTCTATTTTATTTTTTTGGAAGTATATAAAAAAAATCTACGTTCTCTTCTTTTTTCCAAGTTCCATTGGACGATATTCTAAATCGGATGAAATTTTGCAGGCCCACTTTTCATTTATGGTCAAGTGTAATCAGAAGCACCTTTTTAATGGTGATAATTATGTGAAGATACCAATTGGAAATGGGCCCTTTTCAATTCCTTAAAGGGATAATCATTTTTCAAAAAAAAAAAAAGATGAGGATAATCATTGCGTGGATAAAATTAAAGACGTGAAAAAGGAGAAAGTCTCGCAGCCAAGCATGCATGAAAGGGATTTGGATCACATGACATTGGGGTTTCCGTAATATACTTACCATTACTCAAATTTTGCCGTCTAAATGAAAATGGACGCCTTGATTTGATAGAGGGTTGGGATTCAAAATTTTTCAAACCTTAAAAAAATTTCCTCATGATTTTTTTTCCTCCCTCTCAAAAAATGACGTGGCCTATTCTTAGCATTCCATTTTTATTTGGACAGTTTGATTTGAGTAATAATAAGCATGTCACAAAAATTCAATGTCAGGTGATTCGAATCCTGCATGCAAGTGATTAGCATGCGCTAAAGGATGATAAAAGGACCACAACCACAATTTGCCAACGGTTGGGAACATTTAGTGAGGTTGACTGTGAGGTTGACTTTAGTGCGCAAATTGAGGTCCACAAATTAGTATGCTGCATGTCATCCACATAAAGATAATCGAGTTGAACTATCTAGAACTCAATTGCAAACAAAAGTGAATTATGTAATGCTTATGACGTCATAAGCACCGTCGGATTATCATCAGGCGAACCCATTGCTGTTTTATTTCCATTATTCAATGTGCACATAAATACAATATCATATTAATGTTGTGTCGAATGAGTTAGCATTAACCCGTGCTCTAAGAGTGCTTGTTAAATATATCCCCATCAAGATAAAACTCAAATGTTAAGTCTTTGTTATTTGACTACTCAATTAAGTGTCGTAATTGTACGCGCAGCAATATTGTTAACGAGTAAGTTACTCCGTCTCGAGGATCGCCATGCTCTTGCGTTGAGAACCCCGTTTATTTACATGTTGAATAATAAGCAAAAGAGCCTTGAATAAGTAAAACCCGTTGCTCATGAGATTCCCTAACAAGCTCTTGCATTAGATGAGACGAGATGACAAAGCAAAGACCCGGTGGGTCGTCCAAACACGAACCGGTTGCGTTTTTCCGATACAATTGTACTCATGCCTTATGCATTGCACAAACAAAGATGTTCATTACTTAAGTCACTAAGCCAACCTCATGGAATTTAGCGTGCCGTTTACTAGGCAGAGAAGCAGAACATGCTTCCATACATATGCAACAAGTTTAGTCTTGTCCTTCAATATTTGTTATTTTTCTCTCTCACCGTTATATTAGTATATCTCGATCTCTTAAGGAAGGTGATTAGAGATACTAATAATATCTTTTGTAGGGAGATATGTCAAACGGACGGGTCAAGTCGGCTCGAAAATTGTCCGAACATTTAATTGTTTTACGCATTTTCATGCTCAAATCGGACGGGTGAGGTCGGCATGAATATAAATTGTCGGATTACAATTTAACCCATTTTTTGCTCATTTTCTAATGTGGAACGCAAATTGCATACGCGGAAAGGAATAACATTGGCTTTGATATAATATTTAAAAATCTAACTCAAAAATTGGATTAAAGTAGCATGTGAAAATTGACTAATGTGGGGTGGAGCCCATTTACAATCATGTAAGATGACATAAATAACTTTAATAAATATAATTAATCCATATAACAACTAAACGCATCAAAACAATTACAAAATGGCTTCATAACCCATTTTGAAGGTCTATCTATGAATATTACAAAAAGATATAATACCCATTTACAATCGATATGAGATGACAACAATAACTTCAATAAATATAATTGATCCATAAAACAACTAAACGCATCAAACACGAATTACAAAATGGCTTCATAACCCATTTTGACAGGTTTATCTATGGCTACAAAAGTAAAATTTTAGTCTCGGATTAATCTAAGACCATTGACAATCATTCGCCAAACAACACATGTATGATATTCAGCTCCTGTTGCGAGCTGTTACTGCTGGTTTCTTGATCTACCCTTTTTGACAAGTCTACCTGAGTCGCTACAAAACTAAAATTTTTAGTCTCGGATTAATCTAAGACCACCGACAATCATTCACCGAACCACACATGCTTGATGCCTCAGTTGTGTCCGTTACGTACGCTATTGGGTTCGTGTCAGACATTATGCTTAAAAGATTGTTGGATTTGAAGTCACCTGAATGCCTTATCTTGTGCGATTATTATTTTTATTTAATAAAAAAAAACAAAGAAGGCAAGATCGATATCTGGCTCAACAATAATTGCTAAGTTTTTGTCGATATCTTTTCATGTCTTGCCGAAGCAAGGCAGTGTTGGGCAAGACCCAGATGCCACTGTCGGCAACTAGAACTTGAGAGAAAGAGAGAAAAAAAAATAAACAAAAAAATCTTTCCAACATATTATCGTCATTTGACATTTGTACAGTTATCACTTCTATTTGTCATCTTGTCAGGGCATCTGAGAGTGCTGATTAATCCTCGTCTGATGTGATAATCGCTTTGTCTTGACCTTTATCGAGTAAACTCAGAACCATTCAAATTTGCGACTCTCTTTAAAAGTAGCCTCACAGAAATGACCACAAGAGGGGGGGTTGAACTTGGGACTTCTCACTTGTCCCCGTGAAACGGCCCGAGCGGCGCCTAGCTATTCATAGGGTTATTCACTTACTCATACACAACGAACGGAACATTACTTAGAGATCTAAAATGAACCCGACATAAGATAATTTGACACCGCACATGGACATTTCGTCGTCAGAAACAGCATAAAGCAAAGATATCCATTAAAACCCAATTAACAGAACATTCCATCAAGCTTGAGTAGTAATTACCTGTTCTCCTTGAAGGGATTTAACGTAAACCGGCACGTAACGAATGCACGGATAATAAAAGAAAAAATAGACGACACACGATTTACCTAGGTTCACCTCGGAATAGGGTTACGTCATGCAAAAAGATTTCACTATAATGATAGGTTTATAGCCGCACAACTCGTTACAATGATTGGTAAAAAACGAGTAAATATATATGCCCTAAACGGGCCCAAAACCTAACCTATCCGAAACCTCTTAAATCCCTCAACAAATGAGCGGAAGTCCCGCTCGTCGACCGAGCAACGGGATACTCGTGTCGGGGCGCTGTTCCCGAACCTCCGCATTCCGTGCGCGCAGGTCACATCTCGTCGAACCATACTTCGGTTTTCCTAAACTCACGTAAACACGTCCCGTGTGAGAAATAAGGGTCCTCGAAGTATTCGCCCGCTCCAACCCTCATAGCATTGATTAATTTGCCGATTTAGTAGATTAATATAAGACACCTAGCTAGCACTAATCTAGAAATTAAATTTTTAAAGAGGAAAAGTCATGGGTCAGGTGGACATGAAAAGGACCACTTTGTCCTTTTGCAAAGCGCCATCAGATTTAAGGGCCCCCAAGATACGTCCAAGATCTGCCTTTTTCCGCTCTACATTTAATAGATCAAATTGGGTGGGCCCCACAGAGGTAGTTGGGCCGGGGCCCACCACTTCATAAAGTCGTAATTATAAAAAGAATGTAGAAAATCACGTCAGCCATATGCAACTGCCAGAGAAAAGAGCATGTATTAATTGCATAAATAGATAATGATGTACGTACGTGCCTACTACCAACTCCATTAAAAAAAAAAAAATACACCAAGTTAGCTTTAATCTTGCAAATAATCAAATAATGCGGGAAATTAGGAATATTCATGCTAGGAAAGGGACGCTATCGAAATCAGCACGGACCTTGTCTCCTAAATAGAGGATATCTAGGCCACCGTCGCCGTCTTTCGTGGGAACATGCATTACATAATGGTTCAAACTTATCCATTTGAATATCGAAATTTTTGATTTCGCGAAAATATATTATTGCCGCTGTCCTCTTTCTCAAAAGCAAATTTTCTGCCTTATCAGCAAATCTTCCTGTCCATCATACTAAAGAAAATCAGAAATTCTTCGATGGCATGGAAAGTAAAAACGGGCCAAAATTAAAACCCACCACAAAAGAGCCAAATACGGGATAGCTCGATTTAGATTTATTATGTCATTTAACACTTACGAATTAATGTCGTACTCGTATTTAGCCCTATCAAATGTCCGACTAACTGAGTGACGTGACTTGAATAATTTTAGATCTATGGATGGCAACTATCATGATATTGGGTATATTTATAATCGCTAGGGCTTGCAAATCAAGCACATATGCTTTTATTAATTTTTTTTATGAAGGTATATGCCGTTAATATTCTTATGTGTGTACATCATCAAGCAAAAGTTCACTACACAAACAAAAATTCAAGGTGCCATAAGCTATGACCTTATCGGTGCAACTAAAAGGGTCCACGAACAGGGGGAAAGTATTTTATGGGACGGTCACGCCACGCTACCTAATGGTTGGTGATGTAGTGTAACCGACAAATCATCTTTATTCGCATACCATAGATCGTATCCTACTTGGATTCATGAGTCATGAGTTTTGTATCTCACTTTTGCCTGACCTGGTACCGAGTTGAAATATCAATTAAAACATATACTCCATCAATTAAAGGCTTTGCGGAGCAAATTCCCTTCAATTTGGGATGGAGAAAAACATGAATTCTTATCGAAAGGAAGGGATTACACCGATTTCCGGCCAAAAGATCGACGACCAAATGTAAGGGCAACGCTTCTTGCTATTCGGGTCAGCCCCATCCTATGCATCTACCTTGAATGGTGATTAGAATGTTTTCAAAATCATAATTTGGCCCCAACCATTTCTTTTCTTTGCCTTTGTCGCCTTTAATATCCTAATAATTAACGTCGCATCTTTTCGGGAATTCCAAATATATTCCCATGCCCTTGTGATGTACTCAATGTCCCCATCCATATGACCCTATAAAATTCTCAAGCATCAAAATTATCAGCATTACTAATTAAACTAATTGCTGCGACAAGCTTAGTCAAACGCAAATCTCATCACCCAAGGAACATGCGAATCTTCACGGGCAAACAACGATGTCACATGACATCAACGACCGGAGAAAAAGCTGTAATTTGGAACTTTGCGACCTTGTTTTCTCGTGGAAAGCAAGGATGTGGTAGACCGGTCGTCTTTCGGCACAGTCTAGTTTGATTAGTATTTGTAATTTAAAACAAGAAGAACAAAAGTTAATCAAGTCGTTCTTAGACAAATTAGCCTGCGGGCCCCCACTGAATAGATAGAGGGCCGGCAGCGTAAACAATCACTAGTGTCCTTCGTAGAAGTCACAGGGCTCATGCATTAATAAGAAGTGGAAAGTGGATAAAGGAAGGCGAATATTAATGCCGCCTCCGTTTTGCAAAAAATAAATAATTTGAAGATTTTTTTTTTTTTTTTGGGATTGGCATTAGGCTAAATCCAAGTCCATCTTTGGACAAAAAGGAAAAATAAAATTAGCCACCAACCATAAATATATTGAGTAGGAACGCTAATATTATAGGTATGGAGTTCAATTCCGACGCACTACAAAAAAATCGAGTCATGAATTTTGGTCGAGGTTAGATGTGATCCTTTTAATCCCGAGTCGAGAGTAAACGGATCATTTCAAATCCTGCATAGTGCGCACATAGTTGGAACAAAGAGCTTCAATCTAGTCCGGCGCGGAGAACCGATCCGCCCAAAAGGGGTCGAGAAGATGATTTAGGCATGCAAAGCAATGAACGTGCCCATCGTGACTTGCGGACCTAAACCATGACGAGGTCACTTTGACGTCACGCTGGCCTCGGCAATTACGCCACCTGTTGTCTAATATTGTCATCTACATTGATTTTGGTTGGAATTTGTTCTATGATCGCAGCCCAAGGCAGTCTGTTATACTTTTCGCGAGCTTGGCAACGGATCCAATTTTGTGCTGGAAATTACATATTGCAGTCCATAAAGTAATTTGCTTATTTAAAAATAAATTATAACAAATGTTTTCGAAATTACAGATGCATTACATTACCATATTGAATCAGATTGGGTACAAATAGTGATACCCGAGCAGTTATTTTCCTATGTGGGAACTTATTTTCACATGGATGACTTGATAAAAGTCATTCTAACTGATAGGTTCAACTTACCATTTTATAGATGTCACTATCTATGTGGGGAAGTTGCCAACTACTAGTCACATTAAAAAATTTATAGGTCAGAAGTCACATCTCTTAAATGGGAATTACAAAACAAAATGGAAAAGTCCTTTGTCAAGAAAATGTCGACTAATACAATTCTAACAAGGACATTTTACTAACCGTAACGAAAAAATTGCTCTAAAGATGGAGGATAGGGGATTTCCAATTCGAAACCGAAGGTCATTTGTTCAAATCCAATCAACTGCGAGCAAATTGCTCTAAATCATCATCATCGACATGGTTAAAAAAGATATGGAATTACCGATTCATACATCTAACATTCTCATTCCTTGCTCTATCGAAATTAGTATTGAGGTTTGGTTCATACTCCCTATCGACGGGAAGGTACGCAGTATTTGTGTTTAGGCTCATGAATAGCTATTGTATTGCCTATATATGACCCATTTCTTTTGTAATTGAGAGTTATAACAAAGTAGTGGGAGGTACTAATTATAGTGGAATCTCTGCTGGTATAACCCTATAAAAAAATTTATAGGTCAAAAGTTACATCTCTTAAATGAGAATTACAAAACAAAATGGAAAAATCCTTTGTTAAGAAAATGTCAACTAATACAATTCTAACAAGGACATTTTATTAACCGTAGAGAAAAAACTACTCTAAAGACGGAGGTTAAGGGATTTCCAATTCGAAACCGGAGAGCATCTATTCAAATCCAATCAACCGCGAGCAAATTTCTCTAGATCATCATCATCGACATGGTTCAAAAAGATCTGGAATTACCGATTCACGGATCTAACATTCTCATTCCTTGCTCTATCGAAATAGTATTGAGGTATGGTTCATACTCCCTATCGACATGAAGGTACGAGTGTTTGTATTTGGGCTCATAAATAGCTATTGTGCTGCCTATGTATAGCCCATTTCTCTTGTAATTGAGAACTATAACAAAGTAGTTGGAGGTACTAATTATAGTAGAATCTCTGCTGGGTATAATCCTAGTTTTAGGGTGAGTCGGTGTAACATCCCCGGACGCGCCACGGCCCTTGAGACTTACGTTTTTGTTTTAACTTTCATTACAAATTTGGCGAATGCAGAAACTCTATTCAAATCAATCGATCGGCCATATATGACAAGTGCATAATAAAATTTCAAACACCAATAGTAGGCACGCCTAATCCAAGGGTATGGCCTTTTCTTGGTTCACTAACCAAATTACATACAACAAAAGTCAACTCTTTATTTCATCAAACATATTTACAAGGGATTTGATTCGGCTTACAATCATAGCCAAACATCCGGGAAGCGGGATCAAAAGACAACTATCCAAGTCGGTCAACAGCTATATAAAACCAAAAATGGTTAACTACTCACAACCACAATTCCGCTATACGGATGAGCAAGCTAACTCATTTCCCACAACTATTCCTTCTCATCACTTACCCATTACTAGCATCATTATCATCCTCAACGAACGGGAGAGGACTTAGGAATACGTCGTCCTTACCAACCATATATAGTGTTATAAAACGATATAGGATTGGGATAGACATCGATCCTACTTAGAGCAAGCTACCATGAGACAAAAGATCTTCTTTCTAAAAAGATTCGATTCGGAACTAGTCGGGACTGGTCATGGTGACAAGAAATGCTGTTTCAATTCAATCTCTGTCAAGTTGTATTGTTTTGGCTAATGCCTGTGATTGCTAGGGTACTACTCAATTTCTTAAACTTCGCATCGGGATGGTCCATATCCACATAGTTCTTCTAGGATGAGATACATTTATGGAGGACTCCATAACACGGAATTGGCAATGTAGGACTAACTTGTGGTACTCTTACTATCCAAACAACCACAATTCAACAATAGTGAGCTAATGCCCCATGAATGAACGTCTAACATAGTGGAATGTAAGCATTGAAATCGGAATGCCATATTAATAATTCATAATTCCAAAAGCATGCATTTGAGGCATTTTCGGTCAAGTTTCTTTCCAAATTCTCGTGAATTTGTATGTAATGTCTTCCGCTCCGTTTGGGATAAACCTCATGCTGGTATGCCGTTCTCGGGGATAAACCTTACCCAAGCATCTCACGCCAAAGGCATCTCAAGCTCACAAGGGCGAAGGCATCTCCGACCATCGAAAGCATTGAATGACATCCCGAATTCCATTCGGCTCCTATAGGGCATCGCCATATAAACCTCATGGTATTATAACGTCGGATAAACCTCATGACGAGTGTTTCACTTGTTTCATCATGAAATGCCATGCACATATTGTAATCTTGCCATCATCGGGCGTTCGGAAGTTTTATAAAAGGAGTGAATCATTCGTATACATGATCATATTCTTTCCGAGAAAAACCCAACAATGCGTAAATCAATCATATCAAGAATATGATGCGGTTTTCAAACTATTGACGAATGATTCTAACGCCAATTCAAACAAACCATAAAGGCTAGAAATCCACTCGGTTGGATTCGGGAAATCTCAATTTCGAATGATGAACGGACAATGAGTGACGGGCGGTGGTTAACGGCGGCGACAACTAGGGCTCGGGACAAACGGCGCGGTGGTGATCGGCTCGAATCGGTTAATGGTTTGCGGTGGCGATCGAGCAAGGTATCGACAAGATTTTCGACAAAAGTTGCTGAATGAATTGATGTCGATTTCTATTTATAATAGTTCGGTCATTTGCTTCTAACAAGTCAGCGGGTTGAGCTGCTTGTAGCCTCACCATGTTGTGACACTTGTCAAGCATGTGTCACGTGGGTGCAGCGGATGGTCGCCACTTGTTAAGCGGTGACACTTGGCCAACCGCCTTGGCCGCTTCACCACAATCGGCCATGTGGCCTCTCACGTGGCCACCTTGTTCTCATGCATTCGTCCGGTCCCAATTTCACATGTATTCGGCCCTGCCGTGTCCAAAATAAATTATGCCGTCTCACCCGTCCCTTTTATTTTTAGCCCATAATTATTCAAAAATATTTCTTGTCTCATTTTCACTTCATAATTGTCCAATAATATGGACACACAACTCAAATTTTCGGGTCATCGTAGCATGAATAAAGCCTCGTGTCTTGATTTCTCTTTCTTTTCTATAATATTTATTTCGTTTTGTTTGTACGCCTAATCCTAACAATTCAACCATTACCTTAACCACACTACTTGAGGGTACTAGCTGAGAAAGTTCGATTAGAGAGGTCATAGGAATGGTATGATCTTTGAACGCATCAATGAAACGTTTTCAAGATGGTATTTGTTAAACTGTTGATGGCTAGCGATAAACATTGAGCGCAGGTGGAGATTTTCTCACTTGTTTTCTAGATGGGATGAAAGAATGGAGATAGGTAATGCGAAGATTATCTCACCAACACCTTGAATATTTATTGTTTATTTTCCCAATAAAACTTGGCCTAAATTCTCTACTAAAAAAAACCACAAGCACTGTTGCAAACTTTTTTATCCAAAAAAGTCTCAAAACTTGAGGTACAGTCTCAAATCAGCCATGAACTTTTTTTGTCTCGGAAAGAATTCCAAAATTTTGTCTAAAAAATTCACCATATTTCACTCTATTCTCAAATCTACTCCCATGATCTAGTCCCAACTTGACTTGGCGGTTCCAGGTCGATAAAAGTTCCACATCGACAACATAATGGGGCGATGTGGTACTTGATTGAATTTGTTATCAACGTGGAAATGACATGTCAAGCTAGATTGGATCACGAGAGTAGATTTTAGAATATATTGCAATTCCATGATTTTTTAAAGACAAAATTTGGGATAGATTTGGGATTGGACTTAAAGTTTGAGATTTTTTCGAGACAAAAACAAATTCATGGTAGATTTGAGACTGGACCTAAAATTTGAGGTTTTTTCTAAGACAAAAAAAATTGAGACGTATTCGAGAATGGGGTTTGAGGTTTTTCCTGAGATAAAAAATAGTTCGAGATAGATTTGAGATTAGACCTAAAGCTTGGGGTTTTTCCCGAGAAAAAAAAAAGTTCGAGATAGATTTGAGATTGGACCTAAAGTTTGGGGTAGATTTGAGACTTAACCTAAAGTTTGGGGCTTTTTATGGAATTAGGCTAACAAAACTTGGACAAAAGACTTGATTTTCAAATTTTCCATCAATCATTTGTGAAGTTTTCGAGAAATTTGTTTTGTTGTGTAATAAAGATGGCTTTTGGCCCATTTGGGTCTTGGAAGGCATTCCAAATTTTTCCTTTCCTTAAGCAAAAACCAAAAAGATAAAATTCGAGTAGCCATACATAAAAATTATCAAGATTATGTAAGTAATTTGTCATAATCAGTAGAAAACAATAATACTGGAGTTATACTTTGTATACGCTTACTTTGTCATAGAGGATCCATCAGTTGAAAATTTTTAACATGACAAAAACGTACAAAATGGATTGAGCTCTTGTGTGTATCATCGGACGAGCCAACGTTCTGTGTCATTTTAGCTTCGAACGCAATCGAAAAGTACATCAAGCTTTTTGATACTCGAACCTAGAATAGGATTGAAAGTTCCAAATCCGTCCCGATTCTGTCTCGAGTGAAAGGAGAATGATCACCAAAGACCTGGCCGGATCCGATGAATCTAGTTAAGAGTCGAATGTAGGGATTTTCTTCGTTTTTGTAAACGCGTTTGTTATGCATCTCTTTATGAGGCGAGCTAGCAACTTTTCTGGGACGGTTGATCTTTCGTTTTCATAACAATGTAGGTCATATCGAATGAATTGCATTCGATTTATGATTTCATGTGGTCGTCGCCGACAAATGATAAATTTTTTAGCAATGTAAATGCCAAATGAGGGGGAATGTGTTGTTGTCCTTGGTGGGTCGCTGCACAGAAATTCCATAAAGGTCTCGGGTCCAGCATGTCTGCTAATTTAAATGACGGTTCCTACCTTTCTCTATAAGTACATGAATAAATAGAGAAAAATGCTTCTCTCGACAATACTTGTTAAACATGACATAATCTCAATCGTAGATTCATACATCATCATCGCGTATTTTACATAAAATACTCATTGATTGAGAGATTGTGTGGTTAGAAATAACTTACAATCTTGTCTCGACTATTAGGCTAAGAACTTCCTATAAATATACGTATGAAGCAATATCTTACAACAATAGAATTATGGACGATTCATTCCACTTCTCGGAAGTAGATGCATTCTTCTCTTTTCATTTATCGCTCCATTTTTTTTTTAAAGTTTATTCAATTCAAGCGCATGAACATAGAGATTAGGCTACCATTATAAATAAACAAAAGTTTATACAATTCAAGCGCATGAACGTAGAGATTAGGCTACCTTTTACCACTCAAAACCTTAAATTCTCATACGTTCTTCTTTCAAGTAGGGCTGGTCTTTTGCACAACCTTGAACGCAACACATGACAAGAAAAAAACCGAATCACGAGGAAGAAAAAAACCAATATGACAAAACACGATACGGATAATTCGCAAATCGGCACGACTTTTTTGCCAAGTTAATTGTTTAGCTCATACGATCGAAACGACACGATGATACGAATACTCAGTCCTATAGCTTGCTTATAGGGACGAGGACGTTGCTTGTATGATGGAGCATCGTTCCGTTTCTTGATTTCTTTCCTCAAGGGAAAATAGGATACTAATCAGAATCATACTTCATGTTTAAATATTTCGTGATTAATGAAAATATTATTGGTTCATTCATCATTATGAGAAATATGAACGATCATTAGGGACAAATAGTGGCATGAAAAAATTTGAAGTTAGGACCCTTGTTTTAATATCTTGAAAGGATATCCAATCTAATGAAAACCTCGTAAATAAGCGATGTGGAATACGTTAATGTCGAATGTCCAACCTAAACACCAAAATCAATAGGTAGAAGGAGACCACATGTATGTAGAGAGCACATAAAGCTAGTAGACAGATGATGTGAGATACTTTAATACCCCATCTCATGTGCAAGTCAAATTAGGAAGGATGCGTGAAATCGATGAACGATGGGCCTCACATGTCAAATAAACTGGAGCGAACCCTGGTTATATGCCATGAAATATTCTGTGCGACCACCGTGAATTATTCTAAAAGAACCGTTAGATGCGGGCGCGATTTCACTATTTAAATACATGTCAAGGGGGGCCATTAATGTCGAGTTATAATCTAGATCACTCTTTTTTGCTTTCCCATTTGCTTTTCTAAGATAGGAATAGAAGTCACGATGGTCCAAGAAAACAAACAATTTTAAAGTAAAAAATGCTAAACATACGTGGTCAAAATCCGGATGTTTTTTCCACGTGCAATGACAAATTTATCTTCAATACATAACGAGTTCTTTCAAAGATGAATAACCCAACGTCCCATTCATATCAACTCATCGGCTGATTTTCATCTCTTATTATCTTTTGCTTAAGGGTCTAACTCTTGTGGTTTGGTTAACCTTCTCTAATTCACCAAAATGCCCCTCGTGCCACGATTGACCATTTTTGCTATCATTTGGATTGCAACAGATAAATGATAGTCATAAAAAAAAAAGACATTTTGAGCTTTGTTCGTTTTGCCAAAAAAGAATGATTTGAAAAAATATATTCATAAAAATGATTATTTGTATTGCTTGTAAAAATGATTAGACGAAAATAGTTTTTATCGTTCACGAAAATATTTGAATATAAATTGGTGTTGTTAATGAAATTATTTTTTTTCCTATTGACTAATTATTTCAAGCGATACGAGTCATTTGTTTTAGGAAAATACTTTTACAAAATCTTTCATTTTTCGCGGAATGAATAGAGCCATAATTGCAACTTCGACTAGACTGAAAATCGTAAAACGTCTTTGGGCTTTTACGACTCATGCGATATCGTATTTCAGGGATTTTCTTGTTAATGCAATCGGGTCTTTGAAATTATATGTTTCCTTCTTTCCAAAAAGAAAAAGGGAGAAAAAAGCCTACGAAAATGGCGACGTCCCCGTTAAGCGCCGGCGCCGCCTCTTGTGTGACGTCGATGCCATGGGGCGTCAATAGCTTAGAAAATAACAAAAAGTCGTAAACCCGACGGAGGGAGGGAGGGGAGTGTGTCGAATAAGAGGAGGTTGCGTGTAAGCCATGGTTTATGTTTCTGAAAGGAAACTCGACTAAATTTTCCGTTGAAACGTTAGATATTGGTCATTTTCGATTTGGATTCATTTGTCCTGCCATGAAGGACCACTTTACTGTGTTATAAATATCATATTCATGGAATAATATTCACTTTCGAGATATCTCACGGTAAAATGGTAGACACGCGAGACTCAAAATCTCTCTTGTGCTCAAGAGCATCGAGGTTTTAAAGCATAATATTGAGAATACTCATTAGATTGGAATAAATTCGGCGGCGGATCACGAAACACCCTGCACCCACCTTCTCAGTTTATGCTTCAGCATGGAATTGTTTATCTTGGTCGTCAAAAAGACAACTGGATGAGATATTTTATGTCCTTTTTCATCTTCACCGCAAGGCTGTCCAAGAAAATCAATTTGCGGGCTCATCAAGGAGATGATGTCGGAAATCGGCGCGCGCCGAGGCGAGCTGTACTTTAGCGGATTGGAGAACAACCGTGATCGCATTGCAGACATTCGTTCAACAAAATATCGTCATCGTAAAATAAAAGCTTCCACCTACCGTCTTCGATTTACATTGTTCGAAACACGTATCATGATGTTTCTGAAGATTTGAAGCGAATAAAGATTGAAATTCCTACGAATCAATGAATGAATACTCTGCATCATGAGTGCCGTTCTATACTCTTGTCATAGTTTGCATCATCAGATAGCAGGTTAGTGCTCATCATTCCTCGTCTCTCAGCTTCTCGAACACCAAATGAATTCACCACAAGCTAAAATTTTGGAACAACTTTAAAGACAGTCATTAATCATTAAAGGAAGGAGAATGAGATCACATCCTCAATTGAAAAGGGGGAAAAAAATAGGAGAAGGAGAAAAGAACCTAATCAACTGAATTCTGGAGCCATTCATGTCACCTTTTCCATACGAAAAGGCAACCAATAACTGTACCCCTAACAATTTCCCTAAAGCTAACTTTTAGGGCTTCGAATGCAATAGAACCGAATGTACGAAAATGCCTTCTCCAGTGCAAGCAGCCACTTCCTGGCAAGAATGGTCAGAAATATCTGCAGAATCAGCCACCACAATCTTGTTGGCAGCATGCTTCTCCTAGAATACGGATGAATTTGCTTCAGACTGAGGTTTAGGGGGGCGGAAAAAATTGCCTGTACGAAGTATGTGAGACGGATAAGACAATTTATTATCGGTAATAAAAGATTAAAGGGCACGACCGAGAGCGAGCCTGCCTTCAAACTTCGCACTAAATTTTAATGCCATAACCTATTGCAGAACCCGTTCCTCGGCCTTTTGCTAGATACCACGTCTGAGAAGGTGTCAACCAACTGTCCTGCTAAGCTACTTCGGTCATCACTCAGAGCCTGAACAAAGGTGTTAACCACTCTCCGTTCCTGCTCCGTGGATCTTAGGCTGAACCACGTTAAAAATTTCAGCCTGAATTCTTGATTAATGTGACCCCGACATTCAAGTTCCCTGATGGTCTTGACGCAATCCTCAAAGTTATCGTCCAAGCTTCCCGAACCACTAGAGATATTGCTAGGGGACCCATTTATCAGGGTACTATCACAATCGTGCAACTCTTCTTTCATGCTCAAAGCTCTTTTTCTGCACAGCTCGACCTGAGAATCTGCACCTGGTGCTTCTCCAGCAGCAGCTCCACACGTCCAAGCCCGTGAGTCGATCATCAGGGGTCCAGCTTCATTGTGCTTCCTGAGTTCATGGGAAGCAGCATCATCATCCACCTCAATGACCTGATTGAATAAGCAGCCGTTATCTTCATCCCTGGAGAACTCATAGGGAGGAGCTGCCTCATTTAAATCAGGGACAGAAGCAACATTTAAGTCAAGTTCACGCGGAACGGATGGCACATAATCTTCTACAACTTTCTTGGGCTCTGTCCTTTTGCTTATTCCGCAACATCTCTCCACATCAGCACTGCAGAAGCTATCGAAGCATCCTCGCTCTTGAGCTGAAGCCAGGTGCAAGATCTTTCCGAGATCACGGACCTTGAAACCAGCAAAAGCAACTGCATCTGTAGACTCAGGCTTGATATTGGAACCAGAGGAACTTCCTTCAACAAGGGCTCTCTCTTTGTTGCCACCAATAGCAGCTAATGGGTTGTGGTTCTTGTGGATGATCTCCACGCTTTTTGTGAAACACTTCGCCTCGGAATGCCCCAAATCTCCTGTTTCTGTATAAGAAATCATGTGAAAGGAATATTCAGTGCATGGCTGCAGATTGGATATCAGAATTCTTCTCTTGTCTCTAGGAAAGACACAAGCGGGTTCTTCTCTCGTCTCTGCCCCACTCTTATGATACCACAGTTTGTAACCCTTGATGTCGTCGGATGATGGAGAAGATAATTCAATCAGAACAATAATGACAGAGGATGAAGTTACTTCCTCAAATAGGAACTTGCAAGCAGCAGGACGTGACTCCTCTGTAACAGAGACAGAAAAATTGTTAAAGAATATTATTAGGTTAAAGTACTTCCGATCCGACCCCCCCAAAAAAAGTACTTCAGAAAAGATAAGGGCCCAGTACAATGGATCTAACCTCTACTGGTTATATTGCCATTAGAAGCACTGACCAACAATTCCTCTGCTCTTTCAACTGCAAGAGAGCAGAGTCTCTGCACATCACCTGCAACTGATAGCCTGCTGACAATTCCCCGTGCCATCTTGGCAGAAACGCCACTGATGGGACCCACCTCTGTTTCTAATTTGGCCTTTGCATCTTTGACATATTCGTGCAAATCTTTGAACCGGGACGTACCTTCCAGAAGCCTGTAACTCAAGCATATCCTATAGCAAAGGACATCAACACGACGAGCATCCTTAGCTATAGCTAGTTGCTTCTTCCAACTTCTGCATGTATCCACATTAGAAAGACATCAGCATAAGTCAGAAACCTATTGCAGGAAAACCAGCAACTTTTCCCCACTTGTACTTGCGTTTAACATACATTAGTGTTTTCATGTATTTACTTGGGTCTTATTATCATCAATACATACAGCATTTGATATTCTGATACATCGAGATGGATTTCTCCTTCCCCTTAAACAGGCTTTCCAGTTTCAACCCAGACCATCAAGTTTCCCAATGCCTTTTTGGTTCTATTTCCAAGTGATCTGAAACCTGACTAACCACATAAATGCATACCACATATTGTACAAAACATCTTGTTCTTGGCCAAATCTTACAAAACAATACGCTTAAAAGCTTTATCATAAAATTTATATAGTGATATGTCATCTTATCTGGCCATGGCAACTTCAATATTCAGAATGGATAGTTAATACTACTCTGCCTAGATTTAAGTAGAGATAAGAGAGGATCCAGAAGGAACATAACTCTGTTGAAAGTTGCTCGTAAAAAAATCACTCACTGCAGAAGTGAATGACACTCTTTAACCTATGAATTTTGCGGCTACTACAGAATATAAACCTCTTTCACCGTTTTAAACATCAGTTAAGTAGGAATCTAATAAATTCAGAAATAGGCACATGATAGTTTTGACAAGAAAAATGTTGGGACTAAAACTCTGGTAGTCATAAATGTAAGGCAAACAGTTGTTTCACAAAAAACATTGTTTATGTAGAACTCAGAGCAGATGTTAACTCTTTAAGCAACGTCCACATGACTGAAAACGTGAAACATGGAAAATACTAATACAAAGAATAGCACAAAAGGCAGGATGAGAAAAGCATACTCACACAACTTTTTGGCTAAACGCATAATCATACAATACACAAGACGATCAGAAATACCAATAATGGAGAACAAATCCCAATAAGGCTCAGGTAGAGTACTTAACAGAATGAAATAATTATCTGGCACATGCTATAAAATAAGAAGTTTTGACAATAACACAAATTCGTGGGCAAAGAAAATCAAGGTGCATGTCCAATCAATGAATGAGCAGAAAAAACATTCATCAGATAACAAATATTCCACAGCCATGTGCCCGTGGGGCAAGGATAGCCACGGTACAAAAAAAAAAAAAAAGGGTATTGCTGCATCAGAACAGAAGAGTGAAAAGAGGAACACTTACCCTAAAATTCCAGAAACTTTACCACAAGAAGCACAGCAGTAACTGCCATCAAGCTGCATCAGTTGTCCAAGATCAACAACTCCAGCCTTTTCACGTTGAAGAGCACACTCAATGTGGCATGACAACCCACAGGAGCCCAATACCCCGTTATCAGACTCTGATGAGCACACCAACCAAAGGCTGGGATCCTTATTGTCATCAAATAAATGGCAAATACAGCAAGAGCACCTCTTGCAAAATGTATCATCGGTTGAAAGGACAGCTCTACAAGCTGAATTTTTGCATATCCATGACTTTGAATGCCCAAAATCTGAAGCCTGTTCAATGGCTGGAGGAAGTCGCATTGGGTTATCTCCCTTTCTCATTTGCTTCTTGGAAGAAGGTTGATTGCTTGGACTATTAGAGGCTTTCCTGTGATCCTGCTTCTTAAATGTTTTGTTGTTTGGTTTCAAAGGTTCTCTCATTTTGCTTTTTGATGAGGCTGAGTTTTTCTTGTCCTTGTCGAAGCAAGTTCGAAGAAATTCCTTCTTCAGACCAGATTTTAAGAACTCCTGCAGCAGATCTGGACTTTTTGAAGCATCATCCGAATTCCCATTTTTTTCAGGAGTACTCTGAACACTTGAAGAAAGACTCTGGATACCAGAAACTGGATGGAAAATATAGTTCATTTTAATGATAGGAGAAACCATTGAAAAAACTAACATAATAAAAAACAGATTTACGAAAAGAAACAAGAAGTTCCCATGCTTACACAACGTGGAAAGAAACCACCATTACACAAATAAAATCCAGCACTCCTAAAAGAAGAAGCCTATAAAACACAGAAACTCGTTCGACAGCTCAGCAATGATCCAGCATATTAGGACGTCCTGTAGCTAGCCGCCCACCCACCCCCAAAAAAAAAAAAAAATACAAGAACCTAAAAAAAGAGTACTAAGGTTTGTCAAAAGGATGGAGAAATCGATGATCTCACTCACAGAGTAGAACCAAGATGGATGAAGTGGAGAAATGCACCTAGTGTTTTGTCCGAGCGTTGATTCCTCCTGATGTTTTTCTATCAGAATTCGATCCATGATCTTGCAAAAATGCACATCAATGAATTCCACCCTTTTAAAACATGTCTTTTTAAGCATAAGTTGAGACAAAAGGGAGTTCCAAACAACCCATCGCAAAAGGGTCATTGGAAAAATCATAAAGCACAACTAATTGCCACAAGGGTTTGAACAAGAACATGAAGGCTGTGGTGTGGAAGTGAAGTTTACAGGTTAAAAAGAGATATAGTCAGAGAACCTGAAGATTTGATCATCTAGACTAGATTGACCACAAAACACAAAGCGGAATTACAAATCAGTTAAATATCATTAAACTTATGAATGGTGAGGTATTCTCACACAACCCTACATGCTACACATCCTAATTCCATGAAAAGAATCCATTGTTGAGGAAACTTTTTAATTTATGTTGCAGGATTATTAAAGGAACCGATTCAAGCTATGAACCCGGTCAGATCTTGCATAGATCCATTTGATCTATGGCGCAGTCTCTCTAAACAGGGAGGGCCAGAACTCTATCTAACAACACAGTGAACACATTAGGAATAAAGAAGGCAAGAAGAATGAAAAAATATCACAGAATAGCTTTGAAAAAACATGCCCTTTTAATATTAGATCAACAGGATTATGACAGAAAATGAACAATTTTGACCAGGATCCAGCAGATCTATTTTGTCTAAACGCAAGAATGAAACACCAAGGTTAAGATAAAACCCAAGCAAAAGCTTTCAAACTTACACAGATCCTCGAGAAATTCTACCGATTTATTCAGCCTCCATCAAATCAAAGTTCTCTGATCTAACGAATGTAATGAACTCAATGGCCATTCATGTAGATAAGTTCTGAATATCAAGGAGAGGACTAATGAGAGATATATGCAATTGAACCTACGGAGGAATGTGCGCATATTATAAACGCATCCCGTCAATATATGGTCACAAATCTACAATTGCACTTTAAAAGATGCAGCACATTAAATTGGCTGCCCAAATGCCGCTCCTTACGTAATCTGGAATCCGAAGACTTTCATGTGAGCCATTTTGCGACTTCTTGGATTAGTCTAATCGAGCAAGATATCTTTCCTAATAAAAAAAATCCTAACCATCGGTGCTCAGTTCTCACATGAATACCATTTCTGAGTGCCACGCGTTGGACATGCATACATTCATAACCAGGCATTGAAAGTATACCACATATCCTAGTTGGATACTAATTCTGATGACTTTTAACCGGAAAAGAAATTTAAATCTGGCGTAATTGTTAACGGACAAATGATCCTTCACAATACACGTGAACTGCACTCCAGTTTAGAGTGCCACATAAGTCATGCGTATATTTGGATATCCACGTATTGCAATAACCATAAAATCTTCTGACAATTTCAAATTTTTCACAACAATAAGAGGAGGCATGCCCAATAATATCAAATATCCATTAGAAAAGAGAGGTATTGATAAAACTATTAACCTCTGCCAGACTACCAAGCTAGATCATGTTGGGAATGCAAACAAAGAGAACATGCTTTAGACAGAAGAAAAGTACCAAAAGGTAGAGAGGAAACACACACAATGCAGCACTAGTTCCACCACATATATGACATGAGCATCAGACTCGCAATTGTTTCAGCAGTTTGCGATCCGGACACTCATATTACTTTCATGACCACACCCCTCACAAGCTCCATCGATCAATTCCAGATACGGAATTCTAAAGCATATCCAAATAATTTAAAATATTCAGAGATATGTGAACTAGCTCTTGTTCTTCACATTGATCTCAGCATTTGTTTGAAAAGTTCAGCATGGAATTGATAAGAACACTGTGTAAAACATAAACTATGGCTCATAACATGCAAAGTTCAGCAAAGGCTTCGACTCAATTCAATATCATGTATCATCACCTCTCTTGATGTATTTGTCTTCTAGCAAGGAACCAACTTTTTTATATGCCCAGAAGGTACTCAGTGATGACACAAACATAGGCATGTCTGTGCAGATGCATAAAAGCACATATATGTTCATGTATGCATACATGCTTGTATACATGCATGCCTCTGTATGACAGAACAGCCACGACAGAACAAGAGGTTCAACTAAACATCATGTTGCGGGTTTTTCATAATCTGTTAGTGCAGACAAGCCCGGAGTCCCAACATTTTGTCAATAAAATATTAAGCCTAAAAGGTACTCGTGCATGTGCAGACACCTTTCTGCATATACAAACATGCACACACATGCGTGCATTCTGAGAGACAACATATGATAAGAAGAAATCTATGAGCCTAATCAGCTTATCCACTCATCGAACATTGCGTTGACTCAGATAGTAAAGCATCTCCTCATCAATTCTATAGAAATTCATTGAATGCAATGCAATATACTAAAGTTGTTATCCATAATACAATAGGTGAAGGTAAATACTAAAATAATTTACTCATCACGAAACAGCAATGTATCTTGATCATCTTTCTTACAGTTGCAACTCTTACGAAAAGCAAGTAAACAACCTGAAAGGCAATTGTAAGAAGAGGAAATGAACGGTTACGTCCAAATACAAACCTTTAGCTAAAAACTTGTCTTCTAGATCCATTTCTGGTCAACTAAGTAAATAGAACCAATTTGACTATCCCTGCTACAGAAGATCAGCAACAGAGCATCTGCACAATAGCACATATGACATAGAAGCAATTCAGATTACTGAATCAAGCTACGTAACCTACGAAGAGAGCTGTCTCTAAGGCACAAACTAAGGACCTACACACTTTGCTATTCCAGCTTTTTTTGGATTATGACTTAAACAGACAGAAGAAAAGAGTCCAACTCATTTGATCACAAGATCAAGAAAGCACATTTGTAAGCAACAACTTTCTCTAGAGAGCAATTCAAATAGTTTTGACCTGATTCATGTAATCGTAAGGTGAATAAAAGCGAGTTCAAATGTAGAGTTTCTTTCTATTTGTGCAATTGAGCTGCTTCAAACCACCCCCAACCGAAAAAAAAAAAAAAAAAAAAAGACGCCCAAACTTTTGACCTTTATATTTTTGCAATGCATCTGGCAGAATCAATGGGATGACAAAGTACTGAAAACTACAATGCAAACCAATAAATGTATTCGAACAAACCAAGATGTAGCCTCGGCATCGTAACATTGTTTCTAAAAATAGATCAAAAGCAAGTGTAATCGTTAATGCACACCACATTCAATACAACCGTCTTCCACGGCATGCAGCATTCACAAAGACACAAGTAATAGAGAAAAGTAGAATAATTCCACCTTTCTAGGCTCCATCTCAAATGCCACAAAAAATAGCAGCAAAAGCAAGGATCTTTGACCGCCAGACTAAAGCAACAACACGTAAAACGAAACTAACCCAGACATGTTCAGCTAAATGTCGCGCCTTTGACTCACAAATGCACAACAATGTCCATGCATTCTCTCAATTCAATCGTGCAAAGAACCACACGACAGACACCGAACCAGATCAAAGCCAATCAAGTACACAACTTTCCACCGAATTCGCGCACCGGAGGACGTACAAAGAACGAAGAAAACCTCGACAATCCGAACGAGCGGAAGCGAAACGCATCAAAACGCATAACGAACCGGATCTGAGCGAAGAGACGAATCAAAAACACACCGCTCCAAAAACCGAAAACCAAAAAAAAAAAAACAAACGAGCAAAAGAAAAAGCGAACACGGTGACGAATTTCGCCGAAACGCACCTGAGCAAGCAAGGCAACAAGAAAAATTCTAGGGTTTTTTTCCGTTTCGTGCGAATCAAACCCCGAACGAGGGTCTCGTTCGCAGCTAATTTGGAGAGAGAGAGCGAAGGTCTCCGAGTCCTCCTGGAGGAGAGAGAAAACTTGTTCGTTTGGTGTTCACGTCTAGGAGGAGTTAAAAAAAATAAATAAATATTAAAACAAATAAAAATCAAATCAAATAAATAAAAAAAATATTGGGGGAGGGAGCGGCACGCGCCATCTGGGCGCGTCCGAGCAGTTGGTCCCCTTCGAAAAGTGTAGTTGGTTCTGCTGCGCAGGAAAAAGTACGTGAAGCACTGTCCTTCGATCCCATTGGTGCGTGCGCCTTAACGCCGCGAGCCGTCGCGTCGATAAATTACAGTCTTTTCCCGGGGGCGTTTTCCCGATTATATTTCCTTTATCGGGTTCTTCCCGAAAGAAAAAATAAATAAAAAAACCACGAAGGAAAAAAAATTCGAAAATTCGTGGAAAATAACGAAAAAAGGAAAAAGAAAATTAGTCCAGTCAAATCCCTATCTGTCAGCAATTTTACTTACCACGAGAAATATGGACCCTCCGATCAAGCCCCCCCCGTCATACTCGAATTTAAGGTTTCATGTTGTTGTTTTATTGGTCATGGGCTTCTAATAAAGTGCCTTTTTTTTTTTACCCCTCTTCAGCCATGTTAACGGATCCCCTTGGCGCCTCTTACAACATCTTTGAAATCAGGCCGACACGCCAGTTAAAAAATATTATGCGAAGTACAGGTCAACGACATAAAAGTCGAAACTCTAGATGATTCACCCCAGCACTGTAACGCCACTATACGACTCTACCCTATAATAGCCATTCGAAGATGACGTGGAGTCTACTTACCCTCCATCATCTCATAATTTAAGAGAAGATATTTTTTTTTTCAGATCTTTCAAATTTACGTCCTAGAGTTTAGACAAACAGGTTTAAAAACTTTATTTAAGTTTAATTGACGCTTGTTAATCAAAAGAATAGTTCATATTTTCACATAATAATAATAATAATTAAATGTTGCGTCTTAGAGGATTAGCTACGCACGATCCGACTTCGATTTCGTGTTGATCGACGAAACGAAACGACGGTCGAAGAATCCTCGCGAAGATGATCATTGGATGGTATACCCCTTTTTGGTCGAATTGCGCATTGGAGCTCCACCCATGAGGAATCCTATTTTGGGTTCCACCCCGCTTATTGGCTGCTACCCAGAAAGATTAAAAAAAAAACAGACAAAGTTATAAAATGATGTTTGGTCCATCATTAACGCGGAATGAAGGGGACTAAGCATTTGAGGACGCGTGGTCGGGTGAGGGGCCGACACGTGTCGGTAGAATCTCCGAAGGGGCAAATTGAAGGGGGGGCCTTGTGCCATGTCAAAAAGATTGGGTCGGGGTTGAATTGGAGGTCACTTTTTCACGGTGCACTTTTTCTGTTGTTCTTTCTTTTTTCTCTCTCTCTCTCTCTCTCTCTCTCCTTTTGGCAAGGGAAATTTACAGCTGGGAAATTAGCAACCAGACACGTGGCATTTTCCTGTGGAGAGTGTGGCGGGTAAGACTTGCCGCCCCTCCCAAAAAAAAAAAAAAAAAGAAAGAAAGAAAATCTCCCCCAAGATTCAAGCAGCACGTGTGAAGTCGGCTTGTGGGGAGTTAGGCAGTTGAAAGGGAGAGGCTTGGGAGGTTGACTCCGTCCAATGTTGCAGTCAATCTTATTTTGATTCGATTGACCAATGAACAATTACGTGTAGAATATAATCTATGGACAGCTGATAGAGGGGGGAATACACGAATTGAGTTGCTTTACAACTTCGCTTTTGACTTTCCTGAATTCGATGTGAGTGGATTTCGTCCATAAGCCTATTTATTCATTTGTTTCGCTCACGAGTTAGATCTTTAGTTATCTTTAGTTAAACCTATGTGGTGAGCTTCGTGAGTGTTTCGCCGTTATGGGTCAACACAATTGAGCACCCGCTGATAAGTCTCTCGAGGAATCGTGGTTCTCCTGTCGTGAATATTAATGTGTAGTTTGTGTTTTACATAATCTATCTTGGCTGCGAAGGTAGATTGTGTGAAGATGAGCTACACAATGGGCCGCAACCCCTCGCCAGCCAAAGTGAGGGCCACGACGCCCTCATGGTGGCCCTCGAGGGCTCACAACCCATCGGCCGTGGCCGTCGAGGGCTTCGTGGCCCTTGCCCGGGGGATGGCAGGGCCCGTAAGCCCTCGGTTAGTGGTCGGCGGAGGTCGCCGACCATCCGCCCTCGGCTCTTTGAATAAAAACTATAAAATAGAAAGGGAAAATAAAAATGTAAAAATATTCAACATAATATTAAGATATTATTTAGAATTATCCACGTCGCCGGCCGGCCACGTGCCACGTAAGATAATCGGCATCCACGTCGGTGAGTTTTGGCCAAAATTGGTGGCCGGACTAAGTTGACAAAACGTATAAAGGTTTAGGACTCACTCGGTAAAATAAAAATTTAGGACTGAATTGACAAAAGCGTAATGAGTTTAAGCTTTTTTTTTTTTTTTGACAATTAGAGAAAGTCGTTGGAAGAACGGATTACCCAATTAACTAACATCAGCGCCAGAATCGATTACCTAAAACACCATGCAAGGAAGGTAACCAAAATCAACCGTTGGGTCCAATACTGTGTATAGGTTACTCATTGTAGTATAATAGCCAGCTAGATCTCAAACGACGGAGAGAGCTCCCCCATTGCTAGGAACTCAAAATCGACAGAGGGGGCCCGCCACAGAAAGTCTAGAAGTCGCTTGCTTCTCTTCTTACTTCTTAGGAGAAGGTATCTTTCTTTCCCCAATCTAGTGGATCCTTCTTTTACTGCAACTGACGACAGAAGGGGTCTGGGGATTATCGAGCTCAAGGGCTAAGATGGAACGGCAACTTTCTTTCTCGAAATTGGCTGAAAAAAGAACTTCACTTACTCAAAACGGCTGACAAAAGCAGATGGTGATCTCCAAAGGGTTGATGGGTTCTTAAATGGTAATCACCACCATCTGCTTAAGTTGATAAGATTTTGGATGGGACGATGACCTTCGACGAATTCTTGAATTATGACTATCGTGATTCGTTTCTAGATAAGTAATGGATTATTATCTTATCCATGGTATTTTTTTTTGCCTTTTTGAAATGCATAGCTCACTAGAGAGGCATTGGCTGGCCCACTTGCAATGCAGAAGAGGGAAAGGAAAAATGAACGAAGAAGAAAGGGGAAAAAAAAGGAAAAAAGGAAAAAATTATTAAATTTATTTAAAAAATTCAAAAATACTTGAAAATGTCCACATTAGCGCCAGTCTTGCTGCGTGGGACGGTCAGCTTTCACGTTAATGATTGTTGCGCCTAAATTTTGACTAAAATATATTTTGCATAAAAATTAGAACTAATTTTAGTTCTAAACAAAAATCATCTACATATTCATTTAGATTGGCATATAATTTGAGCTTAATTTAACAGGGGTCTCGACTAGGCATGGGGTGAAAAATGCACCAGAAGATTTGAGCTTGAAAGAAATATTTTTGGGTCGTATTGCAAATACTAACTTCGGACTTTATTGCAAATACTTGAAACTTGGGTTGATTGCAAATACCAAAAGAAGATGAGGAAAGGAAGATGGTGAAGAGAAGATAATGAAAGGAAGAGGAAAAAAGGAAGGAGAAAATAAAAAAAAGGAAGAAGAAAAAAAAAGAAAAAGAAGAAAGAAAAAAAAGAAAAAAAAGAAAAAAAAAAAAAAAAAAAAAGAAAGGAATGAAGAAATGAAGGTGAAGAAGAGAAGATGAAGATGAAGAAGAGAAGATGAAAATGGAAGGTGGGGAAATGAAGATGAAGAAGAGAAGATGAAGATGAAGAAAGAAGATGAAAATGGAAGGTGAAGAAATGAAGATGAAGAATGAAGGATGAAGAACTTTGCCTATAAAAGAAGAAGAGTTTTGAAGAGAGGGAGGAGTTTTTTGGAGTGGAAGAGAATTGAAAGAAGTTTTTTAGGGAGAGAGTAGAAGAGAATTGGAGGGGTTTTGGGGAGGAAAAGAGAATTGAGAGAGTTTTGGGGTGAAAGAGAATTGAGAGAGTTTTTGAGAGGAATTCTTTAGAGAGGAAAAAGAGAATTCTTGAGAAAAATTTGGAGAGAGTTTTAAGAGGGCTTGAGTGTTTTGAAGCTCGATGCTACTATTGCCAATTTCTCGCACCCATCAACACAAGCCACAAGTTCATCACCATCGTTTAGTGCCAAAAAAGAAAGTTAAGTGATTCTTTAATTTCGAATACAAATTATCGATTTTCTACAATGATTTTTTTTTTTTACGTTTTTATGTTAAATAATAGTGCATATCAACGATGAGACATCAATGGTACAAGAATAGAAGAGAGCAAAAGGGAAAAATATCAACGCCCGGATTGGTCTCATGAAATTCTAGCGATATGAGAAAGAAGCGTGAAGGAGAGATGGGACCAAGAGATTTCTGGCCTAACGAGTTACCAAATCGGTCCGATGGTCAAGACAAGCCCGAAGCACGAGTTTGGTGCACGAGTTCAAATTGGGAGTAACCTTGAACCTATTTTATCCTAATTTCATGTAATTTCTTTATTTCAAAAATGTCATGGGAAGAAAAATAAAAAAAAATTGATTCTTTGATCTTAGTAGAATTATCAAATTTGTCAAATCCATTATTTGTTTCATGAATTTTAAGGTACCGAAAGGGCATTAGTTGTAATTAATGTAATCAAGTCCCGGACTCTTAATCTCTGGGTAATAAGATAGTTTTCTCCCGCTATTTTATTTAGGTTTCTAATCGACCTACCGAAAATGATTAGTGGCGACTCCAAATTCAAATCACATTGCATGTTAATCATTCGAACCTTAAGTTGCGATTTGGTATGGACTTGGAGAGTCCGAGTTAGGTTAGTTAATTAATTAACTTGATAATCCATTAGCCCGAAAAGATGACTTGTTTATTTTTTTTCTAGGTCGCGACAATGATTTCCGGATAAAATTTCTCGGATTGACACCGTTGTCACAAACGCAAAATGTTTAAGATTGAATTGGCTCCAACAAAAAGTTTGTGCTTGAATTGGCACAAATGTAATAGGTTTATGACTTTTTTTTTTTACACTTTTTGTATAGTGTGAGTTAATACATAGTTTTCGACCAAAAAAAATTAATACACAATTAAATGAAAATTTATTCATGTGATATAATTGCACTATTTAACGGAAAATTTATTCATGTGATATAATTGCACTATAATGATGAAAAACCGTGATCACAATTTAGAATGGATAACTTTTAATAGCATGATTCTATTGATAATTTACGTTTTAATATACCATTTGTAATTGTAAACTTATTTACGGTCATAAAAGGAAAACAAAAGGCCTTTAACCAAAATGGATGTTTGAAAAATTAGTTATTAACTTATTACTCCTTCCCACTATTTTCGATCTACCTCCTTCCCAGTGAGATCGAAGAAAAGTCTTCTAGTGCAATTGAAGACAACATCATGAGTGAGAGGAGCAGAGAAATTGAACAGTGGCTTTTATTTGAAACTCTGGTTCATGCATGTTGCTCAGGAAGCAGACACGATAATTTCGAGGTGGACTTACGAGGATGTTGGACGAAGGAAGTCTCATATCAGGGACGTGGAGTAAAATGAACCAAGTAATATATTCTAATCAACTCATATTCCATTGCTTAAGTTTTTGAGTCAATGTAGATTAAATGGGATATGTTGCTTGCTCTTAGGCTCTTTTTGGCGATCTCCTCAGGTGAAGGTGCTGAGTTTCCATTGTGTCGTCTTCAGCAAGCTAGCGTAAAAATGGTTGTTGTGGGGCTGTCAATGTGCTTTTGGTAAAATGTGTCAAAGAAGGACCTTGATTGCTCTCTATCGTCATAGCAGGTGGTGCCCTTGTTTCTAGCTTGGCTAGGTCGGGACGTTTGATTTAGATTGGCGGGGCAAATGTTGTTCTTGCCGAACAAAACAGTTTGGCGGCCAAAGAAATTCATTGTAATGCTGGGTAGGAAATAACACACGGATTAAGAGGACGGGCCTAATGCCAGAGGTTCACATGCGTGAGGGGGAGGGGGATCATTGGGAGAGAGTGTTGGGGAAAAAGGACATCGGATTGACTTATTTTAAAGTTGGGCTCTCCTTGCTAATTTTCAGGCATGCCGGGATTCGACCACCCATTCTCAACGAATGACTTTTGCAAACTTGGTTCAGTTCAATGACCGAGGAGCGGACAATTTAATACTGGCAAGTACGGTATAGTATACCACCCACTAGAGCCACATTCGCATGCAATTCCCTCTTTTGTGAAGGCTATCCCGTGGAAAAGTCGCCCAACATAAATGTCTATGTGAAGAAGGTGGCGATAGTGGTCCAATGTTCCCTGTCTCAAGTGTGAAGTTGCTGTCTTTGCCTCTCTTTTTACACAACGCAAGATACATGGTAACTTTAAGGACTCCTCCCACATAATAACTCGTCGACGAGGGCTTTTCGTTTAAGCAATTTGATCGTCGCTTGTATCGTAATAAACGGCAAAGTATCCTATCAAAAAGATCGCATGCCGTGTTCCTAAGTTATGGAGTTGTTATTGCCACATTGGTTTCTGGGACTGATGACCGCACGCATGTAACACATGTCCAAACTCGACCGTGACCCGGTTCGAACCATGTCGCCGTTTCGACTATGCCTTTGCTTCGATACGAGGGGAATGGTGGGTCTAAGCTGCTACTTTTGCCACAGTCCTCGAGTGCCTTATAAGAAACATCCACCTCAAGGTGAAGCAAATTGAGGAGACACAAAAGATAAAAGGGAGAGGTTTCGAAACGATGCGAGACGTGACCGGTTACAGCAACAGATCCGAGGGAGCAAGATCGCTGCAACTTTGTTACGCATCAGTTATGGGGATTATCAGTGCCCATGAGCAAACATCCGCCATTCCGTTCCGCCGCGGCCCACGATGTTCCAATTTTGACGACAAGACTCTTCCCTTTGTTGGCCAATACATGCATTTCTCATCGTTACGACAGGGTACTAAACCCTAGAAACATCAGTTCGCCGAGTTTAACAGGAAAATATGTAGGGATTTCTGTCTTTGGGGTTATGTATATAATGGGTTATCCTAGGAAGAGCGCCGGAAATAGTTATCCGAAAGATTTGAAATCTAATTTCCCGGGCACAATCGCTCGTGTATTTTGGTCGGATCACGAGAAAGTAATTTCCTATCAGTCTCTTAAATTGGGTGCAGATGATTTGCTTTTGACTAAACTGTAGAGAAGATCTTGTTAAATCCACAGCAAGATGGTTACATAAGATTCCTACAATTCTCCTAGGTTTGATAATCCAAAACGTGGCAGGCAGCCCGGAACTTTTTTTTTTTTTTTTTGGGTCAGAAGCAGCCCAGAACTTTGAGTTGTAGATTTGTAGTCATATATTGATTTTGTAAGAACGCCTCCACCATGGGAGCAACCGCGCTCTTGTCCAAGAATATTATGTGGGTTAATATCATGAAAAATCCTAAATTAATATATTTGTGATAAATTTAACCTTAAATTATTTTTTTTTATCACAAAAAATCTCAACTGATACACATGTGACAAATTTACCTCAAATTATTTTTTTACCACAAAAAATCCTAAACTGATATACATATGACAAATTTATCCTAAACTAATTCTTTTGATCATGAAATACCCTAAACTAGTACATGCATGACAAATTTATCTTTCGTTAAATTGAGTTAATATCACAAAAATCTCAATTTGATAAACCTCGTGACAAATAGATGGTAAAAACCCAAATTAATATACCCGTCAACTACCACATGTCACCAACTCAGTAATTTAGTAGTTAAATTTAACGAAAAATAACATAGGGTAAATTAGTCACAAATGTACCAGTTTTGGGTAAATTTGTTATAAGTGTACTAGTTTGGGGTTTTTTTTATAAAAAAATAATTTAAGATAAATTTGTTACAAATATACTAATTTGGGATTTTCCGTCGTATTAACCCATGTTATGTTAAATTCATTAGCTACAATCATATGAGCCTATTATTAGGTCCGACCATCTCCCCATGACGAGGAACTTTCTTGGACAATGGTTCACGGGTAATGGGCAATAGCATCTTTTGATTTTTGTGAGATCCACATGATTATCGGCTCCGAGCAAAGAAGAGGTGCTAAATCCTTTGTGTGAAGTTATAAGGAAAAGTACCAAATAAATCCTTTTTTTTTTTGCATTGATACTAATTGAGTAAATCCAATCAATTTAAGCTTAAAATTGTTGACGTGGACACCGCCATCGTATGTGGCACTACTGGCCTTAACGTGGATATTTGCTGCAGTCCTTCAAATTTTTTGCTACATCAAGGGTACATTATTTCATAGCTTTCATTTTTTCTGCTAAGTCTACTTTGGAGTCGATAGCTTACTTAGATGCTGACTCAATTGGTGACCTTCCCACTACGAGTTATTGTTATTAATTTTTTGGACACCTCACTTATCTCATGGTGTAGCAAAAACAGACCATTATCATTCGCTCTAGTATAAAAGCGGAATATCGAGCAAGAGCTCGATACGATATTATAGTTACTATGGTTACGATATCTACCATAAGACATGGAAGTGTGTCAACGTAGCGGAACAATAATTCATTGCGACAATCAATTATTATTCAAATAACACATAATTTATATTTTTCACGAACGAACCAAGCATATTGACATAGATTGTCATTTTCGTGGAGCTGTTTTACTTGTCTTTACTTTATCCGCTGAACATGCCGCTAATATCTTCACCAAGACACATCCACCTAGCTTTTCTAGATCTTTTCTCGAGATTCAACTCTCTCAAATCACCTTGAGTTTGAGGGGATGTTACATATGTAAATATATTTTATTTATCTTAATTGATTCTGATTGATATTTTTCTATTTTACATAGTCATATTGTAAAGTCTATAAACAATCATTTATTTGAAAATATTTTTCAAATCATTCATTTTACGCAAAATAATCCCGCCCTTTGTACTGGTTTGATATTACTGTAAGTGTGCTATACATATTTAAGCTGTAACCCATCAAAGCCAAGTGAGAAACCGTAACTCCATCCCATAATGCACCTTACAACATCAGTAGGAGGTAGTAGAGGTCATCGGTTTTCCATCCATTCCGGTTTTCGGGCAGTCCAAACATGGGATCTGTCACATGAAATCATGAACCAGAAAGGCAACACATATCATTCTATCCTCCATTACCTCAACACAACAAAAAACAACACAATGTATGGAACTAAACGAAACGGAGCAGGGGACAGGTCGAAGAATCGACCCAAGCCAAAGCACAAGGAACATAAAAACGATCTCAATCCCGACACCACGAGACCCGGAAAAAAAAAAAAGAGCTCAATTGCGAAGAAGACAACTACGTGCGAGGCGCGGGACGAGGAGGAGTCTAGTGAGATTCTAGGGTTGGAGCGAGTCAAGCACCACCGCTGCTCATATCAATCGATTAGTGGAGATTGCAATTGCAAGGGCAAACCACCACTCTCTCTCTTCTCCATCACCAGTCGATGGCCCTTCGGAACTTTCATGAGAGGCGAGGCGTCGTGAGAGGGAAAGAAGAGTGAGCGTGGGAGATGAGATGTCGTGAGAGGGAAAGTTCGTGAGTAGAGGGAACATGGAAAGAGCAATTAGGTTTACTGCTATTCTTTAAAGAAACATATTTTTTTAAATAACAATTGGTCCGGTCCGGGCGGAACAAGGAGAGAGAGAGAGAGAGACAGGCTTGTTAATAAAAAGGGACAAAAGAAAAATCAGAAATCATCAAAACTACATATCGACATGGAATTAGATCCACCATATAAAGCTAAGTGAGTTATGAAGAGCCATAGACTCATAAATAATTGGGTTTTGTAAGGTAAAGTGCACAGCCAGTACATATTTCACGGCCCACATTGACGCAAAGTACTCTTCTACGATGTACAGAATAGTCATTAGCTTATTATCTCTGCTACCAAACAAGTTCACGAGCCATAGCCCAAATACATATGCCAGCAATTTTTTTCTCTTTAACCTGCATCAACTAGGAAACGATACTGGAAATTATCAAAACTATCAGCAAGCATCCCCTGATTAGAGGAAATACATTAACATGAACCTAATGAAACAGAAGTCGACTACTCAAATCTTGTCGGCCAATTCCTCTCAATCTCCTACAGGCTTCTCGACTACACATACTACCAGAACCGCAGAGATTAGAGAACCACACAGCTGCAAAATATAGAAGCAAGAAAGGCCACAGTCCAGCACGTCACACCCCAAACAGTACAAGGAATAGAATAATTGCCGTCCTATGCATTACTCAGCCATAGCAAAATGAAGGCCCAAGGGAATTATGAACGGAGTTGTTAATGAGTAAAAGCAGATATAGGATGTTAACATGTCGACACAATGCTAATAAGGACCTTCAGCAATTAGGTGAAAAAACATTAATGGGTATCTTTCCAACGAAGCATCTCTTCTTAATATGATAGCCCAGGATGGAGCAGACCTACGTTCTGATGTTGAAAAACGAAGTGGAAGGAAGGGAAAGGACGCGATATGACGGAACTACAGAAAAATAAAATCAATCATGAGCAAGACTTTGCGTTGCTGAAGGCCACAAGTAGAGAGGCACACACGCTCAAAACATACGGGAGACTAATGCTAAGGCTGCAACAGATAACAGCTGATTCTTTGGAAAAAACGCGCGCGCACGCGCACATAAGCCAATGGTGGCATATTGCATTTAGCAAAAGCTTCCAAGATCAGACCATGTGAAATCCATATGACATTCCTAGCCATAAGATTGTTCTCACTCTAAATGTCATGCTGATGTTAACTGTGAAGTAAAATTTCCTTACAACAGCTTTTTCTCAGCAGCAAGTTTTCAGCAAGAGATTCATCTCTATAGAGAGCCCATGTAACTAAGTTAAAAATAGAGTTGCTATTCAGTTAGTCCATTTACCATGCAATTTACCTCCACCAAACAAACTTAGTAAGGCCATGATCTTTCTACGACGAGCATTCAAAAAGTCTTGCCCGTGGAAAGAGTTATATTCCTGTTTCCAGCCCGCATTACTAATACTTGTATGTCCTTTTTTGGGAAAATGAACATCACAGAATGGCTTGAGAACAAAGTCTACAGCCACAGTCAAAGCTGTAGTATACAGAATCTGATGGTTGCTACTGTTAGAATGAATTTGGCAGAGATTGTATTTGACAGAATGACATCTATCAACACAACACAAAGTCCAAGATGAATAAAAGAAAATGAAACACGCATCAGAGAAAAATAGAACGGATAATACCAACATATAGCACTTGAAAAAGACACAGCAGGATGACCAGCCTTTGGCCAAAGCTATCTAAAATATTGTTAAACAGGCAGAAAATATCTATATTATAAGTGGGTCCAGACTTTCATAATATAGGTTGGTCAATTTAAAAGATAAGTAACATAAGTCACACTCTCCATAAAGCTCATCAAAACTAACATAGGCTACAAAGGTAGACAGCTCTTATTCTTAATATTCTCTAAATATGACAACGCAATGTAGTAAAGAAACTTCCAAAAGTTGACAACAAAAAATTATAGAATCATATACCATCTCTATTAAGCATATACTGGGAGCAAAACAGACTAACCCCCCACCCACCCCCTCAAAACAGCAATAAGACGACACTATAACTAAAATTCGCACTGGGTATCAGGTTTGACTGTAAGGTGTAATGGTCAAAGTCAGCTCAATGAAGACCAATACAACACACCCGACAACAAACCACAGAAGATATTCAGAGCTCGTCACGCATGAACTCTCCCGTTGATGTGGTGCATGATAGCAAACGCCAACATGCTGCCCCTGAACACAGTGGAATCCATGTCCAAAGTCACAATTTTAGTCAGGAATGATCGCTATTTTTTATAGTATGTTGTCACTGACTGTCCCACACCATGTGCAGCTAACACCATGGTGCTTGACAACCGCCGAATATTTTTCTCCAGTAATTAATCATAAACTCTGTTCAAAGAAACTCAACAGCCTCAACGTACCCCAGTGAACCAAGACATGCAATCTAAAATGGATTTTCATGTGAATATAGTAAAAGCCATAGTCATGTTTGACGGTAGAAGAGAAAGAGGACGTATGCGCACTCTGATAATTCACAAAACAAAGAAACTTACTTCTCATCCTACTGACACAAATTAGTCCATCACGGACAGTAGAAGTCACCGACAGTCTTATCGTAAGAATTCGAACCCATTCCTATTGTCATCTCGCAAAGTACAATTTACTCACAAAATCCCATTTATGAGCATCTCTGAATTTTCTTCATTACTAATGAATTAACCAGCTTCACTAATATCAAGTCACCAATCAATTAAAACAATCGGAGCGATCAAGTCGCAGCGAAGAATCTCTAACCCATCCAATCGAACCAACAAACGATGCCACGCATCATCAATCCACAGAAATTGCCAGATTAAAAGCAAGAATCGAAACCCTACCCTCAAGAAGAAGCTCGCTTTCCTCCTTCGCAGACAGGGGCCTCGTCGAAATTCTTGGAGGGATACTTGGCGCTGACGCTGCCGACCTCGAAGACCAAGTTCTCGCCCCTCGACTTAATGCCGGTGATGGACCACCACCTGAAGAGGGCCCTGACCCGGATCCCCCCCAGCCCGGCGATCCGGCCCCTCACGATCCTCCCTGTGATCTTCTCCGAGTAGGCGGCCAGGTAGTTGGCGGGGGGAAGCGTGAGCCCGCACGGGCCGTGGAGGTCGACGTAGAAGTCGCCGGACGTGGCGTTGATGGAGTAGGCCTGGACGGCGGCGGGCAGGAGGCCGATCGGGAAGCCGTACGTGGTCAGCTCGGCGTGGGCCCTGGAGACGGGTCGGGTCGGGTCGGGTTCGTAACGTCGGAAAACTGGGACGAGGGAGAGACGAGGAGGAGGACAGGGAGAGAGGTTCTCATAGGGGGTTCTTGTTTGCAAAGGTGGTGGCTTGAACAGCTTCCTCTGCTCCCCTTCCGGGGAACCGGATCCCTGGCATAAAGATAGAGGTGATATTGAGAAATTCGGGCCATTCATTTCAAAATAAACGGTTTGAATTCATTCGCATCGAAATATTTTTTTGGTGAAAAATTTTAAAATATATAAAAAAAATGATGTGAATAAATTCGGGCCATCCATTTTTTATTTAGGCGGTCCGAATCGATTATGTCACCTCTTGATAATGTCGGGTCTCCCGCGTTTTTTTTTGGATCAAATCTTTCTTCTGCCGGTTAAGATGGGCATAAGAGGAGAAGTTTACCCTTTTTTACCTAAGAATGTAGTGACGTGGCTATGTGCAAAACGGCCGCGTAGCACACCGATTGCTACTTGCTTATAGACGATCATCGGACCCGACACAAGACACTAACGATATCTACTATGGCTAAGATAAAAATTGCAAAAAAAAAAGTTATGTCAACATCGAACGACTTTGTAAGGTGATCCGTATAGACGTAAGTGATTTTCGATTAAATTTAGCGAGATAAACTATATTGATGAATTATAAAATGATTTACCATTTCATATATCAAATTAAAAGGTTTAAAATTGGATTTACACAAATATAATAAGCTTACGACTTTTTTGATAATTTTCGATTCTTTAATTTGTCGATAAATTGATGTTTCGATCCAAACCGTTAATAACATGATGCCACGTTACAACTTTATCGATAAGATGAAATTTTTAATACAAAAAAAAAAAAAGGAAAAGAAAAATAGGAAGGGGCCATGAATCGTTATTCCAATGCTTAGGAGTGAGCGTAGTTTGAGTAGAATCAGGAGAACCAGAACAAGAACGAACCTGTGGTTCCTGTTCGATTTCGGTTCTAAGTAAAATAGGGTCGGGTTCCTGGATCCGCATTTTGAGGAACCGCCGGTTCAGTTCCCGATTTTCTATGGAATCGAACCGAAATCGGAATGGGAACCGGAATCGGCATTTTATATATGTGTCATAGAAATCGGGAATGTTGCAACTTATGTTGTATATGTGTCATAGAAATTGGGAATGTGATCTTGAAATCGCTCAAACTTCTTGAACTGGAGAGGGAGCAAATTGCTCTAGAGTTGGTGGAGGAAAAGAAAGTCCAAGCTGAACATGAGAGAAGTTTACAAGAGCAAGTTGAAAAAATTGAAAACTTAAGCTCGATTGTCTTTGTACTCAAATAGGGAAGAGATTCGAGATAATTTCAAAAAGGTATTGTACATGTGGCATCTTTGGTATATTGCAAATACTTTGATTTCTCCAAGTCTCATGTTTTATAATTCACAATCTTGCACTTTGATAATATGCTTTTTTTTTTTTATCAACTACCGATCACTCTCTTTGATTAAAAATGATTATGTGGATGTTAGAGCTGTTTTTCTTAAGTATTCTTAGTAAAATTGCAGGTTCTCGAGTATCCCTGGAACCGGACTTTGGAAGCTGTGATAGGATAGATTCCGGGTTTCAAGGTGCAGAGTAGGTTCTAGGTTTCGAAAAATGAGGTGTACTAGCGGGTAGGTTTCAAATTCTAGGTAAAACCTACCTAGGTTCCAAATTCTAGGTAAAACCTACAGAGAGTAGGTTCCAGGTTCCGATCTATTAGAATGTTTATTTTTCTATCGGCACCCAATTATTGTAATACCGGTTGAGAATTCGCAAGTTAATAAAACTTGTCCTTCCTCCTTCGTCCTCCCTAAGTTCTAGGATAGATAGGTCAATTGACTAGATCTTCCAAGCCCCTAAGGATCGGGATTCAAATTTTGATTATCAATATAATTAACTCGCAAATTAGCCCTATAAGGTGTATTTCCGATAATTGGAGGTAGAATTACACTAATGGGTTTACATTATTCATGAATAATGGGAATGAATCCCATAAACATAACAGTGGAATCATATGGAAAACGTGCTCAAGAACTTGCTTGAATCACTAATCGTAGAGGTATATCACGTAACGGACATACATCGTTTTTCACGGATTAAGTGTTTCTCTTGTAGTCCTCGACAGAGAGCATGATCACGGTTTAACGTTCGGGAGACAAGCAGAAAACTATCGTGAGTTTTTTTTGTTTTCTTTCTATTCTTTCATTCCATCAATAAACTTTTGGAGAAGAACTTAACTTCTCTTTTCATCGGTTAAAAAACGTGTCTTTGCACATTCAAATATAAGATAACTTTTCTTGGCAATTATCAAAAGAGATAAGAGGTTGTGACATGCTATATGGGGCAAACCATGGTCCTTCCCATACACCCTCAAAATCCAACATCTCCCACTCGTCCACGAAGGGCTATTCATAACTCTCTCTTCTTTGCAAGGTTCATATCAACAAATAATCCATATGACCAACATACTATGAGAGCTCGTTGCCATACATCCGTTAGGACTATATAACAACTCAAAATAGGCACATTACCTCAAAGTAGATCCAAGTATGCGGTACCCTAGATCAATCATCACATTTACATCATATCTCACTTGATCTTTGTAAGTACTCAAATACATTGTGTTCACAATCATGATTAAGCTCAAATAATCATAATTGATCGACTTGTGAATACAAAGATAGAACGTGACTTCAAAATAAATTGATCTTCCTCTTCCCTTAAACCTCTCAATCTCGGTTTAGCTCGCTTTTCTAGAAATGTTCCATTAGATCGAATCAATCTCATGACCATTAGTAACACCCTAAGATAACAAACACCGAATAGAAATCTTGAGAATAAATAAGAGTCATGAGGGGACTTAATTGAGGAATTCTTATCCTCAAGAATCTCACACGGCTTGAAAGTTGAGATCAAAACTTTCGTCTAACTCTCATTGGTCGTCTCATGCATACGTAATATGAAATACGTATTACGATATTCTCTCATTTCTCATGGGGCATATGTCTTTCCACTTAATACCATACATATGATAGCTCGGACATACTTAATATCTAGCTTGAGTTCACAAATCTACTCTCTTCGAAAGAATCCATTAGAATTTACATCCGGCATTAAAGACAAATAAAAGTGAAATATGTAGGTTATTTCACTTTCGGACATAATAAACATTATGACCTCATATTAACATTATGTTAAGGCGACATCTATACTTCAAGCTTGAGCTTTCAATTATTACCTAGATAATGAGCTTAAAATTGTCTTATCGCTATTTATCACATAGTAAATAGATGCGCTTACCCGTGTGAGTAGGCTAATATCTCATTTGTCCGACATACCTTTTTAAAGTAATGCACTAAGCATTAATATGCATAAATATCATACAAACTCATAGGCATCAATAATGATAACAAATATCATTAACTATGACCTTTGAAAAATATAAATATTTAGTACTTCAACTTCTACGTACTTCTAGAGATTTCAATATAGGGAACAAATCCTTTTGTCAACACATGACCAAGGAAAACATCTCTAAGAATTGACTTTGTCATAAGATTTGCTATCATTCTATGCGTAGATATGTATTGTACGTTAAAATCTTTTCGTACAACCATGTCTTTCACAAAATCATACTTCATGTGTATATATTTGATCTTGTAGTGGATCCTTAGAGTAAGCTCTTGCTATTTGACTATCACAATTAATCAATAATTGAACATGTAGCATCCTTAGCAACATCTCATTGATCCAAATATCTCTTAAGTCAAACATCCTCTTGTATTGCTATTGATAACACCATGAGATCGGCTTCCATCATGGATAAGACTATATATATTTGCTTCTTACTACTCCATGATATGGCTCCAACATAAAGTAATAACGCAAATCCAAATATAGAATTTCTCTCATCTAAATCTCCTTCTCAATCGACATCGAGTATAGCTTTCAAGGTGCCGATCTCTACTTTGATTACTCAATGAATAATCAGCAGTACCATTCAGATACCTTAGAATTCTATTAACGATAGTCCAATGTGCTTGACCTGGATTCGATCGGTACCTATTTACCACTCTAATTGCATTACAAATATCAGGTCTCGTATACATCGTAGCGTACATTAAGTTTCCCACAGCACTAGCGTATGGAACACTTTTCATTTGTTCATTTGCTTGTGGAGTCTCAAGACACATTTTGCAGCTCGGACCTTCACCTCTTGCAAAGGAATATCTATGGGTTTACGGTATTGCATGCGAAATCATTCAATGACTTTATCTATATAAATCTCTTGTGAAAGAGATCACAATATCTTTGAACGATCTCTTGAAATCTTAATTCCAAGAATATATGCAGCTTCACCCATAGTCTTCATCTCAAAATTGGCACATAACCAATTCTCAACTAGATTGACAAACTCCATATTGCTTCCGATAATGTGTATATCATCAACATATAATGATAAGACCACAAAGATCTTTTGATATATACACAATGATCTTCATCAATCATTACAAAATCCAATAAGTTGTTTCATATGAAAAATGTATATATCATTATATGGATGACTGCTTAAGGCCATATATCAATCTCAAAAGTCGACATATATTTTTTTTTCTTGGCCTTCCGTAACAAACACAATAGGTTATTTCATATAAATTTCTTCTTTTAATCCTCCATTGAGAATTGCAATCTTTACATCGATTTGATGTAATTCAAGATCCAAACTAATTACTATTAGCGGGAATAAGGTGAATTGAGGTAAATCTCACCACGATAAAAAAAACCTCTGCATAATCAATTCTTTCTTGTTGATTATACCCTTTCACCACATGCGAGCCTTATATCCGTCAATCGAGTCATCAGCTTTACATTTTATTTTGAGAACCCACTTGTTCCCAATGGCTTGCGTTCGTTCGGAAGAACAACAAGTTTCCAAACTTTATTTGATCTCATTGACTCAATCTCTTCTTCCATTACTTGTAACCACTTTTCCTTATCGGGGTAAGTCGGAACCTCATTTACATTTATTGGCTCATCCTCTTCTTGTGGAGCGACCATGAAAGCTTTACTTTCAATGTCCAAATGTCGATGAGTCGATGGAGAACGCTTTTGCAACTTCTTTGCCAAATTGAAAATTGCACACTTAGTACATCATTCTCCATTACGCTCCCACTCGGATTAGATAATGACGACATGTTCATATCAAGTGGTTGTAATTGAGATCGATTCAAAACAAATTCCCACTTCTCACATTGCTCTCACTTGGATGAGATGCCCTTGTAAAATCATATCACTATCTAAGATTTCAAATAGAGAATAGTCTTCACCTATCTCACCCTTTTTCAAAAATTCATTCGCTAAGAATGTGACATCTCGTGGTTCAAATTCAGTTATACTCCCATTTTCTTGCTCACCTATAACACATATCCTTTCAAGCGCCCTCAATATCTCATGAAGATACTCTTTTTTGCCTCAAGGGCCAAGTTTCTCATACTAGTAGGAGGACTCGTGTATATAGGAAGCACATTCCCAAAGTCTAATAAAACTCAAATCTTATTTTTGACCTATTCACAACTCATAGGGAGTGGAAGTAATTGATTTAGAAAGCACACGGTTGAGTATCTTAACAGCAATCAACAAAACTTCACCTCAAAAGATGATAGGCAAATTAGAGTACATCGTGCCATCATAGAGCTAACCATTTTCATTGGGACCTGTTTCTTCTCTCGCAACTCCACTTTATTGAGGAATCTTGGAATAGTCAACTGTCTTTCTATTCCCTTTTAATCACATAAACATTTGAACCGATCGGGATAGATCTTCTCGACTTCGATCGGATCTTAATTTTTTTTAAATTGATTTTCTAAAAGCTTAAAAAAATTTCTCAAAAGCAACTCATGCCTTAGATTTATGAGAGAAAAAAATGTCCGAATCAAGTGTAATCATATAGAAATGTGATGAAATGAACAGCCCCATGTCTTTCTCTCACATTCATTGAACCACATATGTTCAAATGGATCAACCGTAAAAAAGAAACTCAGCTCTTGTTCCTTTTCCAAATGGTTTCATCGTTTTTTTCCCGCCAAGCAATGCTCACAAAACGGCAAATCGACTTTTTGAATATTGCTTAATAAGTCCTCTTTGGGTTATCCAAATATTTGCTATTAGCTAATATGACCCAACCTAACATGACATATATTCACATCATCACAAAAGATGTAAATAGGAAATAACTAACATTCACATTATTGTATTCAACAATCAGCACAATAAAACCATCCAAAACCATAATAACTTGTTCCTAATGACGAGTCATCACTATCGTTATGAAAGTTCAAACTAAAATCAAAGTTAACCAATCCTAACATGGAAGCTAAATTTCGTCATGTTTTAGAGCATATAACACATCATGTAGAAACGGGGTGCGATCACCGTGCTTATTGAATTGGTAAGTGCCAATCCCTCTAACTTCCACTCAAGAACTATTTTCACTTTCATCCATATTGAACTCGTTGAAATTCTAGTAAGGCATTTTTATCTTTCCTAAATCTAACATTGGTTTGTGGCCCCTAAATCTACAATCCACAAAAGATGAGATTCGAGTTACAAAAACCGAACTGGAGACATAAGTAACACTCTCAAATGCACGAAGGGTTTTCTATTTTTTTTTTACTCTTCACGAGTCATGTGCAAAGTGATCCTTATTGCCACATTAAAACATTTCACTTTTGAGATGTTTTTCTTAAAAGGATACATTCCTTTCCCATATCGGTTAAACTTCTATTTCCATCATGAAGAATCTATTCTTTTGTCTTTCCACTTCTCAAATCCACCTTGAAGCTTACGTCTAGAGCACGAAGCCCCATTTGAGCTAAAACCAAGCATAACAAATGTCGATTTTAGGTTTCGCGACCAAAAGACGAACCACCTCTAGTTCAAGGCGGCGCATAGCATCCTCAAAAGTCTTTACGTTTTATTGTGGATTAACCGAATTCTCATATGCACCCATCTATGAGGTAAATGACAGATCATCGCTTGTACTTGCCGCTTATCGGTCAAAATGTGGCATGCATCTTATAGTTCACTTATCATGTTTTGACACACGCCACTTTTCATATTCTCGCTCATGAGGCATCATGTAAGTGTCAAATATTATGATGATTTGTCTCAACTTGGTGACCGATGTCTAATCAAACTCAGTTTTTAATGCTTCCCACTTGACTTTGGCATTTTCATAAATGCATGAACTCACGCATAAAATAATTTTTTTATGCTACTCAACAACATAATACGAGCAATAGAGTTCATCGTTTTCTATGTAGCAAATGCCTCCTTTTCCCTTCTATATTATGCAATATTCCTACCTTCGAGGTTCTTCCATAACTAGCTTAAGAGCTTCTAGTGGTTTTTGCTCTTTCTAGTAGAAACCGAATTTTCATATTCCCGTTTTCATAATTTTCACTTGTTCAATTTCTCTCTTTTGTTTAGCTCAGCTACGATATTTTAAAATACCGTTGCCATTGTATCTCGAACACGAAGTTCTATAGACATGTATTCACGAACTATTGATGCCTAACATTTATGCATCTATTTTACGCTAACTAATTACATTAATGAATAATTTCACAAAAGGCCTCAAATTCGAAAGTTCACTATGTTCCCAACCATTGTCTAAGATTCCTCGTTTGAAATTATTATTAATATAATCATTTATGTAAAATTGAGTTTATTAAAGTTACTAAAACTTTCTAAAACTCCCCACTCAAATAAAGGATCATAAATAATACAAAGATCTCCTTATCTTGTAATCATAAAATTGCATGGCATGATTTGAGCTAATATACAAATAATTCATTCATCAAACTATACTCAAATCGCGGAATACAAGGTATAAAAGCGAGTATACTAAACTTTAGACTTGCTACCAATAAAACATGCTATACACGATCTTTATGTAGCTATTCACATGTGAGATATATTATGTATTTTTAAAAAAAATAGAGAGATACAAGTAAAAATACTCGAAAAACGCCCCCAAAATATGTGTATCATGGGTTTCATACGTATTTTCATAATTTTAAACACATCAAACATGTATAATATCTATATCAAAGTGTAGATAATCAAAAAACGAATACAACGGTACCTCACACGCTCTCAACGGAGCTCATACGCACCCGCACGAGCCGATCAACATTCAGAGTTGACTTTAGGGACCAAATTGCTATTTCAAGAAAATTTAGGCACCAAATTGCAATTTTTTGAAATTTAGAGGATCAAATTGAAATTTTTGAAACGTTTGGGGACCAAATCGCAATTTGTGTAAAGTTTGTGGATCAAATTGAAATTTTCTAAAACATTGGGGACCAAATTGCAATTTTGTAAAAAATTTGGGCACCAAAATGCAATTTTCAGAAATTCAGAAATTATCCGGGTCGGAATAGGAAAGAATCGAGTCTGGATTACCTTGAACCGAAACCCGTTCGGAATAGTCAAAACCTGGTCTAGGGCACGTGCATGTGCTGCGCACGTGGGCGCGTGAAGCCCACGCTCATCGGACCCCTCGAGAGCGTGGCGGCGCATGCGGCTCCGTCCGAAGAACCTTTGGCAATGAGCTACCCCTCAAAACGCTCATCTCGTCGATATGAGTACGATGGTATACTTATATGCCATTTTTACTAAGATAAATTACACAAAAAAATGACGTTTCTCTTTGCCTCAGGGACTCGATCCCATCGAGGCACGTATCGCGCTCGCAACGGGTGACCACTTAAAATTCTCGTCTCACCAGACTGTTTTGACCATGTGTTAAAAAAATTATTTGTATTGCATAGAAATTCACGAACGAATTGTGAACAATACCGACGAAAAAGGGTTTTTTGCGCTCAAATTAACCACAAAAACACAATACGATCATGAAACAAGAACAACGGCTCGATATCAATGAAGGGAATGAATTCAATAAACATAACAACGGATTACAGCGGAATCACATGGAAAACGTGCCCAAGAACTTACTTGAATAATCGATCGTAGAGGTATATCACGTAACGAACACACCTCGTTTTCCATGGATTAAGTGTTCCTCTTGTAGTCCTCGAGCCTCGAGAGAGAGTATGATCATGGTTTGACGTCTCGGGAGACGAGCAAAGAACCATCGTGAGTTTTTTCTATTTTCTCTCCGTTCTTTCATTCCATCAATAAACGTCTTGAGAAGAACGTAACTTCTCTTTTCATTAGTTAAAGAACGTGTCTTTTCATATTCAAATATAATATAACTTTTCTTGACAGTTATTAAAAGGGATAAGAGGCTGTGATAGCCTACATGGACGGACCACGGTCCTTCCCATACACCCTCAAAATTCAACAATCCACACTTGGAAGGTGTCCATAGGCGAAAAATCTTCATTATTGGGTAAAGACCCGCTTGTGGACGTTTTGATTTGACATGTTATTATCGTAGATGGCTTGAATATTCCCATTAACTTTGATTGGGATTTTCAAGCCTTTGTAAAATCTTCACTTGGTAGGATTACTAGACCTAAATTATTTCCACCATTTAATTGACCAAAGGTTCGAGGAACATTCCCGAAAATCGTTGTATCGGGTTGGATCGGTGTGGACTGATTTGATGCGCTGAGTTTCGAGATAACATCATTGATAGCCACCGAAAATAATAATGTACTCAACTCTGTACATAGCGCACACAATATAGTTGTACAATAGAATATGATAGAACCGAGACAAAAAAAAAATCTCTTTTTTTCTTAATATTATTTGAATGAAACAAACTTTCACACCACCATCAATTTAAGTAAAACGATCGTGTGCGCTATTATTTATGTATGTTGAGGCAAGATTCTTTTATTTACTTCATATAGTTACACCTGTAAAGAAATTTCTTGACCTAATATATGGATGAAGACAAAAAAAAAAGTCTTCTTATTTGATAGGATAGAAAAATAAAAAACAAGGAGGGCGAAGTAGATAGTAGAAAAGGAAAATGTGACCGTAAAGCAAAGGGGCGATTATAAGAGAGAGGAGGAGGGGAAGGGGAAGGAAACGTTATAATAAGATAATTATTTGTGACTTAATTGATGATTGACGGCGTAAGATGTTCACGGCACTCTAAGGCTCCGTTTGTTTCGTGAAAAATAACTTCTCGAAAAATATTTTCTGGATGTTCCGGTGTTTGGGGCGGAAAATAAGCTAATCTCGGAAAATATTTTTCCCTATGGAAAAAACTCCTTTAAAAATGAGGAAAATATTTTCCTCTTTTTCGTCATCTTCCTTTCCTCCACTCTTTCACAGCTTCTTTCTTTTTAATTATTTTGTTCCTTTTTTTTTCATTTTCTATTTATTTTTTCAAAATTAGAAATTTTATTTTTTCAAAATTCTAATTGTCGCCCGCCTCGGTCGAGGCCAGGCATAGGTGAACCTTCACCGGCCTCGATCGAGGCTCGGCCGCACGTCGCCGGCCTAGTGCAAGGCTAGGCGAGGCGTTGCCTGCGGCCATTCGCCGGCCGTCGTCGTGGCCGACGGCCGAGCAAAATAGTCATAGAAAAAAAAAAAAAAAGAAAAATATAAGTAATTAAAATATTAAAAAAATAATGGTGTGCATGAAGGAATTTTCCCCGCGTCTGGATACTTGAACAACCAACCTCGAGATCGGGGAGTCGATATTCCTTCGACCTGCGATGGCAACGCGAAGGTTGGCAACTTGCGTGGATAGTGTCACATCAGCGATCCTGCGTTTTATCAAAGTGTCTTCTCCTCCAGATTCATCAAAGGAGAGGTGCGGTATTCATCAACGGTAGACACGAAACCTTTGAGCTGCAAAAAGTCAAAAGGATTGCTGACGTGGCATTTTTTCGCGGCATGTCTATTCTCATGAACAATTGCATGGGTTCTTGAGACAGGGCTCGGCGTTCTTGATCGTAACGTCGAACACCTTTTATCCCCTGTTTTGATTCACTCTCCGTTTCAGCCGAACTTCATTTGGTTAGTTTCCATTCGAGCAAAGCCGTGCTCGTTGATGCTACAGAGATAGAGAGAGAGCCGAACATTTTCCGTGCCGTTGCCGTGACGAATCTCGTATAAACCAGGTAATCTTCGAACCCCTTGAGGTCTGATTCATATGAGCTTGGATGGTGATCACTGGGAAGGAAATAGCTTTTTTTTTCTGGTAAAGGGGAAGGAAATAGATTTGTTTTTCACTTAGTCAATAAACTTTCGTGAATGGGTTTCCTGAAGGAAGAGACCCACCTTCTTGTGAAGCGCTATGTTATCCCAAAGATGAGCTTCATATCTACCAGTCCTTCTATGCCTAAATTTTGAAGTTCAAGAAATGACAACAATCACTCAAAAGCTTCAGATTTGACAAAAATCTAGGTCTTGCCCACGAGAATGGAAGTGATCTTGCAAAAGGGTATTTGCAAGTTATTTATTATTGACCAGGTGACTCCTCTGTAAAGAGAAGTCCCAAGTCTCTTCCTGTGAAGAGGCTGCTTGTTCTGGCAATTACTTGACCTCTATGCTTGTTTTTCACTTAGATCTCAAATCGTTGGTAAACTTTCCTGGATGGGTTTCCCTAAAGGAAGAGACCCGTCTTCTTGTGAAGCTCTATGTTATCCCAAAGATGAGCTTCATTTCTACCAGTCCATCTATGCCTAAATTTTGCAGTTCAAAAATGACAAGAATCACTCAAAAACTTCAGATTTGACAAAAATCAAGGTCTTACCCACGAGAATGGAAGTGATCTTTGCAAAAGGGTATTTGCAAGATGAGCGCGAAATTTGTGAAAGTTATTCATGATTGACCTGGTGACTCCTCTGTAACTGAGAAGTCCTCTGTCCGAAAGTGTCGATGGACTTCCTGTGAACAGCCTGCTTGTTCTGGCAATTACTTGGCCTCTTCTTGGTCATCTCCATACCCACACACTCATTCTCAGTAGGTGAAATCTGCCTTGTTGGGACTGTGACACAGCTCAATGTTGAGCTCAGGCTCATGGACAAGGTCTATGTTTTCCCTTTTTTTTTTGATGAAAGCTTATTGCCTACAATAATCATGTGAGCGTAGACTTGCATGGTTTATTTGTACGCGAAGACGGAGGATACTCTAATCATATTTGGTTGTCATCACTTAAGAAGGCTGGCCACTCTTGGTTTAGGGGTGCAAGGGCTGGTCCTAAATTGAGATGCACGGTCTTGGCATTAAAATGCTTTGGATATACCATTTTTCATCCTGCTCAAAAAGTTAGAGGTTCCATCAAATTGAACTTTGGAAGTAATTTTTGTGTCGTCTTAAAGTATTGAATAATGAATATGCATTCTCAGCATATTCATTTCTGTAGGTAATGAAAAATGCCTGTAAATGAACCATGAGAAAATGCATTTGAACACCATTAAATCTATTAGGCGATGTTGATTACGGCATTCTTCACCCGATGGATACGATGAAATCGTCCCTTCAACCTGTGATGCTAATTTGATCCTCTAATTTCTGCAGGGGATCATGGTCAACTTCAACCCATTCGCCAAGACGACCCTGATTGAGAACAGGCACAATGTGGCAATCATAGTTTCGCTAGCCACAAAGACACGCGTGCTTCTGGACAAGCGAATCCCCTCGGGCAAGCGATCAGCGTTTGCCCGGGCAGAATCCCAGCAGCTATGCAGGTGTCCTTCCGAGCTAGGGTGGTCACCGAATTGAATCTGAACAATGTTACGAACTTGGACGTCGAGCTGCTATCGACAAGCTCAAAGATCGTCTTAGGATGGGCTGAGCAGGGAGTGTTTGTTGTCCAAACTGACAGGGCAAATCGGTTCAACAGGATGCGGTACATTAATTTTCGGTTAAAGTTAGTCTCTGTGATCATTTTTGGTTTCTAATTTTTCTGATTTCTCTATGTAGGGCGATAGTGGAGGTAAAGGAAGTGGTGAGAAGGCTAGGCGACGAGTTTCGTGGCATGCGCATTCAACCCCACGGAGACGAGTGAAAAGTTCGGCGATCGCGATTCCATTCAATGTGTGCATGTAAAAATGCTAGGCTTTTTCTTCTGTTGAGTTTCTAGAATGAAATAAGCATGAAAATTCATCGGCATTGTCGAAACTTTCGTCAAGCCTTCACACGCGTAACAATGGTGATTTCCATGCACAGTCCAAAAGGCGTGATCTGTTTTGTTCTCGCAATCTCTTCTCCTTCGCAGTTTTCTTTGCGCTTGACTATTTTGGTCTGCCTTGAATCAATTCCTTCTTCATTCCATTGTTTTATTCAATCTCTCCGCGAATTACACTTGATGTGTTTTATTATGGAACTTTGAATTGTAGGACGATATTGAATTGCTGTGCCCGTGCTGCATATGTTTTGCTGGACTGGCAAATCTCGCGGTGGATCTGGTGAAGCTCCCCATCGAAGTGCTCAGTTGTTTCACCGATCATTTTTTTCCCCCAATTGTTGATTTGGTTTAGGACCACAGACAACCTTCTTTCTTTTTCCAGCATTTTGAAGTTTTAGATGTTTCCCACGTTCATTGAGAGGTGTACAGATGATGAGTTGCAATTCCGAATTTGTCTAAACACAAGTATTTTGGGCTACGTTAGCAAACAATGAAAGAGTCGATCTCGATTAGTTCGCAAACGATGAAATATCATGATTCCTGATCCCTTCCGAATTTCTATGGTGAATGAGGCGTATCGTTCTTTCGGCTGAAGATTGACATAGCCTCAGTCCTCGAGATGAGTTTTCCCATCATTCCGGCTTTGCTCTCATTCCCTTGCCAATCATTTTGTTGATTCTCGTTCCTACAAATGTTTTCACTATTTGTGGATGCTCTGTTTTATGTGAATGTGTCGATTGGTCAGATTACTCTTTTTTGTCTGTTGACCACGTTCCTCTTTTCACTGATGGGGAGACCAAAGACTTGGGCTTCCAATAAATTTTGGAGTGGCTCTGTCAGTCCACTCTCCTGCATCATATAGATATGGCAACGCCACGAGCTCATTCATATTCTGTTGAGAGCGACATCTTCCACTTATATGTCACTTCACTAAGTATATATTAGTTGGAAAATGTTAGATTTTCATCGACTAACCGTCTTGATGGCTCCATGAAAATGATTTCTATGCTTCAATCAGTACGCATGTGCATTGAGTTATTTACCTCACTAAGTTCGACTACTCTTTTGCGTTACCTTTACAAATATATGCGTGTACTGTTAAAACGATAAGATCTTCGATCTTATGAACATAAAACGAAATTGATGGATATAATACACCCAAATCAAAGGAAGCTATTGTCGATCCGATGGGAGAGAATTGCTTTCATGGGTATTGATATTAACCACTATGCTCTACAATAATTGCGATGAATGTGTATTTTTTTCTTTCTATAATTTTGTGGAAGAAGCGGAAACTTAAGGAAAGCGTTAGCCATTCTCCACAAAAGAGGGAGTGATGGGACTATCCTAGAGCTGCCTAATCTCAACCGTCCATCAAAATTTAAAGATAAGCATTTTTGAAACCCAATTAGATGTAACAAATGTATAATAAATATGTGCACGTAATATATTTAATTAAATAATAAACCTAATAGGTTGCATATTTGAGTGGATCTCATCAAATCCAACATGTACCAGTCACCTGTAAAACCAGTAGAGCTCCGGCATATATCGCTTACACCGTGAATACCCACCCCATCACATCTATACACAAAAAATATTCTTACCACAATCATCAGACTCCATAAGGGGCTGGAAGAGAGAGCTGTCGCGGTCAAACATCCTAAGGTCGGTACGGGTCACGAAGCGTTATTCCAATGCCCGCCTCGCTCCTCAAAAGTAATATGAAGACAGACTCCAAATTCTAAGAAGGTATATGGTAACGCAAGAGCGGGACAAAACTCCACCACCCCAAGGGCCGATGGCTTAATCTTTCTTCCCTCATCCATTCGAGCATATTCATGTAGCTTGAGTTTAACATGATGGAGAATCGAATCAAACTTCCTTTGTTCCGTTCACCAAAGCGCATGAATTTTCAATGTATTTAAAAACAGATCCGACTGCATGAATTTTCAAAACAGTTTGATGGTCCGCAAATTTTTTTTCTAATAAACAATTAGTCCTTTGGGGAAAATTTTAAACTTATGTAGTTCTTGCTTTTCCATTATCTTATCCCTTGCTTCTTTTTCTGGTCGATTGACGAGAAATTTGTAAGGAGGCCGGTAGCCAAATTTGTCCTAAACTTTTGAATTGGACTAATTCGATCCTAAACTTTTTAAGGTTTTTTTTAGTGTACTCCTTCCAGACAATTGTTGCTGAAAATTCCCGAATTGGTGGTTTAGTTAGCATAGCCATCTACGAGGCACGGTGGCCTTGATGTGAACGATTTTATTAAATTTTTGCAAGTTTCTTAATTATTATTTTTTTATTTTCTTACTTTTCATTTCCTTTTCTCCCTTTTCTTTCCTTTTCGCTTGTGGTCGGTCGCCCGTTTCGCCTATGTTCGGCGACTAGGCATAGGTGAGGATTGCCCTCACCTAGGTGAGGGCGTCGCGGCACTCGCTGACCACCCCTTACCCTTCCCATGATCAGCTAGGATTGACCACAAGCGAAAAGAGAACTAAAAGGAAAATATATTCAAAAAATTAAAAAACAATTACAAAAATCGTTCATCGTAGTGTCGACCGTGCCACATAAGACGACCAATGTTCACGTGTGATTTTTGACTAAAATTGGCCGAGAAACTGTATTGGAGAATCAATAAGAGGTTTAAAACTAAATTGGCCAAATTGAAATGCTTATGAATAAATTGGCCGCGGTATAAAAGGTTTGGGACTTTTAGAACAATTTCCTAGGAAGAGGCCATCAATGGAAGAAAAGGAAACTTTAGCTCTCGAGGGGAATTGAATAAATCAAAACTTTCAACTTAAAGTTAACAACATACCATTACTTTATTAAAGACAAAAAATGGAAATGCCATCCACCGACCGACAAATGCCTGAAGTAGTTGAAGCCTTAAAGTGGCTATTATTTTGTTTGGCTCATCAATTATCCTAACATTAATCCATCGCTTCAAAGGAACCGAAGTTTTATTGCTAGATATGTCCATCCGAAGTAATTGTTTTCACTTCTCAAAGACCCTTTTGGACTTGCATGTCGCTGCTGCTACAGTAGTTTTTTATCGCCAAATCAACGAGCACGACCATACAAAATCTCTCTAAAAGCCTATCCGCATGAGGGCTATGCTACCATAATAATTTCGGGGCCACAGTGAATAGTGTTATCAATTTCCATTTCAGTTGCAGCTTCAAGGATGCTAGGACTCGGAGGAGAGTCAACGGGCCGGATTGGACCGAGTATCATAAAGATCCGCCCGACCCAAAACTAAACGACACCGAGCTAGACCCGGCCCTATACCCGAATGATATATGTCCGAGGTCTTTGGGTCGTTTCAGGTCAAGGCGGTCCAGATTATGTTTATATATATATAGTTGAATCTGAACACCAGCGTTGACTTGCAATGACGCAAGAAAGTAGGAAAAGTTGGAAATGCCAATTGCCTGGGATGTAAAAGCTAAACTCCTATATATATATATTCTTCATCCAACAGAAGCACCAAATCTTGGATCTCCCCAAATCTTGGATCTCCCCGGGACATGACGACACTAAATGAAAGCAGCTTGTGCCCATCTTATACAACGATTTCACAATAGATCTAGGGGAAACTGATGGTAACATGGTGAAATATCGTTGCAATATTTGAACATCGTGGAACTCCTTCGTAATGTCGGTTTTCCTTTGTTTTCATACGGCTAGCCTTTTTTCCCTATGTAGTAAACTTTGTTGTGCGTCTATTAAATAATATTTCTACTGTGTCGTGAGTTATGGCCTAGCATGTCTATTAGGGATGGTGGACAGATGAAACATGTGTTGTACTACTGAAAATCTGTTCCATTGCGATAATACAGATCCACTCTCCTCTGATAGATCATGTATGATCTTATAGCGGTGCTTTGAGCTTTATCAGAAAGATGTGAAGAAAATGTAATCTAAATTTCTTGCTTCTTCTTTGTATGGCATTCATATAATTTGATTTATTGTGGTGTTTGAGCTTAAATGCCACTGGTTGGGCATCCTAGCTCTGTTCGCCGCGACGGTTATTGCACAAGTATAATTGTGCTGAACAAATCAAGATTAAGGCTATTTAAATCTCATTCTTTTCAAACCACAAAGCCCCTAGAAAATAAAAATAAAAAATCAAGAATATATAATATTTTGACGGGATAATGACATAAATAGTCTATGAACTTTGACTTAATGTGCATTATAGTCCTTGAACTTTAAATTTGTTCAATATAGTCCTTGAACTATAGCCTAATATTCAATATGATCCCTGAACTTTTAGTTTGTTCAATATGGTCCTTAGACTTTTGCCACATGTTCATGATAGTCCCGAACTATATGAAAATATTCAATGTAGTCCTTCCATTAATTTAAGATCGGGGACAATAATGAATATTTTCATATAGTTCGGGGACTAAATTGAACATTTACTAAAAATTCAGGGACTATATTGAACAAGTCAAAAGTTTAGGGACCAAATTGCACATTAGGTTAAAGTTCAAGGACTATATTGAACAAATTAAAAGTTCGGGGACCACATTGCACGTTGGGTCAAAGTTCGAGGACTATTTGTGTCATTTTCCCTATTTTGACTGAATGTTCTATCATTACTTTTCCAATCTTTATATTTTCTGTACGTCCTTCTAATTTGACTTAATTTCATATTTTGAGCTCATTGACTTGATTTACCGGATCTTCAATATCCAATTTAAGATTGGATTGTAATCGTAACTACATTTGGTCATCCGGATTCAAGTCGAATATGATTGGATATGATTGAATAAGAAATTCAAGAATTTTATCATATCCTCTTGTTTGGTGAACTGCGGATTTAAGACATCTTGGGGATGAATAGGCGGAGGTTACTTTTTTCAGTTTTTCTCCATGCCATATGTGGAGGATGCATTGCCAATCAATCTCAGCCGAGCCCGATCAGACCTCTGCTTTCTTACTAGTACAACTACCATCCAATTCCAGTATTCATTTTCAATGAAAACTGATCTTGATCTTCAATCTTTGTTCTGTTTTCCAAAAAAGGACATGCCAAACTATCCTGGTATATTCTCTTTTGTGGAAAGCTAATTCTGTTCTTTTCACTTAATGGACACATATTTTGTTATTCCCTGATCTCCATCAGCATACTGTTCACACTCACCTCAGGGCTTCTCTTACCCATCTATCTTCCTCACGTTATATCTAGATGGTGACGCCAAATTCACTGATGAATTTCATCGAAAGGGCTCTGCACTGCTCAATCACTGTGTCGAAGCCTCGCCGGAAAAAAAAAAAGGGTGAAGAAGATTTAAAGTGGACCATCGCGAACGTGGTCTCTCTCTATTTCTGAGCGGCGGATCTGGGTGACCATCCTCGACGGTGAGTGGAGGATCCACCATTGACAGGCGAGCGATGATCCAGCCGGTTCGATGGGCAGCATCGTGACGACAGGACGGTTTTGGGCTTCCACGCTCGTTTTCTCTTCATCGAATTTGCCTTTACGTTCACATTGTTGGAATAGGATAACTTTTATGATCTGTGATTGTGAATGAGCTTCTCGCTTGCCATGGGACGTTCGGGTGCCTCACCGTGTGAGAGCAATAAACATGGCACGAGAATTACACGACAAAGGCGGCCTTTCTGACGTATTATATTCACAATCAGAAAAGATTTGAGCCTCTGTATTTATCCGGCTATAGTGTACTTTCATTCCTTTCAGGTTTTTTTTCAATTTAAATTTTTTTTTTAAAATTTTAAATTTGTAGATCTCTTTTTTTTTAATATTTTTTTTTCTTAATTTTACATTTTTTATTATTTAATTTATTCTTAAACTTAAACAATTAGTAATATTTAATAAAAAATATTAAATCTAGAATTAATAAATATATTTAATTATTAATTAATTAAAAATATTATCCGGATCCTTGTCCTCATTAATTTCATTATATCTTATAATTAAAATAATTTTATTTAATTTTCAATGAATATTTTTAATTTTAATATTTACCATTTTTTTTTAGGAATATTTTTAATTAATTACAAAAAAAATTATTTATTAATTATAGATCTTAATAATTTTTTATATTAATTATTACTTTTAATTATGTTATAAAGATAATGCTTCACAAGATTTATTTTTTTTTTACAAAAAAATTATAAATAAAATAAATATAAACATGTTAAAAATATATGAAATAAACCAAATATTATAAGTATAAATAATTAAAACACTTAAAAAAATAAATTTAAAAAAAAAAAGGGGGGCCAGCCCGCTTGGCAGCCCAACTGCCTAGCAAGCCTCGCTCGGTAGTTGGGCTGCCGAGCAAAAATAATTTTGTAAATATTTTTTTAAAAAAATTAAATTGAAAAAAAAACCCCATTCCTTTCAAACCACACATCCCGTACAAAAATAAGATATTTAAAGAGATATTTTCACAACCAGAAAAGATTTTCCTCACCAACGTCTTTATATCTAAAAAGATATTCTCAAAATCAAAAAAGATTTTCCCTGTACTTTCACATTAAGAACAGATTTTGCGTTGAAAACCCATTGACCTGGGCTGTACAGCCCAGAAATTACAGGTCATTCTTCCTAGAGAATACGAACAGGTTTCGCTAGTTCATCACGCAGTCGCGTTTTTGTCTGTGCGGCCGAAAGCTCCCGGAGCAATGCCGGCGATGCTGGCAGTTACCTTGGAACATCTCCCAGATGAATATTTCGGCCAGGTATGTTCGCTCGCTCTTCCTCCTGTTTTTTTTTTTTCTTTTGCGGTTGATCCTTTGTTGTTTTGGATTGTTCTATGATCAACATGCGCCTGCATGTGCTTTTGGATCTATATTTTACCCTTTTTTTATCCTCTTGCTGCCGCTGCTGCCTGATGTTCATCTCGATAAGTCCCCTTCCCAAGGCTTGTGCTTGCAGTGAATTTCATGTCCAAATGTTTGTCGCTCCAACTTCATCGGCTGTTTCCTAAGTGATTCTTCTGATATTGCTTCCTCTGGGTAGCTGCCTCGTTCCAATGCGATCTCGCCAATCTCATGGGCTCTATTATTTGACTCACTGCCCTGTTCACGAGAGTCTGTTTTTGAGTCTGCTCCCTCCAATGTGTTCAGCTTAGCATTATATTTAGCACATGCTTGGTTGAAATGTTTGCGCAATGTTCCTCTCAAAATATTTGAATTGGATTGTCTTATTTGTCTATTTTTCACATCAGAAAAATTACACCTTTCTTTAAAAAAAATATTAATCTTTTTCATTGCAAACGCAACATGATTAGTTGCATCGCTATCTAACCACCTTGAACAAGATGGAGCTTCGATAGATTAGATTCACAAACCAATGCCAAAGAATCATTACCTTTTAAGTTCACGCTTAGACAACCAGTTTTTATACTTAGTGCAGTCTTTCTTTACGTGTCCTCCCTTCTTAGAGAGGAAACAAAGACCATCCTTACTAACATTTCCGTCCCTTTTAAAGGTCGATTTCTTTGAATCCAAGATGTCGACGGACTAGCAGATGAATGAGTTCCTTTGTGAGCACGATTTTTGTGCCCTTCTTACACCCTTCTTAGCATACATAGCAACATGTACTTTATTTTTCTTCAGCTTAGTCTCCTTCGACACCACCCTTGCAATCAAGTCATTGATTGTCCATGGCTGATCGGCGGTATTATACGTGTTTGGATAATACCAAATTCAGGCGGAAGAAAGTTGAGTGCAAGATGCACAATACAAGCATTATGGATAAAAACATTAAGAGCCTTAAGCTTTGATTGCAAATCAACCATCCTAAGGACATAATCCATAACACCAGCTGAGAACCATCATACTTCAAACTGAATAACCCCGACATATGTGTCCCAATTTCAGCATGAGGTGAGTCACGATTTCTAGCCACCAAAGCCTCCATTATTTGCCTAACGGTGATGTCGGCAGACAAAATCATTTCTAAGATGTTCTTGTATGGATCGCTTCATCGACAGTAAGCAAATCCTATTGCTCTTTTCCCAAACGGCAAATTGTGCTTTCTAGGCATCTCGTACTAGTATCGGTGAGAGCTATCGGTCTATCCTCATGAAGAGCAACATGAACATCTACTAGTTCCATACCAAACAGAAAATCATCTTTCCACTTCTTAAAATTAGAACTAGTAAAAATCTCAATGGCTATGGAGTTGCCGTTCTGAGAAAAAGTGATCGAAAAATAATTAATGTTTATAATTAGCATAATGTGAAAATTCACCTTGAGAGTTACATACATATCATATAATCACCTTTGGGCAAAAAACATGATATGCGGTTGTATACTCTCTGCATTTACATGGCCATGAGAATTTATTTTAATCTTCGTTAATCACCACCTTTGGGCATATGAAAACACTTAGACCAATCAATTCTCAACCATATGTTGTACATGCAACCTTCCATGCAACAATACACAATTACCTCATTTGGGAGTATAACTATGCATTAAAGCGAGAAGACATCCCAATACTTTATAAATCGTTATTTATTAAACCCAACCAAGTGTGCCACTTTGGCGGTCATGACTTAGTTGAATTTTTTTGAAATTGGGATATATACTTTATATTTCACATTTTTCGTATGCATGTAATTTCAAAAACTATGGGCAATTATCCACAAAATTACATGCCGTGCTAATTCACTCAACAATACATGTTAATCCATATACGTGTAATTGATAAATTATGCTCCACATATCTATATGTGGTACTTACATGTGAGATTGTACTTGTATTTCACGAAACCATATAGAAATACATAGAAATAAGCCAAAAATATTCCAAATAATACACGTATTTAGAGTTCCATAGGTATTTTCCATCCATAAATACATCAAAAATGTAAAATAAATATACCACCTTGTAGAACATGAGCATACGAGCAAGTCGGTACTGGAACACCCCGATCGGACACCGCACGCTCTCTCATGGGCCACCAAAGCCTCGGCGCGTGAGGCCCGCTTGACACGTGCGGAGCACGTGTTACGCTTCTCGGCCGGTTCCGAAACCGGTCCGACCACTCGCCTAACCGAACCGGCGAACCCGGTCGAGCTTAACCCGGTCGATCGATCAACAATTGGCTCGATCGGGAAGTCCGAGTCAACGGTCAATCGGAGCGGGTCGGGTCACGAATCGGGTCGAGTCCCGAGTCGGGTCGGGTCTACACCTAGGCGAAATGACGTTAGCCCTACGCGTGCCGAGCACGTGCGGGCCTGGGTCGGCGCGTGGCCGCGCGTGGCGGCTCATCCGGCGTCCTCCGATGGGCAATGGCGCGTGGATTTGCTCGTCTTGTCGTGTAGATTCCGAATATATAATTTTATTTCAATTTTGATGAAATTAAAATTTCGAAAAAACATCAAAATGTGATTCGAGATCTAAAACGCGTTGGCTACGATACCACATGTTAACTGCGACTAAAATCCGTATGCAGCGATCTAAAAATCACACGTATAGATACGCGAATCACAAACCATAGATATAAAGGAATTGACGCACATTGTTTCGGATCCATCGTTCTTGATGCGGAATTGCGACGATCCGATACTCAAGAGCTTCTCTTCTATGAACCCCTTTATCACCGGTTTCAATGAGACGGCCCCCTCATATATCGCTTTCCGACGATTCTTGATGTAAGGTTATGTGGACATTATGATTTATAAGAGGGACTTGAGCTCTATTTATAGAAATTGAAACTTATCCCCTCATTAAAGATAAAGTTTATCTCGGCCCACATTATCTAGTATCATATTAGACTAAATAGGAAATTATATATGTCTTTTTTTATTAGACCAATTAATATTTATAATAATAATTAATAAAGCCCACATTGAATATATAATAAATATATTCTAACATATGCATGTATTGTTAAAACGATAAGATCTTCGATCATATGAACATGAAACGAAATTGATGGATATTACACACCCCGAATCAAAGGAAGCTATTGTCGATCCCATGGGAGAGAATGACTTTCATGGGTATTGATATTAACCACTCTCCTCTACAATAATTGCGATGAATGTGTATTTTTTTCTCTTTATAATTTTGTGAGAGAAGCGGAAGCCTAAGGAAAGCGTTATCTGAGATAAGAAGGTTAGCCTCACGAAGGGCGGCAAACACTAAATAAATCGAAGGTTTTCCTGCCTTTTGACCGGCATCGCAGCACAAGTTTTGAAAAATTCTGTCCGCCCCACCCTTTTCATCATCATGAGCCGCAAAACATTGTCATCAGTAAGCGAAAACGATGCTTTTCCTACTACTAGCGTTTGGCTGATGCAAGCGAAGCGACCAACTTGCCTTATCTTTTGATGGCCGCAAGTTGAAGAGAACATGGACACGTCGCTTTTGCGTGAAATCAAGTTCAGGCGTGGTGGTAAATCTTGTCGACTAGAGCCACGCAGGGAAGATGAATGAAAAGTAAGATGGGTTACGCTGCCTAGGAGGGGGAAGTAAATAGTAGAAAAGGAAAATGTGACCACATAACAAAGTGGCGGTCATAAGAGGGAGTTTCTATTGTCCATCGTGCTGGCGACTTCAACTTAAATCCTAAACCATTAACCCGAGCCAAACCAAAGGATAGGCGACTTCAACCTAGGCTAAAATAGATAGAGTCCAGCTTTAGTTTCGATCGATTTGCTCCATAAAGGAACATTAATTTATGGTGCGCCAAACACGGAATGAGATAATTTGTATCATCTGTGATTGCGAATGTGCTTCTTGCCTGCCATGGGAGTTCGGGTGCCTCACCGTGTGAGAGCAATAAACATGGCACGCCGGGGTATCGATTGTGTACAAGTAATTGCCACGAGAATTACACGACAAAGGCGGCCTTTGTGACGTATTATATTCACAATCAGAAAAGATTTTCCTTTGACTTTCACATTAAGAAAAGATTTTGCGTTGAAAACCAATTCACCTGGGCTATACAGCCCAGAAATAACAGGTCATTCTTCCTAGAGAATACGAACAGGTTTCGCTAGTTCATCACGCAGTCGCGTTTTTGTATTCGGATACTAAAAGTGGATTTGTCTGAGCGGTCGAAAGGTCCCGGAGCAATGCCGGCGATGCTGGCAGTTACCTTGGAACATGTCCCGGATGAATATTTCGGCCAGGTCTGTTCGCTCGCTCTTCCTTCTGTTTTCCTTTTTTGTTCTTTTTTTTTTTTTTTGGTGGTTGATCCTTTGTTGTTTTGGATTGTTCTATGATCAACATACGCCTGCATGTGCTTTTGGATCTAGATTTTAGCCCTTTTCTTATCCTCTCGCTGCCGCTGCTGTCTGATGTTCATCTCGATAAGTCCTCTTCCCAAGGCTTGTGCTTGCAGTGAATTTCATGTCCAAATGTTTGTCGCTCCAACTTCATCGGCTGTTTCCTAAGTGATTCTTCTGATATTGCTTCCTCTGGATAGCTGCCTCGTTCCAATCCGATCTCGCCAATTTCATGGGCTCTATTATTTGACTCACTGCCCTGTTCACGAGAGTCTGTTTTTGAGTCTGCTCCCTCCAATGTGTTCAGCTTAGCATTATATTTAGCACATGATTGGTTGAAATGTTTGCGCAATGTTCCTCTCAAAATATTTGAATTGGATTGTCTTATTTGTCCATTTTTCGCATCAGAAAAATTACACCTTTCGTTATAAAAAAAAATATTAATCTTTTTCATTGCAAGAGTCGGACGTGAATCCGTCCTAAGCAAGGATTTCACCTTGGAGAGTTCAGTTATGAAATGAAACGACTCTGGTTAAAGAAATGATAGATCTGAACAGTGCAATTTCTTGGATACTGTTTATATTATTGTTCCCAGGAGCACGTACCAGTTGATGTAGTTTTCAAACTACTGCAATCTTCAAGAGAGGGTCTGTCGACTGAAGAAGCACGGAGGAGGTTCCAAATTTTAGGGCCCAACAAGCTATTAGAGGAGGAGGTATCTCTTCTTACATGAAGCACATCTTCTCCCTTTTGGAAAAATTATGACTTCTTTTGCCAGAAAACGACTAACTCTGATTTTCGTTGCTCTTCACCTGAAACAGGAAAGTAAGGTGCTGAAATTCTTAGGATTCATGTGGAATCCAATTTCTTGGGTCATTGAAATGGCTGCCCTCATGGCTATTGCTTTGACCAGCGGAGAGGTAACTTTATCCCCGATAACTTGTACTAGCAAAACACGCACAAACACACGCGTGCACATCATCCATAAACAATGACTGAACACAAAGAAAAGATGCACATGACTGAAATCGATGTCATGCAGGGTCAACTACCAGATTGGCAGGATTTTACAGGCATAATAGCCTTGCTTATCATCAATTCCACTATCAGCTTCATTGAGGAAAATAATGCAGGCAATGCTATAGCAGCACTAACGGCAAGCCTAACACCCAAAACAAAGGTCACTCACTACCTATAAGTTGCTCAGCCCAATGTTTAGTGAGCTTAAATGTATAGGGAGCATATCGAAACTGAATCTTTTTGTTTGCTTAACTAAATTTTGAAGGTTCTTAGAGATGGAAAATGGAGCGTGCAAGAAGCAGAAATTCTGCTTCCTGGAGATGTAATCAGTATCAAGCTTGGAGATATCATCCCAGCAGATGCCTGTCTCTTGGAGGGCGACCCTCTTAAAATTGACGAATCTGCTCTAACGGGTGAACTACTGCCGGTAACCAAGATGCCTGGAGATAAAGTTTTCTCTGGGTCGACCTGCGTGCAAGGGGAACTAGAGGCTGTCGTCCTTGCTACCGGGGTTTATAACTTCTTCAGCGAGACTGATCGCCATGATGATCTCACCGACCAAGTGAGGCGTCACCAGGTTGATAGCACCAACCGAGTGGGGCATGTCCGAGAGGTACTTGTTTGAGAGTTAGTAATATCTTGACTGAGCCAGCCACGATGTGAACATGATAAACATTAAAATATAACGATCATGCCATAATGAGTGATAAAAAGTGCTAGTTGTGAAGGGATTGCACAGAATGTTGCATGATCTTTTAAAATTAAAGTGCTCTTTGCTCATTGTCTTTCTTTTTTAGATTGTATGAAATCGGGATGATGACTACCATAATACTAGATTCTGGAGGCAAAGTCATGACCACAACGTTATCATAGGCCATGACCAATTAAGAAGTACATCATTTTTCAAAGTTTCCATTTCTGACGTGTGACCAATGGTGACAATTTAAATCAGGTACTGACGGCCATCGGGAACTTTTGCATATGTTCAATTGCTTTGGGAATAATTGTGGAGATATTCGTCATGTACCCAATTCAGGGCCGCAAGTACAGGGATGGCATTGACAACCTGTTGGTTCTCCTTATTGGAGGAATTCCGATTGCCATGCCAACAGTCTTGTCAGTGACGATGGCTATTGGATCACGCCGGCTGTCTGAACAAGGTGCCATTACCAAGAGGACGGCAGCCATCGAAGAGATGGCTGGGATGGATGTCCTCTGCAGTGCCAAGACTGGGACTCTAACACTCAACAAGCTTACGGTGGACAAGAACCTGATTGAGGTTAGTACTGGACACAGAAGCTATGATAATTGATAAGACTGCAAATATCCGATATTCAGCACCGATCCTTGAGTTACAAATATGAGGTTCGAGATGCTGAGTGATTCTCAAGCTCTTGTTATTTTACATTGGTTATGAAAATCAACCATCAGGTGTTTGCAAAGGATGTAGACAAGGACGGGTTAATATTGCTCGCCGCTAGAGCTTCCCGGGTTGAGAATCAGGATGCAATTGATGCCTGTATTGTTGGAATGCTAGCTGATCCCAAGAAGGTATTTAACTTTACGGATATAAGCTTATCAAACTTTGCTTTGCATTGCTAGAGCTCATCAGACATGTCGGTGTCCTGTCATCATTTCAATGATCTTCTGCCCTAGATCTGCTGTTTGCATCATGAGAATTCCCAAAAGCCAAAGAAGACCAAAAAGGAAATCGAAAAAATTCATAGATTTGGCTTATTTTATTGAAAATAGCAAGGGAAACGAAAAATTTCAGCAACGTGCCTGATTATATTGGTATTGAGTGATTAAACCAACATACTGTTTTGGACAAAAGGATCAACTGCATATAGAAGTATCCCATCTTTGAAAGGATTCATCTCAGTTTGAAAAAATGGGTAGCAAATATTACTTTCCTTGTTCCAGATTACTGAAGTGCCTCTCAGTATCTATTCTAGTTTTGACATGAGATAAATGCTCTTGCTGGTCATGAATGCTTGTGCTTGACACAGGCTAGAGCTGATATCACTGAGGTCCATTTCTTACCTTTTAATCCTGTGGACAAGCGTACTGCTATAACATACGTGGACTCCGATGGTAACTGGCATCGAATCAGCAAAGGTGCACCTGAGAAGGTATAACATTTTGCTAGCTAGGCTTCTTTCTTGTTCTGAGCCAAAATCCTACTTAAGCTTTTTATTGTATCTTCTCTTCCCACTATAAATCACCTTTTCTGGCGACTTTTTTTTGCATATTTATGATTTAAACCTGTTTTCAAACTTCTACCAGATCATAGACCTCTGCAAGGTTGGCAAAGATGTAAAGAAGAAAGTCCATGATATCATTGAAAATTTTGCGGACCATGGTCTTCGCTCCCTAGCAGTCGCTGAACAAGTGAGATTCAAGTTTACCCAAGGGATTGCTTTTAATACTATAACTATCAGTGCATGCACTTCATGGTAATAATTCCTTTTGTACGCAGACTGTGCCAGAGAAAAGCAAGGATAGCACTGGAGGACCGTGGCAATTTTTAGGCCTGTTACCTCTTTTTGATCCCATAAGGCACGATAGTGCAGAGACCATCAGGCAAGCACTTAATCTTGGAGTCAATGTCAAGATGATTACTGGAGATCAGTTAGCTATAGGCAAGGAGACAGGTCACCGCCTAGGAATGGGGCCTAACATGTACCCGTCCTCCTCACTCCTACGCCAGCACAAGGATGAATCAATTGCTGCCCTCCCTATTGATGAGCTAATTGAGAAGGCTGATGGCTTTGCTGGCATCTTTCCTGGTTTGAACTTGTCATATAGCACTTACTTTTGCCTGACTGACTCACATATAGAATATAATGATATAGCCGTAGGCTCGAACTTGCAAGCGACTTTATATGGAAGCTCGTATCTCCTTTGATGTGACTTTCTTATCGAAGTGGCTTGAAGATACTAACTGCGCTGTGCCAAATGGACAGAGCACAAGTTCGAGATTGTGAATAGGCTACAAGAAAGGAAGCACATATGCGGGATGACTGGTGATGGTGTGAATGATGCACGAGCTTTAAAGAAGGCAGACATTGGAATTGCTGTAGCTGGTGCAACTGATGCTGCCCGGGGACGCGTCTGACATAGTACTCACCAAGCCAGGGCTGAGTGTGATTGTCAGTGCTATCTTAACAAGCAGAGCAATCTTCCAGAGAATGAAAAGCTACACCATTTATGCAGTCTCAATTACAATCCACATTGTGCTAGGTTTTCTGTTGCTTGCTCTTATATGGAAGTATGATTTTTCACCTTTCATGGTGTTAATCATTGCCATATTGAATGATGGGACCATCATGACCATTTCTAAAGATAGGGTGAAGTCATCTCCCATACCTGACTCCTGGAAGCTCAGGGAGATTTTGGCTACCGGCATTGTCCTTGGAACCTACTTAGCTGTCACGACTGTTGTTTTCTTCTGGGCTGCACATAAAACGAACTTCTTCTCGGTAAGCTTATATGCCAAATCGGAAATATAATTACCAAAGGAGTCCGGGGGGGGACAGATGCTTCCCTTTAGACTGCGTATGTAAATTACTTGCAGCTTGGCATTTCTGCTTTGGATCGATGTTTTAACTCGTTACTTGACTTCACAGGACAAATTTGGAGTGAGGTCAATTGATGACAATCCCCACGAACTTACAGCAGCTGTCTACCTCCAAGTGAGTATTGTGAGCCAGGCGCTCATCTTTGTTACTCGATCTCACGGCTGGTCATATGTTGAACGCCCAGGTCTCCTGCTTATGTCAGCCTTCATTGTTGCACAGCTGGTAAGGAATGAAAATGTGATGGTGATAACTGATATATTATCATTGAAGAGTAACAAGTTCATGACTCATCGATCTGGTTTATGCTTATCAGATTGCGACTCTCCTAGCTGTTTATGCAAATTGGGGCTTTGCGAGGATACATGGCATCGGCTGGGGATGGGCTGGTGTTATATGGCTCTACAGCATAATCTCTTATATCCCTTTAGATATTCTTAAGTTCATGATCCGGAATGCACTGAGTGGGCTAGGGATGATTTCCCTCAGAATAAGGTACCCTCTTCATCCGGCTTTTGATTTATAAGAAGTAAGTTGGCAAATATGAACTGGTTTGCACAGAGCTGCATACGGTTTGCCTCTCTTGCAGTCTGCTATTCGTGTCGTGCTCATCACTGCATACTGTTTCCCTTCCCATGCAGACAGCTTTCACAACAAAGAAAGACTGCGGAGGAGAAGAGAGACAGGCTCAACAGGCAAGGGAACACCGCACGCTGCACGGACTCCAGCCACCTGAAATATCCAGGGCTTTCCAAAATTGCAGAATATAAGGAAATGGGCTGGCGTTGCAAGGTTGGGACCGGAAAAACCAAATTGCATTCAACATTTTGTTTATCAGAAAATCCTGATTCCTTTTCGTTTCTGTACTTGCGCAGAATTAAAGAGCTTCAAACCCTCAAGGGGCATGTTGAATCAATGGTATAACTTAAGGGGCTCTGGCATCGTGACAATTCAACAACACTACACTGTTTGATTGAGGCTGGCGAAAAGTTTTAGCAGATGACTGAACTTTTGTAATAGGAATTTACCATAGAGATAAAAGGGGAACTATATGGATTGTGCTATTTCCATTATGTTTTTTTACACTAGATGCCATTAAGGACATAGAGGACAACAAGAAATTGCGTCAGGGTAGATCAAGGGAGAGAATTATGATGTTCTGCCAGTATGGAGTGCTGATATATTCTTCTTCTAATTTCCTCTCGTTCCTGCCTTTAAATATCATTTTATTTTTGATCGAGCAGAGATATTCACCTCTCATCTGTGCATGATTTTTCGCTCCGTGGTTATACCACATCTGTCAATCGGTATCCAGATTTTTCCTAACCAGCAGGAGCTACTGATTGTGTAGTGTTTTCTTACATGTGATAAAATCGAGAACAATCTATTAGGCATCCTTCAATAACGCCAACCCACCACCTTGCGGACATGGTTCCTAACTAATTAAGCCAGACGTACTTGCTGTTTTAAATGCGTGATAGGTAGAGTCGGATGTTATCATTCTGTGGATTCTGCATTTCTTGAAACATGAGTATGTATAGCTCGTTGTCAAACTAGTTTAGAACCATTCTAATCAAAAGTAGAGGCGAAGCAGGGTTGGGGTTCCGTGCCTAGCCGCAGAATATCCGACATCTAGTCATATTTTGGAGAATGATTTTTCCGATTTTTGAAAGAGGTCATTCTCCTAAATTTAAGCATAAGTTTTCCATTGACCAATTTTCTTAAGCGATTCAAATGCCAAAATAAGAAAAATGTTTTTCTGGGGAAAGGTTTTTTTGCGAAGCAGACATGGCCTATTGCGTGATGAATCTTGGCTCGCGCTATTTCCAACTTTGGCTCCTAGCAGTCTTGGCTCACGCTATTTCCAACTCTAGCTCCTAACACCCCCTGTCACATTGAATTGACTACATTATGGGTCGCACTCTTGATTCAAAATTATTTCATTCATTTTTTTTTAATTTTACTAGTAGATAAAACTTCCCACATTCCTTTCAAATAACTTTTTTCACCCTAGACGCTTCTGCTACATCCATTGCATTTCTCCATTTCCTTCATGTTTGTTTTCTTCTGAACTTATTCTCCATTATTGTAATATGAGCAAGTATTAAGATCGGCGCACAATAACACGAAGTAAAGCGTAAAAGCAAAGAAAGAGAATTTGAGACACGAGATTTTATCTTGGTTCATCCTTAAACTAGGGCTACGTCCAATAGAAAATTTTACTATAATTAGCACCTCTCACCTCTCGTTACATCACTCAATTACAAGTGAAAAAAAAGTATATTTAGCAATAGCTATTTATGAGCCCAAACCCAAACTACTAATAAATATATATATATAGGCTTAAATTATAAAAGCCCTCTAGTGTTCAGGAGGCACCACCCACTTGAATCCCCCACCATAGAGGTTTCCCGGACCCCTGCCCGCTCAACGTGGAGTAGGACCCATATGCTTTCTTGTCAAAGAGGAGTATGAACGACACCCTAACAATAAACACTAAATATATTAAAGTAAAGAAATGTTATTTTTATCTATAAATTATTTACTTTATTTCCTTAGATTATCCTCATAGTGGTGAATTTTTCGACTTTGATATTGTAGTTGTATGCATCATACACAATTTACTCAATTTTTAGGTGTTGTCTCATGTCATGTTACCTGTCAATATCGATGCTACGTAGATTACGATAGGTTAGGACTTTTTTTAGTAATTCTCTCGTAATTTAATTATAAAAAGCTAGGGATGCATCACACAAGTGGATAATGATGTAGATGATCTTCATGTTGTAATTAATCGATTCAGTAAAAGAATTCAATCTTAAATATGTACGAGTAATTGTTTATATTAGAGCATGAGGTGCTGATGTCAAATTTTTCGCGACTCCCTATTTATCTTTTCTCTTATTATATATTTCCACCGAGTGCTTGTCCATGGGCGCTCCACAATTCACCTTACTGTTTCAAATAGGTATTGTCTAATGACCCTGGAGTAAAAGCTTTCTTACTTTCATTAAAATTCACCTACTAAGGGTCCGTTTGTTGTACAGAAAACATTTTTCTCATTCTTTGGCATTCGGATCACTTAGAAAAATGAATCAACGGATAATGATTTCCTATCAAAGCTTAAATTTAGGAAAAAGATTTCTTCTTTAAAAACTCCAGAAATCATTTCCCAGGCTTGGGCCAAAAACTCTTCACTTGGGCAAGGGAATTGCAACGCTCGAGACACTTGGAAATCACCCCGTTGTTGTTAACTATTTTCAAGCTCTTAGTTGTGGAGAGCTCGAAGTGAGTGTGGATCATTGTTAAATTGTACGGAGTAGTGTTAACCCCTAAACCTGATCTGGTATTTTTGAGGACCGTAGAAAGTGACTCGAGATAGGGCTTGTATGTATGTACTACCTAGGATTAATAGTAAATAAATAAAAATGATTGTATTTGATGCGATTTCCTTGCTTTACTATCCCTGTTGATTTATTTTTTTTTTGTATTTGTTTGGGAGTTACACGTTCAGCATGTGCTTAATAATAAGATAAAAATAATGGGTTCGATGACGTGCCCGGGACGTCGTCCTTTTTTACCTGAGACATTTTGGCGAGTTGTTGAGGGCCCGGGGATGGGGGCATGACGAGACCGATTCGATGCTTCGAGTTTCGAGATAACATCACCGCGAAGATGGAGGATACTCTAATCATATCGGGCTGTCATCACTCAAGAAAGCTGACCTCTGTTGGCTTTGGGGTGCAAGGGCTGGTACTTGAATTGAGATGCATGGTCTTTGCATTAAAATGCTTTGGATATACCATTTTTCATCCTGCTAGAAAACTTAGAGGTTCCATCAACTTGAACTTTAGGAAGTAATTTTTGTGCCGTCTTAAAAGTATAGAATATGCATTCTCAGCATATTCATTTCTGTAGGTAATGAAAAATGCCTGTAAATGAACCATGAGAAAAAGCATTTCAACACCATTAAATCTATTAGGCGGCCGTTGATTACGGCATTCTTCACCCAATGGATATGATGAAATCGTCCCTTCAACCTGTGATGCTAATTTGATCCTCTAATTTCTGCAGGAATCATGGTCAGCTTTAACCTGTTCGCCAAGACGACCCTAATTGAGAACAGGCACAATGTGGCAATCATAATTTCGCTAGCCACAGTGACACGCGTGCTTCTGGACAAGCGAATCCCCCTGCCGGGCAGAATCCCAGCAGCTATGCAGGTGTCCTTTCGAGCCAGGGTGGTCACCGAATTGAATCTGAACAACGTTACGGACTTGGACGTTGACCTGCTATCGACAAGCTCGAAGATCGTCTTAGGATGGGCTGAGCAGGGAGTGTTTGTTGTCCAAACCGGCAGGGCAAATTGGTTCAACAGGATGCGGTACATTAATTTTCGATTAAAGTTCCGCCTCCGTTATCATTTCTGGTTTCTGATTTTTCTGATTTCTCTATGTAGGGCGGTAGTGGAGGTTAAGGAAGTGGTGAGAAGGCTAGGCGACGAGTTTCGTGGCATGCGCATTCAACCGCACGGAGATGAGTGAAAGGTTTGGCGATCGCGATTCCATTCAATGTGTGCATGTAAAAATGCTAGGCTTTTTCTTCTGTTGAGTTTCTAGAATGACATAAGTGTGAAAATTCATTGGCATTGTCGAAACTTTCGTCAAGCTTTCACACGGGTAACAATGGTGATTTCCATGCACAATCCAAAAGGCGTGATCTGTTTTGATGTCGCAATCTCTTCTTCTTTGCAGTTTTCTCCTGCGCTTGACTGTTTTGGTCTGCCTTGAATCAATTCCTTCTTCATTCTATTGTTTTATTCAATCTCTCCGCGAATTACACTTGATGTGTTTTATTATGGAACTTTGAATTGTAGGACGATATTGAGTTGTTGTCGTGCTGCATATGTTTTGTTGGACCGATCCGGTGATCTAGTGAAGCTCCTGATCAAAGTGCTCGTTGTTTCACCGATCTTTTTTTTTTTCCCATTGTTGATTTGGTTTAGGACCACATACAAACTTTTTTTTCCTGCATTTTGAAGTTTTAGATGTTTTACACGTTCATTGAGGGTGTACGGATGATGAGTTGCGTTTTGAATTTGTCCGAACACAAGTATTTTGGGCTATATTAGCAAACAATGAAAGAGTCGATCTCGATTAGTTCGCACTCGATGAAATATCATGATTTCGGATCCCTTCCCAATTTCTATGGTGAATGAGGAGTATCGTTCTTTCGGTGAAGATTGACATAGCCTTAGTGTCACGGGCCGGGACATTCCGATCGACCCGTGCGGCAACTCGGGCTTCTTTTGTATCGCTAAGAGAGAAGCAGAGATGGACGGGGGAATGCTTTGTATTTCTCCTTCGTGGATGATCAAATGAGAAGACGACCCCTTTATATAAATAAGAGAGAAGGCATCGAATTACAACCATAGATCTATCTCTATCTAACGCCTAGATTTCATCTACCTACTCCCCAACCACGGACAATAAATAAGAAGGTTCTAGAATCTTACCAAATTATCAACCCAACCCGCTCCCTAAAAACCTTTTAGAATATTACAGGAAATAGTAGAAAACCCTAGACAAAGCGCTGGGGCATCTTTCGCTCCCGGCGAAACCTCGGCGGTATACCTTGAGATGGTTTCCCATCTCGGTTTTCCTCTAACATTTTGTTGATTTACCGCGCGTTGTGATGCCATTTTGCTTCTCGCTCCTACAAATGTTTTCACTATTTGTGGATGCTCTGTTTTATGTGAATGTGTCGATTGGTCAGATTACCTTTTTTTTCTGTTGACCACGTTCCTCTTTTCGCTGATGGGATACCAAAGACTTGGGCTTCCAATAAATTTTGGAGTGGTTCGGTCAGTCCACTCTCCTGCATCATATAGATATGGCAACGCCACGAGCTCATGCATAATTCTTTTGAGAGCGACATCTTCCACTTATATGTCACTTCACTAAGTATATGTTAGTTGGAAAATGTTAGATTTTCATCGACTAACCGTCTTGATGGCTCCATGAAACTGATTTCTATGCTTCAATCAGTACGTGCATTGAGGTATTTTCAAGTTACACACTAAGTTACTACTCTTTTGCATAACTTTTACAAGAATATGCGTGTATCAGTCACCTGTAAAACCAGTAGAGCTCCGGCATATATCGCTTACACTGTGAATGCCCACCCCATCACATCTATTCACAAAAAATATTCTTACCACCATCATCAGACTCCTTAAGGGGCTGGAGCGGTCATACATCCCAAGATAGGTATGGGTCACGAAGCGTTATTCCGATGGCCGGATCACTCCTCAAAAGGCTCGAATGAAAAACTCCAAATTCTAAAAGGTATATGATAATGCTAAAGCGGGACAAAACTCGACCACCCCGAGGGGTCATGCCACGTGGAGGACCGGTGCTGACTGAGAATGGCGCGGACTGAGCAATTTTCTGCAGAAAGATTGAAGCCGTTTCTTCTTCTTCGGGCTCGGAACAAGGGGAAGAAATGCGAAACGAAGAACCTCGAGTTATCTTAGAAATCTGCTTCACATTACTGTGACTTACTATCTTATGCCAAAGATCACATTCATCTTTGATAGACATTGAGCACTGCATGTCGTCAAGATTTACATTTAGCAAGTACATATTACCATACCTTTTTTCCTGCTTATTAACAAGATTTACATTCAGTCCACGTAAATGCTACATTTAATATCTTGTTAATAAGCTAAAATATTTTGAGAAAATTAAATTAAATTTAAAAAATAGTTAAATAACTAAAAAAAAGAAGAAAAAATTTGATCTATTGCAACGACGGAGGCTTGGAAACCCTTGCCACCGCCGCCGCCCACCATCGTCGGCAATGGTTGGCGTGGGACCGGTCGTTCGAGAGTTGCCGGCCGAGTGTTGGCGGAGGGGCAGCGCCGAGTGGTGGCGAGGGCCTCACCCAGGTTGGCCGAGGGTCGTCGGGCGGGCAATGGGCCTTCACCAGCCAGGGTCGCCTCACCCGCCTAGCTTGGCGGAGGCCGACTCTCGCCCATCTAGGTGCTTGGTAGCGGCCTTCATCGGCCGGGTCGTGGTGCTAGAGTTGTCCGCTGCACATGGTGGGCGGTCCAGTGCTAGGCTTGCGACCCGGCCGACAGGGCCGATGCCGGCCATCGCCGATGCTAGGTGAGGCGCTATGACCCTTATATTGAATTTTTTTATTTTTTATTATTTAGTTATTGGATTTTTTTTATTTTTAATTTTTATTTTTGTTCGTTTTTATCTTATTAGGTGGATTTTTATTTTCTTATTGTTGATCTGGGATCTTCGGTGAGCCACATATGCACCACACATGATTTCCGGCAAGCCTCGTCGGACTTGGCACCGAAATAATCGGTTTCCAAAAAAATTATCACTTAAGTGATCCAAAAAAAATATTGGTACTAAAGTAAGCACCGTACATAAATATTGGCACTCCATGTGTCCTTTTGCCATTGTAAAACTAAAGAGGAGGGTTTTTGTTTCAATCTGATTTTGACATTTGGAAAAGAATTCTCTCTTCATCATTTTTTTCACGTCCCAAGCCAGACTTATTTAATGAGGACTTTGAATCGAGAGAATTCACTGCAAAGTTTTTTATCCAAGTGAAAATTTTGTGCTGATTTTCAGAATATCTTGCTTAAGAGAATCATTTTCTCCTTGAAAATTTTTTTGTTTAACTCCTAAAGTGTCGGAGTCCTTTTTCAAATCGTCAAGAGCAACTTTATAAGGAAGATTTTCAGGAGTGAGGTCCAAACTTCCCTTTTTAAATCGAAACCCCTTTTTTGAAGATCTTTTGAGGACTACAAGCACTTTTTTAATAGAAAATCTTGCATTTCTTTATAACATAGCTCCCATCATTTACCTCGTTTTCTTCATCATTCTCACAATCTGCCATGAGACAAAAGATTTGCTTGATCATCTGGATTCACGTTCTGTAACACTTTGAGTGCTCGTTTATTTCTTTTCTTTTTCTTGAGAGATGGACAATCTGAATTTATGTGACCTGGTTTCCTGCATTCCATAATAGATGGTATCTTTAACTTTGCTCTCTTCTTTGCCTTTGAATGGTTTCTTGTCTTCTTTTATGTTTCCTTTCTATGTAGTTTCCAGATTTTCTCATATGATTCTTGAACTTTCTCGTAAACAGTTCCATGTCATCATCGTCTTCATCTTTTGATGATGTTTCTCCACCTACATTGTCATCGTCAGCTTGAAATGCAATAGCTTTCTTACCTTGGAGTTGTTTTCTTCATTTAGACATTCTACCTCATAAGACATCAGTGTGCCTCTGAGCTCATCTATTGAGATGGGTTAGATCTTCATTGTTTTGCGGACTGAGATTTTCACAATGCTCCACTCCTTTGGAAGTTCTCTCAGCAGCTTGTTTACTTTCTCAGCATCAAGGAAAATTTTTGCTTGAAGTGCCAAGCCATTCACTATTTCACTGAATCTCGTGAACATTTCTCTAACTGTTTCATCAGATTTCATCTTGAACATTTTGTAGTTGCCAAGCAGGATGTTCACCTTTGTTTCCTTCACTCTATCGGTTCCTTCGAATGTTACTTGCAATCCATCCCATATTTCCTTAGTTGTAACACAAGAGGACATTCTGTTAAAAATTCATAGGGAGATAAAGTACAATAAAGAAGATGTGTAGCTTTAGCATTGCATGCGGCTCCTTTATGAGTCTCCTCTAGTAGAGCAGTGGCAACAGCAGCTACAACAGTAGAATCGACATTTTCTTCCGTTGGCTGTGCAACAGTTCCAACGGGTCGTGTAACATTTAATACTAGGAAAAGCCCACATATGACGAAGATTTTTTTTTGTTGTTGGAAAAAGTAATTCTAGGTTATGGTTCATGAAGGATCTGATGTAGTTCGTACCCATCTTCTCTTTGTTTCCCCAACCTATGGTGAGTTATAGACAGAGTTCGAAAAGGTCAAATCTTAGATAGTTCCATCATACATGGTGAAATAAACTACTCGCACGCACTCCCTTTCCAAAAAGATCAATTCACCAAGGACTCCACTTAGGTATTTCTATGCCATTTCGAATTATGTCCCAAATGACGAGATCAATTGCTTCAACATAAGTATGCATCTGTTGTTTCTAGTAACCATATTTGCTTCCATCAAAGTACAGAGGCTTGCTTGGAACACAAGGTTCATTAGTGAGAAAACCACCAAAGTTAGCCATAAGTGAGGATCTTTATACTCTTAAAGAAATACACTTCAAATAACAAGCACTAGAGTTGGGGCTTACAATGTAACCTAGAGGGGGTAAATAGGTTGTATTCAAACTTTTCGCCAAAATCACCAACTGATATTTGGAAATCAGGGGCAGCATATCTTTATTAAAGATCACGTGATGCTTGTGTGGAGATATCAATTAAAGAGCGGAATGGAATGATAGATTACAACAATTTATAGTGGTTTGTCTTATTCTCAAAGAACACATCCATTCTATAGACTAAGAGCCACAAGTTGAGCTGGATTGCACAAGTAATCTGCTTAGCAATTTACAACTTGCAAATATTGATCCTTTTAAGATGATAGATCACATTATCAGGATCCAGCCACTGCACTCATTCTTGTACACTTTGACTTCTCACACGAGTACAATATGCCAAGAATATCACGGTAAATATCTTTAGAGAATGGAAATAATCAACAAGACAAGAAGCTTAGCACAGATAATTGGATTGAGTGTTATGTCTCTCAATAGTTTGGAAATCATCAAAATCTTTATGAGATGTTTCTCCAACAAAAGTACCATGTACGGAGACTAGGTGAAGTAGAAGCATGAAAAGCCTCCGGAGACGGCGGCGATCGCCCTTATGGGAATACGAAAGCTGCCGATTGGCGTGGAACGAGCAATTTTCTAGAGAAAGATCAAAGCCATTTCTTCTTCTTTAAGCTCGGAGGAAGGGGACCAAATGCGAAGTGAAGAACCACGAGTCAGGGTTTTAGAATTAAATTGATTTTAACCCTCAAAGTAGTTTTATAGCTAAATGTCCCAGCCACTCTTTTGTTACATAGACAAGTTTCACGAGTCAAAAGAAAAATAGTGGGATCTAATGACAGTAATCATGTTGGGGTGGATATTTCTAAACTTAATTCCTTTTTAATGAACTCACAAAAATTTCTCTCTCATCTCTTCACTTTTCACCTTCATTTAAAAAATTAAACAATCAATAACCCTATAGTTTTCTCTTTTAATTCCTTACCATTTGTCTCGTATTCCTCATCCTTTTTTCGTTCTTTTCCCTAGACAAAAGCTTCTTGCCATTTCCACCACAAACAAAGGGAAAGCGAAGGAACTTCTTATTAGAGTCTAACCTTGGTTGTAGAAAAGTTTCTTCCCCGCATCCATTCGAGCATATTCGTGTGGCGCGGTGGCACTTATGTGAATGATTTTATTAAATTTTTGCAAGTTTCTAAATTATTATTTTTTCCTTTTCTTTTTTTTCCTTTTCTTTCCTTTCATTTCCCTTTTCTTTTCACAAAAAAAAAAAAAAAAAATTTTTCGCTTGTGGCCGGTCGCCCGTTTTGCCTATGTTCGGCAACTAGGCATATGTGGGGATCACCCTCGCTTGGGTGAGGGCATCATGACATCCTCGACCAACCAAAATTTCAATATCATTTTTCAGGAAATTGAGCCAAATGCCAACAAAATAAAGATGGACTATTCCATTGGAAATGCCATTCACCGACCGAGAAGAGCAAAAGTAAAATTTTGTTGGCGACAAATGCCTGATGTAGTTGAAGCCTTAAAAGTGGTTATTATTTTGTTTGCCTCATCAATTATTCTAACATTAATCCATCGTTTCAAAGGAACCGAAGTTTTGTTGCTAGATATTTGCATCCGAAGTAATTGTTTTCACTTCTCGAAGATGTTAGTATCAGCGCATTGCAGCAAAGTAAAAGAAGTGAGAAAGAGAAAAATTGAGACACGAGATTTTATCATGATTCACTCTTGAATTAGGATTACGTCTAAGAGAGGATTCTACTATATCGGTATATTGTGCCTCTCTTTACATCACTTGCAAGTAAAAAATAAATATATATATATAAAAATGTCTATTTATGAGCCTAAACCCAAACTACTAATGAAAAATTATGGGCTTAAATATAAAGCCATCCGGTGTCCAGGGGACCAGGCGGCCATCACTGGAGCGTGGAAAAACTTCATTTCTCGCAGGGAGTATGAACACCACACCAAAACTCTTCGGACTTGCATGTCGCTGCTACCACAATAGCTTTCTATCGCCAAATCAACGAGCACGACCACACAAAATCTCTCTAAAAGCTTATCCACATAAGGGTTGTGCTAGCATAATAGTTTTTGGACCACTTGTGAGCAAGTGTTATCAATTTTCATTTCAGTTGCAGCTTCAAGGATGCTAGGACTCTGAGGGGAGTCAATGAGCCAGGTAGGCTCTCCCGAAACACTATGCATTTACTTGGTTATGTCAAATCGAGAACGTTGAGTTCAATCGATTGATTTAGGGACTACGTAATTATAGTAGGTCGTTAATGAATAAGGTTGAACTAAAACTCTCCGCACATAGTCTTGGATCCCAGAGTCATCGAAAAATCGGACTTAGAGTTCTTGCCCTTCTGCATATTGACCGATCGACGAGATGATTCCCGATAGATATATTGAATCTATTTTTCTATGCAATCGCTATTTCTAAATGAGTTTGATGCTTGACCTTTGTTTTCGATTGAAGAACTGTGTTCGACTTTGCATTGTTCTTCGTTCATGTGTATATTCCGGCGATGATCATGGACCACTGTACAAGCTGGAGATACCGTTTTCCTTGTCGGTGATGCTTAAACTGAGTCCGATCTCTATAACCTTCGCTTAGTTTATGATTAATTGACTGATGTTCATAGTAATCTAACTGTTTAGATTAGGTATTGATTGATAAAAGAATGACATTAGGTGATAAAAATGGTTGCTGAAATTTCGTTTTGGTTGGTGGCATTGGTTTTGTGAATCAGAGGTTCAATTATGGTCGGCTGGCGGTGGTTGTTATCCCCGACAAGGAGAAGGTCAATGGCTGGAGGTGGCCGGAGACATCGTGCGAAGTCTGGAAGTGGCTCTGTTTCGCGAACTTCTCAAAGAAGAAACAATCTAGAGAAAATAGGAAAAAAAAAGAAATAAATAAGAAAATGAAGAAAAAGAAATTAAAATAAAATAGAGTCGGGCCGAGCCTAATGGATGTCAGATCAGTGGGTCAAATGGATGTCCGATTGTGTCAGTTAGGAGTCGAGCCTGAACAAATCCAATTAGGTCTATGAGGAGACGGAGCGGGCCTTAAGACCAGTCTGGGTTTTGTACAACCTGGGGCCTGGCCCGGGTCAAAAATCCTTTGAAGAATGGGTCGGGTCCTCTCACCCGATCCGGATAATATTCCAGGGAAAAATAATTAAAAAATAAAAAGTCTAGAAAATTCCAAAAAAAATAGAATTAAGTGTGATTATTTTAAAAAACCAAAGTGGACCAAGCTCTATTTAATGCAAATGCCACCCTCAAATAGATTATCTTTTCGACATTGCGATCGAAAAAAACCTTCGTATATTTCTCTTTCACCTCGGATCGTAGGATCAACTGCGATTAGTTCGAAAACCAAAGTTATGTTCTTTGCCGACATGCTGACCTCATTGAAAGATTCATATACATCACGTGGATAATGAATCATGCATACTATTATCCTTCCCTTATCAACGGTGCTTTTGGACGTTAGAAAATTCCGAATCCCATGTCAGCCACTTCTTCATTTATTCTGAAAGGAGGACGAGGGTTCAGGGACTTCCAAAGCAAATAAAGCGAGTACTCTCTGTATTCCAATGATAAAGGCCATGCCTCGTGATAAGATAAACCCACCAAAGGTTAGCATGGTTTTTTGACCTATCAAATGGGGTCCTCAGCTCCTCTTCCTTTGCTCTTCCCACATGAAATGAGTTGAAGCCACTGTCGACGCCTAAATTTTGACTAATATATTTTTGTGTAAAAATTGAACTAATTTTAGTTCTAAACAAAAATCATCTCACACATTCATTTAGCATTGGCATACAATTTGAGCTTAATTTAATAGGGGTCTGGACTACGCATGGGGTGGAAAAATGCACCAGAAGATTTGGGCTTGAAAGAAATATTTTCTCGGGTATGCAAATACTCAACTTGAGTCTATTGCAAATACTTGAAATTTGGGATTACAAATACCAAAGAAGATGGAGAAAGGAAGATGGTGAAGAGAAGATAATGAAAGGAAAATGAAGAAGAGAAGATGAAAATGGAAGATGAAGATGAAGAAGAGAAGATGAAAATGGAAGATGGAGAAATGAAGGTGAAGAAGAGAAGATGAAGATAAAGAAGAGAAGATGAAGATGGAGAAAAGAAGATGAAAATGGAAGGTGGGGAAATGAAGATGAAGAGAGAAGATGAAGATGAAGAAAAGAGGATGAAAATGGAAGGGTGAGGAAATGAAGATGAAGAATGAAGGATGAAGAACTTTGTTATAAAAGAAGATGAGTTTTTTTTTTAGAAAAGAGAATTGAAAGATTTTTTTGGAGGAGGAGAATAGAGAGAGCTCTTTGAAAAATTTGAAAAGAGTTTGAGTATGATTGGCTCGATACTATTATTTTACCAATAAAGTCTGGTTATTCGTTCGCAGAAAGAAAGTTAAGTGATTCCCTAACTTTCTTTAATTTATCAAATTAGCCCATATTTTCTATGATTTCTCTCTCGTTTTTATGTTAAATAACATTGCATATCAACGATGAGGCATTAATGGTACAAGAATAGAAGGAGAGCAAAAAGGGAAAAATATCAGCTTTTTGGTTTGTGAGATGAAGAAGTGTGAATGAGAGATAGGGCCAAGAGATTTCTCTAACGAGTCCCAAATCGGTCCAATGGTCAAGGCCGAGCACAAGTTTGGTGCACGAGTTCAAATTGGGGAGTAATCTTGAACCTATTTCACCTAATTCATGTAATTTCTTTATTTCAAACAAATATCAATGGAAGAAAAAAAAAAAATTGATTCTTTGATCTTAAGTAGAATTCATCAAATTTGTCAAATCCATTATTTTTTCATGAATTTTAAGGTCGAAAGGGCATTAGTTGTAATTAATGTAACCAGTCCCGGACTCTTAATCTCTGTTAAATAAGATAGTTTTCTCCCGCTATTTTATTTGTTTTAATCGACCTAGAAAATGATTAGTGGCGACTCCAATTAAATCACATTGCATGTTAATCATTCGAACCTTAAGTTGCGATTTGGTATGGACTTGGGAGAGTCGAGTTAGGTTAGTTAATTAATTAACTCGATAATTAGAAATGATAACCCGTTTATTTTTTTTAGGTCGCGACAACCTCACCGTGTGCTCTTTACTCTCTCTCTCTCTCTCTCTCTCTCGAAATCGGCTTTTGACTACTCCAGGAGTAGTTTGTCGCTTTGGAGATGGAAAATTTGCAACCTAAAGAAATTTCACCATGGATGTGCAAATTTCGCGGCCCCTAACCGAGTATGAAGAGGAGGTATTGTTTTTACTTACCACTGCCTATACATGCGAGTAAATTGAGTGATGTGCTTCGTAATTATGAAAATGAAACAATTATTTATGGGATTATATAGCTACACATGATCGCAAGTAATGTTTAATTAAGTATTCAGGATTTATGATAGATAATAGAATAATATATCACGGAATGGGCAATGGTGATTTGTGGGGAGAAAAATAAAGAAAAAATTATTTTTCACAAATGAGTAATGGCTACCCTTGAAAAGGAGATATACGAGACTGAAGAGGTATGAACAAACACTTCTATTGAGTTTAGCGTTGATCAAAATATCCCGTCAGAGTTGAATGAGAACTCCGATCCTCCTGGTTTGAGAATTTGCACCCAAACATTTTCGTCTTTAGATGCTGTCTAGTGGCTTCCATCACCTTGATCTTGCTTGGTTTCGGTCAGATTCCCTCTCTTTCTCTCTATCATGGAATACTCGCGTGATGATAATAAGATTTTCTTATGTGTTTATTTTGTTATTAATTTTGATGGAAATTGAAGTGCTGAGCGAGAGACAATGCATGCCTACAATTAAGAAGAGCCAAAAGATACATGATGATGATGTTGACCTCACGGCGTTGATCATCCATGTGATAGCACTCGTCGAATGTTGGCCTTTGCCAGTATTGATCCGACGAGTGCAACAAGTTGGATGTTGGCCTTTGCCAATATTGATCCGACGAGTGCAACTATCACATGGAGGATCAACGCAACACTCATTGGATGTTGACCTCTGCCAGCACTCATCCGACTAGTCCTACCATATGGAGGATCAACACCGTGAGGTCAACATGTTCATCAGATATCTTTTGGTCCTTCCTTATGATAGCCATTGTCTCGCTCAGCACTCCAATTTCTATCAAAATTAATAAAAACAAAATAAACACATAAGAAAATCATGTTATCATCATGTATTCCATCATAGAAAGAAAGAGAGAATTTGACCTAAACAAAGCAGATCGAGGTGATGGAGGCCACCGAACAGCATCTAAACAGGAAAATATTTTGGGCATGAATTCTCCGGACAATCGAAATTCACCGAGGATCGGAGTTCTCATTCAAATCCGATTGGATATTCCGGTCAACACTAGATTCAATAAAAGTCTCTGTTGATATCTCTTCAGTCTTGGATATCTCCTTGAAAAGGATAAACATTATTCATTTGTGCAAAATGATTTTTCTTTATTTTTCCCCCAACAAATCACCACAGCCCATTCGATGCTATATTACTCTATTATCTGTTATAAATCCCCAAAACTTAAAGAAACATAATTTGGATATGCAAAATGTGTAGTTATATAATTTCATAAATAATGTTTCATTTTCGTAATCATGAACACATCATTCAAAAATGACTAGAGCCGTGTTGAGTCCCTCTCATGGATTTCTTAAAATATTGATAAAATTTTCAAAATATTATTAAAAGGTTCATGTCATCGCCGGTTATGCCATATAGGACGACCAACGTTCACATTAGCGATTTTTAGCCAAACTTAGTCATTTGGACTAAATTGATACAAATACAAAAAGTTTAGGACTGAATTGGCCAAAAAAATGTAGGACTTAATAGGTATAATTGCGATAAGTTTAGGATTTTTTTTATAATTGTCCCTTTTTTTGTCATATTGTTGGAGTGTATGATGTATTGACTACTGTTTAACCCTCATCGGATGTGGCGATCCTCATAATGGTACGAATTTGTGACTTTTTCAAAGTAGCCTCAGGGAAATTACGGTGATGAGGATCAAACTTGGGAACTCTCTCTCATTGAGGCGAGCCTAACTCCTCGTTCCAACCCAAGAGCAATTTGTGCAGGAATCACTCATTCATGCACGAGGAATAAAAACACTTCTTAAATCTAAAATGCACACATACTCATAAGTCGACACTATGCATTGAAATTGCATTTCGTCATTTGAAAGATCATGAAGTAAAAAATTTTACTAAATTCATTAAAACATAATTAATAGAACAATCCATAAAGTCGAGTACTGTTGTCATACGTCGAGTACAAACGACTCTTGATCTGTGCATTAAACAACTTACTGGTTTAGTAGATTAATATGTGATACCGCACTAATCTAGAAATTAAATTAAACTGAAAAGTCAAGGGTCATGGAGGACATAAAAGGGCAATTTTGTCCTTTTGCATAGCGTCACGACATTTAAGCCTCCCGAAATAATTTTTTTTTATGTGTCCTATATCTGACTTTTCTTTCTATGAATTTTATTTTATCTCTTTGCAGGAAACCTATAATACTAAGATCTCCCAATCTCTTCACCAGTAGGCCAGCATGCCTATTGGTTCCCAAGATAAATCCAAGATTTGCCTTTTCCCTTTGGCCGAGAGATGGGTTAAGGGGGTGGGGCTCACCACGTTCTTCCCATTGAGTCGAGGTCTTATGCAACCATATATAACCTTAGCCATACGGAAGTGCCAAAAAAGGCATGTATTAATTGCACAAATAGATAACGATGTCCGTACCTACTACCGACTTAATTAAGAGAGACACCAAGTTAATTTAATCTTGCAAATAATTAGATTATGCGGAATTTAGAATATTCATACTAGGAAAAGGGCACTATCAAAGTCAGCAAGGACCATGTCTTCTAAAAGGTAATCTTCACGCCAAGGTGGTCGTTTTTTATTAGTTTATGTTACGGTTGTTTTCCATTTATCCATTTCTATATTGAAATTTGGATTTTCCGAAATATATTATGTAAATTGTCCATATCTCGCGAAAGGCAAATGACACAACTGATTTGGATTGCGAAAGCCCATCGAAAGAAATCACTACCCTCTAATTGGTTGGTCAGACCCCCCAACCCCTTTGGAATATCTTATGTTGCGATTTTAAGAACACTAGTTGTTGCAGCTCTAGTTTATTTGAATGAATGAATTACCTTATTTTCCGACAAAAAAATAAATTGTCCTCTGTCAAAGCACTTGCCAAAGATGTCAACCATGGTTTTCATGAGTTATCCAATGCTTCTCTTTTCTTTTGAGAGACTCGCGATGCCCCACACTTTTCACGAGCAATTGTGCAAGTTGTCTATGGAATTGGCGAAGAGCAGACATAGGATCGGTTCAATGCAACGCTGATCTCTTCGCATAGCGAGAGTTCTTTAATGATTCGTCTGTTATGAATGTATTTTGCATGTCAAAGTCAACGTTTATGTATAGATCCCATTTAATTTGTCCAGTAAGTGCATCATAAAGCAATCAATTCTTGATGAACCTGATGATCTTTACGTAAGCAGTATAGTTGCAAGATCTGGCCCGAGTGGCGGTTCAGACTATAAGCAATATGACGTTACATACAATCGATCTAGGCTGCCATATGTTCTAATCTAGTTATAATGCAGAAGTTCTATAGATATCAATTAGTCAACTAATCCAAATGGAATAATCAACAAATCGAATAGAATAAAGAATTTGCGAGATTACAGCCCATGATCAAATCATCCTCCTTTATCCAGTTAACAAAATAATTTGAGCATTACGGCGCCGCGTTCATGGCCAATCCTGAAGAGTTGATGTTATCCTCTGAGCCAAATGGGTCGGAGCTCCCGCACTGATCACCACAACTTTAGCTTTAATCTCTCTTCTTTTTTTTTTTGTCTGAAAAAACCTTCTCAACTTTCAGTATAGTCCCGAATCTGCCCAGGCGTCCAAAAATCTCCAATAATTTCTTCAAAAGCATTAACATCAAGTTAAGTCAAAGATCTATTTTCAGAACTCGCATCTACATCTGTACCCCCACTTTTAAATGCAAGAACAATGACGAGTTTGGAAGCATGGCTAGATTTAGGACTAGAGTGAAATTTGAGGATTTTGTTTAAGATAAAAAAGTTCGGGAGATAATTAGGATTCGACCTAAAATTGGGATTTCTTAGAGAATTAGCCCTCTAAAAGTGCGATGTATACACATTAGGATCCCAAACTCGTGTTGATTAAGATGCAAACTAGGATTTCAAAATTTATAAGTTTCTTTTTGTAACAATTTACTTTAGTTATTGAAATCGAGGTGTAACACACCAATTAATATAGCATCATAATCAGAAGATCTTGCTTTTTATATTATAGATTCTTCTTTAGATTTATCATTGAGTTTTGACAAATATTATTAGGTTGAGCGCCGATGCCAATCGAAGGTCGCAGGCCCGCTTCTCCGGTGTGTCCTTGACCTCGGAAAATCTTAGGTGATTTGCGAAGGACGGGCTCAAGCTTAGGTGTATCACTGGTCTTGAGTTCCCTACTGGATCTGCAGTCTTAAACTAAGCTTTCTTCTGGAAAAGCAGCCGCCAATTTGCCTTTGAGGGAGAAAGAGGACCTCTCCCCCACGCCGCCGCCCGCCCCCCCTCCTTTCTTGTTTTCCTCTTCTCTTTTGAAGTTTTCATTTTGTTTGCGTGAATAAATTTTTGTAGTTGATCTTAAGCGAATGCGAAGATTAGTTCAGCCATCCGTCCAATCAACAGCCGCCAAGGAGGATATTCATGACGTGGCTCCATAATATCTCCGAGACTATGCCGCTCTTCTCTCCCGATTTAAATTTAGGTCAAGATTTGAGGATTTTACTCTTCCAATCCAGATCTAGATAGAGATCTAAGAGTTTCCTACAATAGAAGTTTTACATTGACAGATTTGTTTTAGAGTGATGAAAATGTGTTTCTACCTGCAGATTATGCTTTGTTATTCGTTTTCTAGCTTTTTTTGTTGCTTAGAAATTGTTTGGAATTTGCCGGACTTTAAAGATTGTAATTCTCAAACTATTATTATAATACGAATGCCATCTTTATTTCAACCACAAAAAAAAAATAAGATTTCTTCTGCAAGTGATCTAATCCAATTTAAGGCTGAAATATCTTAATTTGTGTCTTTGCTGTAATACCAGAAGACATACATATACCTTTCTGATTAAAATATTTTATCTCAAAAAGTTGTCTTCTAATTTTGAAAGTACAATGTTGGAACTTTGAAGTCTTTTGAAGTTTAAATTCTTAAGCACTCGTTTGTTAACGTAAAAGGATATGTGTATTAAAAGTCCTAAAATTTATCTCGAAATTGCAATTGAGTCCTAAAACTTTCAAAAAGAGCAATAAATTTTCAAGAGTCTAAAGAAAAACAATGGGATTTTACGACGGTGTCGCGACCTCAAAAAAATAAACAAGTTATCATTTCCGGGCTAATGGATTATCGGGTTAATTAATTAACTAACCTAACTCGGACTCTCCCAAGTCCATACCAAATCGCAACTTAAGGTTCGAATGATTAACATGCAATGTGATTTGAATTTGGAGTCGCCACTAATCATTTTCGGTAGGTCGATTAGAAACCTAAATAAAATAGCGGGAGAAAACTATCTTATTTCTGCGAACCGTAGGAGATTAAGAGTCCGGGGACTTGGTTACATTAATTACAACTAATGCCCTTTCGGTACCTTAAAATTCATGAAAAAATAATGGATTTGACAAATTTGATGAATTCTACTTGAAGATCAAAGAATCAATTTTTTTGGGTTTTTCTTCCCATGACATTTTTTGAATTTTTGAGTATTTTTAAAATAAAGAAATTACATGAAATTAGGATGAAATAAGTTCAAGATTACTCCCCAATTTGAACTCGTGCACCAAACTTGTGCTTCGGGCTTGTCTTAACCATTGGACCGATTTCGTGACTCGTTAGACCGAGAAATCTCTTGGTCCTATCTCTCATTCACGCTTCTTTCTCAACTCGCTAGAATTTCATGAGACTCGCAATCCGGGCGTTGATATTTTTCCCTTTTGCTCTCCTTCTATTCTCGTACCATTGATGTCTCATCGTTGATATGCAATTGTTATTTAACATAGAAACATAGAGAAAATCGGTGTAGAAAATCTAAGCTAATTTGTATTCGAAATTAAAGGAAATTAGGGAATCACTTAGCTTTTTTTTGCTGCGGCGAGCTTGAATGATCGGGATGGACCAGAAAGCTTGTGTTGATCGGTGCAAAAATTGGCAATAGTAGTATCGGGCTTCAAAACTCTCATACCCTCTCAAAACTCTTTTCAAATTTTTTTTCAAGAACTCTCTCAATTCTCTTCTCTTCTACCCAAAAAAAAAAACTCTCTCAATTCTCTTTTCCTCCCAAAAAACTCTTTCTCTTCTCTTCAAGAACTCTTCTTCTTTTATAGGCAAAGTTCTTCATCTTCATTTCCTCACTTTCCATTTTCATCTTCTCTTCTTCATCTTTATCTTCTCTTCTTCATCTTCATTTCCCCACCTTTCATTTTCATCTTCTCTTCTCCATCTTCATCTTCCCTTCTTCATCTTCATCTTCTCTTCTTCACCTTCATTTCTCCATCTTTCATTTTCATCTTCTTTTCTTCACCTTTTCTTCATTATCTTCTCTTCATCATCTTCCTTTCTCCATCTTCTCTTCATCCTCTTCTCTTGGTATCTCGCAATACAGTCCTTGAAGTTTTAAGTATTTACAATACAGTCCCTGAAGTTTTGACTATTTGCAATACTGATCCCTGAAGTTCGAGTATTTGCAATAGTCCCCGAGAAAATATTTCTTTCAAGCCCGAATCTTCTCGGTGCATTTTTTCACCCCATGCCTAGTCCAGCACCAATCGTTAAATTAAGCTCAAATTATATGCCAATGCTAAATGAATATGTGAGATGATTTTTGTTTAGAACTAAAATTAGTTCTAATTTTTATGCAAAAAATATATTAGTCAAAATTTAGGCGTCAACGGTGCCCCTCTTTGAGTGGAGGCTCGTAGAGGTTCCGCTCAAAGACAAAATTGAATCCTAAATTTTGATAGTGCAAATGATGGATGAACTTTTTGGCGGAAGTTTTAGTCCCATTTTTTATGTAATGAAGTGACGCGTGATATGCAAGATCAGTAAATAACATGTGTCATAATTTCTCTTTTCCATGTTAGAGAAACCCGCACATGGATCGCATACGAGAATACCTGTTTTACCAAATACCTCATAATTTGGTGATTCCCTTTAATTTCCAAGTTTCTTGCAAACACGGGGACCTTAAGGTATTTGGCCTATCTCGTTATCGGAGACTTCTCCGTAATGCGAGACGGCAAGAAGATATGTGTATCCTTCCGCATCACAAGAGCTACGTCATTGTGAGTCGAAAGAAGTAGAATCAAGTTCACAAGAGCTACGTCGTTGTGAGTTGATTAAATGTCGAAATCGCCGGTGCATATGTCTTCACGATTCGACAAAGGGAACTGAAATCTTAAGAGCTACGTCGTTATGATTTGGTTTGGATCAAAATCACGGGTGCTTATGTCTTCGTGATTTGATAAAGGAGCCGAGAATCATAAGAGCTATGTCATTATGAGTCGACTAAAGGTCAAGATCACCGGTGCGTATATCTTCGTGATCGGAAAGGGGAACCAAAATCTTAAGAGCTACGTCGTTATGATTTGGTTTGGATCAAAATCACGGGTGCTTATGTCTTCGTGATTTGATAAAGGAGCCGAGAATCATAAGAGCTATGTCATTATGAGCCGACTAAAGGTCAAGATCACCGGTGCATATGTCTTCATGATTCGAGACCGGAAATCATAAGAGCTACGTCGTCATGATTTGATAAGATGTCAAGATCGCCAGTCGCATATGTCTACACGACCCGACAGAGAGGCATATTCCCTGAATTGAATCGTAACAACTATCATCGGAGGAGTTGTTAATTTGAAAATGGGTCCAGGAAAACTTACCTGGATTCTCCGAACGATTAATCAAAGAACGAAACAGATCGCTCGTATGCGTACATGGCAGGCATTTGCCAGGAGAACTTGCTCATTCAATAATCCTTGGATGAATTTCGAGACCTTGGGAGGGACATCGAACATCGGGAATGTATTACCCATCATAGAATGTCCGAGGTAACATGCGCAAACATATTCAACAATGAGTTCATGCAAAACTTTCCTACCGAGCTTGCAATGATTAGAAATAACATGTGTATAATGCAATCACTCATACCATGGTTTATGCATAACCATTCTATCAAGTTTGCATTATCAATCCCGTCCGGGGATGTTCTCACATTATGAATACCTCGAATGTGAGCTGAATGGAGGGACTTCGATCCGAAAGGGTTTTCTCTCACTCTCAAGAAAAGTTATTTATCCCGTCTGCGGGATTCAAAAGAAATCACTCAATCTTTCCATCATCGCATTCGATAAGGATCCGAGTAATCTCGCAATTGATACGACCGAGCCGATCTCGGGAGGTCTTGATTAGGACCGTAATGAGAGCTAGGTCAAAGGTTTACAAAGGGGACTCTAGTTGAGTCAAGGCTCTTGAAATGAATTCCTTCGTCATCTCTCCGGGTTTACAAGTCAAGAACCCTGCAAAAATGAGAGAGAAGTAATCTTGCTCGAACTTCTTCGAGTGATGCTTAAAATCATTGAACTCCACATTAATTCAAGTGCCCTAACCAGGAAAAGGCTTTTAAAGGGTTGTAATGGAAGTAATGATTTGGGGACCGAGAAACGAAAGGGTTCGTTTTGGCTCGGAAGATGTTTGAGAATGAGCTTGATGTTGGTGATCATTACAATCTTGTCACCGATCGTGGCCTTCTAGGATACCATCATTGCTCGAGGATGGTATGAACCGAAGATTGCATTTGCAATTTGACACTTCATGGAGATTTTTCTCTCAACCCTTTTAGGATATACGGGAAAATTGTGCATTCAAGTTCGGAAATATTCTACAAATGAACAATGAATTGAAAGGGCATTGGCCTTGCTTTTGGTAGGCACTTTGCTTTTTAAATGCATAGAAATTTTTGTGGAATCAGCCTTTCCTCTTTCTTCTCCCTTTTTTTTTTTTACTTCCAACTCTCTTTTACTATTGCATCTTGATGAGTTCATTGGGAGATTTTCTATTGATCCAGCTTTTCGTGTCCTTCTACTCAAAGATGGGCCATATTCACTTTGGGACAACAATGATCACCAATAAAGGCTTTTAGAAACGAATTTGCGAGGCTCAAATGGGTTGTGCAAATGGATATAGATATGTGGGATAGAAAAAGAAATGATCTTCGTCACCCTAAGGCACTTGAATTAAAGCGCAAGTACAATGCAAAGAACCATCCGAAGATTGATGTTAGTCCAAGTAAGAAGATTTCTAACCATTTGTCTCGTGATCTTGATGGAATTATCTCTGTTTTGCCTCAATGTGGGGTGGTTCTTGACAGGGTCGTGGAAGTGAAATCTCCGCTCAAATGGGTTGATCAACGGATAACTTGCAGTGTTTAGGATAGAGAAATGAATGCCTCCATCACTTCGGTTATCGTACCTTTCGCGAGAAAACTTTTTACCTCGGGGAAAGCGGAATTTTGCCACCGTTCATCTCGCCTGAAAAAATTAGACGTGTTTGGGAAAGGATTGCCTTTCATCATCCTGTCATGCCCCCTTTTGTACATTCAATGTATCTTATGTAGTTCGTGTTCCTTATTCGTAGTTGGTAAATTAAACATGAGGAACAATCATACGCAAACTATGCAGTGTATGCAGCAACTTTTTATCTTGGCGGACAAAGTTCGCAAGTACATAAAACATTTCTTAGGGGCGTGGATCGTGAGTTGCCCCTGTTCATGCAAATGCGTTGCAAAACTTCATTGTCTCGCTTCGAGACATGAGATTGTCAAAGGCTCCAAGAATTTCTCATTTCATTAATTTTTCATGGAGAATGAATACTTCTCTGTTTGGACAAGTAGTGACCCCCGTAAAAAATCAAAAGGGAAAACATCAATGTACGTCCTCATGTTCTAAAAAGAGTTGAAACGATACCACTTTACTTATGTACGTATTCCTCGTGAACTTTGAATTGAAAATATCGATTCATCTGGATCGGATTGTATGTCCGGAATGTCATCTCTCCAGGTTCTATAACCGTCTGGGCCTGAGCTTCGATCTGCGAAGCAAAAAATTTTTATTAATATTTTTACATTGATGCCAAATCCCGGGATCGACCCGGGACGCCTCGGACCTTGTCATTCCCCAACCACTATCTTTGCGGTGTTTTTGAGCGTCCGCGGGTGGTTCGCTTTTTGTTATATTGTTCTCAAAGCAGTTGGCAATCTCCTGTGGAGAATAAAATAAGTTTAACTTAGAGTTTGAAACGACCGAGAGTCAATTGGGACGATACGGAGTTACCCATCTTTGAGCTCGCTTGGTCTTTTACTTGCATTCTCCTAAGTAAGGCTATCGGAATCTCTCTTTACGGGGGGTTCGGGGTGTCGTCCACAAATTGATTTGCTACGGGCCTAGCTTAATAAGGAACTTACGCATTTGATAAGAGAGGAGAAAAATTCGCCCTTTAACTCTAGGCAAATTCTAGACGGCTAGGAAGTAAAAAGTATCCCACGCAGGGGAACTATACATGGAATTAAAGGAGTATTCATGCGAGATTGGTTCCACCTCTTTTGTCTGGCTATTCCAATGATTGGCTGATTTTTTCTTGGATCATACACCAACGATCGTTGTTTGAAGATCCATAATCACTTGCTTCGGATCACAACTCGGGAGGTCTTTCGGCTCCGAACCGGCCGACCAAGGCGGTGAGCTCATCATCAAAGTAACCTTTTGATTTTTTCGGGCAATTGATACTCGAATTGGGCATTGTTACTTGCTAACATCGGCGGCGTGATTTTCCACTTTGTTTTTGCCGTGAGCGGTCGACTCCTTGAGCTTGAGCCTCCGCCGTCGCTCGGGAACTCGTAGGGATGATCAACCGGTCCTTGCTAGAACCACCAGCGGAAGGTCGGTATGGCAGTATTCTTGATTGGGAAGTGGTCGGGTACTTTTTGCTCCGTAGGTTTTCCTGGGATTAATCTTCCAGTCAACTTTGCTCCGGTCGCCTTGGTTCCAAGCTACATCGTGCTTCTTCGACTTATCTCTAAATCGTGAAGGTGATTTGTGACACTTCGTAGGGTGAGTCCGTCTATATTCATCATTTTGAGTACGACTATTGGTCGTGCTTGAATTGATTCCTAGTCGTCGAACCGCCTCGATGAATATAGAATGAAGCTCGGCGGACCAAAGGGGCCTTTTCTTTCCGACAAAATCGTCGTAGTAAGTTTGGCCATAGTTCTTTTGTTCGAGTAATTGCTTCCTTACAAAGCATGTTGCCAAATGTTTTGGAGCACTTGAACGCAGACCGGCTTCTTTAGGATGTCCCAGAGCACCATGCAATATGGCCTTCGTTCTGAACTGTTGATCATCACTGGCGATGTTATGATGACCGGTATATTCAACTCGAATCAATGATCTTTAAGAGACCGAGACCGTCCATATCGATCCCTACCATGGCTATGACGACGATGTCAAAATCATATTTGTACTTCGCCTCGGCTCCTCTAAGGCTTCCGTTGCTTTCACATAAGCTGAAATCCCGTACATGTACTTTTTTCGGCATGGCAACGAGGATCGAGAGGAAACGGGGTTGCCATCAATGGCCATGACTCTGCGATCCTCGGGATATGAGGCTTCCCATACTTCCGCTCTGGAATGTACGCATACTTATTTTCTTTTCAAAACCTTCCATATGTAGACCGAAAAATGGGTGTTTCGACTAGAGACGGGCTTTAGATGTTCTTTGGACTTGCAAAGATAAATTGCCGTAAAATCACAAAAGCGATGATGGCCTTTCGTGACGAGTCCTGGAGGTACATGGAGACTTCAAGTTCTTTATAAACTTTTTCTCGATGCGTTAGTCTCGCGGCATGCCTTTTCTCTCCTTTTCGGTCTTAGTGCCTTGGATCCATTTCGTAATAACTCTTACCTCTCGCTCAATCCGTCGTTCTTTTTTACTTTTTCGACATGGAGGAGCCCTCAAATCTTTTCACTTTCTCTACGAACGAGATAGTTATTTCCCTCCTCAAATCTTTTCGGTTCCTCCTACGAACGAGGCAATTATTTCCCTCCTCAAATCTTTTCGCATTTACTTACGTGAAGGCTTTCAATGCTTAGTCAAATCGCGAGGAATTCACGCATTTAAGCATGATGATGTTCGTGGATAGTATTGCTTCTTTGCCCCTGGATTAAAAGAAGAATGTCTCACATGGGGATCTTGTAACAAACAAGTACATTCATTCATACATGTCACTACTTCTCTTGAGGATTCGTAAGGGCTGGCTAGTAATGCTCAAAAAAGAGATATTTTGAGAGCCCATAATAAAAAAACTAAAGCTTCATGTAGGCTACACATTCGGAGTTCCATCAGCGTTGAATTGGCTGGCTGTGACATCAAGGAAACTCCAATTGTAGTGATGCATGTCTCTTCCCTCGAAGGGCATCGGTTACGCTTGCGAGACCGACTTTTCGGGATGTATCTCCAACGAAATCGGATTGTACGAGAACTTGCTCGGGTGATGAACTGGTGAATGAGCATTTTCAATGCTCGGATGTGGCTAATCGAGGGACATGTCACCAAAGGAGATGGGGCCGCTACAAACATGGCAAACAACGGTGTTAATAGCATCCCTATACCTCTTGTTCTCTGCTTCGAAGTTTTTCATTTTCTTCCCTCGTAAACGCAAATTCATGACTTTCATTTTTAACCTTCAATCGGGTCCGCTTGTTTTGAAACCAAAACTTGACCTTCAAGGGCTCCATTCCTATCATCCGGCTCAATTCATTTTTGCGTCTCTTATTCACGTAAGAGCACTCCTTGAAAGCAGCTTCGAGCACTCGATTTGATATTTTCTTTTTCTCGGGGTCGATTGCGGCTCCCATGTTCATTGTTATTCTTTGCCGAGATCTTGAATTTCACCGCCAAGGGAGTTGGGTTTTACGGCGTCGGCGTTGGTGATCTGTCTCGAAATCCAGCGGTTCGCTTTCGGGGATGTCTAGGTTGGTTGCCTCCAAGTAAGTCTTGATGGCCTCTAAACATGTTGGATTGAAATACCTCTTACTTGGCTTTTGTTCACTCTACTCTCCGTTGTATGCTTACTCTCTCCAAATTCTTTCGAGTAATCGGGTATGTTCCAAAGCTTCCCTTTTAACGCGGATGAAAATCACTAAGCCGACGTTTTTCCCAAGATTTCGTGTTTCGCTTTGTCTTATTTTTTCAACGTGATGGGACCCCGAATCCACTCGCACCGATTTTCTTTTCTTGATAACCATGCTTGTCTCCCACTCGGTTTTCAACATGATGGGACTCCAACTCTTTTCGTAGCTTTTTCGGATTTGTGAGGCTTGAGATGGTAGATCCGTGATTCACGGACGAAACGCCCGTGGTTTCACCCGAGTAACTAACGTGGCTCGCAAGAATTGCTGTTTTTTCTCTCGAAAAGTATGCTTGTCTCCCACTCGGTTTTCAACATGGTGGGGGTTCTCAAATCTTTTCGTAACTTTTTCGGATTTGTGAGGCTTGAGATGGTAGATCCGTGATTCATGGACGAAACGTCCGTAGTTTTGCCCGGATAATTAACTCGGCCTCCACAATAATTATTGCTATAACTTTTCCTGCCCTTTAAATTAGGATATAACGCCGAGACAATTATCGCTTTCATATCTTCATCTCCAACCTTCTAAGCACTCTTTTTGCATCCACTCTTTTTAGCCGCTTCAACAACAATGGCTTCCTTCCCGCACACGCCTTCTCGGCTGAAGTTTTGGCCAAATGGGAGAAACTTTATAATCTCCTAGGCCAGGGCTACTCTTATATAACCAACCATCCGGAGGCCGAAACCGAGATTCGTCTTATGTTTAGGGTTATGGACACCGCTTCTATTGAAGGTACCAAATTAGAGGAGGAATACAAGATCTTCCCCACCCTCTTCACTAACTTCCCGGAGAGCTTACCATGTTGCTCATCAAAATGTTACTTTGGCCCACCTTGTGAAGGCACCCTATCGTAGATCGGCCGGACTGACTTGGTGTTGGCGATCTCAGAGCCGACAATTATAAGAAGGCCCTCGACTACGGTAATGAACAAGTCTCCATGCTGATTCGTGAGAGGGGAAACTTGGTGGGATGTTTGGCCATGTCCTGGACCATCTTTGAGCGCGATCCGCTCAATATTGTTTTTAAAATTTCAATGCACATGGCCGGAAGAAAGGGTGGACGATCGACCCTGGATATAGCCAGCGGGAGAATGCTTGATCCATGACCTGGAATCTGGCTGAGCATCACGAGGACAAGGTAGCCAACCTCAAAGAGAAATGTGAGCTCCTCCTCTTTAAGTTGGCGGATCTCGATTCTCGGAGCGATCGGTGTAGGCGGAGCATCAACTGTATGGAGAGTCGTTAAACTCCTTTGTGATGCTCATTAGGGCTCGTTTGGCTTTACATTCCCACCCCGTTGATCTATTTGTAAAGCTTTTTCGATGAATGAAATGAATGCAAGTTTTTACTCATTTCATCTTGGTCGTCATATTTTTTTCGCAAGATAATCCCTTTTACTCGCGAATATGTAAATCTCACGCTCCCGATGGTCAATCCAATTGGGCCGAGAGCTCCCCATTCGAAACAATCTCTCAACAAAGATTAGTAGCGAGGAAACAAACGAATGCTCAAATGTGAACAACTCGTGAATCAGTATTAATATTATAACTCGATTATGAAAACATCGAGTAAATCGAGCATAATATTTCTTTACAAATAGTCGATTGATTGGATTGATAAAGACACGACCATCCATTTCAGCCATGAATCAAAGCACCACCAGGGAGCACCTTCTTTACTATATATGGACCACCATAGTTTGGAGCGAATTTCCCTTCCGGGAGTGGGACTATTGGTAATAATTTTCTCAAGACAAGTCATTGATCTCGAAAATATCGAGGCCAAACTTTTTTGTTGAATGATTTAGCAACTCTCTGCTGATAACAATGGCCATGACATACAGCCTTAAGTCTTTTTTTCGTCGATCGATTCAATTGGCTTGTTCTCTGTTGGATCCATTCAACTTCCGTCGCCTTAGCTTGAGACAAGTATACGTAATGAAGGAATTTTCACTTCAACTCGGTAGAACGGTCTCCATTCCATATACAAGCGAATACGGGGTTGCCCCGGTAGATGTCCGGATCGAGGTCCGATACGCCATAAGTGCAAAATGGCAACCTCTCATGCCAATCGCGATAATTTTCAGCCGTTTTGCTAAAATTTTCTTAATGTTCTTATTGGCGGCTTCTATCGCTCCATTCATCTCGAGGACGATATGGGGAAGAGTTCAGATGCTTGATCTTGAATTCCTTAAACAATTCGTCCATTAGTTTGTTGTTTAAGTTTGAGCCATTGTCGGTGATTATGGCTTCGGGTGAACCGTGATCGAGCAATGATATCCCGACGGATAAATTTCGTGATATTTCGTGCCGCGATTGCTAAATAGGATGCGGCTTCGATCCATTTGGAGAAATAGTCAATCGCCACCAAAATGAATCGATGCCCATTGGACGCTTTAGGGTTGATAGGACCGATAACATCAATGCCCCACATAGAAAACGGCCATGGTTCGGATAATTAATGCAACTCATTTGGAGGGACATTAATCTTGTCACCATGAATTTGACATTTGTGACACTCTGGACATGCTGAATACAATCTCTTTCGAGCGTGAGCCAATAATAACCCAACCTCATAATCTTCTTTGGCGACAAGTGGCCGTTCATGTGTGGACCACGGATCCCTTCATGTACTTCCATTATTAGGGATTAACCGCTCGATCGAGTCAACGCATCTTAGTAGGACGAGAATCGAATGACCGCTTTTACAAATTCTCTCCATTCAAGAAGAACTTCGAGGCCATCTTCCTTATGTACTTTTGGTCGATACGGTACTTTTTCGGGAACTCCCGCTTCGAATATAAGTCTTGATGTCATGGTACCATGGCTTACCATCGGGTTCATTGATCACGGCCATACAATATGCCGACTTTTTTAGTACCTCGATCTTGATTGGGTCAACCTCAAGTCCATTGACGACTTGTAACATTGAAGACAAGGTGGCCAATGCATCGTGAATCGATTATGGGTCCTGGACAGATACTCAAATGAGATATTTTCAAATTCCCCCACCAATTCATCCAGATACTCATGGTAGGGTAGCAATTTAGCATCTCTCGTCTTCCACTTTCCAACACCGAAGGATAATCAAAGCGGAATCTCCGAACACCTTGAGTCGGGCTATCCCCATTTCAATCCCGGCCACTGCACCGAGGATGCATGCCTCATATTCGCTACGTTATTTGTGCAAGGGAATACCAATTTTGCCGCCACAGGATAATGCGACCACCTGGAGATATCGAACCGCCTGTGCCGACCCCGATAAATTGACAGCTCCGTCAAAATACATAGTCCAGATGTAATCCTCCACCGACATGATTCGATCCTCGGAATGATAGGCATCATCATCTTGCCCCGGATTTTCAGCTAGGACATCTGCTATATTTCGTCCCCTTGATTGACTTTTGGGACAAATATTGAACGTCAAACTCGGAGATGAGGATTTGCCATTTGGCAAGTCTACCAATCAAGGCGGGTTGATTAAGCAAGTATTTGATAGGATCGCATTCTGTCACCGAAGCACTTGGTGATGCAAGGTATATTGCCGAAGCTCGTGGTGCCCGGCACTAACGCCGCACATGTTTTCTCTACTTCGGAGTAGTTCATTTCCGAGTTGTGAATTTCTTGCTCGGATAATAAATAGCTCGTTCTTTCCCTGTCCTCCTGCTTCTCTTGGGCTAACATAGCACCCAAGGATTTGCTAAGGATTGTGAAGTAGAGGATTAGAGGTTGCTCCGGCGTTGGAGGAACAAGCACGGGTGGATTCATGAGATCTTGCTGATTTTCCAAAAGCTTCTTCGCATTCGCTATCCCATTGGACTAGCGCATTCTTCTTTAATAGCTTGAGAAATGGCTTAGCGGTTTCGATAAACGAGAGATGAATCGAGCAATATAGTTTGGCCTACCCATCAAGCTTCGAACTTCTTTAACCGTCGGCGGCGGCTTAAGCTCACGAATAGCCTTAACTTTCGAAGGGTCGACTTCAATGCCCTTACTACTTACCACGAATCCGAATAGCTTGCCCGAGCTGGTCCCAAAGACACACTTGGCGGGGTTGAAGGCGTAACTTGTACTTTCGGAGTCTGTCGAACAATTTCTTCAAGATTTCGACGTGATCTTCTCCATGCCTTGTTTTTGCTATCATGTCATCGACGTAAACCTCAATCTCATTATGCATCATGTAGTGGAAAAAGGGCAACCATGGCTCGTTGGTAAGTGGCTCCAAGCGTTTCGAGACCGAACGGCATTACCCGGTAATGGAACATTCCCCATGGTGTGGTGAAAGTGGTTTTCAACTTGTCATTGACATTCATCGGGGATCCGATTGTACCGGAGAAATCATCCATGAATGAAAACAATTCAAACCCCGCAGCATCGAATGTGGCCGTCTTTCTTCATGACAGGGACTATGTTAGCGACCCAATCGGAATATTCGTAGTTTCGATGAATCCTACATCAAAAAGTTTCATGACCTCCTCTTTGATCTTCTGCGCTAGTTCCGGTCCGGCCCTCCTTGACTTTTGCACCACTGGGCTTAGCCGAAGGATCGATCGGCAAACAATGCTCGACAATGGAGCGGTCAAGATCGGGCATATCCGCATAGGACCGGGCAAAAACGCCCCGATAATCCTTCAAGAGTCTCGATCAAGCGCTCGGACATTTCGAGGAAAGGCTTGCCCCGATCTTAATCTTTTTTAGGGTTTTCCGCATCGCCTAGGCTGACCGAGATAATTTGTTCACCGGTCAAGGGCTTGATCTCCTCATGTCGTTCGAAATCTTGACGAACTTCCTCATAATCTGGACTGAACTCATCTAGGTCGTATACTTGAATCCACTAGATTTCCTCCTCATGTATCCCCCATGATGATAAACTTGTTGGTCGTTGGTTATCGTCATCGGGTTGGTTTGGGAGATTGGGACTACAAGCCGCGTGCTCGAGCTCACGCCTGTGAAGATCACATCTTCTAGCGGCATTGTCGATAGAGAGCGTTTCGAGGGCTTTACCGGAGTTGTCCGTAGGAGGAATTAGAGCAGGAATGGTTAGCGGCGAAGTTTGGCAGATGATTGAAGTTTGGCGGAGAATGCGGCCATCATTTCCTCCATCTTTCGGGACATCATCTCTTCAAAGCGCTCAAGGAGCCAAGTTTCTCGTCCAGGGCAAGACCGACGGTGGTGTTAATGTCGGCCATCCTCTTCGTGATCGATCGAGTAATATGTGGAGGATCCGTGAAAAATTACCTGTACGCAGTAACAAACCAAAAATGAGTACAGGGAGCGAGAATAGCGAGCCGGCCCATGGCATCCCTCTAGACTCAAACGAACAAAGTGATTATGACCAAAGAATTGAAACATGTAATTTTCAGTTTGTCAGCTTTTACGAAAAAAACCGTATTAATTCGCACGTTGGTCAAAATACGTCCAAAGTTTATGAGCTTATAGTTGAGAAGATGATGAACAACTTTTATGTTGGCCAATCAGACTAGAAATGAGCGGATCAAATCAGTTTAATGTGTCTTTTCGAAAAATCGCATTCAAAAAACTGTTATAACCGGAGTAGTTGAAAAAATGAAAGGCCATCTTAAACTATGAATTTAATTTTAAAATTTTGTTGGATATTAGTTGAAACATAGGTCTACAACTTTCATGTTTGGCATTTACTCAAAGCTCGATCGTAGAATTTAGTAAAAATCGTACAACAGGAACAAGCCAAATCGGAATTGAGGACAACGATAAAATTATAAAAACTACGGAAGCAAAGTGTGAAATTGGAAACAAGACAATGAGATTCATAAACAATCAACCTAAACCATGGACCAGCCCAAAATAAAAATGAGATAACAGGGCGTAAGAGACAAGAAATTACCGCTCATAGGAAGAAAATGTCAATCACAAAGACATGCGCATGAATCGTGGATTCGATTTTAGTTCTTTTAGCAAAAATGAAATGAAAGACGTAACGACATGTCGCGGCCTCGCTCACGTTCATCATGACTAGTTGCCGCCTCGCATACATAGTCATGACTAGTCGGGTCCAATCATCTTGGCTTGGTTCGGTCGACAAGGGCAACTCTCATGCATCATAGCCTCACGTGCATGGGAACAACCCTTGAGCCATTTTTTGAAGAACTCGGGATCCAAGTGGGATAACCTTTAGCGAAGCCTTACCGCCAAGGTTAAAGAACCACATAAATACCATCCTGAAACTATCGGGTGACCGGGTTCGGTCACAAGTCAAGGTGGTGTAGTGCAATTATACTAGGGGCATACATGACATTTTAATGGCAATCAGCACTCCGATAGTTCAAAAATTAAAACTCTCATCACCAAGCTCGCAAAACAGAGGTTAGCCGAGACTCCTCCCCTTATAACTCCCTTCCTACAAAATCATTTAACACCTAGGGATTAAAATTCAACCAAGATTGCCAAATCAAGTAATTTTCCTTTTCATGAACTTATCCGGCCTAAGTCCTCTTTGGGTCCCCAGTGAGTCGCCAAGTCAGTTGCGACCTAAAAAAAAAAAAAAGTTATCATTTCCGGCTAATGGATTATCGGGTTAATTAATTAACTAACCTAACTCGGACTCTCCCAAGTCCATACCAAATCGCAACTTAAGGTTCGAATGATTAACATGCAATGTGATTTGAATTTGGAGTCGCCACTAATCATTTTCGGTAGGTCGATTAGAAACCTAAATAAAATAGCGGGAGAACACTATCTTATTTCGCGAACCGGAGATTAAGAGTCAGGGGACTTGGTTACATTAATTACAACTAATGCCCTTTCGGTACCTTAAAATTCATGAAAAAATAATGGATTTGACAAATTTGATGAATTCTACTTGAAGATCAAAGAATCAATTTTTTTGGGTTTTTCTTCCCATGACATTTTTTGAATTTTTTGAGTATTTTTAAGATAAAGAAATTACATGAAATTAGGATGAAATAAGTTCAAGATTACTCCCCAATTTGAACTCGTGCACCAAACTTGTGCTTCGGGCTGTCTTAACCATTGGACCGATTTCGTGACTCGTTAGGACCGAGAAATCTCTTGGTCCTATCTCTCATTCACGCTTCTTTCTCAACTCGCTAGAATTTCTTGAGACCGCATATAAGGCGTTGATATTTTTTCCCTTTTGCTCTCCTTCTATTCTCGTACCATTGATGTCTCATCGTTGATATGCAATGTTATTTAACATAGAAACATAGAGAAAATCAGTGTAGAAAATCTGAGCTAATTTGTATTCGAAATTAAAGGAAATTAGGGAATCACTTAGCTTTCTTTTTTTGCGGCGAGCTTGAATGATCGGGATGGACTAGTAGCTTGTGTTGATCGGTGCAAAATTGGCAATAGTAGTATCGGGCTTCAAAACTCTCATACCCTCTCAAAACTCTTTTCAAATTTTTTTTCAAGAACTCTCTCAATTCTCTTCTCTTCCACCCAAAAAAAAAAACTCTCTCAATTCTCTTTTCCTCCCAAAAAAACTCTTTCTCTTCTCTTCAAGAACTCTTCTTCTTTTATAGGCAAAGTTCTTCATCCTTCATTCTTCATCTTCATTTCCTCACCTTCCATTTTCATCTTCTCTTCTTCATCTTTATCTTCTCTTCTTCATCTTCATTTCCCACCTTTCATTTTCATCTTCTCTTCTCCATCTTCATCTTCCCTTCTTCATCTTCATCTTCTCTTCTTCACCTTCATTTCTCCATCTTTCATTTTCATCTTCTTTTCTTCACCTTTTCTTCATTATCTTCTCTTCATCATCTTCCTTTCTCCATCTTCTCTTCATCCTCTTCTCTTGTAGTATCTGCAATTCTTGAAGTTTTAAGTATTTACAATACGCCCCTCGAAGTTTTGAGTATTTGCACATGCCCCAAAGGCTTACATATTTGCCTTTGTGATGAAAATATTTCTTTCTCGAGAATCTTATCGTTCGCATTTTTTCAGTAAAATGCCTAAACTTTGAAGTCTTTTGAAGTTGAAATTAAGCCTCAAATTATATGCCAACGCTAAATGAATATGTGTAGATGTCCTAAAATTTTATGTTTAGAACTAAAATTGAAGTCCTAAAATTTTTATGCAAAAAAAAATATATTTTCAAGTCTAAAGAAAAATAATGGGATTTTACGACGAGTTATGCCTACGTATGCATCCTTTTTAGTTTATTGACAAAAATTTCTCTCTTATATTCAATTTTCACCATTCAAAAAATTAATCGATAAGTAATCTGATATTTTCTTGCTTATTTCCTTACTAATACATCTTGTATTCCTCCTCCTTTTATTATTTTCCCTCGACAAAAGCTTCTTGCCATTTTCACTACAAAAGAAGGAACTTCCAATAAGTTCAACATGATGGAGAATCGAATCAAACTTCCTTTGTCTCCATTTACTAAAAGCGCTAGATTTAACGTATTTAAAAAGAAATCCAAATGATTTTCACGTAACGCATGAAATTTCAAAACAATTTGATGATCCGCCTTTTTCTTTTGAATAATTAGCGTAATAGGGAAAATTCTAATTAATGTGCCGGAAATAATCGCGATTAACAAAAAGAAATTAGATAGTGTGGGCCTATGCTAACAAAGAGCAGTACAAATCCAATCAACACGACCAACGCCAGCCACAAGAAGTTGTATCCGAAGCCGAAACAATCCCTCGGATACTCCGCAACCATCTCCTCCGAGTCAAGCTTGTACCATGCATTTCACCACATTGTGCAGCGACAATTGCCATATGAACTCCAAGCGACCAGGCATATCCACGAATCTGCCTTTTGAGGGAGAGAGATGAACCTCTCCCCTCCCCCCTCCTCACTTTCCTTTCATGTTTTCCTCTTCTCTTTTTGAAGTTTTCAGTTTGTTTGCGTGAATAAATTATGCAACTGATCTTGAGTGATCGTTGAGACTAGTTCGGTCATTCATTCGGTCGATAGTCGCCGATGAGGTTGTTCTTAACGTGGCTCCATAACATCTTCGAGATTAGGCTTGCTCTTCTTTCTCAATTTAAATTTAGGTCAAGATTTGAGGATTTTGCTCTCCCAAATTGAATATAGACAGAGATATGAGAATTTCCTACAGGTATTAGATCTCGTGTCCTTTTAACATATTGATGTTGATGTCTCGCACAAAGAATGATGATGAGTACGTCAAACCTAGACACGCACGAAGTAAGCCATTGCAAATGGAGTAGGAGATCTCGGTGTATACTCATCATTGAATATAGTGATTGACCACCGAAGTTTTACATTGACTGATTTGCCTTGGAGTAATGAAAGTGTGCTTCTAGCTGCAAATTTAAGATTATGCTTTGTTATTCACTTTCTGGCTTTTGTTTTGTTTAGAAGTTGTTTGAAATTTGCGAGACTTGGAAGATTGTAGTTCTCGAACTATTATTATAATATAAATGCCATCTTCGATCAAAAAAATAAATAAACTTTCTTCTGCAAGTGATATATCCAATTTCATGCAAAAATATCTTAATTTGTATCTTTGCTGTAATACCTGAGGACATACATATACTTTTGTGATTGAAATATTTTATCACGAAAAGTTTATAACTTCTAATTTTGAAAGTAAAATGTTGGAACTTTGAAGTCTTTCGAAGGTTAAATTCGTAAGCCCCGTGTACTAAAAGTCCTAAAATTTATCTCAAAATTGCAATTGAGTACTAAAACTTTCATAAAGCGCAATAAATTTTCACGAGTCTAAAGAAAAATAATGGGATTTTATGACGGTTATTATATGGGGTAGATATTTTTACACACTACGGCTTTGTACGCATCCTTTTTAGTTAATTGACAAAAATTTATTTCCTATATTCAATTTTCACCATTCAAAAGGAGATCCAAATGATTTTCATGCATGAAATTTCAAAACAATTTGATGATCCGCCTCTTCTTTTGATAATTAGCATAATAAGGAAAATTATAATTAAGGTACTGGAAATAATCGCGATTAACAAAAAGAAATTACAAAGTGTAGGGCTATGCTAACAAAGAACAGTACAAATCCAATCAATACGACCGATGCCAGCCACAAGAAGATGTATCCGAAGCCGAAATGATCCCCCGGATATTCCGCAACCGTCTCCTCCGAGTCAAGGTTTTGCTATGCAAATGCCCACCTCGAAATAGGCTATCACTTTACGATAGTGTGGTCGCAAAGGATCAACTGTGATTAGTTCAAAAACCCAAAGTTATATTCTTTGCCAAAAAAAAACATACTGAAAGAAAGCATGTTTAACGTTGATGTGACCTCATCCGAAAGATTTAAGTACGTCGAGAAATGGCTTATGAATCGTGCATGCTACTATCCTTGGGCCCTCATCGCCATGGCAGCTGCTCAGCCTCTCAGGCATCAAGGCCGGAAGTTGACTCGTCCATGAAAATCATCGACGGTTCGTGCCAATCTCAGCCCCCAACGCTTAGCCTTTTCCGTTGCTCCACTGTTGACACTCACATTTTGCCAATAAGAAATTAAATATTATAAAAATACGAGTGATTTTGGGCTTTTTTATAGACAGGCCAGGATCCTCCTCTTTGGACATTCTGGTGAAGCCCAGGGCCCAGCCCATGGCTGTATACACCTTCTTTGGATAAGCCCGGCCCATTTCGTTTCTTTTAACCCGGCCCGAAAGAGGGACCTCCCTTCCTCGCTCGTTGAAGCAGGAGCATGGAGATGGCTGAAACTCCAAGCTGAGCTGGAACGCTAACAGAATCCGTTTTGGTTACAGATAAGATCAAAGAAAACGGAGAAGAAGGGGGAATCAGTTACAGATCTAAAAGAAACTCCAAGCTGCAACGCTCAAAGAATCTGTTTTGGATAGAGATAAGATCACAGAAAGATTTCCGGCGAGAGAAGTGGGAATCAGTTACACGTGCCTGGAGTTTTAAGCTCGAGAGGTTCAGTTGAAATTTCTATAAATAAATAAAAAAAAATTCCAGCGAGAGAACGAGAGAGAAAACCGAGAGAGAAAGGGAGGAAGAAGGAGAGGTTTCGAGTGCTCACTCCTTGATCGCCGGAGGTCGTTGCCGATTCTCGCTGCCGGTTATCGATTGTTCCTCCATCTTTTCGATCAGGTAGGCTCTCCCGAAGCTACGCATTTGCTTTGTTCTGCCAAACCGAGAACGTTGTGTTCAATCAATTTATTTAGGGACTACTTCTATGGAATTATAGTAGATCGTTAATGAATAAGGTCGAACTAAATCTCTGCACGTAGTCCTAGATCAAGAGTCAACGTAGAATCGGGGTTTGGATTTCCTTCCCGTCAGTTGCATATTGACTGTTCAACGAGATTCCTTAAGAGAAAAATTGAATCTATTTTTCTATGCAATCGCTGTTTCAAAATGAGTTTGATGCTTGACCGTCGTTTTCGATTGAAGAACTGTGTTTGACTTTGCATTGTTCTTCGCTCATGCGTATGTTCTGGCGATGATCATGGACCAATGTACGAGCTGGAGATACCGTTTTCCTTGCCAGTGATGCTATAACTGAGTCAGATCTCTATAACCTTCTCTTAGTTTATGATTGATTGATTGATGTTTGTGTAATCTCTGTTTAGATTCTTAGTTTTTTATTCTAACTGTTTTTTCGTTTATTAGGTTCGCTTATGATCGGCTGGCGATGGAATGCTTCTATGTCTGGAAGTGGCTTTGTTCCGTGAACTTACGACGATCTAGAGAAAATAGAAAAATAGAAAGAAATAAAAAAAGAAAATGAAGAAAAAGAAATTAAAATAATGGAGTCGGGCCGAGTCAAATGGATGTGGGATTGGGTCAGTTAGGAGTCGGGCTAGAGCAAATCCAATCGGTTCAATGAGGAGCCGGACCGGGCCCCTGTATGGGTTTTGTACAACCTGGGCCTTTAGGGCCCGGGTCAAAAATTCTTTGAAGACAGGGTCGGGTCCTCTGAACCAATCCGGATAATATTCCAGGAATATAAAAAATTAAATCTAAAAATTTAAAAGAATTTCGGAAAATTCTAGGAAAATTCCAAAAAAAAAAAAAGAATTAACTGTGATTAGTTTAAAAAACTAAAGTGGACCCGGCTCTATTTAATGCAAATGCCCAACTTGAAATAAGTTATCATTATACGATATTAAGATCCGAAAGAATCTTCATATATTTCTTCTCCATCTCGGACCATAGGATATCAATTACGATTAGTTCTTTGCCGACATATTAACCTCGTTGAAACATTCATATACATCACTTGGATGATGAATCGGGCATGCTACTATCCTTCCCTTATCAACAATACTTCTCATGGCTCTCATCACAATGGCAGCTGCTCAGGCATCAAGGCCTGAAGTTGGCTCGTCCATGAAAATTATCAATGGGTTGGTGAGCTCAACCCCAGTGCTCAGCCTTTTCCGTTGCTCCACCAAAAGTCCATTAAGATTCGAAACTCGAATGAAAGCATTCCTTAAAGGCGTCAGCTCAATCACGTCCATCACCTCCTCTATGACAAGCTGCATCGTTCCCACATATGCAGCAGTTATTACCATGAGGCAAAAGCTCATGTGGGATTATACAGTTTAACACACAGAATTAGATACACCTCTCGTGTCTCCGAGTCTGTCTCAATCGGAGCCATGCAGAATAGAGTAGGGACTCGATTTGTTGATCGTTCCTTCTATGTATCGGCTGATCTTCCTCCCAGCCAATAGGTCGAGTAATGTAGTCTTTCCAGCACCACTAACTCCCATGAGTGCCGTCAAAACTCCTGGTCTGAAAGCTCCATTAACACCATTCAGATGCGTTAGTCGATTCTGCTGAGAAATTTCGAATCCCTGCAAGTTCAAATTTTACGGATAACCGTTGAACTGGGGACCAACACTTCATGTTCTTAAGTCACTGAGTCCCAAACAAGAGCATGAGTATCTCTGGGATATCAACAGAATATGGGACATTCGTGATGGACAACGGAGTAAACGGGAGAAGCGTTCTCTTTCTGCCTTCTCTTTCTGCCTTCGCCATCTTCTCTAGTTTTGTGTTTTGCCTTTGAGACTTCTTCCATCAGAACGGCCTGCAATTTCCCATATTCTGCAGGAAAAGTTCAGTGTGCTTAGAATCGCCAACTGTGAAACTTTGACCAAACCAGTAGCTCAGCTCCTAATGATTTTAGCTTACGGTTGAGATAAGAAAGTGCTAGAGCGCTGACAACATTTAACAGATCAGTGAAGCCGATCAATGCACCAAGGCTGATCCAATACCAACTTGGATCCGTGAGCAAGCCATGTGATCCAATGCCAACTTGGACCTATATTGATTTCCTCGATCAATTATGCACTTTCCACAAAATTTCACAGGAGAAAGTGCAAACTATTACTGTAAAAACAATTGATGGCGTACATGACTCCAAGATTCAACAGGAATTTAATTTACTGGGGATGACGGTTTGCATGTATATTAGCGGAGACATCCCGAATCCCATGTCAGCCACTTCTTCATTTATTCTGAAAGGAGGACGAGGGTTCATAGGACTTCCAAAGCAAATAAAATCAGTACTCTCTGTATTCCAATTATAAAGGCCATACCTCGTGATAAGATAAACCCACCAAGGGTTAGCATGATTTTTTAACCTATGAAATGGGGTCCTCAGCTCCTCTTCCTTTGCTCTAGCTCTTCCCTCGTGAAATGACTTGAAGGCCTCAACCGGGACTTGCTCTTTAGACTCGCTCTCTCTCTCTTTAGACTCTCTCTCTCTCGATCTCGCGAATCGCTCTCTCTTTCTCTCTCTCTAGACTGGCTCGCTCGCTCTCTCTTTAGACTCGCCCTCTTGATAGGTATGCGAACGGGTATATATTCTTCGGTCTCCCTCCTCTCTCTCTCTCTCTCGCGAAATTGGCTTTTGATTACTCCAAGAGCAGGTTGTCGCTTTGGAGATGGAAAACTGCAACCTAAAGAAATTTCACCATGGATGTACAAATTTCGCGGCCCCTGACCGAGTATGAAGAGGAGGTATTGTTTTTACTTACTGCTGCCTATATATGCTAGTAAATTGAATGTTCGTGATTACGAAAATGAAACAGTTATTTATGAATTTTTCTTTTTTGGTCCAAATTTTATAACTTCACATTATGCATATCCAAATTATGTTTCATTAAGTTTTAGGTATTTATAACAGATAATAGAGTAATATAGCACCAAATGGATAGTGGTGATTTATCAAGGAAAAAATATAGAGAAATCATTTTGAACAAATGAATAATGGCTACCTTTTCAAGTATATATATCCGAGACTGAAGAGTTATCAACAGACACTTTTATTGAGTTTAGCGTTGACTGAATGAGAACTCCGATCCTCCGGTGAATTTCGATTGTCCGGAAAATTCGTGCCTAAATATTTTGGCATTAAGATGCTGTCTGGTGGCCTGCATCACGTCAATTCTGCTTGGTTTCGATTAGATTCTCTCCCTTTCTCTCTATCATGGAATACGATAACAAGATTTTTTTATTTGTTTATTTTTTATTAATTTTGATAGAAGTATGATTGTTAAGCGAAGTGATGTCTGCCATTAAAAAGGACCAAAAGATATATGATAAGGATGTTGACCTCACGGCGTTGATGCTCCACGTAATAGCAGCCATATATCTTTTGGTCCTTTTTAATCGCAGACATCACTTCGCTTAGCAGTCCTACTTCTATCAAAATTAATAAAAAAATAAACAAATAAAAAAATCTTGTTATCGTGAGTATTTCATGATAGAGAGAAAGAGAGAGAATCTAATCAAAACCGAGCAGAACTGACGTGATGCAGGCCACCAGACAGCATCTTAACGCCAAAATGTTTGGGCACGAATTCTCCGGACAATCGAAATTCACCGGAGGATCGGAATTCTCATTCGGTCAACGCTAAACTCAATAAAAGTGTCTGTTGATAACTCTTTAGTCTCGGATGTATCTTTGAAAAGGGTAGCCATTATTCATTTGTTCAAAATGATTTCTCTATATTTTTTCCCCAACAAATCACCACCGCACATTCGGTGCTATATTACTCTATTATCTGTCATAAATCCCGACAACTTAATGAAACATAATTTGGATATGCATAATGTGTAGTTATATAATTTCATAACTAACTTTTTTTCATTTTCGTAATCACTAACACATCATTCAAAATGACTACAGCCCTGCTGAGTCCCTCTCATGGATTTCTTGGATAGCAATAGCTCAATTGTGCAAAATGACTAGAGCGGCACACTTCAAAAAAAATTAAGAATGCAAGCGAGATATATTTGGAAAGAAATCCCACAAGAGCTATCAGAAGGGGGAGGAGGCCTCGGCCACCTCAAGTCCTCGCCCAGCCCTCTTCTTCGTCAACTACTAATGTTCCACCATGGAATACATGTTAGTTCAGAAATTTCACCATTCCTCTTAGAACATGAAGTATGTGCGGCTGACAATTGAAAAAGTTTGCAAAACAACTGCCTCACACCTACTTCCTGGAGAGATTCAAGCAAAGCCTTTTCTGTGAAGATATTTGAAGCCCATAGATTCAAAAAATTCAACATCGCATTCACGCCCGCCTTGTTACACGATTTGTTCTTCCGGGAGGCGTATAAGGTCATCGAAGAGCTCATGAGTTTCCGGAGGTGGCTCGAGAAGTCAAACGAGAGCAATGCTTGCCAAATAGGATGTATTATCTGAAAGGTTGTCGAACTTTTGAGACCAGTTGATAAATTGCGCATGAAAAGTGTGTTGGATCAGTGCAAGGTGTGAAATATACAATCTATATAGTTCAAAAAAGGTTTGTTTTACCCTGAGAACATAATCAGTGACTATGTTTCCTTGTGTTCCTTTAAAATCGATGCCTGTACCACAATGAATTCTCAGCATAAGAACCTTTTCGCAAAAATACAAGGAGAATGTCCCCGAGTAAAGTAAGATATGTTTCAAACAAAAAAAAAAAGAAGATCTGGCTTAATTTTCAGTAACTTCTCCCTCCTCTGAAGTTATGTAACCATGTCTGCAGGTCGTGGATATGGTCGAATTCATGGAGATGCCATTTCTCCATGTCTAACAGCTCTAATATTTGGAAATTTTAACTTGCCATAGCTAGAACCGACTCCTTGACATTTTCAGAGAAGGCCAATTTTAACTTTACCGTAGCTAAAATCGACTCCTTTGCGGCATGAACTCGTGCATTTTGTGGCCGTTGTATGTAACTTCTCCTGAAAACTGCAATTCACAAGGAAGTTATGAGATGATTGAAAACTGACGCAAATCCTGTATGCCATAAAAACTTCAATGTTCTGGAAGAAGAAAATTCTAGACGAATGTTGTTATCCATTCAGTTCTGGATCTAGCTTTCCTGTCAAAGCTTTGAGTAAGGTGGCTTTGCCAGAGCCAGATGGTCCCTGCAGTAAGGTCATTCAGCAAACAATTTAATAAGTGTGCAATATTAATATTGTGAACTTGAAAGGGGTAAAAAAAACTGAAGAAATTAGCTAAGTGATTAATCGAAATCAGGTACCTTCCAGGCCTTATTATAGCACTGACATTGCAAAGAACAGCAAACCTTCTCTTATGAACTCGGAAGGAGATGCAGATTTAAGACAGAACAGACGATCTCTATGAAAGCCTCAAGAATGACAGCACTGATAAGAGAAAAAGAAAAAAAAAACTCAAAATTGAATTTGCATTCCAATTGCAAAGGAGTACCTCCAGCGTGTTGATAAATGAGTCGAGTACTGCCAGTAAAGCTCTATCGCCCATGTAAGCTTCTGCCTCGACAATGAGATACTAGAATCGAACCTCAATTGTCTGTAATTTGAGACCAACCTTGTTCTTCGAAAAAAGAAACATAAATAGTTGATAAAAAATAGGGGGGAATTTGCTCATGATTTTTTCGACTTGCCATATCATCTGTTTAAACTTATTGCAAAAGAACCATCTTGAACTCTCAACAAAGAATTAGTGTCACCCCATTCTTCTAGTGCTAGTACACCTAACATGTCTATCCTCCTCTTGATCTTCTGCAGGTACTCTTCATTGCTCTCAGCATTCTTCAGAAACTTATCCAGAGAACCTTTCCTCTCCTCAAACCCGAGTTTCATGAGAGGTCTGTTTCTTTAAGATCTCCCATAACTCCATGCAGAACCCCTTTCGGCGCTGTCTAATATGTTGGCAGATGCTGAAGAGCAGCCCATTTGAGAGTTGCTTCATCGTCTTCTCGATTCCTACTACTACTATGAATGCTATATGCATTGGAATAAGTATTAGTGAGGCCTAGCTCCACGACTGCTTCACAGTCTACAGATTCAGGAATGTAGAACACCCCAAATCATGCTTATTGGCTTCCATTCATATAGCTTCTGACGTTCCAAGATAGCATGGAAAGAACATGGTCTTAGTTTAGTTTCTTAATGAGGCATATCTGAGAATCTTAATTCTAGTGGACAGTCTGTCAGATTAAATAATTGTAGTCTTGGAAAGTGAATGATGTGTTTATGCTGACAGCATCGTCCTTAAGTGGAAGTTTACCGATATTGCTCACTGCTTTATCTCCAGGGCCAGGATCAAAGTGTCCGTGGCTCCGAGGATTGGTATGTTCTGGTCAGGCTTCCAGGTCAATATAACTAGGTGTCGATTTCCAAATGGGAGTCAGGTTTACACTTCGATAAACAGCCGCTCCTGGGATTTTTTGAAAAATATTTTTCAAATCTTAAATTTTCCGTGAAACAAAGGAACCTTAAGAATTAGTTCTTTTGTGCTAAAAGACGTGTAAGGAAAAGGTAATATCAGAATGCTAGTACCATAGACCAACCACATGTATTGGGTCGATAACATTCGTTCACAAAGCATAATGCTCCTTTCACATAAATCTGCGAGGGTACCATCTGCTCTCTGAAGCCTGGAATAATGGCTTTCTTCCACCAGCTGTCACGAGAATTTTTATCCACAACCACAACAAAGGTTAACCAAGGACTAATCTGGCAGTTGGCATGGGACGAGATTCTAACAGCCAAGAGCATACACCAAGTATCTAAATACCCAAAAACTGTACTTGATAACAAAATCGACATGGTTCTACAGATTTACATACCCGAAAACAGAACTCCACACTAATCCAAGATTCCATTACATGCTTCTCGATGCTACAGTTCAGTGACATGTTACACATTGCCATGAACGAGCACTCCACGCCTCAAGCTGTATCGTTGCCAAAGTCACTTTGTCAGCAACAGCACCCGCGTTGCATCCACCAAGGCGGTAATAATTTCAGAGAAAGCGTCTGGCTCACCAGTCAGCCTGGCCTACTTCTAGGCTATTTCCGCACCTTCGTTCGACCCGGTCAAGCAACATACACGGATCCCCTCAACCCCTTTTTTAAAGGGTCCTATCTTTCCAGTCGCCCTGGCCTCTGGTCAGACTTTTCTTTCAGCTGACCGAACTTGCGCTTTCAAAAGGGGAAAGAAGAAGAAGCAGAAGACTCTAGTTCTCGAGTTGGTGGTGGCGCATCTATAGAGCATCCTTCAACAACGGGAACCCACCTTGCAGACATGGTACCTAAGTAATCAAGCATATATGGTATTTGCAGCAGGGATTTTGAATGCCAAGAAGTCCAAGCGTGGTAGGAAGACTCGGATGTTATCATTCTGTGAATCCTCTATTTCTTGAAACATGAGTATGTATAACTTTGTTATCAAACTAGCTTAAAACCATTCTAATCAAAAGTAGAGGCGAAGTAATTGTGGCTTTACGTTCCTAGAGAAATAGGAAAATGACTCCGATTATCTTTACCAAATGGTAGCGCCATTGGAACAAGCCTCAGGGTTGGTCGAGGGCTAAAAGCTACATCAATGAATGCCGGGAGGACCAAGGAACAAAGCATTGTGAAACTGATAATTTACACAACAAAGCAGTGTAACTTTCCCATATTGAATACATATTCTTAAGCTGCGACACATCAAAGCTGAGTAAGGCAGCTTTCCAAGAGCTACACTAACTTTTGAAATGCTAAAAGTAGAGAGGTCTTTGCCAAACACTTCATAAAAGATGCAAAACCTCTTTCCACAGCTGAAACTGCTGCGCACAAACTGTACCTCCATACCATATAGCTTCTTAATAAGAAAGGACAAAAGAGAAACCAGAAATCATCAACTAAAGATCAATATGGAATTTGGTTCACATTTAAAGCTAAGTGAATTATGAAGAGCCGTAGACACAAAAATAATAAGATTTTGTGAGGCAAAGTGCATGGCCGCTACATATTGCACGTGCCATATTGATGCAAAGTAATCTTCTACAACCGAATTTCCGGAGTAGTCATTATCTTATTATCTACACTAGCAAAAAGTTCATCAAAATATACATACCAGCATTTTTATCTCTTTTACCTGCATCAACATGATGAAGCATCCCATATCCCATCGGGAGGGCCCGTTGGAGTCCTCGGTCATCAAAAAAAAAAAAAAACATGATGAAGCATCCCCAGATAAGAGGAGATAGTCATTAACATGAACCTAATAAAACATTACGTCTATTACATAAATCTTGTTGACCAATTTCTCTCAATCTGCTACAGGCTTCTCGACAGTCAATACACATACTACCCGAACCGCAGAGTTTAGAGAACCACACAGCTGCAAAACATAGAAGCAAGAAAGGTCACGGTCCAGCATCGCACCTCACACAATACGAGAAAAAGAATAATTCCTATGCAATCCTCAGCCATAGAAAAATGAAGGCCCAAGGGAATTATGGTTGAAGTTTTAAATGAGTAAAAGCAGATATAAGAGGTTGAACAATGCTATTAAGGACTTTCAGCAATAAGGTAAAAGAACATGAATGGGCATCTTTCTAACAGTGCATCTCTTCTTAAGGTATGCCCACGATGGAGCAGACTTATGTTCTGGTGTTGAAAAATGAAGTGGAAGGAAGTGAAAGGATTTGATAAGAAGGGACTACAGAAAAATAAAGTCAAACATGAGCAAGACTTTGTAAGGCTAAAGACCACAAGTAGAGAGGAGACACACTCAAAACCTAAGGGAGACTTGAGACATGCTAAGGCTGCAACAGATAACAGCTGATTCTTTGCAAAATCATGCGCACAAGCCGATGATAGCATATTGCATTTAGCAAAAGTTTAAAACATCAGACCATGTGAAAGCCATATGACATTCCTAGCCATAAGATTTTCTCACTCCAAATGTCATGCTGATATTAACTGTGAAGAAAAAGTTCCTTACATCAGCTTTTTTCTCTGCAGCAGGTTTTCAGCAAGAAATTCATCTCTACAGAGAGCAGATGTAGTTAAGTCAAAAAGTAGAATTTATATTCAATTAGTTCATTTACCAGACAATTTACCTTCAACAAATTTAGGGACTTACCTAACAAACTTTGTAAGGCCAACATATGGCACTTGCAAAAGACACAGCAAGATGACCCGCTTTTGGCCAACGCTACTCTAAAATACCGTTACACAGACAGAAAATATCTATATTACAGGTGGGTCCAGGCTTTCTTAATACAGGTTGGTCAATTTGAAAGATAAGTAACATAAGTCCCACTCTCCATAAAGCTCATTAAAAATAACATAGGCTACAAAGGTAGACAGCTCTTACTCTTAATATTCTATAAACAATGTTTCTTTCCACTAGTTGACAATGAAAATCATAAAGAATCATATACCATCCGTATCAAGCATATACAGGAACCAATAAAGGCTAATCCCCCCCCCAACAGCAACAAGACAACCCTATAACTTAAACCCGGACTGGGTATCAGGTTTGACCGCAAGGTGTAATGATCAAAATCAGCTCAATGAAGGCCAATAGAACACACCTGATAACAAACCACCAAGAAGATATTCAGAGCTCGTCACGAATGCACTCACCCGTTAATGTGGTGCATGATAGCCAATGCCAACATGCCACCCCTGAACACGGTGGAATCCATGTCCAGAGTCACAAGATTAGTCAGGAAAGATCCAGCGTGTTGTCATTGACTATCGCACACCATGTGCAGTTAACATCATGGTGCGTGACAACCGCCGAATATTTTTCTCCAGTAATTAATGATGAACTCTATTCAAAGAAACTCCCGCAACATGCCACCAGTCAACCAAGATATGCAATCTAAAATGGATTTTGATGTGAATATATAACCGTGTTTGACGGTAAAAGAGAAAAACAGAGGACGGAGGTGCACCCTGATAATTCAGCAAAGACTACATAATTGTAGATCAAAACAAAGAAACATACTTCTCGTCCTACCCACGCAAAAAAATCCTTCACGGACTGTAGAAGTCACCGACAGTCTGATGTTAAGAATTTGAACCCATTATTATTATCATCTCGCAAAGTACAGTTTACTCACAAAATCCCATTTATAAATATCTCTGTCTTTTCTTCATTACTACTGAATTAACCAGCTTCACAGAACGGAATGGCTCATATCAAGTCACCAACTAATTAAAACAATCGAAGCAATCAAGTTGCAGCGAAGAATCTCTACACCATCCAATCGAACTAACAAAACGAAGCGGCCCATCTTCCATCCACAAAAATTGCCAGATTAAAAACAAGAATCGAAACCCTACCCTCAAGAAGAAGCTCGCTTTCCTCCTTCGCAAGCAGGGACCTCGTCGAAATTGTTGGAGGGATACTTGGCGCTGATGCCGCCGACCTCAAAGACCAAGTTCTCGCCGCTCGACTTAATCCCGGTGATCGACCACCACCTGAAGAAGGCCCTGACCCGGATCCCCTCCAGCTTGGCGATCCGGCCCCTCACGATCTTCCCCGTAATCTTCTCCGAATAGGTGGCCAAGTAGTTGTCGGGCGGGAGCGTGAGCCTGCACGGGCCGTGGAGGTCGACGTAGAAGTCGCCGGACGTGGCGTTGATGGAGTAGGCCCGGACGTATGCGGGCAGGAGGCCGATCGGGAAGCCGTAGGTGGTCAGCTCCGCGTGGGCCCTGGAGACGGGTCGGGTCGGGTTAGTGAGGTCGGACGACTGGGACGAGGGAGAGAGGAGGAGAAGGAGGAGGAGAGAGAGGAGGAGGAGGAGGAGAGGGAGAGAGGTTGTCATCGTGGGTTCTTGCTCGCGGTTTGGTTTGAGTGCGAAGCCTTCAAAAGTGTTGGCTTGAAAAACTTGCTTCTGCTCCTCTTCGAGGTCGTCTTCTTCTGGTTAAGATGGGCTTAAAGGGGGAGGAGGAGAAGTTTCCCGGTTTGACCTGGGAATGTAGTGACGTGGCATGCATGCAAAACGGCGGCGTCGCACACCGATTGCTACTTGCTATAGAGCATCGTTTGGCCCGACATGCTATGCCCATCAGGCTAAAATTATATTAAAAAAAAAAGTCTTAAATGTATTGTATTTGTGCTGATTTAGCCTAAAATATTTTAATTGATTATAATTTTTAAAATTTTTAAATATTTATCAATATAACTCATTTGATCAATTTTGATTTGGAAATTTCTAATATGAATAGCTGTCATGGCTAACATGAATAATTTTTCACAATTTTTGCTATTTTTTTGAAATTTTTATATATTTTTATTATTTTTATTTTTTTCTATTTTTCATTCTTTCTTCACCTGTCGCCAGACCTCGGCGATGGCCAATGACCAACCAAAGTCGATGATCTACGAGGGTCGCCCCTCGCCGGAGGCCAATGTGGGCCAACCTCATCAATCATGGCCTTCGCCTGGGTCCATTGCCAAGGAGGAAGAAGAAAAGAATGATAAAAAATGCAATAAAAAATCCAAAAAATAACATAAATTTTAGAAATTGCCCACGTTAGTATCGGTCGTTGTCCCCATCAGTGATCACGGCAAAAATTGGCTAAATTGACTAAAATGGTAAATTGTCAAAAGCTATAAAACTAATTGACCAAATTAGAAATTTTAAGACTAAAATGGTATACGTGTGTTAGGTTTATAAATTTTTTGGTAATTTTTATACGATGATAGCATAGGCACCTTGATTGTCAATCAATTTTTAACTTGTCAACAAATTGATGTGTTGATCCAAACTGTCAATAACATGATACCACTTCGACCAAAAACAAAAAAATAAAATAACATGATACCACTTTATTGCGTCAAAAACTACGATTTTACCAACAAGGTGGAAGTTTTAAATTGAAAAAAAATTAGGAAGGGAACATGAAGTATTATTTTTATTCCGATGCTTGGACCAATCCTCAAAAGACTCGAGCGGAAGCCTCCAAATTCCTAGGTTTCTCGGGGGATAAACTGCAAAGATTCCTCTTGTCTCCCAGCGGCAAGTTTGAGAGTGCAAAAGGAACAAAGCTCGACGATCCAAGCGGAATTATCGAATACATTGGGAAAAATATCGTGATAAAAAAATGTTTTTAAAAAAAAAGAATTTATGTGAAAATTCATATTTCTAAATTTAATTATACATATTTTTTTACCGTAAATGTTTTTTCCGTTAACTAAACATTTTCAATAAATTAAAAACGTGAAAGTGCAAAGAATTAACTCGAGAAAATTTTATTTTACTCGAACAAACATGCCCATTCGATTTCCATTATAGATGCTCAAATAGCAAAAGCTATCGAATTCAAAGTTTCACAAAGAAAGCATGAGGTCAATTTCCGTGGATCATGAAAGATGGATCATCGTGAATACGTTATTTTCACTATTCCAAAAGGATGAAACAACCGAACCTAGAGTTAATATAGTTGGTCAGGACGTCGAGAGCTTTTCAATCTAGAAATAAAGTTCACTTATTTAAATTCCATCGATTGCGTGTGAAAATGTTGTTTTGAGTGCTAGAGAGAATTACCAAAAAAGTTTTAAACTCATTGTAATTGTAATAATTCAGTCTTAAACCTTTTTTTTTGTCAATTCAATCTTAAATATTTGCTATTTATGTCAATTTAATCTATCCGATCAATGTTGAGCTGAAATTGTTGATATGGTGCTGTCAACATTGACATGAGATAATTTTAAATAATATTTTTTAAATTTTATTTAGCTTATCTTTTCTTTTTTTTTTTTTTCATTGCTCGTTGGGTTTTTTTTTTTTCCCTTTCTTCTTCCTCCCGCCGATCGCCGGCCTCGACAACTAGCCAAAGGCAAGGGTGGCTAGGTCTACCTCACCGACCACGGGCAAGGAGCGACTTCGTCCAACGATGGTGAGGTCGCGCCTCGCCAAGGGCTAGCGAGGCTTGCCTTTGCCAATGGCCAACAGGGCCGAGCTTCGCTAGAGGCCATCAAGGCCATCCTTGTCTCTAGTCCAAGTAATGGGATGGAGGAAGACGAAATGGAAGAGAAAAAAGAAAAATAAAAGAACAAATAAATTCGAAAATAATATTCAAGAATTATTATTAAAAAGTATCCACGTCAGCAATTCCCGACCAAAATCGGCCGAATGGATTTGGATTTGCACAATTGCAATAGCTTTAAAAAGAAAAATTTTGATAATTGTCCCCTAGTTTTGCTAGTAGGTTCTTTCTCTCACAACAGTTATTCTATTACCACGTATGTAAGAGTTAAAATAAATGAGAAAAATCATCACGATCTAATAGAATTAATCGAGCACTCCAAAAAGTTTAGACAGCCATTGCCAATAAAAAGAAATGAGCGCTCCATCTAATTTTCACGAAGAATAATCGTGAATGTAGCAAGACCGATTTATCGAATTGGCTTACTAATGATAAAAAAAAAAAAAAAGCGGACATTTTATCTTTGTATGTGAACCACTTTTTCAAATGCTTATTTGCTGCTTGTTATGTTATCTTGGAAATAAGTTTCAATAGGTCAAGTGCTGTGCCATATTCATAAAAGGCGGATGGACCCTCTGTTAGCTGATGCGGGTCCAACCTCCTCTTCTTTTTCTTCTCTTCTTTAAATCCGCCTTTCTCAAGATTGGTTTTCTTGCATCAAGGAAATCACATTTTGTTTAAATCGTCGGGAAATTAACCCCCCAAAAAAAAAATTTGGTTGACCCTTTACATTTCCATTGCAAAAGTCTAGGGGATGCTGAGAATTTGAGGTATGCTCCGTTTGTTTTGCCGAAAGATATGACATTCTTGGAGAATTGTCAACCGAAAAATCATTTTTCAAGAAAATAATAATATTTCCTGATCTCGGCCCAGGCCTCTAGACCTGGGACATCAAAGAACCCTAGGATGGCCGATGTGGTTCTTGCGCCCAGAATGCAAAGCCTTTGGTCCAAGCGCCAATGTCTAGTCGTATTATTGAAAATGGTTGTCGATTTTTGAAAGAGAAATCAATTTTCTAAATTTAAATATACGCTTTCTGTTGAGCAGGAAATGTTTTTCATTGAGCCCAAAATGAGGAAAAGGAAAAAAAAATTGGCAAAACGAACGGATTTTTTAAGTACGATAAATTTCATAGTATGAAGTTTGGTAGTCTTTATATGAGTTATTCTACACCTCATTCGGTGCGATAGGATGGACTCGTTATCAAATCGTTGTCCACACAAGAGCTCCCATTAATACGAAACATCCCTTGCTCACTCGCACGAGGACTCTTGTTTTCTCTCCGCAAGCAGTAGACCGACTTTTAAGATTTTTCAATGTGCGAAAGTGAAACTTTTCGAAGACGGCATCTACATCGGACTCTGTTTTTGTGATTGATAGCTCAACAAAATGGTAGGACGGACAAGGCAGATGCGTGACTGATGAGGATTTGGATTCGGGACGGTGCGCGAACTCGATAGCCTTGAGGGCCGGCATCGGGAGAGTCCGGACCGTTTGCTTGCCGATGAGACTCCTCCCTTGGAGTGGATCCTACCTCATCCCCGAACATCATAAGAGCACCCGCAAGAGTTGAGCCATCACCTTATCAAGGGTTGATTCCAATTTTCACAATACATATGATTTCAAGTCTCTGTGTGATAGAGCAATCAATCTTGCCGATCATTGTTTATTTACATCAGTACAATACCGAGCACAAGAACATAAAACCACATGAAAAGGTAGGAGCAGCTTCGATTACCAAGTGAGCGCTTTACTTGCTCTGCTGCCACATTCCTCAGATGCCTGTTTGTGCTCATTCCAACTGTAATATTCGTCCATGATCGCTTGTAAAGATCTCCTTTTACTCTGTTGTGGAGTTAAAGCTCTCTGAAGATCTCAGCCGCAAATGGGTGAATCTATTGGAGCTCTTGATATTTTTTCCATCATTTTCTGCTATTAGCTTTCAGTTTCGGCACTCCATAACTCTGCATACTTGACCTTGGAGACACTTTCAAGAACTTCAAAAGGGATTATATCTCCAATCACCACCACCATCTTGCTGTCTAGGTCTATTTTGTAAGAGGTCACCCCTGTCATTTTTTGCCAATTAAATTCTGAAAGTGAAAACCATACCAATTCATGGTTCATCAAAGGATTTTTCTCTCTTTTTCTCAGGGGGAGCAGAATAAAGAAACCTCAAAGTTTGTGGTTATTGGTAACTCATTTGCAGTTTTGTTCCCGTAGAGAGAGAGGGACAGAGAGAGATTGAAGCTCTGAAATGCTGAAGAAAATAGGAAAAAGTAGTAAGCATCATTACCATCCATCTTTGAGATATGCTTCTCCACTCTTCTTGCACACCCATGGCAATGGATGGCCACCCTCAGAGTCACCACCTACGAAGTGTTTCACACTTAGAAAGTACTCAGAAATCCAGACTCAGAATCTGAACTAAACCCTTGTTGCAAAACTAGAAGAGGAGCTCACCTACTTGGAACATACATTAAACAAATGAAATCTGAAAGAAAGATCTGACCTTGGGCTTCAGCTGAAACGCCAGAGTCTGATGAGTCCCACCAATCAAGTCCTTGAGCCTCGTCATCTGCTTCTTGTCGCTTGTGATCAGCGGCTTGCTCTCAATGTCCTGACCATGGACTTCCAATCGATCATCCATGGAGCTCATGCAGAAACAAGAGCATGACCCGGCTGGTGAAGAGAGGCTGAAACACTCCAAAATCTTGCCAAAACTCACCGTCTTCCCCATCTCCCCCGAAAAGATCAATACCCAGAACACAAACCTGGAAGCTCGATCGCTGGGTCTGCTTCAATAATTGAAAAGAACAGATCTATGAAGTGACATATTAAATTTGCGTTTGGTGGTATCAAGGCGGAACGACAGAAGAGTCGTATAGTGGAGCTAAAAGGTCAAAGTTTGCTCTTGGGAAGGCCAAAGAAAAAGCTGAGCAGAAGTTTGCAAAATCAAATGAAAGTCTCGAGAAGCACCAAAAACAAATTGGCTCGGTTACCTATGTAGATCAGCCGGGACAGAGGGAAGAAAAAAATGCGTGTCAGAACAGCTCAGAAACCTAACGCAGAGGAAAAACATTGCACTGCACGCTATAAAATCCGATTAATGATTCAGTGTGGAGCTAGATTTTGTCCTGTCACGAACTGCTACAACCACTACTACCGCGGCGAAGCAGAGTTAAGAATTCAGAAACCACCCTTCTTCTTTTAATAAGCTCGACGAAGATGAAGCACAACAAATGGAGGAAATTTTTTCATGTGCGGGTGCCTTTTCGAGACATGTCATGTGGCAGCATGACATGTTGTATGTGTGGATGCGACAAATTGAACATGCACCGCGAACGCAGCCACTTGAAATTGAACGATTTTGCACGAGAAATAAATGGCCGTCGATCATGGGACATCACGCATGAATGAGCATGCCTCTTCACAAACCATCAGACTCCTAAGCCACCGATAAGCTCTGAGCTGATTAACCCCGTGAATGCCCACTTATAGAAAAGATGTGCGGGGTACTACTTTAATGACCGGATCCGACCAGCCGGTTCAATCTGGTTATGCCTCGGTCTCGCGATCCTTTTTTCTTTTTTGATCCGGAAAACGCCAATCCAGGATCAATCTCTTCGAGAAAATGGGAGCGGGGGAGGGTTTCTTGGGCGCATTAAAAGATAGAGGGAAGCTCCACAAACATTATAGTTTATGAATCTGGTTTTGGACATTTCTGGTTTTTGGGTTAGTGTAGCACATGATGTGTGCCAAAGGGGGAGTCACTAGCAGTGTCTCAATCTTACATATGAATGGTCGGAATTAGATTATTCATCTGCAGAAACCTAAAGGACTCTTGTCTTTGCTCCCATGAAAATTAAATTGTCATGGAGCGCTGACGAGGGATTTGCATTATTGGGACTGGCGAGCTCACTGCACAGCTTCGAATAGTGGCATGATTGATGAATTATTAAAGATGATTGTTCATCGGCGAGTTGGGTCTACGTCGACGCCAGTAGAGAGTATGGGTCGCATGTGGTGATATAGTGAGCGGAGGGACAGACATGAACAGCTTCGGAATCTAGTAGTGCGGAAGAATGAAAGTCGCGCCGAGCACGTGCCGGGCACGTGACCTCGCTCCGGAGCGCAATGAGTCCTGCATGCTGCTTCCTTTTCGTCAAAGACGTCTATTTGATTAATGAGAGGGAATTGATTATATAACGGTTTTTGGATAACCGTTATGCTAAAGTTTATTTTGAGCCACCAAAAATAAATAACAATTTAATAAAAATTATTGTGGGATTCGCACTTTTAAGAATTTATGACTCACAACATACCGTTATTCTCACAATCACCCAAAAACATTATGGTAAAGCAAAGTCTTAAATGAAAAAGACCCGAAGTTGCTTTCAAAAGGATTAATCAAGTGGCCTTGAATTTTTAGAGCTATGACAAATTATTTGTGACATACATTATAATCATTCAAGGACTAGGTTGGTGGCTTTTTGGGTTAAAAAGCTCTAGAAGAAGCTGGGGCTTTTGCATTACGTTAGACGGGGGAAAAGGAAATGCTTAATTAAACTTCCACATGTGGAAAGAAGTGACTAAAGATGGGCTCTATTGGATTTTGAGCATGGTCCTAGCCCTCAGACGGTAAATGCAAGATAGCGTTCAAGCCCGTGCCTCGTGCATAATTAATCTCTTTCGAAGATGCGAACATTCCATTCGAAATGGCTAGACCAATCTCTCCTCGTTATGCTACTGTATGTATAACGCTCCAAAAAAATATATTTATATTTTTAAAGTGTTTCCAAAATACTTTGAAAATAGAAACGAGTGTGGTAAAAGGTATTCTCAAAGTGTCCGGGAACACTTTTGAGAAACGAAACGCTTTTGGAACGAGAAACAAAAAACAAAAAATTTACTTTTGTGTTCTTTGAACACTTTTTAAAAACACATTTGGAACATTTTTTAGAAACAATTTGGAACAATTTTATTTTTGAACATATTCTCTTCTCTTTTGTTCTTGCACAATATTGATATCTCGATTTTTTATCATTTTATTTTAAAAACTTAATTAAAAATACCTAAAAAATTCATGAAATGGCCTAGCCTTAAGAACCAATTTTGAACAAAAAATAATTTTTGTAATTTTTGGATTTATTTTAATTATAAAAATATCAAAAAATCAGGAAAAATAGTATTTGTGATCGGAAAAATATGCCAAAAATAGTCCATATTTTTATTTTAATTCCCTTTTCATTGTGGCCTCTTAAATTTTTAAAAATTCAGTTTTAGGGACCACATGCCTCTTCATTGAACATAATCCTAAATTGACTAAAAAATTTCATTTTAAATCATTTTAGCCAATTTTTTTTAATTTTAGAGTCATGACATGAGACTTTGATACCATGCCTCTCATTTCAGTCCTCATGTTTGGAAAAATTACACAAGTGGACTAAAAGGATCTAAATGCACAAATATTTTTCATTTTAGTCCCCGGTTTCACTCAAAGTGTAATTAATATTTTTTCTAGGGGTCCCCGTTTAAAGGTAATCATATTTTTAACTACTTGGGAACATTTACGCATGGCTCATAATTGTAATTTTTCCTATCTATAGAAACCATATTTGATACGTTCGTTGTCCAATTCCAATTCGTCTTCTCTTTAATTTTTTTTTTTTATAGTTGATCTCATCCATATTGTAATTTGATAAATTGTGCATAAATTACTTAGACATATATTGGTCTAATTTGATTTAGTAAATTGAAAAAATAAAATTTAATTTGATTTAGTAAGTTAAAAAGATAAAGACATCTTAATTTTAATATATGTATAGTCCCCTTAATTAAATGAAAAAATTAGGAATAATTTTTTTTGCAATTACTAAACGCGTTTTCCTTTTTTTTTGTTTCGAGAACAGGAGTTTTTTGCAATTACCAAACACATTTCTATCCTCAAAAATCGTTGTCTTGGGAACAAAAACAGAAAAAAGTGTTTACTTCCAAAAGTTGTTTGGAAAACAAAACGTTACCATACCAGCCTTCGTGAACGGTGGAAGTTGAGGATCGATAGAGTAACCAAGCGCATGCCACTCACTACAAAAAATGGGTTTAGAATTTTGACGAAAATTTGGAAATTGTCGCAAATTGCTTTGATTTAATTTGTGGTAATAAATTTGTCGCTAATTTAGCGACGAATTATTTTTGTGGAAAGTGTCGCTAAAATTTAGACAAATTCCATTTTACTAACATTTGCACAAAGTATTTTTGTGGCTAAAAATATTCTAATTTTGGCGGATTAGCCATTTTTTTGGAAAGTGGAAGTCATTAGCAATTTTGAAAATTTTTGGCAAAATTAGCGAATCAACTTTTGTCGTAAACACTACAAAAACACGAATTTTGGACGAAAGTGCCACAAAATTTGAAATTGTGCTAAATGATTTTTGCCATGCATTTTGCGACGAAAAACAATTGTGGCTAATACTTCATTTTCGAAAATTTTAATTTGTGCATTTGCCCAAGATCATTCGTTGTAAATTTAGCGACGAATAAACATTTTAGTGGCTAATTTTAGTGCGAAAATAATGTTTGTGCTAAAGTTAGCCAAAATTTTTGTGCTATTTTGGACATATTTGTGTTTGTGTAAATTTAGTGACAAATTATTTTTTAGTGCTAAATTGAGTGACAAATAGTTGTTTTGTCGCTAATTCGGAACGAATTTAGACGAAAATTTTGTAATTTGCACGAAACATTGGTATTTAGCGCGCATTTGGAAGAGATTTGTCGATAAATTGAGCGCGAAATTTTTTTCATCGCTAAAATTTAGAAATTTGTCGGTGATAGTTGATTGTAGTGCGAATAGTTTTTTGGTGCTAATTTGGGCAATTTGTTACTTTGGCTAATTAGCGATGAATTTGTTACTTTGCTAATTTGCGATCAATAGTTGATTTTGTCCGGCGACAATAGTTGATTTCGTTGCTAATTTGCGACGAGTTGCCTGGAAGTTTCAAATAACGCCATTCACGTTAGAAAATTTAGCCAAATTTTTTTTTGCCACGGTGTTAGATAAATTTAGCCAACTTGACATATTGTTTACGTGATTTTGCGACCGCTGGGCATTTTCCAACGAATTTTATAATTTGTGATCGTCGATAAAATAATTTCTTGATGACCCCTCCTATTAGCTCTCTACCAATCAATTGCCCCCCAAAAAAAAAAAAAAAGAAAATCCATACAATAAATATATTTGAAAGAGAAAAGGAACAGGGGACAAGCTAAAAACGTACATCATGAGCTTACCTTGCTACCATTTTGTTTCGGAGAGCAAAAGCTATCTTATAGAACACGAGTACTTGAACACGAAAAGAGAAAGGATCGGGGACAAGCCAAAACATCCACCGGGTACGAGCGCAATGTCAACGTGTCTTGCCAACCCCAAATTTGACATTGGGTACAGCCAAACTAGACCTGCACACACAAATGACCAGCTAACATTAGAACATTGCCAAAGAGAGCCATTATGAACAAAGTTTGTCTAGGAACAAGATTTGGACTAAAAACATAACGTTAAAGACCATAGTCGTACATTAGAACATTGCCAAAAGAGCCATTATGCAACAAAGTTCAATCTGGAACAAGATTTGGAGATTTGTAACCAATCAGTGAAGAACTTGACATATGTGTGTCATATCGATGAAGAAATAGTGAATGTGATTGTTACAAACATAAGTATAAGCTCATATGATTTAGAGTAGACGTAACTAAAGAGAATGAGGAATTCAATGATGCACGAAACGATGGACAATATGGATAAGTGGATTTCATAATCATGACCATGCGTTTTATCTACCTTACGTGTCATGATTCAAAAACAATGATATGATGTTCATTCCAAAAAATTTGTCAGCCCTGTTCCGGAAAAGGACGCACAAACAACATGGGCCAAGTACGCCGCCTCATGATGAATTGAACTACTAGTGTTCGCACACGACAACAATGTTTTCTTCACCTAATGGGTTATTAGCACTTGATATTGCACTATGAAATAGGGAGGAAGATTTGTGTGGCTTTTAGATTACACAATCTACCTCCTGGCATTAAATGTTATGAGATCACATTCGGGACGGTCCAGACACATCCAACGAGCTCTATGTAGAACAACGGTTTCACAAGCATAGTCCTCATCATCCACGAAGGACCCAATCCGGCGGAAATAAAATGACCTCCCTAACCAGCACTCTCAAACCCGAGAGTGAATGCGCAGAATTCAATCAAACAACCGCACCACCACCATAATCGAAAACTGAACACCGACAAAAAGGTAAAAGGAAACAATCGGCCATTTTGAGGGTCGAATCCAATCAAACGCAGGCGAAGCCCGCATCGAGATCCGAACTCATTGGGTAAATGCCAGCGTTTTCCAGCATGCGGTGTAATATATTCGGGTGTTCGATTAGTGGGATTTAATCAACATTTGACTCATGAAACCCTAAATCGTTCGGGGAGAAAACCTAACCTCGAGATCGGTAGAGATCGCGTGCGCGAGATTGAGGTTGACCTCCGGTTGGGAGATTCAGTTGGCCGGCCGCGGTTAGATTCAATCGGGGACAGCTTTGCAGAGCTCCACATTGGGACATTTAGATTGAGGGTCGCGCGGAGCATCAGGTTGGCATTCAGGTCTAGCTTGGCGGTGGGGAATGAGTACAAAGGAAGAGAAGAAAAAGGAGGAACCGAAGAGGGAGGGATGAAAAGCAAATTGACAAACGCATTGGGGGCTATTGGTTGGACTTAAAAATATTTAAAACAAATTGTGGCTATTTGCGCGAAAAACAAATCGTGGCTAATTTAGCGCGAACAAACAAATTGTGGCTAATTTGGGCAAAACTATTGTGGCTAATTTTAGCCAAAACTAATTTGTGGCTAATTTGCGAAAAACTAATTGTGGCTAATTTGCGACAAAACTATTGTGGCTAATTTAGCGACGAAAAATAATCGTGGCTAATTTAGCGCGAAAACACAATTCGTGGCTACTTTAGAGGCTAAAAACTAGTTGTGGCTAATTTTAAAATAATTGGTGGCTAATTTAGCGACGAAAAACTAATTGTGGCTAATTAGAGGCGAAGGATATTGTCGCTAATTTGAATATTTTTTATTCATATTCATGCGCAATATTTTTTCGCTCTTTGGTGAAAAAATTGTGGCTAATTTAGACGAAAAATAATTGTGTTATTTGAATATTTTTTTATTTTTATTATTTCATTAGCGCAATATTTTTCGTAATTCTAAATTAGCGCAGACTTTTAGCAATTTGCGGCGTTATTTGTTTATTATTTTTTTTGTATTTAGTGACCAATAGTTTATTTGTATTATTTTTATTTTTATTTTTTTTTGTCATTTTGTGGTTAATTGCCAAAAATGAATTCATCACTATTTGAATATTTTATTTTTTAATTTTTATTCATATTCTTTTTCTATATTTTCAATTTCTTAATTTATTAAATTTTTATTTGTTCTATTTATTTTTAAATATTTTCTTCTATTCTTATTTTTGAAAAAATAGAATTCAAATAATCAATTTGGAATTTTTTATTGAAAAAATTCTTAAATTATTTTTTTAAAAATTATCGTGGAAAAGATCTTCCTTTAAAAGATCTCGTTGAAGTTATTGTTCTCAAAGAAATTTTAACGGTAGATGTGATGACTTGTAGAAATGAAATAGAGTCTTCTTTTTATAAATCGTAATTGAAATGGATTTTGTATGAAGAAGTCAATTGTTTCGAACTCATCATCCTACATTTGGTAATCTTATTATATATCCAGCCCTTTTTTTGCATTGTCCGCATAAATTAAGATTTATAAAATATTAAAATATCATATCTACTATTTAATACTCTTAATTAAGACCATAAAATTCTAAAAATTAGTATGTGACAAGACAATTACTTTGAAATTGAAAAATAATCTGACAAACACTTCCCAGTATTTGTTGATTATTTATGTCGTGGTTACGTAATTGATTTCGTTGTTAATTGTATAAATTAATGAAGAAAGATGTTGGTGGACTTTAGTGGAAAAAACTATGTAATTTGCGAATAATTTTTGCAATTTGGGCATTTTCCACAAATGGATTTTGGCGCTATTTGCGATGAACTATTTTTGCTAATTCTTGGTTTCATCCTTTTTCTAATTAGCGCATGTTTTTGTCTATTTTCATTTGCGACAAAATGTTTTCGCTTTTCGTCATTTCGATATTTTTTTGCCTTTTTTCTCTTATTGATTAGGCATGTTTTTTTTTGTTATATTTGTGTAGGCGAATATAGTTTTAATTAGCAATAGTTTGTTTTTTTTTTTTTGTTTTAATTAATTTTGACTGAAAACACAGTGTGTTTAGGATTTTATTTTCACTTTATATTTGTTCGGTATAAGGGCGAGGAGAGCCGATCAACGTTGGCAACTCAACTTTCTGAGGGGGTTAACTCACCATAAAGCCCCCCGTCCGCCGCTCTACTTATTTGTTTCAGTAAGAGCATATGTAGGAAGGTGCTTAGGTAGGTTTCCGATCATATATCATATGATACGGAATGTTGAGATAAAAACTGCCTTAGAAAAGCAATCCGAAATAGCCTCCGAAGAACATATAAAGTAAAGTGAGGTGAAATTGTCTAAAGGACGTGTCCGAAGCTTTGTTTTTTTTTTTACGAGTGCAGAAGTAAATTCCATGGAATCGGTTTGGTGGAAGACGAACGCGTGAATTTTGATACTTGCGAATTACCTTAATCTTGTGAGTTATCTGGATAGCCCAGAGCAAATAAAAAAATGAATAATCTAATTTTCTTGTCTTTATTGGTTTAAGTTATAAATAAAAATCCCTCGAGAAAGGCATAATTAGTCCGTGTTTCCTGTTGTCGAGAACTGGGCAGTAACGCGAAAGACAGCTAAAGAGAGACCATGTAGGGTTTGAGTCCAACAGCTCGTACTTTGTAATTGCACTCCTCACAGATTGAAAATAATAATAATTGATTGGCCATCGGTATATACCACCGATGACATCATTGACGGTAATGACGTTTGATAAACAAAATAAATATTGAATGTTCGATCAACTCGAATACATTAATCCAATCGGTAAACTTAAAAGCGTGATGGTTGACTACTTGCCACATACCTTAATCTTAAGTACTAGAAATGAGCAAACTATCACTGGCATGCCCCATTGAACATGAATGGGTCGTCTCACTGGTAAAACGATTGGGATCTTACGACTCGATAAGCCCGAAGTCTTCGGCCAATGGCTTTTGGTTCGGAGCTCTCTTGTTTTCACGAACTACAGAACTTCCATGTACTCTCCGCTCCTTTCGAGTTCGACGCGAACCGCAGCTTATGCGAGATCCATATTCATACTGCATTGGTTTCTCTCCATGTTCAAGCAGGGTGTGATACCTGAATCTGTCAGGTCTCGAGAGCGATCGAGTTTGAAAAGGCCATATTGCAATTCGCTCCATCTTCGTCTGTCCAAAGGTCCATCCCCATTTTCAAGAGCACCTAAGAAAAAGGTTGGGTGGGCGCAATCAAGGCCTCTTGGGCCTTTCAGTTATACGGGTTAGCAAAATCTCTACTTCTCCCCATCGGGTCAAAGGCGAGCTCGGCATTACTTCTGAGCTGAAAAATCCTATTCCGTTCGACCACTTGTCCCCGATTTGCAAAAGTCTTTTCCTTCTCCCAATTCGCAGCAACATGTTGCGTTCACATCCCAGTACGATGAGATAGGAGTCGTAAATCGGTACACGGGCAAAAGGCCTTACTTTCAAACTCCCTTCTTCTGTGAAATTAATCGACGTGAATTCAAGTAAAACAATCCTTCAAGCCCATATAGTCTAGTTATAAGAACGACATGTTAGCATGCACGCTGCGCCGGCCGGGCCGGACTTGGGATCGTGGGCGGCTACCATTCTGGGTCATGGCCTTCCGCATCGCCGGGATCATTCTCGTGACAGACCGAGTCATGGCGTGGAAATATGGCCGTGGCATTGTTAGTCCAGTTCATTTTCGCCGGTGACAGAGTAGGTAGGCCAATGAAGAAGAAGGCTAAAAAATTCTATCAATTGCAGCACAAATAAGGAATGACAATACTTATCGATTGGAGCACGAAGATGCTTCTCATAATGGGCGTGAGATGATGAGACTGGCCGCATCGTACGTACAGGTTGTACAGAACCGCACAAACAGAAGCCACGTATACAAATTGATGCAGTGTCGTCTCGTGGCATTATGTCGTGGGTCCGTTCCACCGGTGTACGAAGATGCACACGATGACGCGATCGTATATCCCAAATTGGTCGGTGCATTTCGACTTCAAGTCAAGAAACAAATGGAATGCAAACCGAGTTTTTTTTTTCTTTTTTCAAATAGCACGTCATCAAATTAAGATAAATTGCATACAACTTCAAATAGAACAAGTTTCAATTATAAAAGAAATCATCAAAATAAAATTATAGATCACATACTCAAAGAACACACTAATTGAAATTTTCGAGTAATAAACACATATCGAGAACTTTATCTTAATGCAAACCGAGTTAGACAATGAAAATTTGCTCCTTTTTTTTCCCCTTCTTTGGACAGCTCCAATGTGTTTGTTTTGACGCTGGACGGGCAAGCTCCTCTAACGTGAAATTGGTCAATTTTTCGGAGAGATCAATGGGCACACTCGTCACTTGCCTGCTCTGGTCGTTTCATCCTCTCCATCCGCATCTTCTCTCTCACTTGAAGCCAGACCAGAAAAGCCAAAATCAGAGAGAAATAAACAATTAGAAGGGGTGCTGAGTATGATGAGCTCGATAGCTTCAAGCTCTACTCGAAGTCTCGTGGGTTATGTTTTCAGATGTAGGAAAAAAAATATCAGGTGAGAAACTTGATGAAATCGGAAATGGCCTGCAATTAGTCGATGCGGATGATAGATCGCACTCAAGCACTAGCTATCTCCCGGAAAAATAATGACGGAAGCTGCAATGGCACACCCGATCGGATTATACCCAACCCCGAACCAAACCGCTAGTAATTTAAAAATATGTTCGGTTTACGTACTACGGAACGAGTGGGGACCCAGCGTGAAAATGCTCGAAATTCTCAAATTGATTCGGTTTGGGCGGTTCAGTTTGATACCCTCGATGGTCGTTGAATTTCATGGGATCCACATTAGAACACGGACGAGGACTAAGAATGGCCTGATCCATCATCGGATCCGACCCAAGAAAGCATTTGCCCGAAATGATGTCTGATTGAGAGCACAATCCTCCCTCGGCAAAGAAGGGAGATTTCTCTCCTGCAGGAAGCTTCATAAGCCTGTCCGTTTGATATACGGTGATAGCGAGGTTCCTGAGATGCGTTCTTTATTTTAACGTGCCGGTGCCCGCACGCCCTGTATTTCAATTGCCAAACAAATATTTTTTTTCTTCCTCATAGATTGGAAACAAGCAATTTAAAGACCTGCTTAGCTCGATCTTTCCTTCATTTTTCTAGGCAACTGCTATTGCGATCCCAAAACTCCTCAGAGGTGGCTATCCAACCTCCCATATCTGACTTATCTCAAACGAGACGTGCAGCGAAATGCGCCAAAAGCCTAGGGTGGGCCGGAGAGGAGCCTTCAGAATTAATTGCCAGAAAACAGTACACAACACTCGTACATCTTAACACTCGTTCCCCCCAAAAAAAAGTTCATTTCAGTATTTCAACATGTTCGAGAACGAAGCAGGATGAAAAAAAACCACGGGAGCGCGTGCCCTAATTTCACCACTTCGAAAAATTTAACCGCATTAATTACATGTTGACGACAAAGAACTCGATTGCGCCAGCCGTCGAAGATTGAGGACTGTAATTAACAAAAAGAAGTAGCCAGGGGACCGAATCGCGTAGAAACCCGTAGTTTAGCTATTAATAAGAAGGGGAAATTATCGCAAAAATCATATATCTGTGATAGTTTAGCCGGGGGACCGAATCGCGTCGAAAATGAAGAACTGTAATTATGTCAATTCAGCCATAATTTTTTTTTCAATTAAGTCATAAATATTTTTTATTTATGTTAATTCAGTCCATCCTATTAATTTTAGCCCCAAATCATTGATATAGATGTCATTCATCCTATATAGCGCACCGACTTGACGTGCACAGTTCTTAATAGTACTTTGATATTTTTTTCAAATAATTTCTTAATTTCTTTTTTTTTCTTCTTCCAACCGGTCGTCGGACCTTGGCAAGGCCGGTCATCGAGTGGCTGGCGAGGGCAAGCTTCGCCCGAGGCTGGCGAGGTCGACCTCATATAGCGACACGTAGGACGGCCATCATCCACGTTATTAATTTTTTAATAAATTGAATTAGCATAAATATAAAAAAAAATATGACTCGATAAAAAAAATATTTAAAATTAAATTGATATAATTGCGACAGCTTTAGTACTATTTTGGAAATTCTCCGTTAAGGAAAAGATAGAGAACCATTTATGGTGAAAGCTACGTGGCCCTATCAACACTGGTGTTCTCTTACGGAGCGAAGCTGATGGCGGGTTTGTGACCGGGCGATAGCCATTAGGGTTAGGTGCCTCGCAAACAAAAGTTAGGACAATGACTAGTGTGGACAGCATGTCTTGATAGCTACATGTTTCTTTATTCCTATGTATGTATATGTGGTCGTAACATGAAGAACTCCATAGTCGATGCTTGGTCGAGTTTAATTATGGGAGCTTGAGCTCAGTCCCGATGGATCTTTAACAAGGTCCAGACTGCAGACGTGGTTCGATTCTACTTTCATTGTGAAATTTTATGAAACCGTTACTGAAAGTTTTAAGCTGTTAAACAAATAAATTGATTCATACTCATATATTTTTAACACTCTCTCATACATAGGGTGGATTTTTGGCTTAAATTCAAATCGCGGCAATACCCAATAAGAAAGGCAAATAGAGGATTAAAAAATATTTGAACTCAACACCTCTTGTTTCTATATTACGTAGAATTTTCATAAGATCACTACTAACTATTCGAAAAGTCAAAATAATTAGACGAAAAAAGCGATTTTAGGATTTAACTGTTTTAACACGGTAGATAAAAATTTTATGATTTTAATTGGAGTATGGCTTACACTCAAAGTTTGAAAGCACGCCGAGATTAAAAAGATTATAAATATGTTAGGAAGAAAGAAGATCAAGGGTCGGATTTTCTTTTAAACCAAGAGGAATATGAAATAGATGCACTCATTAGATGGATCAAGTTGACCAAAAAAAAAAAAAAAAAGATGGATCAGGTTATGCCGTGCAATTACTAGGGAGCTGGGCTTAATCTGACTGAGCCGAACTTCATAACCAAGGCTTCATTTTATTCGCGATAAATAAATTGATTTGATTGTATCCACGAAAATATTTAGATACAAGTTGTGATGGTTAAATTACTAATTATGTCTTGCGATATAAGCGATGTTTTTTTTTTTAATATTGTTTAATTAATTTATTTTTCGAGAAATTAATGAAGTTCAATTATCATTTTTTCCTGATCTTGTGAAGTAATTGCACGTACGTTATATTCAGCAACTCAAATCACCAAATTCTTCCACCCAAAAAAAAAAAAAAATTCCAACAAATCCTACTCTTTCTAACCTTGAATAATCAATTGAAAATTCCAGGTACCATTTCATGCTCTATGTTTTTTTCCCCTTTTCGCCATTATCTCTTTTTCTCCGAAGCCGAATTTCACCTTCTACACTCCACGCTTGATCCTTTCCCAACAATGAATATGGAAAAATTAATGTTCTCCGCCCCTATTTTGTTAATCCCCATTTTCTTATGTTTTTTTTTTTAATTTTCCCCACCCTTAAATTCCTTCGAAAATAATCTCGATTTACAGTCTTTTTCCATTTCAACATTTCGGCAAAATTACATGACATGGTAGTTTGGAAGTGGAGTCAAGTACTGCTAAAATTCTTTGGACGCCAAATTATGATTTCTAGTCGCCTATTGCCATCATCACAATCACACCCATCTAAGGAAAATAAAATTTAAAAATAAATATAAAATGAAAATAAAGAAGTAAGTCAATAAAAGTAAAAAAGAAAAAAATAGGAAAATAGACGGAACCAGATGAGAGCCCATCAAAAGAGAGGATCGCCTTATGGTACCGTACCAGGATATGCCCGATAACACTATAACATCACCATTTTCTAAAAGAAAAAACGAAAATCCTTTTCCTATTCTCTTTCTCTCTCCATTTTGAAGGATATAAGAGCTTGGAATGGGAGTTATCAAAGCCTATTGTGATTTGCATTTGCAAATCCTCGAGTGAAGTTCGCATACACACGTGTCGCTGCTGGACCACTCTCGCGCTCTCTTTCTTTTTCGTTTGGGCCTCATCGTGATTATCTGTTACAAAGGCTGCACCAGATAAAAATCAACTAAAGCTCTCTTGTTTGTGCTCGAGATGATGTATTATTTTGGTTAAAGTTATGTTATGTCATTTCTATTTGTTTGTTAAGGCGATAGATAGGTAAAAGAAGCAACAAGAAGTTATTTTTTATTTCAGCTTTCTTTGTTAGGGAGATAGCTGAATAAAAGAAGTCATGATAAGATTAGGGAACAAGTTTCGGGGCATTGGACATATGCACATCCGACACAAGGAGGTGGATGAATCCGAAGGAGATATGCCCTCGTAGAGAAAGAAAGAGTTTGAGAAAAGTTTCGAAAGAGAATATGTTTCTATTGCAAGTGATGAATAATTATAAGTAAGGGGAAAGCTGTCCTATTTATACACGGGGCCTATTAATTTCTATTGTCGATTGTCTTTGATTGGATGGTGCAGATCTAGTCTCCCAACTACTGTCCACCTCTATTTTATAAAAGATTACCATCTTTTTCATGAAGCACAAGAATATTTTGGGCGTACAATTTCCATACCGTCCGTAAGAATCTTCTAAAATGCTCATGAGTTTGCACCTTCTAAAATTCGTTCTTCCCAAATCTTGCGAAGAAATAGCACGTATCGTTATAGTTAACAACTCAAATCACCAAATTCTTTGAACCAAAAAAAAAAAAAAAATTCCCTCCCCTTTCTTTTCTCTAGAAATGTGGGTTGCATAGTCAATTGAAAATTCAAAGTGTGATTTTTCATAAGAACATGCTCTATTTTTTATTTTTTTGCCATTCTCTCTTTCATAATCTTCTCTGACTCTATTTCTCTAAACCCCAATTTTTTGTTATTATGTCTTTATTTTCCCACCGTAAAATCCCTCCCAAAATAATTTACAATCTTGGCATTTCGACATTTCCATGAAATTACGGGACGAGCTAGTCTGTAAGCGAAGCTGATGTCAAAGTGCTGCTAAAATTCTTCCGATGCCAAGTTATAATTTTTGCTAAAAAAATTAATTAGGCAGAAAATAATTAAAGGAAAATGGTCGTGTGGCAAACTTAATTATTGCCATAAGCTAGGGGCAATTAATGAGCCGCCATATGGGACCATCGTAATCACACCCATCAAAGGAAAAAGGAATAAAAAATTGAAAAAGAGGAAAAGTGAAAAATAAAAAAAAATATTAATATAAAAAGAAAAACCGGACCGGACAGGAGGCCGTCGAAAGAGGAGGGCACACCGATGTTAGGACAGCATACCACGCTGTGTGGGACAACACCGTAGCATCACCCTCTCTCTAAAGGAAAAATGGAAAAGCCTTTTTCCTACTCCCCTCCTCTGTACATTTCGAGGAAGAGAAAAAGGAGAGACTTTGGTTGAGCTCTGAGCTGGAGTTACCGAACCCTGTCGCGGTTTCTTTGCAAATCCTCCGAGGAAGTTCGCATACACAGTTGGATCCTTCCCGTTTTCTCTCTCCGTCGCTTGGGCGTGATCGATACTGTCTGCGGCAAAGGCTGCGCAAGTACGCACCAGCTAGCTCTCTCTCTCTGCTCGAGTTTTGGTGGGTTCTTCGCGGTTTCTGATTCTTCTCGGGATCGAAGCCGGTGCGAGTTCTAATCCTCTGTTCTCGTCGGTGGTCGAACGAGTCTCGATTTCTCAGATCCGTCGTTCCCCGGACTGGATTTTCTCGACTATTTTGATCTCGTGCTGGCTGTGTGGAGAATTCTTTGGTCTTCGTTTGCGCCCGTTTGGTGAATGGTTTGTAGGGGAGTGGTGGGATTAGAGATCCCGGGATGTGCGTTTAGATGTGTTATTTGCTTCAAATGAGCGGAAAAGACTCTAGCGACCAGCATTTCTGTTCCCTGCTAGTTGTTGTATCGTCTTGAAACGTCGTTTTACTTGGTCAAAATAGTTCCTTTTTCCCGTTAGAATGCTATCCAAATTGTTTGTCTGCAGGATTGGCTGATTTAGATTCGTGTGGGAAGCGCACTTAGTTGAACAATTGGTTTGCCTGAATGAATTACTGCGTCTTCTAGTGGATTGACTTGTATTCTTGCCCTTTTTGACCGGTTGATTCTTGGATTTGGGTGCCTGTAGCTTCTAGCAATGGCAAACCGGATCAAGGAAGATGAGAAAAATGAGCGAATTATACGTGGACTTCTCAAGCTCCCCGAGAATAGAAGATGTATTAATTGCAACAGCCTGGTATGCAGCGCATTGCTTGCTTTTGCGTTCCAGCTTTATGCCTCAATTGCCTGAGCTCATAATTTAATTAATGATCTTTGTGTTAAGACTTATACAAAGATTATCTTACTCTTATTAAATTGTTTTTTAATTCTCTGACTTGAACTGCGTCATGAAGTAAACAAGCGCGCTGAAGATTATTTACCATGTGTAGTATATGGATTGAATACTAAGCTGCCACGATCAGTTATGTCTCTTATCCTTTTTTGTTGCTAACTGCGAAGCTTGCATATTTGGCTTGAAATAATTGGAAAATCTTTTTCATCATCGTATATTTACCAATCCATTGTTGCTACCTTGCTCCTTCCTGTGTTAGTTTAGATTCCAGGGTCAAGTCTGTCAATCCAGTAGACTATAATAGCACCATTACTTATGATCTCTGCAAACGATGGAGGCATCTAAACCATGACGTGAATGTGATATAAGTGCTTTGCTTCGAGCTAATAATTTTCATGCCTAACTGTATTTCATTGATGCCATGAAAAAATTATTCTTCTGAAGCTATGTGGTTCGCAGATTCTTTCATAAGCATGTAAACGATAGGGATGTGGTGCTACTCCATGTTAATTTGGGATTGATCATGCATATTGGAGTTTGAAATCTTATCCTGATCAAACAATGTAAAATTTATTATGGAAATTCTATTTCTGCAAACAGGGACCACAGTATGTTTGCACCGGTTTCTGGACATTTGTGTGCACAACGTGTAGTGGAATACAGTAAGTGCTGATAACCTTTTTACCTTGTTGTAAATGTGTCAATATTTAGCTGTTGGTTTGGAAGATTCAAACTAGTTGTGAGGAACAAACATGAATATGGTCCATGGACACATCTTGAGGCAAGAGCAAGCAAAAGATGATTCTGATAGAGGATGGATATGTTCTTACATGCATTACACTTTCATTTGCTTAATCTGAGCTGACCACTGGCAATTACTTCAGCCGAGAGTTCACACATCGTGTGAAGTCTATATCAATGGCTAAATTCACCTCGCAAGAAGTTAGTGCCCTCCAAGGAGGTGGAAATCAGGTACGTAAGCATTCCTTATGCTGTACATGCAATAATGTTGCTAAGCTGTTGACATGACCGCTGCAAAATTGCCTTCCAGCGTGCGAAGGAAATATATCTCAAGGAATGGGATCCACAGCGTAATTCTCTGCCTGATGGCAGGTATGGTATACAACCAGAAAACGTATTATTCTTCTGATAAGTAGAAGGCCATGCATCCTATGGATGTGTTTTTAAGAATCTCAGTTTCCTGATTTGGGTCTCCATTTTTCCAGTAACGTTGACAGGCTGCGAGATTTTATTAAGCATGTTTATGTGGACAAAAGATACTCAGGTGATAGGGGTTATGATAAACCTCCAAGGGTGAAGGTGGGTGCAATGCTAGTTAACCTCTTGAGATATTGATTAGGCTATTTTGATCTTGAGCTAATTTTCTTAGCTGTTTCACCTGTGAGAGCAGTTTGAATGAACCCAAACTTGTATCTACGAAGCTGTTCATCAATTGTTAACAGTACATGATATTCTTCCCTCGTCCAATTGTGTACAATGCGCAGAGTGACAAAGAAGACTCATACCTAGGAGGTTCTCGAAGTCCTCCATATGAGGAGACGTATGATCGGCGATACAGTGATAGGTCAAGCTCCGGTGGAAGAAGTCCAGCATACGATCAAGAAAGCAGACAGTATAGTGATTCCAAGAGAAGTCCTTCTCGTCCAGATATAATCAATGATTGGCGTCGAGAAGACAGATTTGGAAATGGAAAGAAATTGGATGATCGCCGAACTTCTGATGGAGAATCAAAGATAGGAGGATCACCTGAACGTCCAAAAGATGTAGATACATCTAGTCCACCTATGGTGCGACCAGTTAGGGAAATACTGGGAGATAATGTTTTGCCTCTTCGGATAGCAGAACCTCCTAAAGCCAATGGTACCAGGGCCACTGATGGCTTGGTGCAGACACAGGTGTGGCCTCTTGTTTATGTCTAAAAGATAAATTCTGTAGTGTTCCTGAGTCCATGACCATGGTGGGTCCGTAGGTGGCAAATTAACTAGAAAGCTAATAATTCGAGTCCAGAACTGAATCAAATTTTAATTTGTCCAATGCGTTCCACGATCAATTCTGATGCAAACCTCTAGAGAAGCCATACGCGTTTCTTTCCATTTCCTTTCTTGAATGCTCGATAATAATCATTTAAATTTAACATACCTTCATTGTCTCATCTTCATAGCAAAAGAAAAAAGTCATTATCTTGTCTGATTGCAGAGGACTGCATCTTCCAGTAGCTTGGGTTCAGCAAACGGAAATGTAGCAGAAGTTAAACCCGAGAAAGCAGTTAGCTTAATTGATTTTGACGCTGATCCTCAACCTCCTACTACAGCCGCCACACTGCCACATCCACCTACCATGAGTCAAGCCATTTCTCCGCCGATGACTTCTACTAGTCAGGATAATTGGGCCTCTTTTGATGTGACACCTGCAACAATTGTATCACAGCCTCCAAACGCAAGTCCCCTGGATTCTGTCATATCTCAGTTGACGACTCCAGCTCCTGCACCTGGTCAACAATCGGGAGGCCCTGGGTTTGGGGGGCATTTGTCGCACCTGGAGGCAGCTCAGCAGTGTTACCGCTGGTTGACAGTTCAACCACTGCACCTGTAGGTAACACTCCTGTGTTGCCCTTGACTGCAGTTGCTTCCACAGCTGTGCCAGCAGGAGGTGCTTCGGTCATTGCCCCAGGATTGGTATCAACTTCTGCTGTAAGTGGTGGCCCTGCTTTCAGTACTCCACCTCAGCAACCTACCCTATTCCCAGCACCTGGTATGCAGACCACTCAACCATCTTCAATGCACACTCATGGAGCTTCTAGCAATCAGGTTGGCTATGCTATCCGCATGAATGTTAATGTAGTTTGTTTTCTAATGCGCTGCATAACCTGTTTGTCGTAATAATCTTTTTCATAGTCCTGGAATGCGTCACCTCCTGCAAATATGCAAGGACCTTTTAGCATGGTTTCGTCTCAAGCAATTCATGCATCAAAACCTCCTGAACAGGTGGCTTCTGGCGTGCCTTCACAAATTGTCTCTCCTGAAGTAAAATCAAGTTCAAGAAAAGAGTTGCCTGCGGTAATTCTGCCTAAGATGGTTTATGGTGTCACTTTGCTGAGTCTGCTGATTTATTTCTCCCAACTAATACGGAGTTAATTTTTAGGATCTTTTCACTGCAACTTACCCATCCTTTCCAGCACCAGTTATGGGGTGGCAAACTGGTCCACCTTTTGCGATGGGATATATGCAATATAACACTGTCATGGTATCACAATATTTGAATATGCCTCCCAGCTTTTAAATGCCGTTTCTTTTTCTTGTATTAACATATTTCAGAAATCTTAAAGGCACCATATACTTTGCTGTTACAGACAATGCAAGCTTTGCCTCAGCAATCAAAATCACTGAACCCATTTGATACAAGTGAACCTTCTCGAGTTCAGACTCCAATGGTATGTGAAACATCCAATTTAGGCTCGGTCCTTTACCAATGTTTCAAGTGAATGTCAACGAATCTTGATGTCATAAAATAGAACATGTATCGGTGTGGTGAAATTCGTGATCTTTACTTCCGAACTTTATTTGTGCTGTCTTTCTATTCATTTTCACGGAAATGTAGGGTCTGAAATGTAAATAGAAGTATGCTTGCACTAGGCAGAATCATGAACATGAAAACATTACAACTTGGATGGTTTAGGGTTTTAGGGCAATTTGGTGTTCTCTCCACTATTAATTAGTATTGTTATTTTTTGGGTGGTTTTGGGGTTGAGGGGGGCGTGTTTTGAGGGAAGGAAGGAAAGAGAGGCATCATTGCCTGTGGATGTTGCTGATGAAGATAAAGGGTAAGCAGATTGACATGTAGCTGTTTATCACAATTAGTGGCTGACTACACTTTTTTAACCCCTTGAAATTGTTAGTCGAGATATATTGCAAAGCATTAGGTGGTGATTTTACAATATTTTGCTTTTTCTTGTCGTTTTCTATGCAGTTTCCCTCCATGACATCCTTGCAGGGTGCCTTACCAAATGTCCCACCCTCTTCCAGCCTCATGGGTGCGTCCAGTCTTGGTACTCCCACGCCATCATGGATACCCCCTCAGGGAACCTATGCACCAGCAGCGTCCCTGCAGCCACAACCTCTTGCATCAGCATTGCCTCCAAGTAAGCGACGAAAGCAACCCCGCTGATGTAAAATTACTGACAATAAAAGGACAAGACAAAAGATGAGTTATGGTCTGTATTTTCGGTAAAAGGACACTAGTAGTGCCAATATTTTGTGTATGACGCTCACTTTAGTACTAATATTTTTTTTTTTTATCACTCAAGTGTCAATTTTTTTGAGAAACAATTATTTCAGTCCCAACTCCGATGAGCTTTGCCGGAAATTTGACGTGGCTTCTACGTGCCTCACCCGGATCGGCGAGGCCGCGGCGGGGCCTCGCTTGCGGCCAACGGGGTCGCCGGCCACTCGGTGCTCCCCGCCGGCCATCCCCACCCTAGCTGGGCATTGCCGGCGATGGTGGGCGGCGGCGAGGGCTTGCAACAGACAAATTTCCTTTTTATTATTTTTATTATTTTTAGTTATTTAGTTAATTTTTAAATTTAATTTAATTTTTTAAAAAATACTTTAGCTTATTTTGTAGGAAGATATTACACGTGGCGTCCATGTGGACGCCATGTGGACTGACTTTTTTTTTTAAATCCACATAATATTAAAAAAATTAATAAAAAATGCTACATGTACTATTTGGCCGGAATTAGCATTAAATGATCGTTTTTTCTCCGATTTGACACTCAAGTAATTCAAAAAAAAAAAATATTGGAACTAAAGTAAGCGCTGTACACAAATATTAGCACTTCTAGTGGCCTTTTGCCCTATATTTTCTGTCTGCTGATTTTTTATTTGAATCTTCAGGTGCCTACATGGGACAGCAAATGTATGGTAACATGCCTCCTTCCAGGTGAATATCACTGATTTTCATTGGACGCTGTTTACTTTGCTGAGATATCTATGTAGTCAGGGTTTTGACCAAAATAATTCATGTGCTTTGCATGTGGTTTTTGTCATGCTTTGCCCATTCACATAGAACTGGCAATATTGCAGCATCGAAATAGTGTGCACCTGTTTATTCTTGTGTGCTCAAGCTTATGTCACTGTTTAGGCTCTTGAGAAGCAAGTATTTTGTATGACCCCTTTTGTGTTCATGGTGGGTTTAATCTCATTTGGTCAAATGCAAAATATTGTTTCATGATGCTTTGTTCCCCTAAAGCATAAAATGCCTGGGAAGATTTCCCGAAAGTGTTTTAGTGGCGTGCCTTTATTAGGCTATGAGTAGCTTCCACTGACTGCTTTGCTTTTGTTAGGTATCAAGGAGTAGGGGGATTTGGCATGGAGGGGGCTTCCTATGGCCCCTTGAATACGCATCAGTTAGGAACTGCCGGTTTTCAAGCACCCCATGCACCGAATTCTTCGGCACCAGTCGGAGGGAACCCTTTTGGCTAGATGCAAAGAGCAAAGCTCCCTGACTTCACTTGGGCATCTCCTTGTTGCTCCTCTTCGTCTTGTCTAGTCAAAAGTTTTGGTTTCTTATTCTAATAGAGAGGCAGCTAGAGAGAGATTCATTTGCATCCATTAGTTTGGGGCAGCTGTCAACACGATCGATTAGTGGATAAAAAAATCACTTGAACTTCAGCTGAAATCACACGGGCTGAAGACGTCGCCTCCTTGATCCAAGTTTTATCTTCTTCTTTTATGCAAAGGTGTCAACTCTGTTTGTAGATTCTCATCAGGCATTTAATGGTCCAACTCGATTTGCTTCGGTTGTAAAATTCCTTCCTTTTCGTTTTAGTTACGAGATTGTTTTCGTAAGCATCACTATGTTCTGTCGGATAACGTTCGTGACACAAAGCTTGTAATGATGTATTGTGGGTTGTGTATATGTTGATATTATTGAATGATGAGTTTTGTAACCATACTGTCGAGTGTACTTCTGTCACCTAAGTATTACTTCTCCCCTAGCCTGAAAGCACTGAGAATGTGGAAGAGACGGAGATATGATGCAAAAGAACTTTCGATTGCGAACCCATGAATGCAATCTACGTCATCATGAACGAATCACAGATGTGAATCGTGATGAAGGCGAGGAGGCGTCTATGGCTAACCAACTGCAGAGAAGATTCAAGTCTTCTAACTCTTTCCATACACTGCCTGAGCCGTTCAGAGATGCTTCCTACTCTATCCACCGAATCATCTGGCGAAGCATTTGCGGATTCAATTTACTCATGTGGTTCCGCCCGCTTGCCTGCTCTTCCACACGACTGGTGCTACGACCATCCATACTGCACAAGGAGAATCACTTTCCATCACTACTATTCTTTCGTGCTACTTCTTTCGCGAGATCAAGAATACAAAAGAGCTTCTGATTAAGCTGGCAATACCAACTTGGTACAACATTAGCTGATTACAAGACAGGAAGGAGCTTTCTGTATCGAGCACATACCGAAAACGCAGACTGCGACCCACTCGTTGACGATTCTGACCCAAGTGCTCGTCCATCCCACGTCAATCGTCCACCTGCATAAGAATGAGCAGAGAGAAAACATTCAGTATAGTCTGATGTACATGAAATTGCCTTTCCCCATTCTGTACTCAAATGAACTTTAGGTCTAAACGAGCACTTCGAAGACTATCATGCTTGATTTGGTTATGTCCTTTTGCCTATCAAATCTGTGTTTCCTTGGAGTAGACCATGTGGTATTTACTAAAACAGCTACTTGAAAATTTAGGGCAGAAAGACTTTAAGTTTCTGTAATAGGAAATGTAATATCAATCTCTAGAAGACAGCAAGGCATGTACTTCTTTATTGGGTAGTGACTGTTCCAGCCAATAAACAGCATTCCGAAGTACATCGCTCCTGTGGCGAAAACAAAATGGAAGAAGCCGTAGCCATACGGAACATCGCCGGCAGCTCTCGCTTGGGTCTTCCTGAACTGCAGTTACTTAAAAATGTCATTTTGCTGAATGTTCTAGTCACGGAGATGTTTCTGCTTATTGAAGCACAAACCTGAAGGCATTGGGAGTCGATTCCGGTTGAAAAGGTAGCAATGACAATGGCGAGGATCGCTACAATGAAGCTCTGTAGTACATATAAGGCAGTAAGCGTAGTCCTTCCATTACTCGAGACTATAAGGGAAGACGAGCTAAAAATATGGTAGAATGCACAATATTTCAGAGTCAAAGGATTCGTTCATAGGTAAATCAATCATGCTCCTGAAGTGCATATGATCAGTGAACTCGGCCTTTTAACAAAACAATTAGAAAGAAAACTCAGATCGTGTATCGAGACCGTAATGAGCATGCTGAAAAAGAAACACGGGAGACCCCAGATAAACTGGGAAATGTACCCAGCTCCAGGTTTTCAGAGTTCGTAACAATTGCGGTGAACCTTTTCCAGGTAGCATGTAATCAAGTACATTTAGCCCCGACGTTTCTTGAGGATGTTGTTGGGTAATTAGATGCAAAAAATAGAGAAATGTCAAGAATCCGGGTATTACTATGATTGTGAGCCAGTCAGTACTGTGGGAAGCTTCAGCTTTCCTGTTGCAACTTTCTCCTGCCGGTTCACTGGAACGCAAAAGATTAGTATGGCTATTGGCCAAAGGCAATTTAGCACGGCAGCGAAGACATGAGAATAGTACCTTCGAAGGGCACACCAGCAGATAAACACAACATAGAGCCCCATGAGACCAGGAATCAAGAAGCCAGCGTTGACCTGTTTTCACAACCAATATTAACTAATTACCTGTCTCAATATGACTATTGTTGGTGGATTTGGAAAGCGTAAGAACTGACTCACTTTAGGGTGAAGGGAGACACTGGTCATTAGTTGCAGGTGCACCAGAGTCCAAGTGATGAAGAAAATGTTAAGTAGGCAAGACGTCTCCGGTGCATACCAGATGTACATTAAAACGATCCCCGCAATGCAAACAACATATGCAGTAGCCGCAAGTAATATCACCTGGATGTGGCTGCAGGAGAAGTTTCTTAGAATAGATTGCCAGTGACCCTTCAATACTCCATTGAGCCGTTCGATTACACAACAGCTATGTTCTTGACGCACGCGTTAGTTAAATGCATAGGCATCCATTAGTGAAATTACCATAAAAGTTTCTGAATAAACCAAGAAGCTGAGCACTTCTGCTGGTGCTGTCAATGTTCGCTAGTTATGAAAAGAATTTAGCTGCCTTTGTACTCTGGCTGCAATAACAGTTCTTTGACTAGTTACTAAAGCTACGAACCCCACTTGAAGTGATCTTTGCGTCGTCTAGGATGTTTGGTAAAAAAATTTCACTTGATGCAACATGCGCAGGAATAGGATCAGATGAAATTTTCGGTCAGATGCAGAAGAGTGAATTTCCCTTATGAAGAGATGAATAGGACAGCCTTACCACTTCCCCGGATCTTTATCAGACTGGCAGCAATCGTTCAGCCACGTGATGAAGCTGATTATACTTATAAGCTGAACGAGAAGAAAAACCCTGAAAATCACGTCAGAAATCAATGAGAAAACTCCTACAGTTTTTGGCTTTAGCTCAATTGTTCTAATATGATGTAGAGATCATTAGGAACCCAATGATGAACAATACCCGGCACCAAAATGTGCAACCTCTCCTGCCAAATCAGAGAAACTGTGTCACCGGCCTAGGATGCCGTAAGTTGGAGCCTTAATTAAAAGCGAGATATGCAAAGATAATCACCATAGAGCTGGATAAAGGCTGAAGGAACCAGAAAAGGGACGATAATCAAGGTAATCAAGAGGACAGTCTTGACTGACCACCACCTGGAATGCCATACATTTCTAGGCTCTTGCAACTTCGACGTGCGGACTGTTGAAAGGAACATTGTGAAGTAGAAGGTCTATTGCAGGATTAAGGAGGAAACAATCCATGCAAACAAAGCTGGAAGACACATAATAGATAGGAAGAAAGAGCGCCATGAAACTGTCGGCGCAATCCTAGTACGAAAGCCAACAAATGATGTGCTCATGTGCAAGGATATGAAGCAACCCAAGCTGACCCGCAAGACTCCTTCTGCACCCAAACAATCTTGTGCACCACGGCATCCTTCTAATCCTGCAATGATCGAAGCCTCATTGAGCACCATTCCTTGATTATTTGAGGGCAACTACCTTGTTAGTTCTGACAAATACTAGCCCTGTGTTCATGGGGATGTGCTCCATCTGGTGCATGTACTTGTGCTAATCATAGAAGTATAAAGAACTTACAAATCAAAGGCTACCACGGAGATCTTACTCTGCATTTCTTTGAGGGCACCGTGGCCGTAATCCCGAGCGACCCAAGCCAGTATATTACAAACTAGAAACATCAAAGCATACAAATATCTGGCCATCCAAGGGTTAGAGCCATTTCGGAACTGGCCACAGCAAGACTGGGCTTTGGGATTCAAGATGGCATTCTCGGTCTCATTGCCACTGCTTCTACTCGGACTGCTATCCATATCTCCTTCACCAACGCAATGAACATCCAGAGCAATGCATACCCACTAACATCTCAGCATCTGCAGCTCAAGCAGGTTAGGATTGTTTATCAAGGGTGATCAAAAGAAACAGAATGTTCCATAAGAGTCCACAGCACGGTCATGCCTACAGGTGGTTTTTTTCTGATTCACCTCGATTCTAAAGGGCTTAAAGATTGTCGCGAAATCGTTTCATTACCTAGCTCTCTCTTCCTGCTGTGCCTAGCTGCGCACTTAGCAGTTCCCTGCGCGGCGAGTCTACATTTAATGGAATTATCAACCTTTCTAGCTTAGATTTGTCTAAAGAACCATACCTTGCCCTACAGAAAGATGAACTATCCTTCACACTCCCGGAAAGATGAACAATTAATTACCTTCCTTCCCAACCCGAGTTGTTGGAAGGAACCGATTTTCTGAGTTATATCCACCCAAACTAGCCAACACATACATAGTCCTCAGGACCTAGCCTAGGCAGAAGATGCTTAACCGTTGTGATTTGGATGCTAATATCCAGAGAGCATCTCGACTTTTCGCACCCTCTTTCCTTGGGCTGACAAGCTATGAGATATTTCATATGAGGTTTTAGTGTCTGCACGCAAAATGCAAGGACACGCAGACGTATCTTCAAAACGAAAGCAGCTTCTCCATTTGGGGAGGACCAAAAAGAGGAGAAGAGAAACGTAGAATGCAAGGCAGGAACTTTGACAAATGGATTTGCTTAATGAATAAATCCCCCAACTTTTCCTTTTCGTTCGGTATAACAGCAATCAGCAAAGGATCTTGTACCTCCAAATCCACAATGCTACATTTCATTCTTTCATATCAGTTCACCCTATAGAACCCATTTAAAAGAAAATCCAGAGAATGCAGTGTCACCATTTACATCATTTGGGGTGACTACAGAACTGAGAATTCCAACTGGGAACAAAAGAAAAAAGGAAAGTAGTTGGGCAAAGCAGCAAGACGAGCTATTCTCATCCAATGTCGAACAGATTGAAAAGAACAAAATTTCGGGTCTCGAAGAAATCAAACAGTACCTGACGGTTTAAGACATATTCGTGAAGCTTTCAAAAGATGCTGTGGAAGAAGTCCACACTCGCCTCCGGTTTCTGCAGGACAAGAACAGAGTGGCACATGTCATGTCTCTGCCATTGCTTTTTGTAAAGATAGCACAAGTCTAAAGACACCCTCAATCGTGGTTGAATGTTTGACATATGAGAGAGAGATTGAGAGAGAGACACTTTTGGATTTTTCATTTGCCTTGCTTTTTTCCCGCCGTACGCATTCTGTCTTTTTGCTTTCATTTTTCCTATTCTTGGTTTCGACATCAGGTCGTGGCTCTCAAGAAGATTACATGCAATGTCAAATGGATTATTCTTCTTGTGAACTGAGATCTCGAGATGAACATGAGAATACTTCGATCTTTACTGAATCAGAAAGCGACTGTTTGCTTTGGCATCACACAAAACTGTATAATATGGCAAAGAGGGACTACAAGCAAAGCACATTCGATAGTCTCTGGCTATCGTGATCTATAGTACTCAGGTTGACTCTGGGGTGGCACATGAGCAAGCTTTTCATTTCCTCCATAGCTCCAGTTCTGTGATCATTCCAATAAATCCAAGAAACATCTAAATGAATCGAGTTTGACCCTCGACAGTACTATACTCTCGCACTTTGATGAATTTTGGTACGAGATTTGGTTGTGACCTGTCAAAATGGGTAGACCTGACAAATATGAAACCGGAAATATGAAAATCATCGATCAAGGATGACCGCAGTAATGATTCATGAATCAAAAGCGGAGGAAGAAAAAGTTCCCTGAGAAAAGGAACCGTCCACTCAAGTTGAGGAGCTCTACTTATATACGTAGCTCTTTGCTTTTGGCTGAGCAAAAAGCCATTGAAGGGTTGAAGCACACGCATTGCGTGGACAACTCTTGCACATGCTCTTCAATTGGAATAAAGAGGACACCAGAAGACGTCCATCAAGAGCTGCATTGAGGCTGATCGTCTCTGTGAATCTTGGAAGAACATCCTTGTGCAATACTTCGTCTTCTCGAACAGAAATCCATTTGGTGGAGTCACTTCTGGAGCAAAAACTAGTTTAAGTACGCAACTTTAAATCAACTTCTGTCTCTGAGCAGAAGTAGCAAAATTAATTTATGACCAAAAATTGATTTTTGAAGTAAAAGTCTTGTCATGCCTGCTCTTTATTTTTCAATGGTCTCAATGACAACATGTCCTTTCAACTTTTATACTTTAAGGTTAAAAAGAAAAAAGAAAGGTGGAAGAGACAAAGTTATGTGGGTACTTTTTGCATAGTAAATTGATGGATTAGTGGAATGTTTGTCAAAAAGCTTGAGGCTTCTAGCTTAAGTCTATGTTGGGTTCATGTGGATGCACATGGTCGCCATTAGTTTCTGGTTTTCTGCATCCTTTTTGTACCGCAAAGAGAAAAAGAGCAGATTTTGCGGTCAGATTAGCTGAGAGTTGATTGTGGATTGTGCACTTTTTTGCTGAAAAGCTTCGAGTAATCGATCTTGAGCCTAGATTTTGCGGTTGAGAATATCAGTTTTTTTTTTTACCCGGGTAAAGTTACCGTCTTGCTTTGTGAGAGCGCTGAGCGAATCTTACAGAGAATAAAGCTTGTCACTGATCGGGTCCAGCAACTTTACTGTCATTCAAAGAGAGCACAACTTACTGGCCCACAATGGTACAAATGATTCATAAATTTTAGTTCAACGTATAATATGATTTAAACTTTAACTTAACATGCAATGTCACCCTTAAACTTTACTCAATATTATCTTTGAACTTTCTATACATGTTGAATATAGTCCCTAGACTATATGAGAATGTTCAGTGTTATCCTTTTCATTAATTCAAGTTCATAGACAACATAGAACGTTTTTATTTAATTCGGGACTGCGTAGCGCATTGGACTAAAGTTCGGAGATCATTCGTGTGATTATCTCTACTAATTACTGCATTTGCAATTCTTCTTTTGCACAGTGCGCAATGAGATGCCCTCGCCCGATGTTGAAATCTCCATATGAAGCCCATTATCCAACCGCCTTCCCTTGAAAACAGATTGTCTCTGGCCATGTCAAATGCCACAAGCCTGTTGATCTTTTGAGCCCATCTTTGTCCGATCCTTTTTTAGCCTACTTATTAGCCTCTCTCTGTCAAAAAAAGTATCAAAAAAATCCTAGACCTATTGCATTCATATCAAATGGACCACCTTAGTCCTAAACCTTTCAATTGGACCAACTTAGTCCTAAACCATTTTACATTAATACAATTCAGTCTATCCAATCAAAATCGTTGACGTGGACATCGGCGGTGCCACGTAGAACGGCTAGAGTTGACGTGGACATATTTTATCAATATCTTGTTAATTATTTTTTCTGGTTTTTTTTTCTTTTCTTTCTGAAAGTTTGGCTTTGGTAGGCAAGGGTGAGGCAAAAAGTTAAAAAAAATATTGAAAAATATCTACGCCTGGCCGGCCGTCCTACGTGGCACCACCAAGTGTCCACCTCGGCGATCTCCAATCAAAATAGGCTTGATGGATTGAATTGGTACCAATGTTAGAAGTTTTAGGACTAAATTAGTCTAATTAAAAAGTTTAGGACTGAATAGGTATCAATGCAATAAGTTTTAAGATTTTTTTGGAACTTTTCCTCTCTCGGTCTCTCGGAAAAACTCTAGGCTTTCTTTCTCTAGCCAACTTGGAGGCCGGATGCTTCACGGTGCTCCATTGCCGCTGGCCGGTTGGCGGGTTCTCCTCGCTCCCGACCTCTTTTCCATGCCGATCGGCTTGAAAAGGGGCTTATCTGAAGGTTACGGCTTTATGAGAAGATCGGAACGAAGGTCACCAACACCAGATTAATGCTGCGGATTAGATTCCTAACTACGAAAGTGAGGCTGGCCCTTGCAAGTTATCACGTTTGGGCGGCCCATCTCCAAGGACTTCGTTTTGAGAGAAGCCCAGTGCCGAGGTTGTTCGAAAGACTAATAATCATAATGATGCGTGTGCATAACTCCGATCTAAGTTAACATTTTGTCCATCGCATTCTCCCCCAAACTTGGAAAGTTCACTGAACTGTCGTGAATAGGGAGCGTTATGAACACAACTGTCGATTACTGATCTCTTTTTTTTCCGCCGACAGAGCTTCAAAGGGTCTTTTCCAGGGCTCGAGCGATCTCATCGGGCGCACATTTAGCAACCCGAATAATGACCAAAGCGCACAAGTTCATTTGCCCTCTTAAAGCGGGTCGGAAACACCGCACAAAAACACAACGGTTCGAACTCGGACAGCACGGCGGCGATGGAATCAAACACATTCGCTAGCAGTTGGCCTAGGGGTTATCACTTGAAGGGGGTCCGCAAGAACTTTAGCCCGCAGGCTCAATTTAACGTCGATCCCCGCTTAAGGACGCTGCATTCAAAGTCGTTGCTCATCAATACGTGGGGACCTTTCTTGCCGTCCGTCTCATGCAAATCATTGCGCGATTGACCCGGCCTTGCTTCCGAATTTCGTGCGGACGACACATTTAGATTGCCTGTCCTCCTTAACTCATTCATCGCCAGGATGCTCTCCACATCCACCATTCTCGCGGTAACATCGTCTTGTTTTGTAAAAGGGGCAAGTTCTTAACGACTCAGTACAGGGTTTTGATTAGCGATTGCTCCTCGAGTCACTTCTCCACCCTACTTAAAAAAGAAATAACGATTTTTTCAACCCGCTACTCACGCCAGAAGTATGGAAAAGTACCAAAAAATTTCTGAACTTATTGCATTGATAGTGATACACATTTTATCCTGAACCTCTTAATTCGGCCGGTTTAGTCCTAAATCTTTTTGTATTTGTACCAATTCAGTCTATTCGGCTAATTTTAGCTGGAAATCATCGACGGAGACGCCGACCGTCCTACGTTGCGCCATTCTTTGATAAATTTTCAAATAATGATTTCTTTTGAAATTATTTTTTTTCATTCTTTTTTGTTCTTTCACTTTGGCCGGCGAGAGTCGCAACCCTCGAACGCTGCCGTGAAGTCCCTAGGTGAGGAGGGCCTTTGAGGCTATAATGGCCTCGCCCAAGGCAATCACCGCCTTGCCAGCCTCACATGAGGCCCCGAAGGCCCTGGCCCTGGCCCTCCTCACGAGCCGCAGGCGAGGTGGCCCTCACCTAGATCCTGCGAGGGTTGTCGGTGACCCTCACCTATCAAAGTAAAATAAAAAAAGAATGTGAAAAAAAAAAAAAATTATTTAAAAATTTTCACGTCGAAGCCTACTCGCCACATAGAATGATTAGGCGTCCACGTCGGCGATTTCATTAAAATTAGCCGGATTTACTTGCATTGATACCAATACAAAAAAGTTTAGAACTAAATTGATCCAATTAAAAGATGTATGACCTGGATTGGTCTAATGCAATAGATGTGAGACTTTTTTTGGTACTTTTCTTGCCAGAAGTGCCTCGACGGCCCGCCTTAATATATTTTCCTGCGAAATCCGACAAAGGGTAGGCCCGTTTGTTAGCTGAATCCTAACGACTGATGCAAAGATTTAATACGGTTTAAGAGGTGGGTTGGGAAGTTGGGTTTGGGTGAAGATGCCTTTGTTAATTTATTGCTCCTGGAGCTCGAACATCATGTGGCTAATGGGCCCAATGAGCGGACGGTGGCAAAGACATGGCGATGGTCGCCATTAATCAACTCGTCCTAATCACAGCCTGTCCCACAAAAGAGCCCCCCTTCAATTAAAATGGTAGAGAAAGAGATATATATGAGATGGAGCGAGTCAACCGAGCTTACACAACATTATCAATGAAATACACATACATATACAACGGGATAATTGTCCAAAATGTTCTAAAACATATTATACGACAGTCGATTTAGTTATAAATCTATCAAGTGTGTCAATTTAGTCCTAAATCTTATGACGATTTTCCAATTCGGTCATAATAAGCTTTTCAATCGTGTCGATTTAGTCTTAAACCTTTTGGAGTCATGCTAATTTAGTCCTAAATTTTATTTGGATAACCGACAGAAATAATTGTATTGATAGATTGCCAAAAGGTTTAAAATTAAATTGGCAAGATTAAAACGTTAAGGGCCGAACCGACAAATCCCCAAAAGGATTAGGGCTGAATTAGCCGCCGTACAACAAGCCTAGAAAGTTTTGAAAAAAAAAAAAAATTTCCCCGTATACATCACACCGTGATGTGTAAAGCCCTAACAACCCATGTGGGTGTTATCTAGAAGATGGTCCACGCCTCGTTTCATCACCCATCTCCTTTGGTGGTGGGGGCACTGCACTGGCCTGCTTCTCTTTGACACAAGAGACAGAGAGATGGCGACAAGTGCAAAGTCATATGCGTGTACTTACAAGAGTAAAGTTAAGGGTTAAAAACTGAGAGGACGTAGTCGGTTGTCTTGTTCCTTCACTCTTCACATCAGCTATCTAAAGCTTAAAATGTATTCCCTTAGCTTTAGTGCACTTAGACTATGACCCCCAATTGTCCTGTTTTTTTATTCCCCCTTAGCCGGCTTCTACCCACATTTTTCTATGTTAGCCGTAAAAGAAACTGAGGCCGGGTCGGCAGAGATTGCGCATTCGATGAACGCTTCTTTATCTCGAACGCGGTGTTATGTGCAATTTCACTAACAAAGCGAGGGAAAACATTTCGAAATCGTTGCCGGCCACCATTTACTAAAGAATATGTGATAATTTGCAGCTGGAACCCATGGAATGTGTTGGCCATGATCTTGATGATCCTTCATCGTGGGAGGAGGAGAGAAAATCACTCCTGAGATCATGCAGCAAATACCCAAATGAGCGTGCATGATGAGCAGCGACATAGGCAATGATGATACATGGTCCTCCCCTTTATTACATCTGAGCCGTAGAAACTTCTGTAAATTTTTTTTTCCCCATTCCAGATGCTTTATGGGCAATTGGTATGTGTAGATAGATATCGCTCTCCCTCTCTCTCTTGAAATGAGATTCCGGGCGGCCGCAAGAAAGGGACTTGCACAGAAACAAATGCCACAAACCTTTCCTCACATGGGGTTGTCCATCTCACAGGAAACGTAAGCAGTGGTGTTGCCAAATACATAGATTCTGAATTCCAGGACACATTGGCAGGACAAGCAACTGGGTCAGAGCCGTGGTTTCTTCACCCTTTTATTTTCATCTTCGTTGGGCCGAATTAGTCAATTGAACAAGCATGTTTAGGCATTGTTACCGAGAAGACTCATTGTGGATCCACGCTCGGCTCATTATTGCCTGGTGACTCGTGAGTTTCCGAGAGTGGCGATCACTTTCTTGAAGTGGGTCGTGTCGTCTGGCAACTGAGGATAGGTCGTTTTACGTAGTGGATGGTACGAAAACAGAGCATCGTTTTTGGTACCCAGTTGAAGTGGGGAGGTTGAAGTAAGTGTGTGCCGAAAAGGAGGTGAACCGGATTGAATTTTGGTTTCCCCGCACAGCAACTGGATCTCGAGTCGTGCTAAGAATTTAAAGATGGAGGGTTGCAGCAACTCAGGTGAAAATGAAAGCAACATCGATGACAGTTGGTGAGATCGTATCTGAGTCCCATTATTGTCCCCCACTAGCACAGTGAACAAAGGTTAAAAAAATATATCTCTTCTTTCCAGAAGAAACCCACAAGAGATTTGAACACTCTCAATTCCCAAACGCAAAATCATCACAGCAACAGCTTCAGTTAGTAAAATTATGGATGAGCTTAAAGCTGCATGTTTTGAAACTTCTTTTTCAGAAAGTTGCACAAGAACTGAGACATTGGTCAAAAGGGGAACGGCCACTGGGGATATACTAACGATGCAGAACATCAAATGCAAAAGCGGGGTTGGTTGTCCGCACAGCTTCCTTTATGGCTCGAGTTTTTTTTTTTTTTCATCTTCTTTGTTCTTTTTTATTTGTTTTGAACATTATGAAATGGCGAAAGGTAAAAAGGGGTTTCAGCGAGATCAAAGGGGGGATCGACATTACACATTCCAATGGGGGGAAAGAGTGTGAGCGTGAAGGAACAGGCTTCGGTTTTTAGGAATTTCAAAACCTGCATTAAGGATGGGTTGCACATGATATCAATCCCAATGTCCACTAGTTTATTCAGGTAAAGACTTTGAAAAAACTTGAAAATGTTGCACCAATCAAGGGACAGGAACTTGAGAAAAGGGCGCCGCGCAATTCAGGTCCCACCAAGATCGCTTTTGAGAGGTGCCCAAAATTTATCAGGAACCAGAAAAGATGAAAAAGGAAGATGTGATCACTAATCAGCTATCGAAGGCAAATGATAAAGCAGAACGTTACTTGGAAAAAGATCCTAATTTGACCAATAGTCATCAACCAAACACCAGATGGGCTGATCCACCTTCTTGCTCATGTTCTTCTCTATCAGAAGAGGTTTGTCTGAAGCAGACGAAGTATGAGAATGGTCTAAACATGACCATTCGTTCCGTAGATCTTTCAAAGAGGGAGGTGAATTCACCCAAGTAGCTAGCAATTTATTCAGCATTGGATAAAGAGCGGGAACAGATCGAAGCAAAGCATAAAGACGAGAGCGTGAATGATCGCTCATCAGTCGGATTACATATACATATACAGAGCGAGAAAGAGGAACCCAATTTGGAATGGAAAGGAATGATCATTCTGGAATTCATCATCGATACAAGTAAAAATGTTCATCATGATTATACTGTAAAAATCAAGAAAAGAAGGAGAAGAAAAATGAACAAAAGTATGATTATAAAATGAGATGAACAACAATAACCCCCCACAAACAGCAAGCTGCCCTAGCAGCAGCCCCTGGATTTTTGAGTGAAAGCCCCCGATTGAATCGACCTCCAAATTCATCATCATCCCTATACATACACTTTTCTCTGCAACCTACTCGGTTTTTTTTTCCTCCGGGATTTTTATTTGACATGTCGAGATTATGCATAACAATTGCAATAAATATGGAGAGAAAAGACCATCTCCTCTTACCTCACTCTCTGTTTCTTGTCCCTTCGCCTCTTCCCCTGTGTCATCTTCAACGAAAGACCATCTTAAGGGGGGAAAATCACATCTAAAACTTCACAAGATCCCTTCTTGTCTCGATCTCATTTTCCGTCTCCGGCGAGCGACGAGAATTGCCCGAATATATAGAGAGAGAAGGGTTTCGGATTGCAATGAAGCGCCGATGACAAAGAGGAAAGAGGCGTCGAGAGCACGAAACAAATAGCGAAACACACTGGACTGAATGAGATTTTAATTCTTAAGTGAGGGGAAAGGTTAGAGGAGGAAAATTCTCAAAAGAATCAATAGAAGGGTGGTGGAGGAGGGGAGGCGTATGAAACTCCGACAATCGGCGGCAGTGGCCCTTCGTATACTGGTGCTGGAGGTGGCGGCGAGGGAGAGGGGGCGGGGTCTCGCACGGGATTGGTGGCGGAGGTGATTGGGATGGTGGTGGGGTGTATGAACTGGGGGTGGGGGTGAGCTGTAATGAACTGGGGGTGGGGGGTGACTGGTGATGAGCTGGCGGGGGTGGAGGTGGGGACGGATATACTGTGGGGGTTGGTGGTGGAGGAGATTTATAGACTGGTGGAGGTGGTGGTGAAGGAGATGGTGGTGGCAAGTAATGGGTCGGAGGTGGTGGAGAGGGTGAGGGGGGAGGGGGTGAATATTCAACACATGGAGGCGGAGGTGGTGGTGGAGGCTCTATACAAGGTGGTGGCGACGGAGGTGGAGGAGAATGCACAGGTAGTGGTGGTGGCGGTGATGGGGGAGGTGGGGAAGGATAAGGATAGATTGGAGGGGGAGAAGAATGTGGAGGTGGTGGGGGTGAGTGAGGCGGAGGGGGCGGTGAATGCTGCGGAGGCGGTGGTGGAGGCGAATTATAGTAGTAAGGAGTGGGTGTTGGTGGTGGCGGGGGTGAGTATACTGGAGGTGGCGGTGGAGGCGAGCTTGGCGGTGGCGGAGGTGGTGGCTTGGGACAGTAAATTGGCGGGGGCGGTGGTGAAGGAGGCGGAGGAGGTGAGTATACAGGAGGAGGAGGCGAGTAGACAGGTGGCGGAGGTGATGGTGGTGGTGGAGAAGGCGGCGGGGGAGATGGTGGGGGAGGAGGCGGGGGAGAGTAAACAGGTGGAGGCGGTGGTGGAGGTGAATAAACTGGTGGCGGGGGCGGTGGAGGTGGGGGAGGTGAGTAAACTGGGGGTGGAGGCGAGTAGACCGGTGGGGGTGGTGGCGGAGGCGAGTAAACTGGCGGCGGCGGTGGAGGTGAATACACAGGGGGTGGTGGGGGCGGGGGCGAAGGGAGAAACACCGGAGGTGAAGGCGGAGGCGGCGGGGGCAGAGAAGGCACAAAAGGAGCACACCGGAAGGCACTACAATCCACAGGCTTAGACAAGAACGACTTACATTTCGCCGGCGACCTCTGCAACGGCCTATCCGGCAGGCAGTTTCTCTGGTCGTCAAAGTCCGGCAGCCTCAGGCACGACGGTGGTTCTCCGGTGAAGAAATTGTACGAGAAAGTGAAGTTCTCCAGCCGGGGCAACGCGCAGATGCTGGCCGGGATTTTCCCCGACAGCAAGTTGTGAGCCACATTCAGCTGCTCCAAGCTCACCATGTCCCCGACCCCATCCGGCAGCGGCCCCACCAGCTGGTTGTAGCTGAAGTCGAACACCGTCACGTTCTTGAGCCTCCCGATGTCCGTCGGCAGGCACGACCTCAACCCGTTGTTCATGGAAATGATCTCGTTGAGGTTGGACATTTTGACCAAGCTCGAGGGGACACAGCCGTGGAACTTGTTGTTAGCGAGGACGATGACGGAGACGGGCGAGTTCCCAAAATTGTCGGGCAATTCGAAGCGGAAGCGGTTGGAGTTGATGAAGATGGCGTCCAAGTCCTTGTCGAAGAGCTCCTTGGGGACGGTCCCTTCGAACTCGTTGAACCTCAGATCCAGGAACTTGAGCGACGGCAGATTCAGGACCACCGCGGGGAACTTGCCGGCGAAGCGGTTGTTGCTCAGATCCAGCTCGAAGAGCAGCTTCAGGCGGTTGAACTTGTGGGGGACCGTGCCACAGAAGCGGTTGGAGTTGATGTGGAACAATGCGAGGTCGGCGAGGAGGCCGAGCTCCTCCGGGAGGTACCCGGCGAGGTCGCCGTGGTTGAGGTCGATGCCGGCGACGGTGCGGATCTTGTGGTCGTCGGGGGCGGGGGCGCAGAAGACGCCCGTGTAGTTACACACGTTAGATCCGACCCAGTTGGCGGTGTAGTTGTTGGGGTCGGACAGAATGGCCTGCTTCCACGCCTGGAGGGCTATGTAGGCGCTCCGGATCCGGGGGTTCTCGAAGGAGAGGGAGGGGTCGACGGTGACGAGCTCGCCCCGGTCGCCGAACTCGTCCCTGTAGTAGAGCAGCTGGCGCTGCTTGATGTACGTGGCTTCGGCGTCGGTGAGGCCGCCATGGGAGTCGAGGGGGGAGGTGCTCCGAGGCGGCGGAGGAGACGCAGAGGAGGAGGAGGAGGAGGAAGGAGGAGACGAGGAAGAGATGGTTCTTCTTCTTCATCTCACGCGAGGCATCTGAGAATCCAAAAATGCCACTTTTCTCTCTCTTACTCTCTCTCTCTCTCTCTCTATCTGCAGCAGCAGCAGCAGCAGCTCCTCGTCACTCCCTCTCTATCTCTCTCTAGACTGCAGCAATGGCAAATGCAGGTGGTGCAGAGGGTTCGTCTGGGCTTTCGAGATCTGGGGAGCGTTAGAGAGAGAAAGTCGCGGACAAGTGTGCGAGGGGAAGAAGCAGAAGAGAGAGAAGAGAGGCCGTGTGGGGAGGAGAGAGAAAGGGCAGCAGCGGGGGGGTTTTTTCTAGGGATTTTGGAGATGTGTGTGAGCGAGAGGAGGAGTGCGAGAAAATAATGCATCACGGGACAGCTAAATCACAGCTCAAAGCCCACCAGATTCTCTCTCTCTCTCTCTCTCTCTCTCTAACTTTCTCCCCTTTTTTATCTTTTCAATTTCCAATTTCTTTTATTAATTCCACTTTCTTCCTCTTTGATTTTTTTTTTTTTTGGTTGCCCTGCGGGATCTTTTGTCTCTCGTGAGAAGGTGGCTTGGCTTTTATTCTTCTCCGTGAATCCTATTCCCATATGAAGAGGGGCTTGTGAAAATGAGGAGCGCCGGTGCCGCCGGATTCCGGCGTCCGTTTCGTCGCTGGTGTTGGAAAAAGTCCCAGGCCGGTCGCCGGCGGCCAAGCAACGCTCGCGACAACAATGCGAGGCGGCTTTCACGAGACTCTCTGCCTTTTCCTTTCCCCTTTTTTTTTTTTTTGCCCTTTTTCAAATATCGTTCATCTTCCAGTTTTTTTTTTATAAAAAGGAAAAAGAAAAAATGAAATTCCGGTTCAGAGCGGTGACCGGGACAGAGGGTTTTGTGTCCACCCCCTGCGCGTTTTGGCCGTTTGGATGTCGTTTGTCGAGATCGGATAGATAGCTCTTGGGGATGGGGACTTAAATGAAAAAAATGCCAACCAAGTAACGATTCGTGCAATTACGAAATTGCCCCTCCTGCTACTTGGAATTAAAGCTTCTACAGTTTCGACCTATTAAAATTATTTACCTCTCCTTCGTCCAAAAATCAGAAATTGACTTTTTAATTTCGCGGCGCTTGGAAAAGGACGCGAATTATGGGTCCGAAATTTGTGTAATCGGTGCAAAAAATAAAATAAAATAAAACAAGTGTTCGACCTCATCCGGAATCTCATGTGCTAAATTAAAAATAGAAAAAATTGCATTTTCAAGAGCTAAACAATTTTGAACACACCGTTTAATCCTTTTATCGAGTTTCTTTGGTATTGGGAAACAAATTGGTGTTTATCCAAATTACACAAATAAGTCTAATGCGTGATAGGAGTGGGAGTCTCGATTCAAGGACTTGAGCGATGTCAAAATTACACTTCAAATCTAATCTATCTTAAACAGGCTTTGTAATTAACAAGTCCCTATGATTTTCCCCTTGGTTTTCTAATGCATTTTCCATCTAATATTTTCATAATCTTACACTTAATTGCGACATGATAATTTTTTTTACCCCTAATAATTCTTTTGATCGTGTTCACAAAATCACAAAAAACCCTCCTCATTCGTATATACGGAGTCGAACAATAGTGCCCGCCATTTATTTTTGGCCTAATTCCCTTAAAAAAAATCCCCAAACTTTAGGTTCGGTCCTCAATCTACTCCAAAAGTTTGTTGTCTAAGGAAAAAATCCATAATTTTAGGTCCAGTTACAAACCTATTCCGAAACTTGAAACTTTAGGTATATAATCTCAAATATGCCCTGAATTTTGTTTTATCTATAAAAAAATCACAAAAATTTCAATGTATTCAAATCTGTCCCGTGGTCCAGTCCCAACTTAACGTTAGGTTTCCACATCAATATAAAAATCCACATTAGCAAAGTAATGGAGCGATAGGTACCAACTGACATGGAATTTCCACATGGATAACAAATTCACCTTAATGATCTCCAAAATGAAACCGTCTTAGGGTATGAAACAACGAACGGCGATTTTTGAACAAAGGGCTAATTGGTAAGATTTGGGATTAATAAATGATTTTTCCTCGAAAAAAAAAAAAAAGCTCGAGGTAGATTTAGGATTGAACCTAAAGTTTAGGATTTTTTCCGAGAACAAAAAAAAAATGAGGCAAAGTTGGGACTGCGAACGTAAATTTAGAGCTTTTTTTCGGAGACGAAAAAAAATCAAGATAAATTTGAGCCTTGATTTGAAGTTGAAAGTTTTTTTTTTCTATGGAAATACGCCATTTATTTTTGGGCTTAGTCATTGAAATTACGACAACTCACTCGTATCCCAGTAAAAGTAAAGCACCATGGGTTGTTGATTAGGCCTCCAGCTAAACTTCGATGCGTTCTGGTCAATGGTCAAACGCGATTATATCCTATTTTCCTATAAAATTTAAAACCAAAAAGAGGTCGTCATGGATTATCAAATCAAAAGGCGAAAAAACGAAAAAAGGAGCGAAATGTGCCACTTTTGAACGAAAAGCAAAGCTCCTCCATCCACGGTTTAAAAGCCAAACCTTTTCCACATCCAGTCGTCCAGAGTTGTCGTGCAATGGACGCGTCGATATAATATTTGCACGCGTTATAATTAGAGAGAAATCTTAGCATAATTTAAGCACAAATATATCAAACGGAAAAATTGCATAAATAGTCTTTGAATTTTGATTAAATGTACGACATGATCCTCGAATATTAGCTAAATTTAGCTAATTACGCATTGCGGTTCCCGAATTTTGATACGTGTTCAATTTAGTCGTTGAAATATATGAAAAGTGTCCGATATTGTCTCTGTCTTGAATTAATGAAATAAGAATAACAATGAACATTTTCATACGATCGGGAATTACACTCGAACATGTATAAAAGTTTAAGAGTTACATTGAATAAATTAAAATTTTAGAGGGCCACATTACGTATTGAGCCAAAATTCACGAATTATTTATGTCATTTCTCTTATGACGAGTATGTAGCCCGGAGGCAGCAAATATTCATTTTGCTAGTGGAAGAAAATTCAAACGAAAGAGAACCCTCGAACATGCGCGGGGGAGTAGGTGACTCAAATGCTCTTTGCTTAAGAGAGCATCAATCTCCAATGATACATCCTCCTCTTTGTCACTTTTTTTAAAAAAAATTCCCAATCTAGGCACTTTACTTAAGTTAATCATGTCGCTTGATCCATTAGGCGGGGCCCACTAAGCAATTAAAAGTTTAATGAGGGCTTTCGATTGGTGCCATTATTGTGCGCACAGACGAGTGAAATTAACCGCGGTTGCAATTGTCGTGCGTGGTTTTGCACGTGTCATGTGTACATGGCACCACTACCCCAATTGTGTTTCCTTTATGCGTTGCGTACTATGCCCACGCAACATAAAAACCGTTGTTAGACCCAAAAAAAAAAAAACATAAATACCGTTGAGTAATACAATTTTTTTTTACCCTCGATGGTGGAAATAGGCTTTACTGCCTTTACGAGTCGTTCGATAATCACCTCAGATCTACAACAACTTATGAGTTACGACATTTTTACGGTGCAACAGATTTACATATGCTTTCTAGAAGCCGCTCCACCCATTTTTAAGGTATCGTGGATGTCCAAATGTGTGAAAGGATCCGAAGGTTATGACGCCATACACATCACAACCCAATAAACCTACAATTTAGTCCCAAGTTACAACTTACGACTACGCAGACGGGGCCGATGGTCTCCCCATTGCGTCGTGCTTGTCGTCGCCATTCGAAAACGACCCTGCTTTTTTGGGTGGTGCACCGCATCCCCTTGCAAGTCGAACCGCATGGCGACGAGTACCACCGTGCGCGTTCCTACTTCATTAAAAACCAATAATTTTCTGGAGAAAAAACCTTGTTAATTACTGAATTGCCATTTCTCACAATTTTATTTATTTTTGGATCAGATTAATTCTCACAAATTGAAAAAGGAAAGAAAAAGAAAAAGAAAAAGTAAGCAACTGGCTACTTGCTGCCACCAATGTGAACGATGGATCCAAACGCGCTTATGCGTAAGTTTGAAATGGAACATGCTTTTTATATCCTACGCCTCTTAGAATCCGTTCTCGTGTCTCTACTATTTTCAATCGAGCAAACCTACTTCTGAAAATCCTCTTGACTTTAAATCACTACCAAAATACCCAAAGAAAAGCCATGCTGTAATTAAAAATATGTCATCGCTATTTGTAATTGCAAATGCATAATTATTATAACTCACATCAATTAAAACAATTGTCGAACAATAAAAAAAATTACAAAGATTGCTTGACAACATATATTATATCTTCTTTATATTTATATGATTTTCCTCCAATTATCATATTAAACTTTTGGGTTGGTATTAGAACTAATGCCGTCCGCGATTATATGTCCACCTCTTATTAGATAAATTTCACGTGCGGTTCATAATTCGATTTGCACGTGAGAGAGGTGTTAAAGTTGTTATCTCATATCGCTCGATAACGGGTATTATATGATCTTTATATTCACGTCTTCTTTCTTCACTGAGAACTTTTGGTTGAACTTTCTAATAAACTTTCAATTGATCAACTCGACTTATTTATCGAGGATCTTAAAATTAGTCTCAGGAAAATAAGAACTACTTTCTTATTCCTTAGTACTGCTTTTTATTCCAAAGAAGTACTCAATACGCCAATTTCAATAGTCAATCTCATCGAGAATGATTTATTGGAACATAGAATTGAGCGCCCTTTTTCCGGAAGCTTCAATGAGAATAATGGTTATAACCAAAAAAAAAAAGAAAGAAAGAGAGAATAATGGTACACCAACTTGGGCCAAAAGACAAAAAATGCGAATAAACACCTACTTTTCTAAGTTATGCTCGATTAGTAAATTAGTTCGGATTTATTTCCTATATTAAGCACACCCCAACCCCAACCCACGGTTCAGGTCACAGAAAGCGTGTGGGACCTCTTGCACACGTAACCAGACAACCGTGCCAGCCGGCAGCCCAGCTGTACCGCTGCACAACGACACTTGTCGGCATCGTGAGCCTCCCGTCTCGTCGTCTCTGTGATGCGACCAGTGGATCAGTTGCAACGAGAGAGAGAGAGAGAGAGAGAGAGAGGGGCGATGGGTGGTGACTGGACCCACGTGGCACAAAGACGACTTCATCCCCTTTGACCCACGCAGAGTGCTCGTAATTATCGCCCGCCACGTGTCCACCTTTGAAAAGTCAAATTTACTCTCTGTTTTTTTTTAAATCTTTTTTAACGCGCCTTTTTTTTATCGGAATTTCTTAAACACGATTTAGAAAACATAAAAAAATACCAAAGAATATTGTTATGTTAATTAGCATTTTTGGCACTCCTCAAAACATATAATGGGAGGGAGAGCAGCGATGGAGACCGAACATCATACGGGTCGGTACCTGTAATAAGTTTGTCAATTAATACCTCATATACGATACTGAACAGTCGGTTCCACAATCATTTTTTTTTCTAGCGGAACGAGTTTGATTTCATAGTCAATTGTGTTACAAATGTGCTAAAACGTCCGGTCAACAAGATTCCAGGAGCATCACGGGGAGCGACAAACCGGCGGCGTTTCATTCCATTCGCACCAATTTTCATCGGAATGTCCGAGTCCAACTTCTGGTTTGAACGTATCTTTTGTTTGCAAACCATTTGTCCCCTAATGACAGTGAGATCAGTGTGTAATCATCCTTCCTTGATATTAACTCAATTGGCTCGAGAACCATTCAACGAGAAAAGGACGGCACTTTTGGATTACACTCGTCCTTTTTATTTTTATTTTTCCCCTCTCTCTTTATGAATACGATGATGGCAAGAGAGATTTTACAAAATGGCAACATCGCTCATTTATTTAATGGCATTGCTAATTACAATTTATTCCTTGTCACGGGCGATAAATACTAACTCGTACATCTTTCGTTAAAGGCATTGTCCTTGAGCCAATTGTTCCCTTTTGCCTCCCTCTCGGAAATGGCCAAACTAAAAGCCATGCAAATTGCAATCACAAGTATTCACGGGGTTCTTAAAAAGAATCACCAGTCACCCAACTCACTCCAATGCGAGAATATCCAGTACTATGTACGGGTTGTATTGACAAGCGCCTCCTTAAAACAATGATTAGACATACCTAACAAGAAATACTTATGTTTTATTACATAAAACCCGAAAAAACTCTACTTCAAAGAGGACAATGTTTTTTTTTTTTCCCCATTTTCGAAGAGTTTCCCCCCCCCTTTTTAAAAAAACCCTTTAAAAAATAAAAAAACTAAAAAAAAAGTTTTTTTTTTAAAAAAAAAAAAAAAAAAATATTAAAAAAAAAAAAAACCAAATTTCTTTTTTTAATATTTTAGAGAAAAAAAAAAAAATTTTTTCCCCCCCCCAACCCCAAAAAAAAAAAAAAAAAAAAAAAGGGGGGGGAAGGGCCCCCCCCAAAAAAAAAAAAAAAAAAAAAAAAAAAAAAAAAAAAAAAAAAAAAAAAAAAAAAATTTTCCTTTTAATTAGTAAAAAAAATGAAAATCAGAAAAATTGAGGAGAAAAAAAACGGAATATTTATTGGTCAAATAGTAGAAAATCTGTTCGGTCGTCCCCACCACCAACGGATGAACTGATCCCAGGGTGTACCGCCCACATTAAAAATTGGGTATATAATTTCTAAAACTAATCAAAAATTGGGAAAAAGAGAAAAAGAAGGGGTAAGGGCGCATACGACAATACTTTTGCTCTTAAAATTAATTTCTGATCCGAATTTAATTTTTAGGTTACTATTATGGAAAATTTCAAATCGATATATATGTGATAAATTTATCACAAACTATTTTTTTTTTATCACGAGAAATTTCAAACCCAGTACACTTGTGATAAATTTATCATAAACTATTTTTTTTACCATAAAAAAATCTGAACTGTTACTTTTGTGACAAAATTTACCTTAAACTAATCTTTTTACCAAGAAAAACCTTAAGCTAGTACGTCCGTGACAAATTCGATCCACCGTTAAATTGGATTAATACCACAAAAATCCCAAATTGATAAATGCGTGACAAAGCGAGAGGATAAAAATCTCAAACGATACACCCGTGAACCGTCACGTCTGCCATCCAACTCAAGAATTTGGCAGTTAGATTTAACAAAAACTAACGGAGGGTAAATTTATTACAAATGTATCGGTTTGGGGTAAATTTGTCACAAATATATAAGTTTGGGATTTTTAGTGGTCAAATTTTTTTTTGGATAAATTTGTTAGTGATGTATCAGTTTAGTTTTTTTTTATATTAACTTTTCGATTTTTTTACTTATGAAGAAAATTATTTTATTTTATAACGTACGACTTTGCATTAGCGCGCGGAAAAGAAATACCCGTGGATAGCGGAAAAAGCGGGTGATTACTATTATTGCTGCGGTAATAATAAAAAACGGGATCTATATATATATATATATATAAAGGATGGGACGCAAATTACGGACAAAAATTAGGCGGAATTTAAGATTGTCATGTGATTCTCCCCCCATGTGCGTCGGCACGGCGAGGCCTAAAGGGAAAGGGGGCCCACAGCAGAAGGACCGGAAGCGGGGCCCACGGCATTCCCCGGCGCGGAGCCCTTCCCTCTATTTATGTCCCCAGTGAATTCACGGGCGCTTTCCGACCAAAAAGAAAGAGAAAGAAAGAGAAAAATAAAAATAAAAAAATTCACGGGTGCCTTCGAGTAATACTTTATTTATCTGCGTCTTTTTCGCGTATTCCTACGATATGGATACGCGTACAATGAATATTTTCAATTGCACAATGCCGGACATTTTAGCAAGCGATGCGGGGACGCGTTTTGACATTTTCGACTCGTATCGTCGGGTATGTACGGTGCTATAAAGATATAGATAATTGCTAGATTCTTTTTTTTTTTTTTTGATTGAAGATAATCGCTAGGTTCTCATGTAGGTATTCATACGATCGGGAGTGCTAATCGACATCTTATTTTCTGTAGTTTTCACCCGATTTTTGCAGATTTAAGTTTTTAATAGGCACGGTTGTCGAAAATTTTAGCTGAAATAACTCCATCAAAAGAATTGGAAGGGGATTTTTAACTCGATTTTCCAAAATTATGGATTTGTTTTTTTAGCGACTTTTATTTTTGACTTTCTATAAATATTATCGCCCTCGTGCTTTGACTCGTTTTGTAGCTTTAAGTGCCTGACGAACCTACATTATATATACACATTTGACATGAATATCTACATATAATAACCTTTTAAAGTTTGTTTTGAATTTCGACGGGAAAGTTAAGAAATTACCATTGCTTTTTGGTAAAGTCGAGATGAGCAACCTTTTACTTTCGAGATTCACGACTTTCATGGGTAAATGTCGCTAATGATTACATAATTTTTGTGTATTCTACGAATGAAACGTCCAAGTTTTTATGCATTTCAAATTCAAAATCGGCTAGTTTTGCGGAGAAATTACTAACATGGATGCCATGTGGCCATGATATTACTTGTTGAAAATACTCTCACATCCTTCATTTTACCATTTTTTTTAAAATATAAGGTCCGTGTGTTTCGTGCAAATTAAATAAATTAGAAAATAATTTTAAAGAAAATGGCTGCTTGTATCACTTGTAATTAGGTAATAAAAATATTTTTGTTATCATAAACAATTATACAAGAACATTTTTGTGGATGATGGATTTCTTTTTTGCGCAAATTTTTTTTTTAGAAAAATATTTTTAAATTTATTCATTTTTCGCAAAACAAAGGGGTAATTAGTTGTATTATAGTCTAAGTGTGCATCGGTTGCAAAGGTCTTTTTTTTTTTTTTTTTACCTCCTCTCTATTATGTACATGTGCATGCATTGCTCACGGGGAACGAACACTAGACTCGGTACTCTCCAAGCCTCATCCCCTCAATCCCTTTACCAAGCGGGACCGCATGCCTGTTGGCGTGGTCATTTTCTTTCATGGCCAAAAAATCTGATACTTTTCCACTTATTTGATCAAAATTTATACAATCTTATATATATTTTTATTTTGATTTCGAGAGAGTTGTATTACATGGAGGTGTGGATAAACTAGATATGGTGGTTGTGAATTTGAGGGTTACAAGTATGTACCCTACTATTGGGTTTGGTTTCATACTTTCCATCGACTGGAAAATACCCTCGATAGGAAAGAACTAGGCTCCCGCTCCCCGTAAGCGAAAGGCATGGAATACGTGAAGTTTGATGCACTCTTTGTTGGAGTGTGATTCATATTTTTCATCGATAGGGAAAGCACGAAGGTCCCACTCCTCGGTGAGCAGGTGGGGGTGCAGGAGGTTGGCCCAGGCTCCGAGTTGCCAGAGGGGTTTTTATAATTTGAGCTCCTATTTTATTAATAGTTTGGGCACATCTTCATGAATACCTTCTCTTATGTATATTCTTTTTCGTTTATAATTGATGGATGTATCAAAGAAATGAGAGTTGTAGTGAAATATTCTGTTGGATGTAGCCCTAGTTTAAGGGTGAATCGAGATAAAATCTTTTATCTCGATTTCTCTTTTCTTTTACACTTTACTTCATTGTGATTATCTCGTCGAATCCTAACATCTACTACTTTACTAAGTCTTTGTAATTCCATATCAAAATCATTGATAAGTTCAAGATGATTTTGGGGAACAATCGAGACCGATCGAGTGTGTTTCGGACGGGTTAGCAATCCCACATTTTTAGTTATAAATCTATTATACGAACGTCAATTCAATTGTAAACATTTTAATTTGACCAACTTAGTCACAAACCTTTGATAATTTATCAATTTAGTCCTTCCGACTGGTGAGGACCTGACCCTTAACCACAATAAAAAAGAAATGAAAAGAAAAGAAATAGCGATAGTAACAATAAAAACTCAATTATTTTTTTATTTTAAAAATTGCTATTGATAAAATAGACTACATTGACAAATCCTTCGAAAATTGAGGATTAAAATGATCTAATTGAAATGTTTAGAAGTGAATTATTCTACGATATATTTACGACATTTTCGGGAATAATCTTCCACTTATGTCTTCTCGAATATCATTGCATTTCTGGGAAAAAATTTAAAAAAAAAAAAAGCAAGCAAGACAGGCCATGAACAGGGTTTTCAGCTGGCCAATGAATGATTTCCCAAAGTGACAAGAGAAGGAGGTGATATGTGGTCCTAAACAACACCCCACGCACCAACCGTGCGTGGGTTGTGGCCAATATAAGTCTAAGTCCAGTAGTCCCATGTGGTTGTCTCTCAATCTTTATCAATAGGAGCTGGGTACGCTAAACGATTGGAAGATAAGATGCCCCTTTCTTTATTCATGCACAAGGAAGGACCCTCCCTACAATTTCCTAGCAAGATTTCTAGGTATTTTCGGAACACGTTCTCGTCTTATCTCGACTCGTTCTCTACTCGCGCGTCGCTATCATTCCCCAAGTAGACGAAGGAATCTGTAAATGGTTTATCCGGCTCAGCGTTCCTGTCCCCCCAAAACCAATCTTTCTGCCCGGTTGACGTTATTATTGCTTTGGAAGAAATTAAGGTAATTCACGACCTTTGTCACATGGGAATTGCCGATCCTTTTAACTGCTTCGCAACTGGTGCAGTTGACATTTCGCGGTACCTTTGAATTTCTTTTAGACTCGAGGTTTATCTAGAATTAAAAGACAATTTGGAAGGAAAAAAATTTTACCAAGTCCAAATCTAGAACGTGGAGGCAAGTTAGCTAGATCCTTGCACCGGAATTCTTCGCCAGTTGGGTCAACACTCGCAATGATTCCAACACGTGTTCAGAGAATGTTGGCATTGGAACAAAAATTGTCTACGGTCAATAATCGCATCATGATTTGAGGCACATATACATAAAGTATGTATATAAAAGATATAATGCACATATGGAATGATTGATCAGCTCTGCAAATGATCGGATTAGGTGGATTCTCGACATTCCAAGCCTTAAGCATTCTGTAGTTAGCTCTTGTTGACTCTTAGATGATCCATTGAAATAACAAGTGCGTACTGATGCAAGATGGATAACAGCTAATGCGCATCCTTCAACCTACCATAACCTCCCTAATACCAACTTCCGGGAAGTACTCAAAATAGGTTTAAGGAAAATCGACGCCTCGCACCTCGGCACGCGTCGAGCTGCGAGATCTAATTCCGAAGTTGCATAGCCCTTTTTGAGATCGGAAGGCTCGTCTCAACATCTCATCGTTCGACGTCGATATTCTGGTTTTTCGGATCGATCCAAGAATGGTTCATAACGGTACGGGCCATGTCTTTACTCGGGTTTAGTAAATTACCCGGCAAAGCGACCGTGCAATTTACCCCTATTCAAGAAGAGTTCGATCTAACAGGCTCGATCTTGATCGTAACATGCCATACCCATCTCGAAATCTAGACACAGCGTGACGGAAAATCTTCTCGCGACCTCGGCCCATGCGAGGATCGTGGCATACTTGCGACGATCGGCTCGAATTCGTCGAGAGTTAGCTCGAGAGAAAAAAGAAGGAAAGTAATCAAGCGAGTCACCAATATATCACCATTGTACATGGTGTTAGCAGAACAGAAACCCTACCCTGTGCTTTTTCTGCGACATCTTCGTCTTGTGTTTTCCATACTCGAAGTGGAGGCACCCTGACTGCCCAAACGGTTGACGCTTCCCTCGTACGCTCGATGGTAAAGGATCACTTTTTGCTTCAGGCAACAGAAGAACACAGATCAGTTACTTATCAAGATCAAGAAACAGACGACTCGGTTCAGCAGGAAGTTTTTTTATTTTATTTATTACTGGTTCTGGAGATGTTAGCCCTACATGTCCTGATGTGCAACAACGGCATTCATGAGCTGACGCTTCCTTTTTAGGCCGCGTCACATGTTAGACTCGATGTGGGGAAGCCACTGGCTAGAGAAGTTTGAATCAGAGCAAAAGAAGAAAGGCGTCCGGTCCCCGAAAAATGTCGGCATGTGAGAACAAAGAACCCTAGAATCATTGAAACGACAGCAGACTGTTCCTGGCCATGCTATATCTACCTAAGCTGCTGTTGTTATAACCCAAGTTTCAATTTGAAGTAATATGCCAGCTAGTACTTTCGCAAACCCTGAAAATTTTTCTTTCCCGTTAAACTTTTGTCTTTTGCTCCTTTCAGAGCATGTGGTTCTGGCGATTATTTTGCCATTCTTATAAAGCAAAGCGACCACCTTTGTTCTTGCCGGGACAATGATGCTTCGTTAAAAGAAGGAAATCAAATGATTGGCCTGATGGGAACATTCTTAGCAGTGATTATCAGCTAAAAATAGTTTGCCTAGAATACCCAAGGAGGTAGAGAAGAGTCGAACTCAGGAAATAATTACAGGGAAAAAGGCTTGCGTTCATTTCTCTTCGTTGAGAAAAAAAGGAAGAATTAAGAGAGCAAAGTCATGTGTGGACACAGTGTTCTTGGGTGTAAAGCCAAAAGATGAACTGAGAATTTGAATCTGTCTCGTTTGAAAAATGTTGCCTTTTTTTTTTTTTTTTTCCTGAGATGTTCCTGTTTGCTCCCTCCAGTCTCTATTCCCTTCTTTGTGGTATCCCTTTAGCCTCTGTAAAGCGACGACTATCACAAGAATAGCTCAGTCTGGTTGGCGCAAAAGAGATGGACTTTAAGAGCAAAGCAAACCCTCCATGGCTGAACTTAGAGAGAGAGAGAGAGAGAGAAATTTTGTTGTAGTGAGTTTGAACTTGGAAGGTCCCGCAAGCTGCGTTATGCCATTAAAGCAGCTAAAAGCTGGTGAGCCCGATGATTCGCTGATCTGTGGGTCACTGGGTAAAAGCTTGAGGAATCGAACAGCATGATTCATGTGAAAGTGTTCACATGACAGATGAAATTTGGAGCGCGTAGACAAGGAACTATTCATACTATTAAAGTATAATGTCCATTCCGAAAATATTTCTATATGTGGCACGCATACATTGATCATAAATGAGATGGTAAGGTGATGGGTCCGACAGTTCGAACGGTGTCTCGTGACGCAACACCACCTTGTAGAATTATGTGAACCGGGGCGAAGTGATTCCCATGTTTAAATCGGTAAGTTGAAGTTCAATTTAACGGCCGCATACTCCTTAACGAAGATTGTACATATCTTCCGAATATAGTTTGTTCGGATAGATTGTGTCCGTTTCAAGCGGTAGAATGTGCAAAGAGATTTCAACAGTCTCGGCTTTTCCACGGTTGAAACTAGCTGGTATCGTGAAAATTGTGAGATCGATGTCCACTTCTGTAAGTTAATCAAATTATCAAATGGAGATGCTATCTTGATATCTGAATGTCACGACACTCACGCTCGCACGAATGTTTTTGCGATTTTGCCTGGCGTAGGGGACCGATCACAAACGAAGAAGCAAACAAAACGAGGCCAATAAGATGACAGGATGATTAAGACTTACTATGTATTTGACCATTTCATTTGGGATGGTTTCATCGTTTTGGTCGGATGCTGCGGTGGTGCTATTCAAGACCGGAACAAACTGGGATCGCAATCACGCCAGAGCCTTACCTTTTCGTCTGGTCAAAGAACGACGGGCTGCAAGTGCAAGCAAGCAAATATGAACATGACAGGAAGTGAGCGACTTCTTGGATGATGGACACCGAAGAAAAGTGGGCACAGCCAAACAGATGCAAACTCTCACCCGGATGTTTTGTGGGTGACAGCTGCAACAAAGCTGTCTTGATAAGACCTGATCAGGCATCTGGTAAATCCAAATTATATCCATTCCCTGCTCCCGTCAAGAAATAGAACTGACTAGCCTAAGACAAATGGTCGAGAAACTTAGGGTGTAACGTTTGAACGATTAAAATTTCTTTTTAACATTATTAAAATTTTCCGAAGGGGGGAAAAAAAGTAATGAAGAAGAAAATTATTAACGATTTGAAGCCCCGACACCGTAGTTCCTGCTACGTAATTATCAGAGTAAGAGAGATGTTATTTGGAGCCCGACACCTAGTTCTGCTACGTAATTATCAGAGTAAAGAGATGTTATTTGACTACTCCCAGCACTAGCAATGGCCAATGGCTGAGGGGCCGGGCCGGGGCAATTCGGAGGAGGGGCCATGCCTCACCCGGGTGCTCGGCAGGCCCAAGCCCAATAGTGACCATTGGAATAAAAACAAGGCCGGAAAGAAAAAAAAATCAACTCCTAATCCCTATAAATGACATTTCCGGTCTTTGAATTCGCCATGGGCCAAGGAGAACGGTTCAAATTTCAACAAGAGAAATAATTTGTCAGATATTTTCCTAGTTCTGTCGTGAATTAATCAAATTTTAACTAGTTAAAAAAAAAAAAAAACCAAAAGCCAGGCCCGGGCATAATATGCCCGAGCCCCCATTTCTCACTACTATGTTGTCACATGATACATCACTCGGGCAATGCATATCTCAGACCAAGTATTTACGCAATTCAGCTGCATCCTTGCGTCGCAAGATAACAACCAATTTTGTCCACATGCAATGAAAACGAGAGTACATACTCTGCATTCTCACAACAAGATGATCATAATATTCATTCACGACATCTTATAATGCGGACTATATCTTCACAATTGCTTCGGATGGATAGATTTGAAGATGCTCTTTATGAAGAGATATTTCCTAATCATGTTACAGTGTTAGTAATTGAGACAAGATGACATGACTTCACCCAAAGCTTTTAATAAATAACAAAACTTCTGAATGGCGCTCGCTTGGTATCTTACTTACTCATGAGTATCCAGTGGATTCACAGGGGCCGAGGATCGACCCAATCACAGTACTTGTCGACTGCAAGTGCTTGCATACCATCCCCGGTCACAACGCATCATCACCAGCTAATGTCTTCGCTCTTTTGATTTTCTTCTTACGGTTCAGCTTTTCGATTCCACTATTCTCTTTACCGGATGTCTTGTGATCTCTGCCTTCTTTATGTGTCTTCTTCTTCTTCCTCTTCACTAGGAGCGTCCCTTCCTCATATTGGGTTTCATCTACCCTCTGCCCCTGGGCCTCATTTTCCATCACATCTCGTGCATTTTGGACAGGTTCTGCTCAAGCATATGCACAGTGAAGATCCATCACCAAAGTAAAAGACACGTTATGGAAATTAATGGGTAATGAAGGAAATGTGACCACTCCTTGAGACATTAGATCAAGCTCAAAATTTGAACTCCAGGATGCACGATTTAATAGAAGAAATGCATTCTTTTTGGTTTAGCCGAGGAGTAAGAAGTACAATAAACAGTATACAATTTGCGTTCTTGATCAACTTCCTCGTGATCTTTTGTGCAGACGTTTATACAAGCGTATTATAAAGCAAATACTTGCCTCTCAGAATCTAGGCAACAAGTGGAACCAAAAGATAGAGAAGGAAGATTCCAAGTCACTACAGCAAGTAATGAGGATGTTACCTTCATCAGCAAAACCAGAATCAAAGAGGACACTGTTGAGGTGCTGTTTCAAAAAGACCTGTGCGCATTGATGCATTATTAAATCAACGACCCAGTCAACGTCATAAAGATGCTATTAACACTCCAGATCGATTTGAGGCACGTCATAAAGATGCTATTGACGATCCAAAACAATTTGAGTCATAAGAAAGTCATAGAGATCACAAGATATGTCAATATGAGGCTTCAGGAATCATACAAAAACAAGACGTGTCCATATAATGAAGTACAATAGATGGGAAACAAATTGGCAAATTAATTCAGGAAGAGGGGCTCTGAAGCCAAAGAGATGCAACAGGCCGATCGAGATTACTCAGCTTTAGTCCCAATATGTGCCTTTGTTCTAGTTAGGTCCAACAATTCCCTGATGTAATCAATTGGATCTGCCAGACAAAATTGAGCCAGTGCTTCTACAGGCAAAACCAAAACAACACATCCATGCTAGTTTATTAGGGCATTCTTCAGCCATTGGACATGATGAAATCATCCCTTCAAACTGTAACCTAATTGCCCTCTTTGATTCCTATATAGCACTCTCAACTTCAGGAAATAATACCATCTTCTTCCCTTCATGAGCTTTCAGGGAATAATCAAACTATTACTGCTTCACTCTCAGCTACAGTCGACACCCTAACCACAAAACCTTGACTTAAGTGCCCAGGACGTGCTAACGTTCTACTCGTAGTCAAAATGACAGTGTCCGAGTCCTTCCTAAGTTCAATTTCATTCATTTTGACCTGGAGACCTCTCTCCCAATGCCGCTACGCCCCTCTGATTCTTCAAGGACAAACTTTTCCATCAATTTTGCACAAAAAAAAAAAACCTTTTTCATTCAAAAAAATTGAAAAATTAGAGGTCATGTACAGAATGAGTACTATCTTCCACATAAAAAGTTTACTACGGGTGTTTGTTTCCCAGAAAATGAATGATTTGAAAAACAAAGACAGGTATCACATTAGTATTACAAGCTCATAAATATAGAAGTATGTCCTCCATTTATAGGCTGAGAATGTACATGTAATTTTTTTACATCCTTGCCTAACTAAATTTCATAAGATACAGTATCATTCGTGTCAAAATCCACATAGTTCTTGCTGTACGTTCCAGATCTTTTCCAGCAACAGACTAGCATAATTTAGTAGTAATTGCAGTATCTGAAAAAAGGTCCCAAAGACAGATGTAACATACCGCAGAAAGAAGTTGTCGCGACTTCACATCCCAAAGACGCAAATAGCTATCGAGTCCTAGAAGCAAATCAAACTTTTGACTCAGTGCCAGATAAAGGAGAGAGAGAGCATAGAAACAAACAAAAAGCACAAACAAATTTGCTAGCCCTGACAGACTCCAACTTTAAAATAAACAAAAAAATCCCTACTCCAACTTAACAGCAAGTTCACACTAAAAAAGTTGGGATCTGGATTACACAACCGTTTACCCACAAAGCAGATAGCAAAGCTAAAACACAGGTGCTGACCACAAGATGCTATCACTGGGAAGTCTGGATGTCTGGATATATATCGGATGCTTCCAGAACACTTCCCCAGAAAGCATCCTAGCAATTTTCCTGGAAAAGAATCCTACCATCAGTGCACTTATTGATAAACTAAAATATTAACAAGTATCTATATGAATGACTTAGCCTTTGACAAAAATTATTCCCTAACATCATAATAGTGCAAGCCCAAGCCTAGCATTCAGGAAAACCAATGCTTAAGCCCGCCCTTGAAATAAATTTTGAAAGAAAGCTCGGTTAGACATGAAGGGCCCCGGTCAAATTCTTGCACCATAGGCAAAAACCCAAATTTAGCCCTTCCACATGGGCAGAATTGTCAGGCCTGTCAGGCCACGTGACCATTAGTCAGGTTTGTGTCAAATCATTACCATATATCTAATCAGAAAAGTACCTGTGCGCATGTCAAATGATGCAAGATCTCCAGATCCATTCCCAACATAGACTGTATAACCGTCTATATCCTCAGTAACTGCTTTAATGGGAGTTTCCCGGAAATCAAACGATAAAACAGGTCTGCGCTGAGCAGAAATATCATAGAGGCGGACCTGTCACCGAAGTGAAAGCCACCATATGTTATTTGAGCGACATGTTCCAAAAATAACTACAATGCACAATCATACTTCATAAGTGTGGAAAATGCAGTGCCTTCCATCTCAACCTACAGCTTAATTTTCATCTCATCTTAATGAGCATTGTTGGACAGGATGTAAATTAAACAAGCTAAGCTTTCGGTAAAGCAAAACAGATACGAAACCAAGGAGAGCCCTCAACAATGTGGAAATTACAGACTAACATTACCATCAACATTTTCCTTTTCTTCGTTCAGATATGCCATTTGATAAGAAAAACTTCATACATTTTCCTTTACTCTAGGTTTTTCTCTCTACATTATTCCAAAGGTATCAAAGTATTCTCATACAACATATTCTTGAAAAAATTAGACCTAAGGTCAAGAAGGAATCTCGATAACAATTCCCCAGGAGTCTTGCTTCCACGATACCTTTTAGAATCGGCCCCTATATTGTCAACTGAAGAATTTCAAACTAATGAAACTTACCTGATGACTATTAGTACCAGCCACGACTTTACGATGATCGTCTTTGCAAAGGAATGTTGCAGATGTAAACCAAGTAGGTGTGAAAATTCCAAGGTTGTTCTTTGGGGGCTACACAATGTTTATAAATAAGCCACGCGCTGGATGGAAAGAGACAACTCCAAGACTCATTCAGTAATGTAATAATGCTCACCGATTTTGCAGTCCACATCCTACTGCACTTGTCAAGATCCCAAATGTTAAGTTCAACCCCTTTGCTGATTTCAAAGAAAAAACATCCGTTACTTTGATGACCGAAATAAAATTGGAAAGGAAAGCATACACATTTTAGCCAAATGATGGTCATGGCAAGCACACAAACTGGGCAACCATTGGGATTGAAATTACAAGACTTTTTGCTGTTGTGGCTGGATTACATGACACGAAAGCACTCACCCCCGGCCACGGCATAATTTTCACTTCCATCCACTTTACAACACAGCACACTCCCTGCAGCACATACATTCCATTTATTTGTTGTGCTAGTGGAGACACAGTCTTCAGGTGAATCCGTAACTTCAAAGGATCTCATAACTGCATTTCCCTTGGTTGTACATGAAAGTAAAGTGCATGACCTATTGATGGCGCCAAAGGAAAACATTACGAAAATATACATGAGGATGGAAAATCAGAAAATAATCTGAAGTACATGTCAGGTGAAAGCATAAACAAACAACGCAAAAACCTTATGACAAGAAAAAGAATTCCAGAAACATTTATTAGCACAGATTTAAACTTAAAATGGGAGACAAGAAGATTGATGGTATTAGCTAGATTAGCATACCCAGTAAAGTTGCAATCTGACATGAATGGGACCGAAGCAGAACTAACAAAAATGGCATACCTGGACCTTTCCTCTGTTCTCTCTCTTCTGAATAGATGTAACCCAATAATAGGATCATCTTCAGGTTTTGTGTCAATGGCATCAGAAATTACAACTCGAGTATCCCCATTAAGAGGATCAAGGAGCTCAATCTGTCAAATGTACTTGGAAGATACATGATCAAAATAGGGCCACTTATGCCTGGCATCATCAGGTGGAATTACAGTATATATGCAGAGAACTCCAAGATGTGACTTACCTTACCACATTTTCTGGCAACTGCTAGCATCTGCAAGATCAAAAGGCAGCCCAATTAATGCTTTAAGCAACGTATCACAAGCTACAAAAACTTTCTAAAACATGAAAATGACACAATGGGCTCCAATCTTTGTATGTAAAGATTGAGGGGATAAGCTCCTACTAGTAAAACAAAAATAAATGTGCTCAACAGATGCCAAATCAGTTCCGACAGTGAGACATATTGAAAGAGCTGCAGCATATCCGATGTAATACCGAGCATGCCATTCAGTCGAATGACTGCACAAGTGAGCTAATTTTTTCCTGAAGAATTGGCAATGCTTGTAATAGAAGTACTGTCAAAGCACTGGAAAAGCAATGCCTAGACTCTGCAAAACTACTAACTCATAAGACAACAAGTTGCATTCCATGACATCCTTTCTCAATAATTGCATCTCTCCAGAGTCTCATCGGAAATGCAAATGCATTCTTCCATCAAATGCAGCTAGCTGTATGATAATATCCACCTCTTCATTAAATTGAGAAGCCTAAAGCACGTCTTTCCATTGTCAATATGTTCTCAATAGCTGAGAGCTTCCACCTAGCAACTAAGAGCCCTTCACGATCCCCCCACAAAAGAATTGGACAGGGATAAACGAATTGTCCAATTCTTATGTCCAGCGGTTCTCCTATTGACAAGGAGCAAAAACTTAAAATAACCCATCTTAAGAAGTGATCAAAAGTAGCTGACATAAGAAGTAAATCACGGTGGGCAAAAATTCGGCTAAATGGAGGCATACATTGCACCAAACAACTACGTAGGCGTGAATAATATGATGGCCAATCCACCCGAGCATACTAATACGTGCATAAACAGTGCCAAGGCACTGAATATCAATAGTCCTGAGTAGAGCTACAACACTCACAGGTGGCAAGAATACATACAGGGTTGCGCTTGCAGCCGTCAATGGATGCAGCGAGCACGCAATTACGCGATTCTGGCTCGCCCCAGCGCTCGACCACCTTAGGAACACCTCCTTGCTTACCTCTAGCTTCAACAACTGGCATCGCCGAGCGCAAACAAAGTGTTAATTACCACACTCACCATAAGCAGTGAAGAAGCGAGCTCTCTTTTAGCGGTGATTAGTAGCTCTACCTTTCACGAGACCAAGGACATCGAAGGTTAGGGCCCGAAACGGAGGGCAACCAGGGGACTCCACTGTCGTCGTGCGTGGCATGTTCTACGGGGCTATGGGGCGACCTACGCTCAGAATCTTTCGACGATTCAATAGGAACAGAGACGACGGAGATTAAGCCAGAGTTATGGACCGCCGACTCAATACGATCTCCAAGTTTCGCCGGCAAAACTATCTGAATCAGGGTTTATGATTCGACCCAAAAAAAAAAAAAAACAATTAGGGTTTTAAGCCCGAGGGAGATGTGCAGTTCGGTCGGACTGGGGAACATTTGCGGGTCTCAACCTGGTCGGGTCAAACCTGGTTGAGACCCGGTTTTTTCGACCCAAAAAAAGAAAAAGCTGGTCGGGTCAAACCCGAGGCAATTTTCTTTTATTTGCTCTTTTTTTCTTTCTATTGAAAGAATCTAATTCAATTTTGATTTTTTGTTCCGTCCACAGAAAACAAAATCATGAGCATGTGTGGCTTTTTATCAATTTAGCTAAATCTCAATGTCAAACCGTCTTACCATATATATATATATACTGGAGAATTTTTAATAAAAAAAAACAAAAAACAAACCCAACAACACCCCTTTTTAAAAAATTAAAAAAAAAAATACCCCCACCCCCCTTATACATAAATTTTTAGGAAAAAACTTAACCAAATCCCAACAAAAAAAAAAAAAAAACAAACACCTAAACCCCCTCCACCCCCCCCCCCCCCCCAAAAAAAAAAAAAAAAAAAAAAAAAAAAAAAAAATTAAAATTTTTATTAAAATTTTAAAAATATTAAAAAAAAAAAAAAAAAAAAAAAAAAAAAAAAAAAATTTTTTTTTTTATTATAAAATAAAATAAAAAAAAAAAAAATATATATATATTCGTTGAGCAAAAGATTTATTGTATAATGAGAAAAAGGAAAATTAAAATAATAGATACTAAATTTTGATCGAATGCATAATTAGCATACAGGTAGATCGTTCATTTTATCGATCATATGATTAATAATTAATTACTTATATCGACTTGAATCAACCTATTTGATTTAGTTAGAGTTCGGATTGAGTTTCCAAATTCTTGTTTGCTTTTTTGGTTGAAATTAAGTTCATAGCATACGATTTTATAGGATGAGAATCTTTTCCCACCTTTGCTCTCCATATTTAATAAATCGAGATGGATATCGCACGATGTTTAGTGATTAATTTAAGATATATCATGACACCTCAACTTCCCAATTTCTCTATGGCCTCTCTCTCTCATGTCATCTCATAATCACATCGACCCTACACTTTATGCCACATTTAATATATCATGAGGTGGCCATCACGTACATTTTAGTGTTAATTTAAGATATCTCACTGAACCCATAACTTCATTCTTAATACATCTTAGACCGAGATTTCCTGTGATCTAAAGGAATCTCAATTCGAGGTCCGAACACCTTAAACATAACTATAAGGCGATTATGGCTCTTCTAACTTGAAATTGAACTAGATCGAAGTTCCGAAGTCAATTGCCTACGAGTAGCCCCAATACGAGCTCGTTGGAGGTTGATGATTGGCCACTAAGTGCTTCTAAGGAAAGAGAGAGCAAAGAGCTAGCGAGATGAAATAAAAGGAGTGCGACGAGAAGGTTGGTTATCGTGAATAACGGCCGTCGGTAGCTTCGACGGAGGTGGAGGCGGCATGCGAGTGTGGCGAACAAGGCGACGAATAAAACTTGATGTGGAGAGAGCCCTTAGTTTTTCTAGTTATGCTATACTAACAGGTATCGCATAAAATTATTTTATCAAATTAAGCCAATTACATTTCAAGAATTCATAGGACCCATATTGAGTCCCACTCACATTTCCAATAGGCTTTTGCACTATGATTAATTTTTTGCATCATATAATTTATAAACTAAAGTTCGATAAAATGTTTTTCCCGATCCATTTGCTCTAACGCAACTTACATGATGACCGTACGTTCTATAAAATGGGTTTCCGGGTAGTTTAATTTTTTCGATTGTGCTACATACATTGGCCTGAGAAAAATTCCTCACGTATTACAATCTTATTCAACAACGATAATCATCCTGTGACGAGCTCAAACAATGACAAGAATGAAATACAATGACAACTACAAAAGAAAACGAAATGGTGGAATTAGACGTACGGTTCTTGGAGACCTTACAAGCCTTCAGTGAAAATGGTGAATCAACGAGACTAGGTCTATTGTAAGAAATAATTAAATTTATTTCGATGCGACACAACTTCGATAAACAAGACATTTGCAAATTACGAAGTTTTGGGATAAGACAGTCATGCAGGGGCACCGAGCCCATTGACGTACGAAGACCAGTAGCCCTCATGGATTTTCCACGAGCTGAACGGAGTCGCCAAATTTCCCCACCCCACCACCAGAACCGGCTCCACCGCCGATGCCTCCACCACCGCCGCCCCATCCTTTGCCGCCGCCGCCAATGCCAACTACAGCACCAACCCCACCTCCTACACCCCCACCGATACCTCCACCGCCGCCACCTCCTCCCCCGCCGATTCCGCCTCCTATCCCTCCACCAGCGCCTATGCCGCCTCCAAATCCCCCACCAGCTCCACCACCAACTCCTCCGCCAGCACCACCTCCACCACCAATGCCACCTCCAATGCCTCCACCACCACCAATCCCGCCACCTACACCACCGCCTTTCCCAATCCCGCCACCAAAGCCACCTCCACCACCAATGCCGCCGCCGCCACCACCACCGCTGCCAATGCCTCCACCTCCTCCACCACCAATGCCTCCTCCAGCACCTCCACCACCACCGTGCCACCACCTCCGACGCCACCGCCAATCCCTCCACCACCTCCTTTTCCAATCCCTCCACCAATTCCTCCTCCAGCACCTCCACCGCCACCAATTCCACCACCTCCTCCAGAGGCACCTCCGGCGCCTCCACCACCACCAACTCCTCCGGCGCCACCTCCACCCCCTCCAGTGCCTCCACCACCAATCCCTCCACCACCTCCTTTTCCAATCCCTCCACCAATTCCTCCTCCAGCACCTCCACCGCCACCAATTCCACCACCTCCTCCAGAGGCACCTCCGGCGCCTCCACCACCACCAACTCCTCCGGCACCACCTCCACCCCCTCCAGTGCCTCCACCACCTCCTTTTCCAATTCCACCCCTAGTTCCTCCTCCAGAGCCTCCTCCACCACCTACGCCTCCTCCAGCACCACCGCCGCCACCGATGCTTCCACCACCTCCTTTTCCAATTCCACCTCCAACGCCTCCCACCACTGCCACCCCCGCCGCCACCACCACCCCCGCCAATGCCACCGCCTCCGCCTCCGCCTCTGCCACCTCCTCCAATACCCCCGTGGTGATGCTTTTTTTCCTTTTTGCGGTGCTTCTTTGTACCACCTCCACCGCCCTTCCCAACACAGTCAGGCTTCTGAAGACCATGAACGCCAGGCGTCCTAGAACCAGAACTGAAACCCACTCCATTTACGAAGCTAAAAGAGTGTCCATGGCTAAACCCCTTCCCTCCTCCGTAAACACTGGCTACTCCACCGATCCAACCATCATTATTGCCGAACAACAACTCCGGCTTCTTCACCTCGTCGCTGGCCTGATTCTTCTCCCCCAGCTGCCTGCCCTCTGCACACACACTGCATGCTACAAAAGCCAGAGCTAAAACCATGACAACAGATCTCACGACCGCCATCACACTTACAGACTACCAGCCACGAATCGATCTGTGAGCACACTACCCTGTTCATGCATGGACCATGCAAAACACAATGAACGATCTGAGGGTCGTATAGGCTTTATATAGAGAGGGATCTTCGTGAATATTGGACGGTCAAGTTGGTCAACTTGGCCTCTCTTATTTATGGCGAAGACAAAGAGAATTGAATAATATGGGGTTGGAAGTTGGGACGTTCTCTCTTTTAACTCTACCAGTTTGGTCACCGCTCTGAAACTTTACATTCCATCGTACGGTTTCGCCATTCCAGCTCAGTCGCGTGATCTTCTACGTGATTATCCCGTTCCTCCATTCATGACTGCTTCGGTGATCTTTCCAAAACACTCACTCTCTCTCTCTCTCTCGTGTCGAGTATCGAAGCTCAGCCTTTAATGGAGAAGACGAATGGAGAAGGCAACTACCCATGCAAGAATCTCATGCTTCATGGGAAAGCTCGGACGTGTTTCCAATTACTGCCAGTGTTGGGAATCAGGAAAGAGAATGCGCAGTTAAGCATTTGGCACGCTATACTTTAAATGCCACCAAAGCCACATTGACTTGCTTCTCGGTAAGGATCGTTTATGCTCTTTTTTTTTTGTGTTCTTTTGGTAGTAAATATTCCATAATTTGGTTTTCAAAATAGAATAATGATTGTAGTATTCTGGGACCCTGTCTTTTGTTTGATTTACCCCGGAGTATGCAACAGATCATCTAGACTTGGCGTTATATTACCAGAACTTACACTTCCATTGCTTTTTCACATGTAAAGATGATTAAAGTCCAACTTCGCCCGCTGTGATTATCAACTTTAATTGAAGTTTTTAACAACTTTTCTCTAGTTAAGTTACCAATTGATTATGCATTGCTAACTTCTATTTGAGTCAGTTGCCGACCTTTATTTGTCTTTTTTTTTCCCTAATACCAACTCCTTTTTTTTTGTTTTTATCACCAACAAAAAAGAGACTTCTCATCTTTTACAAACTTTCTTTTATTTATCTTCTTACGCTTTAAATTTACCAACTATTTTATGATTTTACCAGCCTTTAATTGAGTGACTCATCAACAGTTCTCTGATTAAGTTGCTCACTAGTTGTGGGTCATCATTTATTTATTTATTTCTGTAAATTACTTACCTTTCTATCAAGTTACCGATGTTATTTGTTGCTTACCAAATTTTCAAATGTACTAATACTTTTCAGAAATAGAGCCAGGTTGATCGCTGCCTATACGGTACTAGATTTAAGACTAGTTGTAAATGAGATAGAAAAGTTCAAATAAGGATCGAAATGGATGATTTTCTCATAAGATGGCTCGAAATGAACATTATCTCAAATAAGGGTTTGAATTGGCCATTTAGTTTCAAATAAGGATCTAAGCTCATCAGCCGATCAAATCTCCATCGGTTAGCAAGTACATGCTTATCCAACAGCACAATTAGAGGCATAATCATCCCTGTTCATCTTCTTTGTGCTTGTGCTTGGAGGAAAGTTGCAGGTCTCAAGTTCACCACCATCTTCGGGGTGGCAATTACTCTGCTTAGGACCTATATCTACGATATCATGCGAGATTTTATGAGACCATTGTCAATTATTCTAAAAACTTAAAATGTTAGATAAAAGCGTGGTTTAATATTTAATTACTCCAACACCTCCTTCTCTCGCCATTATCCCCGAGTATTCGAATCTCGGCGGCCATGGCCTCGTCTTCACTGCTTGTGCTACCATGGACCTTCGAACCCTACCCAGCCAATATATGGGCCTCCTCAATGCCAACAACGTTAGTTCTTCAACCCACCTCTTTCGTTGTCGAGCTCGACGCTGTCCAGGACTTCAAATCTAGATCTAAATTTGAAGAGTGGGAAGGCGATTCAAGTGTGATTGATTACGATTCGAGTGAGAGGATGATTAATAAGGCAATTGATCCTGGTTCGACGAAACCCAAGAAGCCTTGTCCTTCAACGTGGATCTGTCGCCTATTTTTTACAATTTGTCACCTATTTTTGGCATGTTCATGTATGTTCGCTTCTCTGCTTCAACTGGTGTGCTCGCGAGCTCTCACTACGTGATGGGTTGGAGTTTTTGCATAGGCGGGGTAGCGAGAGATCTTGAGATTTCGTCTCTGTCATCGTTACCAGGCGCGGAGAAAAAGCATCCCACACAACTCTAGCAATAGCAGTCTTGGTGTTATCTATTATTCTTGCAATGTTTGCAATTTTTCGTGAGAAGTACATTATAAGTGTCATAAGTTATTACGGTACTCTTTTTAGTATCAAAACTTTCAAAATCATCATTAAATACCAAATACCAAAATCGAAAAAAAATCACTTAAATGTCAAATCGAACAAATTCTTGCCAAATAAAATACATGACTTTTATATTTAAATTTATTATCTACCGTGGCAATCTTTTAAAAAAACTCTGGCCATGTGAACTTTCATGTGGACTTTCTAAGCTAAATAATTTTAAAAAATTATAAATTAAATAAAAATAAGCTAAAAACTTAAAACAGAAGAAAAAGGAAGAAGGACCTTCGTTCATGTGGCAAGGGTTGTGCAAGCTCTCGCCGCACCGCCCTACCATCGCCGGCAAGGTCGGCGGGGTCACTGAGCCTACCGACCGCAAGCGAGGCCTCGCATGCAGCGGCCTATAAATAGGTTTAGTGATCGTCCAAACGAAAGACTTGGAGAAAAGTCAAAAAGTATGAGTTAAGGATAAGCTTATCTCTTCGTCTCTTAGAAAATCGGTGATAAGCCTATAAATAGGTTTAGTGATCGTCCAAACGAAAGGATGAAGAAGAAGCCAACAGCACTCGTCCTCCTCTTGTAATACCCAAAATTATCTAATAAACATTTCTTTTGTGCCTTATTCCCTTGCAAATTCCAGTCAAATCTTTGCCCATTTGCTCACTCCTTGCCTTGAAGTAGTTGAGGAGCACGCATACACACTCACTAGAAATCAATTTACGCTTCCGCAAAAGTCAACGGTGTGTCGCGACCTAAAAAAAAATAAACAAGTTTATCATTTCCGGGCTAATGGATTATCGGGTTAATTAATTAATTAACCTAACTCGGACTCTCCCAAGTCCATACCAAATCGCAACTTAAAGTTCGAATGATTAACATGCAATGTGATTTGAATTTGGAGTCGCCACTAATCATTTTCGGTAGGTCGATTAGAAACCTAAATAAAATAGCGGGAGAAAACTATCTTATTTCTCGAACCGGAGATTAAGAGTCCGGGGACTTGGTTACATTAATTACAACTAATGCCCTTTCGGTACCTTAAAATTCATGAAACAAATAATGGATTTGACAAATTTGATGAATTCTACTTTAAGATCAAAGAATCAATTTTTTTGGATTTTTCTTCCCATGACATTTTTTTGAAATAAAGAAATTACATGAAATTAGGATGAAATAGGTTCAAGGTTACTCCCCAATTTGAACTCGTGCACCAAACTCGTGCTTCGGGCTTGTCTTGACCATTGGACCGATTTGGTAACTCGTTAGACCGAGAAATCTCTTGGTCCTATCTCTCCTTCACGCTTCTTTCTCATCTCGCTAGGATTTCATGAGGCGCAATACGGGCGTTGATATTTTTCCCCTTTTGCTCTCCTTCTATTCTTGTACCATTGATGTCTCATCGTTGATATGCATTTGTTATTTAACATAAAAACATAGAAAAAAAAAATTAGTGTAGAAAATCTGAGTTAATTTGTATTCAAAATTAAAGAAAGTTAGGGAATCACTTAACTTTTCTTTTTCTTGCGGCGAGTTTGAACGATGGTGATGAACTTGTGGCTTGTGTTGATGGGTGCGAGAAATTGGCAATGGTAGCACAGAGCTTCAAAACACTCAAGCCCTCTCAAAACTCTCTCCAAATTTTTTCTCAAGAATTCTCTTTTTCCTCTCTAAAGAATTCCTCTCAAAAACTCTCTCAATTCTCTTTCACTCCACAAAACTCTCTCCATTCTCTTTCACTCCAAAAACTCTTCCTTCTCTTCAAGAACTCTTCTTCTTTTATAGGCAAAATTCTTCATCCTTCATTCTTCATCTTCATTTCTTCATTCCATTTTCATCTTCCTTTCTTCATCTTCATCTTCTTTTCTTCATCTTCATCTTCTCTTCTTCACCTTCATTTCCCCATCTTCCATTTTCATCTTCTCTTCTTCATTTTCATCTTCCTTTCTTCATCTTCATCTTCTTTTCTTCATCTTCATTTCCCTATCTTCCATTTTCATCTTCTCTTCTTCATCTTCATCTTCCTTTCTTCATCTTCCATTTTCATCTTCTCTTCTTCATCTTCCTTTCACCATCTTCCTTTCCCCATCTTCTTTCAAGTATTTGCAATACGGTCCCTGAAGTTTCGAGTATTTGCAATCTGTCCTTGAAGTTCGAGTATTTGCAATACGGTCCCCGAGAAAATATTTCTTTCAAGCCCAAATCTTCTTGGTGCATTTTTCCACCGCATGCCTAGTCCAGGACCCTGTTAAATTAAGCTCAAATTGTATGCCAATGCTAAATGAATATGTGAGATGATTTTTGTTTAGAACTAAAATTAGTTCTAATTTTTATGCAAAATATATATTAGTCAAAATTTAGGCGTCAATGCTGCCCCTCTTTGAGTGGAGGCTCGTAGAGGTTCCGCTCAAAGACAAAATTGAATCCTAAATTTTGATAGTGCAAATGATGGATGAACTTTTTGGCGGGAGTTTTAGTCCCATTTTTTATGTAATGAAGTGATGCATGATATGCAAGACCGTAAATAACATGTGTCATAATTTCTCTTTTCATGTTAGAGAAACCGCACACGGATCGCATACGAGAATACCTGTTTTACCAAATACCTCATAAGTTGGTGATTCCCTTAATTTCCAAGTTTCTTGCAAACACGAGGACCTTAAGGTATTCGGCCTATCTGTTATCGGAGATTTCTCCCTAATGCGAGACAGCGCAAGATTTGTGTATCCTTCCGGATCACAAGAGCTACGTCGTTGTGAGTCGAAAGAAGTAGAATCAAGTTCACAAGAGCTACGTCGTTGTGAGTTGATTAAATGTTGAAATCGTCGGTGCATATGTCTTCACGATTCGACAAAGGGGAACCAAAATCTTAAGAGCTACGTCGTTATGATTTGGTTCGGATCAAAATCACGGGTGCTTATGTCTTCGTGATTTGATAAAGGAGCCGAGAATCATAAGAGCTATGTCGTTATGAGCCGACTAAAGGTCAAGATCACCGGTGCATATGTCTTCGTGATCGACAAAGGGGAACCAAAATCTTAAGAGCTACGTCGTTATGATTTGGTTTGGATCAAAATCACGGGTGCTTATGTCTTCGTGATTTGATAAAGGAGCCGAGAATCATAAGAGCTATGTCGTTATGAGCCGACTAAAGGTCAAGATCACTAGTGCATATGTCTTCGTGATCGACAAAGGGGAACCAAAATCTTAAGAGCTACGTCGTTATGATTTGGTTTGGATCAAAATCACGGGTGCTTATGTCTTCGTGATTTGATAAAGGAGCCGAGAATCATAAGAGCTATGTCATTATGAGCCGACTAAAGGTCAAGATCACCGGTGCATATGTCTTCGTGATTCGAGAAAGGGGAACCAAAATCTTAAGAGCTACGTCGTTATGATTTGGTTTGGATCAAAATCACGGGCGCTTATGTCTTCGTGATTTGATAAAGGAGCCGAGAATCATAAGAGCTATGTCATTATGAGCCGACTAAAGGTCAAGATCACCGGTGCATATGTCTTCGTGATTCGAGACCGAAATCATAAGAGCTACGTCGTCATGATAAGATGTCAAGATCGCCGGTGCATATGTCTACACGACTGACGGGAGAGGCATATTGCCTGGATTGAATCGTAACAACTACCATCGGAGGAGTTGTTGATTTGAAAATGGGTTGAGAAAACTTACCTGGGTTCTCCGAACGATTAATCAAAGAACGAAACGGATCGCTCATATCTTACATGGTAGGCATTTGCCAGGAGAACTTGCTCATTCAATAATCCTTGGATGAATTTCGAGACCTTGGGAGGGACATCGAACATCGGGAATGTATTACCCATCACGGAATGTACGAGGTAACATGCGCAAACATATTCAACAATGAGTTCATGCAAAACTATCCTACCGAGCTTGCAATGATTAGAAATAACATGTGCATAATGCAATCACTCATATCATGGTTTATGCATAACCATTCTATCAAGTTTGCATTATCAATCCTGTCCGGGGATGTTCTCACATTATGAATACCTCGAATGTGATTTGAATGGGGGGACTTCGGTCCGAAAGGGTTTTCTCTCACTCTCAAGAAAAGTTATTTATCCTGTCTGCAGGGATTCAAAAGAAATCACTCAATCTTTCCATCATCGCATTCGATAAGGATCCGAGTAATCTCGCAATTGATACGACCGAGCCGATCCGGGAGGTCTTGATTAGGACCGTAATGAGGGCTAGGTCAAAGGTTTACAAAGGGGACTCTAGTTGAGTCAAGGTTTCTTGAAATGAATTCCTTCGTCATCTCTGCGGGTTTACAAGTCAAGAACCCCGCAAAAATGAGAGAGAAGTAATCTTGCTCGAACTTCTTCGAGTGATGCTTAAAATCATTGAACTCCACATTAATTCAAGTGCCCTAGTCGGAAAGGGCTTTTAAAGGGTTGTAATGGAGGTAATGATTTGGGGGTGAGAAACGAAAGGGTTCGCTTTGGCTCGGAAGATGTTTGAGAATGGGCTTGATGTTGGTGATCATTACAATCTTGTCACCGATCGTGGCCTTCTATGATACCATCATTGCTCGAGGATGGTATGAACTGAAGATTGCATTTGCAATTTGACACTTCATGGAGATTTTTCTCTCAACCCTTTTAGGATATACGGGAAAATTGTGCATTCAAGTTCGGAAATATTCTACAAATGAACAATGAATTGAAAGGGCATTGGCCTTGCTTTTGGTAGGCACTTTGCTTTTTTTAAATGCCCGGGGAGTTTTTTGTGGAATCAGCTTTTCCTCTTTCTTCTCCTTTTTTTTTTACTCCCAACTCTCTTTTACTATTGCATCTTGATGAGTTCATTGGGAGATTTCCTATTGATCCAGCTTTTCGGGTCCTTCTACTCAAAGATAGGCCATATTTGCTTTGGGACAACAATGATCACCAATGAGGGCTTTTAGAAATGAATTTGCGGGGCTCAAATGGATTGTGCAAATGGATGTAGATGTGTGGGATAGAAAAAGAAATGCTCTTCGTCACCCTAAGGCACTTGAATTAAAGCGCAAGTACAATGCAAAGAACCACCCGAAGATTGATGTTAGTCCAAGCAAGAAGATTTCTAACCATTTGTCTCGTGATGCTGATGGAATTACCTCTGTTTTGCCCCAATGTGGGGTGGTTCTTGACGGGGGTTGTGGAAGTGAAATCTCCGCTCAAATGGGTTGATCAACGGATAACTTGCAGTGTTTAGGGTAGAGAAATGAATGCCTCCATCACTTCGGTTATCGTACCTTTCGCGAGAAAACTCTTTACCTTGGGGAGTGCGGAATTTAGCCATCGTTCATCTCTTTGAAAAAATTGGAGGTGTTTGGGAAAGGATTGCCTTTCATCATCCTGTCATGCCCCCTTCTGTACATTCGATGTATCTTATGTAGTTCATGTTCCTTATTCGAGTTGGTAAATTAAACATGAGGAACAATCATGCGCAAACTATGCGGTGTATGAGTGTTTTCGAGCATATAAAATGCAGCAACTTTTTATCTTGGCGGACAAAGTTCGCAAGTACATAAAAAATTTCTTAGGGGCGTGGATCGTGAGTTGCTCCTGTTCATGCAAATGCGTTGCAAAACTTCATTGTACGCTTCGAGACATGAGGTTGTCAAAGGCTCCGGGGAATTTCTCATTTCATTAATTTTTTCGGGGAGAGGGGATACTTCCCTATTTGGATGAGTAGTGACCCCTGTAAAAATCAAAAGAGAAAGCATCAATGTACGTCCTCATGTTCTAAAAGAATTGAAACGATACCACTTTACTCATGCACGTATTCCTTGCGAACTTTGAATTGAAAAGATCGATTCATCTGGATCGGATTGTATGTCGGGACGTTATCTCTCCTGGTTCTATAACCGTGCGGGCTGAGCTTCGATCTGCGAAGCAAAAAATATTTTTATTAATCTTTGTACATTGATGCCAAATCCCAAGATCGACCCCGGGATGCCTCGGACCCTGTCATTCCCCAACCACTATCTTTGCGGTGTTGTTGGCGTCCACGGGTGGTTCGCTTTTGTTATATTGTTCTCAAAGCGGTTGGCAATCCCCCTGTCGAGAATAAAATAAGCTTAACTTAGAGTTTGAAACGGTGAGAATCAATTGGGACGATACGGAGTTACCCATCTTTGAGCCTGTTTGGTCTTTTACTTGCATTCTCCCAAGTAAGGCTATTCGGAATCTCTCTTTACGGGCGTTCGGGAGCGTCGTCCACAAATTGATTTGCTACGAGGCCTAGCTTAATAAGGAACTTACGCATTTGATAATAGAGGAGAAAATTCGCCCTTTAACTCTAGGCAAATTCTAGACAACTAGAAAGTAAAAGTATCCCGCGGGAACTATACATGGAATTAAAGGAGTATTCATGCGAGATTGGTTTCCACCTCTTTTCTGGCTATTCCAATGATTGGCTGATTTTGTCTTGGATCATACACCAACGATCGTTGTTTGAGGATCCATGATCACTTGCTTCGGATCACAACTGCGGAGGTCTTTCGGCTCCGGCCCGGGCGACCAAGGCGGTGAGCTCATCATCAAAGTAACCTTTTGATTTTTCGGGCAATTGATACTCGAATTGGGCATTGCTACTTGCTAACACGCGACAGATTTTCCACTTTGTTTTTGCCGTGAGCGGTCGACTCCTTGAGCTTGAGCCTCCGCCGTCGCTCGGGAACTCGTAGGGATGATCAACCCGGTCCGTTGCTAGAACCACCAGCGGAAGGTCGGTATGGCCGGTATTCTTGATTGGGAAGTGGTCGGGTACTTTTTTGCTCCGTAGGTTTTCCTGGGATTGATCTTCCGATCAACTTTGCTCCGGTCGCCTTGGTTCCAAGCTACATCGTGCTTCTTCGACTTATCTCTAAATGCGTGAAGGTGATTTGTGACACTTCGTAGGGTGAGTCCGTCTATATTCATCATTTTGAGTACAGCCATTGGTCGTCTTTGAATTGATTCCTAGGTTGTCGAACCGCCTCGATGAATATAGAATGAAGCTCGGCGGACCAAAGGGGCCTTTTCTTTCCCACAAAATCGTCGTAGAAGCTTGGCCATAGTTCTTTTGTTCGAGTAATTGCTTCCTTACGACATCTTGCCAAATGTTTTGGAGCACTCGAGACGCGAGACCGGCTTCTTTAGGATGCCGCGAGCACCATGCAATATGGCCCTCGTTATGAAGCTGGCGATCATCACTTGCTGATGTGACGATGACCGGTATATTCAACTCGGAATCAATGATCTTTAAGAGGCTAAGACCGTCCATATCGATCCCTACCATGGCTGTGACGACGATGTCAAAATCATATTTATCTTGTCTCGGCTCCTCTAAGGCTTCCGTTGCTTTCACATAAGTGAAATCCTATACATGCACTTTCTCGGCATAGCAACGAGGATCGAGAGGGAAACGGGGTTACCATCAATGGCCATGACTCGAGATCCTCGGGATAGGAAACTTCCCATACTTCCGCCTGGAGTGAACGCATACTTATTTTTCTTTCAAAACCTTCCATATGTAGACCGAAAAATGGGTGTTTCGACTAGAGAGTTGGGCTTTAGATGTTCTTTGGACTTGCAAAGACAAAAGCGACGATGGCCTTTTGTGACGAGTTACGGAGGTGCATGGAGACTTCAAGTTCTTTATAAACTTTTTACGATCTGTTAGTCTCGAGATGACTTTTCTCTCCTTTTCGATCCTAGTGCCTTGGATCCATTTCGTAATAACTCTTACCTCTCGCTCAATCCGTCGTTCTTTTTTTACTTTTCGATATGGAGGAGCCCTCAAATCTTTTCACTTTCTCTACGACAGGCGGTTATTTCCTTCCTCAAATCTTTTCGCTTCCTCCTACGAACAGAGCGGTTATTTGCCCTCCTCAAATCTTTTTCGCTTTCTCCTACGAACGAGGCGGTTATTTGCCCTCCTCCAAATCTTTTCGCTTTCTCCACTAACGAGGCGGTTATTTCCCTCCTCAAATCTTTTCGCATTTACTTACGTGAAGGTTTTCAATGCTTAGTCAAATCGGCGAGGAATTCACGCCTTTAAACATGATGATGTTCGTGGATAGTCTTGTTCTTTGCCCCTGGATTAAAATAAGAATGTCTCACATGGGGATTTTGTAACAAACAGTACATTCATTCATACATGTCACTACTTCTCTTGAGGATTCGTAAGGGCTGGCTAGTAATGCTCAAAGAAGAGATATTTTGAGAGCCCATAATAAAAAAACTAAAGCTTCATGTAGGCTACACATTCGGAGTTCCATCGGCGTTGAATTGGCTGTTTGTGACATCAAGGAAACTCCAATTGTAGTGATGCATGTCTCTTCCCTCGAATGGCATCGGTTACGCCTGCGAGACCGACTTTGCGGGATGTATCTCCAACGAAATCGGATTGTACGAGAACTTGCTCTGGGTGATGAGCTGGTGAATGAGCATTTTCAATGCTCGGATGTGGCTCATCGAGGACATGTCACCAAAGGAGATGGGGCCGCTACGAGACATGGCAAACAACGGTGTTAATAGCATCCCTATACCTCTTGTTCTCTGCTCGAAGCTTTTCATTTTCTTCCCTCGAAACGCAAGTTCGTGACTTTCATTTTTAACCTTCAATCGGGTCCGCTTGTTTTGAAACCAAAACTTGACCTTCAAGGGCTCCATTCCTATCATCCGGCTCAATTCATGTTTTGCGTCTCTTATTCACGTAAGAGCACTCCTTGAAGGCAGCTTGAGCACTTTGATTTGATATTTTCTTTTAAGGGTTGTTTGTTTGCCATTTGCCATTGTTGTTGTTGTCGAGATCTTGAATTTCACTTGCCAAGGGAGTTGGGTTTTACGGCTTCGGCGTTGGATCTAGTCTCGAAATCCAGCGGTTCGCTTTCGGGGATGTCTAGGTTGGTTGCCTCCAAGTAAGTGCTGATAGCCTCTAAACATGTTGGATTGAAATACCTTCTTACCGCCTTTTGTTCACTCTACTCTCCATTTGTATGCTTACTCTCTCCAAATTCTTTCGAGTAATCGGGTATGTTCCAAAGCCTCCCTTTTAACGCGGATGAAAATCACTAAGCCGACGTTTTTCCAAGATTTCGTGTTTCCCGCTTTGTCTTATTTTTTCAACGTGATGGGACCCCGAATCCACTCGCACCGATTTTCTTTTCTTGATAACCATGCTTGTCTCCCACTCGGTTTTCAATCAATGGGACTCCAACTCCTTTCGTAGCTTTTCGGATTTGTGGGGCTCGAGATCACGGATTGACGATAGATCCAGGATCCAATGAATGAAACACTTGTAGTTTCACCCGAGTAACTAACGTGGCTCTGCAAGAATTGCTTGTTTCTTCTCTCGGAAAATATGCTTGTCTCCCACTCGGTTTTCAACATGGTGGGGTCCTCAAATCTTTTCGTAACTTTTTCGGATTTGTGAGGCTTGAGATGGTAGATCCGTGATTCACGGACGAAACGCCTGTAATTTCACCCGAGTAACTAACGTGGCTCCACAAGAATTGCTGTTTCTTCTCTCGGAAAGTATGCTTGTCTCCCACTCGGTTTTCAACATGGTGGGGTCCTCAAATCTTTTCGTAACTTTTTCGGATTTGTGAGGCTCGAGATGGTAGATCCGTGATTCACGGACGAAAGCTCTGTAGTTTCACCCGAGTAACTAACGTGGCTCCACAAGAATTCTTGTTTTCTTCTCTCGGAAAGTATGCTTGTCTCCCACTCGGTTTTCAACATGGTGGGGTCCTCAAATCTTTTCGTAACTTTTTTTCGGATTTGTGAGGCTCGAGATGGTAGATCCGTGATTCACGGATGAAACGTCCTCGTAGTTTTGCCCGGATAATTAATTCGGTCTCGCAAGAATTGCTATATTTTTTCTGCCCTTTAAATTGGGATTTAACGCCGAGACAATTATCACTTTCATATCTTCATCTCCAACCTTCTAAGCACTCTTTTGCATCCACTCTTTTTTAGCTCCTTCAACAACAATGGCTTCCCTTCCTGCGCATGCCTTCTCGCTGAAGTTTTGGCCAAATGGGAGAAACTTTATAATCTCCTAGGCCAGGGCTACTCTTATATAGCCAACCATCCGGAGGCGAAAGCGAGATTCGTCTTATGTTTAGGGATATGGACACCGCTTCCATTGAAGGTACCAAGTTAGAGGAGGAATACGGGATCTTCCCCACCCTCTTCACTAACTTCCTGGAGGCTTACCATGTTGCTCATCAAAATGTTACTTTGGCCCACCTTGTGAAGGCACGCTATCGGGATCGGTCGGACAGCTTGGTGTTGGCCGGTCTTATAGGTGACAATTATAAGAAGGCCCTTGACTACGGTAACGAACAAGTCTCCCCTGTTGATTCGTGAGAGGGGAAACTTGGTGGGATGTTTGGCCATGTCCCGAGACCATTTTCGAGCGCGATCCGCTCAATATTGTTTTAAAATTTCAATGCACATGGATGGAAGAAAGGTTGGACGATCGACCCTGGATATAGCCCGCGGGAGAATGCGATCCATGACCTGGAATCTGCTGCTTTGAGCATCACGAGGACAAGGTAGCCAACCTCAAAGAGAAATGTGAGCTCCTCCTCTTTAAGTTGGCGGATCTCGATTCTCGGAGCGATCGGTGTAGGCGGAGCATCAACCGTATGGAGAGTCGGTTAAACTCCTTTGTGATGCTCATTAGGGTTCGGTTTGGCTTTACGTTCCCACCCCGTTGATCTATTTGTAAGGCTTTTCGATGAATGAAATGAATGCAAGTTTTTACTCATTTCATCTTGGTCGTCATATTTTTTTCGCAAGATAACCCCTTTTACTCTGTGAATATGTAAATCTCACGCTCCCGATGGTCAATCCAATTGGGCGGAGAGGCTCCCCCATTCGAAACAATCTCTCAACAAAGATTAGTAGCGATGAAACAAACGAATGTTCAAATGTGAACAACTCGTGAATCCGTATTAATATTATAACTCGATTATGAAAACATCGAGTGAATCGAGCATAATATTTCTTTACGGCGTCGGGAATTGATTGGATTGGTAAAGACACGACCATCCATCTCGCGGAATCAAAGCACCACTAGGGAGCACCTTCTTTACTAAATATGGACCACCATAGTTTGGAGCAAACTTCCCTTCGGGAGTGGGACTATTGGCAATAATTTTCTCAAGACCAGGTCATTGATCCGAAAATATCGAGGCCGAACTTTTTTGTTGAATGATTTAGCAACTCTCTGCTGATAACTTGGCCATGACATACGACCTTAAGTCTTTTTTCGTCGATCGGATTCAATTGGCTTGCTCTCTCTTTGGATCCATTCGGCTTCCGTCGCCTTAGCTTGAGACGGTATACGTAAGGAAGGAATTTCCACTTCACCGGTAGAACGGCCTCCATTCCATATACAAGAGAATACGGGGTTGCCCCGGTAGATGTCCGGATTGAGGTCCGATATGCCATAAGTGCAAATGGCAACCTCTCATGCCAATCACGATAATTTTTAGCCGTCTTCGCTAAAATTTTCTTAATGTTCTTATTGGCGGCTTCTCTTTGCTCCATTCATCGAGGACAATATGGGGAAGAGTTCGGATGCTTGATCTTGAATTCCTTAAACAATTCGTCCATTAGTTTGTTGTTTAAGTTCGAGCCATTGTCGGTGATTATGGCTTCAGGTGAACCGTATCGAGCAATGATATCCCGGCGGATAAATTTCGCGATATTTCGTGCCGTGACCGCTAAATAGGATGCGGCTTCGATCCATTTGGAGAAATAGTCAATCGCCACCAAGATGAATCGATGCCCATTGGATGCTTTAGGGTTGATAGGACCGATAACATCAATGCCCCACATAGAAAATGGCCATGGTTCGACGGTGATGCAATTCATTTGGAGGAACATTGATCTTGTCTCCATGAATCGGCATTTGTGACGACTTCCGAACATCTTGAATACAATCGCTTTCCAACGAGAGCCGGTAATAACCTAACCTCATGATCTTCTTAGCTAACATGTGACCGTTCATGCGTGGACCACGAGATCCCTTCATGTACTTCCATCATCAAACGAGCTGCTCGGTTGAGTCAACGCACCTTAGTAGGACGAGAATCGAATGACCGCTTGTACAAATTCTCTCCGGTCAAGAAGAACTTGAGGCCATCTTTCTTATGTACTTTTGGTCGGATACGGTACTTTTTTTAGGGAACTCCCTTCGAATATAAGTCTTGATGTCATTGTACCATGGCTTACCATCGGGTTCATTGATCACGGTCATACAATATGCCGGCTTTTTTAGTATCTCGATCTTCAGTGGGTCAACCTCAAGTCCATTGGCGACTTGTAACATTGAAGACAAGGTAGCCAATGCATCGGTGAATCGATTATGAGTCCTGGACAAATACTCAAATGAGATATCTTCAAATTCCTCCACCAATTCATCCAGATACTCATGGTAGGGTAGCAATTTAGCATCTCTCGTCTTCCACTTTCCAACGGTCGAAGGATAATCAAAGCGGAATCTCCGAACACCTTGAGTCGGGCTATCCCCATTTCAACCGCGACTGCGGACCGAGGATGCATGCCTCATATTCTGCTATGTTATTTGTGCAAGGGAATACCAATTTCTTTGCCACGGGATAATGCGACCACCTGGAGATATCGGAACCGCGCCCGTGCTCGATCCCGATAAATTGACAGCTCCGTCAAAATACATAGTCCAGATGTAATCCTCTACCGACATGATTCGATCCTCGAGAACGATAGGCATCATCATCTTGCCCCGGATTTTCAGCTAGGACATCTGCTATGACTCGTCCCTTGATTGACTTTTGGGACAAATATTGAACGTCAAACTCGGAGATGAGGATTTGCCATTTGGCAAGTCTACCAATCAAGGCGGGTTGATTAAGCAAGTATTTGATGGGATTGCATTCTGTCACCGAAGCACTTGGTGATGCAAGGTATATTGCCGAAGCTTGTGCGGTACCAGGACTAACGCCGCACATGTTTTCTCTACTTCGGAGTATTTCATTTTCGAAGTTGTGAATTTCTTGCTCGAGATAATAAATGACTTGTTCTTTTCCATCCTCATGCTTCTCTTGGGCTAACATAGCACCCAAGGATTCACTAAGGATTGTGAGGTAGAGGATTAAAGGTTGCCCCGGCGTTGGAGGAACAAGCACCGGTGGATTCATGAGATCTTGCTTCGGTTTCCCAAAAGCCTCTTCGCATTCGCTATCCCATTGGACTAGCGCATTCTTTTTTAACAGCTTGAGGAATGGCTTAGCGGTTTCGATAAGCGAGAGATGAATCGAGCAATATAGTTTAGCCTACCCATCAAACTTCGAACTTCTTTAAGCTGTCGTTGGCGGCTTAAGCTCACGAATAGCCTTGACTTTCGAAGGGTCGACTTCAATGCCCTTTGCGCTACCACGAATCCGAGTAGCTTGCCCAAGCTGGTCTCAAAGACACACTTGGCGGGGTTGAGGCGTACCTTGTACTTTCGGAGTCTGTCGAACAATTTTTTCAGCGTTTCGACGTGATCTTCTCCATGCCTTGTTTTTGCTATCATGTATCGACGTAAACCTCAATCTCATTATGCATCATGTCGTGGAAAATGGCAACCATGGCTCGTTGGTAAGTGGCTCCCGGCGTTTTCGAGACCGAACGGCATTACCCGGTAATGGAACATTCCCCATGGTGTGGTGAAAGTGGTTTTCAACTTGTCATTGACATTCACCAGGATCGATTGTACCCGGAGAAACCATCCATGAATGAAAACAATTCAAACCTGCTGTGATGCCGAATGCGGCCGTCTTTCTTCATGACGGGGACTATGTTAGCGATCCAATCGGAATATTCTGTAGTCTCAATGAATCCTACATCGAGAAGCTTCATGACCTCCTCTTTGATCTCCCGCACTAATTCCGGTCTGGCCCTTCTTGACTTTTGCACCACTCGGCTTAGCCGAAGGATCGATCGGCAAACAATGCTCGACAATGGAGCGGTCAAGACCAGGCATATCTGCATAGGACCAGGGCGAAAACGTCCCGGTAACCCTTCAAGAGTCGATCGGGCGCTTAGACATTTCGAGGGAAGGCTTGCCCCGATCTTAACTTCTTTAGGGTTTTCCGCATCGCCTAGGTTGATCGAGATAGTTTGTTCACCGGTCGAGGGCTTGATCTCCTCATGTTGTTCGAAACCCCGACGAATTTCCTCATAATCTGATTTGAACTCATCTAGGTCGTATACTTTGAATCCACTAGGTTTCCCTCCTCATATATCCCCCATGAGTTGTCCGTAGGAGGAATTAGAGCGAGGAATGGTTAGTGGCGGGCTGGAGGTGGATGATTGAAGTTTGGCGGAGAAGGCGGCCATCATTTCCTCCATCTTTCGAGACATCATCTCTTCAAAGCGCTCGAAAAGAGCCAAGTTTCTCGTCTAGGGCAAGCCGACGGTGGCGTTAATGTCGGCCATCCTCTTCGCGGCGATCGAGTAATATGTGGAGGATCCGTGAACAATTACCTGTACGCAGTAACAAACCAAAAATGAGTACGGGGAGCGAGAATAGCGAGCCGGCCCATGGCATCCCTCTAGACTCAAACGAACAAAGTGATTATGACCAAAGAATTGAAACATGTAATTTTCAGTTTGTCCGCTTTTACGAAAAAATCCGTATTAATTCGCACGTTGGTCAAAATACGTCCAAATTTTACGAGCTTATAGTTGAGAAGATTATGAACAACTTTTATGTTGACTAATCGGACTAGAAATGAGCGGATCAAATCAGTTTAATGTGTCTTTCCGAAAATTCGCATTCAGAAAACTGTTATAACTGCAGGTAGTTGAAAAAACGAAAGGCCATCTTAAATTATGAATTTAATTCTGAAATTTTGTAGGATATTAGTTGAAACATAGGTCTACAACTTTCATGTTTGACACTTACTCAAAGCTCGATCGTAGAATTTAGTAAAAATCGTACAACAGGAACGAGCCAAATCGGAATTGAGGACAAGCGATGAAATTGTAAAAACTACGGAAGCAAAGTGTGAAATTGGAAACAAGACAATGAGATTCATAAACAATCAACCTAAACCATGGACCAGCCCAAAATAAAAATGAGATAACGGGCGTAAGAGACAGGAAATTACCGCTCATAGGAAGAAAATGTCAATCACAAAGACATGCGCATGAATCGTGGATTCAAATTTTAGTTCTTTTAGCAAAATGAAATGAAGGACGAACGACATGTCGCAGCCTCGCGTACGTTCATCATGACTAGTTGCCGCCTCGCATACATAGTCATGACTAGTCGGGTCCAATCATCTCGGCTTGGTTCGGTCGACAAGGGCAACTCTCATGCATCATAGCCTCACGTGCATGAGAACAACCCTTGAGCCATTTTTTGAAGAACTCGGGATCCAAGTGGGATAACCTTTAGCGAAGCCTTACCGCCAAGGTTAAAGAACCACATAAATACCATCCTGAAACTATCGGGTGACCCGGGTTCGGTCACAAGTCAAGGTGGTGTAGTGCAATTATATTAGGGGCATGCACGATATTTTAAAAGCAATCAGCACTCCGATAGTTCAAAAATTAAAATTCTCATCACCAAGCCTCGCAAACAAAGGTTAGCCACGGACTCCTCCCCTTATAACTCCCTTCCCGCAAAACCATTTAACACCTAGGGATTAAAATTCAACCAAGATTGCCAAATCAAGTAATTTTCCTTTTCATGAACTTATCCGGCTTAAGTCCTCTTTGGGTCCCCAGTGAGTCGCCAATTTGTCGCGACCTAAAAAAAAATAAACAAGTTTATCATTTCCGGGCTAATGGATTATCGGGTTAATTAATTAACTAACCTAACTCGGACTCTCCCAAGTCCATACCAAATCGCAACTTAAAGTTCGAATGATTAACATGCAATGTGATTTGAATTTGGAGTCGCCACTAATCATTTTCGGTAGGTCGATTAGAAACCTAAATAAAATAGCGGAAGAAAACTATCTTATTTGCGAACCGGAGATTAAGAGTCCGGGGACTTGGTTACATTAATTACAACTAATGCCCTTTCGGTACCTTAAAATTCATGAAACAAATAATGGATTTGACAAATTTGATGAATTCTACTTTAAGATCAAAGAATCAATTTTTTTGGATTTTTCTTCCCATGACATTTTTTGAAATAAAGAAATTACATGAAATTAGGATGAAATAGGTTCAAGGTTACTCCCCAATTTGAACTCGTGCACCAAACTCGTGCTTCGGGCTTGTCTTGACCATTGGACCGATTTGGTAACTCGTTAGACCGAGAAATCTCTTGGTCCTATCTCTCCTTCACGCTTCTTTCTCATCTCGCTAGGATTTCATGGACCGCAATACGGGCGTTGATATTTTTCCCCTTTTGCTCTCCTTCTATTCTTGTACCATTGATGTCTCATCGTTGATATGCACTTGTTATTTAACATAAAAACATAGAAAAAAAAAATTAGTGTAGAAAATCTGAGTTAATTTGTATTCGAAATTAAAGAAAGTTAGGGAATCACTTAACTTTCTTTTCTTTCTGGCGAGCTTGAACGATGGTGATGAACTTGTGGCTTGTGTTGATGGGTGCAGAAATTGGCAATGGTAGCACCGAGCTTCAAAACACTCAAGCCCTCTCAAAACTCTCTCCAAATTTTTTCTCAAGAATTCTCTTTTTCCTCTCTAAAGAATTCCTCTCAAAAAACTCTCTCAATTCTCTTTCCACCCCAAAAACTCTCTCTATTCTCTTTCACTCCAAAAACTCTCCCTTCTCTTCAAGAACTCTTCTTCTTTTATAGGCAAAATTCTTCATCTTCATTTCTTCACCTTCCATTTTCATCTTCCTTTCTTCATCTTCATCTTCTTTTCTTCATCTTCATCTTCTCTTCTTCACCTTCATTTCCCCATCTTCCATTTTCATCTTCTCTTCTTTTTCATCTTCATCTTCTTTTCTTCATCTTCATTTCCCTATCTTCCATTTTCATCTTCTCTTCTTCATCTTCATCTTCCTTTCACCATCTTCCTTTCCCCATCTTCTTTCAAGTATTTACACTAAAGTCCCCTGCGATTCCGAGTATTTGCAATACGATCCCTGAAGTTCGAGTATTTGCAATACGGTCCCGAGAAAATATTTCTTTCAAGCCCAAATCTTCTTGGTGCATTTTTCCACCGCATGCCTAGTCCGGACCCTGTTAAATTAAGCTCAAATTGTATGCCAATGCTAAATGAATATGTGAAATGATTTTTGTTTAGAACTAAAATTAGTTCTAATTTTTATGCAAAATATATATTAGTCAAAATTTAGGCGTCAACACAGTGGAATTAGAGCCACGTTCAATTGGTTTTAGATGTTTGTCCTAACCACCCTCTCCTAAAATCACCCCATGGCCACCATTGCGTCATCCTCATTTCCCACTCCCATTTTCGATGGAAATAACTACTGACTATTGGAACATCAAAATGGCTACGTATTTGATGGCCCAAGATTTATGGGTCATCATGGAGAAAGGTTATGAGGCTCCACAAGAAGGTGCATATTTTTCGAAGGACCAATGCAGAAGGATGCAAGCATTATATGTTATTCAACAAGCATTCTCGGAAATTGTTTTTCCGAGAATAATTGGAGCAAATACGGCAAAGAAAGCTTGGGAGATATTGCGGGAAGAATTTCAAGGATTCGACAAGGTACGAACTATATGGCTTCAAACTCTAAGAAGAGATTTTAAGAATTCTAAAATGAAAATAAATGAGACCGTTCAAGAATCTTGTGGAAAACTAAAGAAACTAGTTAATCAAATAAGAGCCTATGGAGATAGAATTACCGATCGGAGGGTCGTAGAGAAAATATTAGTGTCCTTCAACCTTTCACCTAAAAACACAACCCTATTTAGCGAGTGAATTGATTAGCTCTCTAGAAGCACATGAGAAAAGACTGAAGGCACAAGATGAAGATTTAGTTGAAAGTGCCTTTCAGTCTAAAATAAACATACGGTCTCATCAATCTAAAAATGGTGGAAAAAGCTCATGGAAAAATAAAAAAGGAGGAGAAGCTTCACAAAAGGAGAAATATCCACCTTGCGGCATTTGCAAAAAAACTAATCATTTGGAGAAAGATTGTTGGTTTAGAAATAAATTATAATGCCGTTTTTGTAAAAGATACGCCACGTAGAAAAAGACTATCGCTTGAAAATAAATTCTCGAGCCAACTATGTTGAAGAAAAGAAAAGAAAAGATAATACATTTTAAGTTGGCTAACGACAAAAGATAAGAAAAACGACACGTGGTACATTGATAGTGGATGTAGCAATCATATGACGAGGGATGAAACTATATTCACCGATATAGATACATTGGTGAAAAACCAAATAAAATTGGGCAACGAGGTATTAGTCAATGCGAAAGCAAAAAGGCACTATCGCCATTGAAACAAATAAATGCCCAAATATATATTCATGATGTATATCTAGTGCCGAGTCTTGCACAAAATTTGCTTAGCGTGGGCCAAATGATACAATGTGGATATTCTCTATACTTTAGTGGAGATGCCTACATTATCTACGATAAATATAAAAATAATATTGCCTCTCGTTAAAATGGAGAATAGGAATTTTCCTATTCGATGGAACTATGTCGAGAAAAAAATCATGAAAGCTCGACTTGATGACTCATGGCTATGGCATCGAAGATTTGGCCACTTCAACTTTGTTGGGCTGAAAATTCTCCATTAAAAAAATATGATGAGAGATTTTCCATCAATTTCAAAAATTTCAAATGTTTGTGAAGGCTATCTCCTAGGAAAACAACAAAGGCAGTCCTTCCCATCTGGAGGCGTATGGAGAGCTAAAAAGCCGTTGGAGCTAATCCATATGAATGTTTGTGGTCCAATGAGAACCCCCTAGTCACAATAAATATTTTATCCTATTCATCGACGACTACACAAGAATGACGTAGGTCTACATTCTTAAGGAAAAATAGGAGGTTTTCTCTATTTTCAGAAAATTCAAGAACCACGTTGAGAATCAAAGTGGCCGTAGAATCAAAGTCCTAAGAAGCGACAGAGGCATGGAGTACAATTCAAGGAAATTCAACAAATTCTATGAAGACGAAGGTGTTCATCATCAGAATGCTTGTTTGCTATGCGCCAGAACAAAATGGAGTAGCAAAAAGGAAAAATAGAACCATCATGGAGATGGCAAGATCCATGTTAAAGGAGAAAGGCCTTCCTAACTCGTTTTGGGCGAAGCGGTCCACACGACTATATACATCTTAAATAGATGTCCAACTAGAGTTATTCAAAACAAAACTCCAGTTGAAGAATGGAGTGGATGGAAGCCTTCTGTGAAACATCTTAAAGTGTTCGGTTGCATATGCTATTTCCACGTCCCTGCTCAAAAGAAGAGCAAGCTAGACGAAAAGACCAGGAAAGGGAATATTCCTCGACTACAATGATCAATCAAAAGGCTATTTGCGTTTACAATCTAAGAACTAAGAAGCTCATGATCAATCGAGACATTGAGTTCGACGAGAATGTTGCCTGGAATTGGGAGAATGAGAAGATCGAGAAGAAGTATACCCTTTTGCCGACCTACCACCTGCTCGTGAAGAGTCAACAAAACACAAGAAGAAGGTGAAACATCGAGACCCCACCACTTAAGGCGTAATTACCCCCATCCTCTCCGAGAGCAATAGAAGAAGAAACTACTCTAGAATCTCTAATGCTAAGGGTGAAAAACCTTAGAAAAATCTATGACACATGCAACTTTGCTACCTTAGAACCAAAAAACTATGAAGAGGCGTCCAAAGAATAAGTTTGGATAAAAGCAATGGAGGAAGAGATCAATATGATCGAGAAAAATGAAACTTGAAAGTTCGTCGATCACCCGGAAAACAAAGAAATCATTGGTGTCAAGTGGGTCAACAAGACGAAGCTCAATGCATATGGATCAATCCGAAGCATTAAGCAAGGCTCATGGCAAAAGAATATTTGCAACAACCAAGTATTGACTATCTTGAAACTTTCGCTCATGTTGCTCGTCTCAATACTATTCATGCTCTTATAGCACTAACAACTCAAAAAGAATGGAAGATCCATCAATTAGATGTGAAAATCAACATTTTTAAATGGATATCTTTAAGAAGAAATTTATGTGGAACAACCACAAGGCTTTATCATCAAACACCAAGAAGAAAAAGTTCTAAAGCTCAAGAAGGTCCTTTACAAGTTAAAACAGGCACCACGAACGTGATATAGTAGAATTGATGAATACTTTACCAAGCAAGGATTCGGGAGGAGCATGAGTGAGCCAACGTTCTACATCAAGACCCAAGGTAAGTTCGACACTCTCATCGTCTCTTTGTACGTAGATGATCTTATATATACAAGAAATAACGAAAAGATGATTCAAGAATTCAAAGAAGAAATGATGAAGACATTCGAGATGACAACTTGGCCTTGATGCACTACTTCCTCGACATCGAAATCGACCAAAATAGAGGAATTTTCATTTCATGAAAGAAATATGCCGAGAACCTCCTAAAGAAATTCAAGATGAATTTTACCGTAAATCGGTTGCAACACCGCTCGTGACAAATGAAAAACTATTAAAGAAAGATGGAGCAAAAAAAAAGTTGATGCCTCCCTCTACAAAATTTTGATTGTCGTCTACTATATCTCGCCGCCACACGATCGGACATCATGTACGCGACAAGTCTATTGTCATGTTTCATGCGAAGCCCGAGTAAAATTTACTTTGAGCTGCTAAGAGAATTCTAAGATACTTACGATGAACTACGGATTATGACATTTGGTATCGGCCAAGTGCAATGGCTAAGCTTATCGGCTACACAGGACGGTGATTGGGCATGATCGCTAATGATAAGAGAAGCACTACCGGTTATGCATTCACATTGGATTCTAGAATATTCTCGTGGGCATCCAAAAAACAAGAGTCAAGCAACACAATCCACGTGAAGCTGAATACGTCGCATTTGCTACAACTACCGGTCAAGCAATATGGCTTCGGAGAATTCTAGAAGACATTGGAGAAGCACATGACGGAATCGACTCCAATATTTTGTGACAACAAGTCCGCAATTGCTATATCAAAGAATCCTATCTTCCACGGAAGAACCAAACATATCGACGTCAAATACCACTTCATACGAGAAATGCATAATAATAGAGAGATCGAGATCAAATATTGCAAGATCGAAGATCAAGTTGTCGACATATTCACTAAAGCACTCTGCCAAAGCAAAGTTCGAGACGCTACGGAGTATGCTCGGTATATAAGGTAAATGGATCAAGGAGGAGTGTTTTTGTGCATTTATTCCCTTGCAAATTCCTATCAAATTATTGCCCATTTGTTCGCTCCTTACCTTGAAGTGGCTAAAGAACATGCGCACACACTCACTAGAAATCAATATACGCTTTCGCAAAAACCAAAAAGTTAGCACACGTGCAAGGGGAGGGGGCCCTCCGGAGGCGAGGCACGCCGGTGGAGGCGACGGCGAGGCACGCTGGGCTCCTAAACCAAGTCCTTTTTTTAAATTTTTGTTCAACTTTTTAGCTTATTTTTCTATTTAATTTATTTTTTTAAAATTTTTTTAGTTGGCATTTAAATAATTATTTTTTATAAAAAAAAATTGACATTTAAATGATTGTTTTCAAACTTTTGGTATTAAAATGAACAATGCACACAACTTATGACACTTTTATTGTACTTTTCCCGCGATTTTCCTTATGGCCCCCATCGTACGAATCATCAAGCACATCGATGTGGTCGAGCAGTGGTAGCTCGAAATTGGTCCACATTGGCTCGTCTCGTTGGTGAGCTAGAGGTGAATTTGAGATTTGCATTTTTCCTCCAAGCATGAAGAAGATAAACAATAGAAAGATAGGGAAAAAAAAGAAGCGAAAAAAGAAATGTCTTTGGACAAAAATGCCCTTACTCGTGCTTGCCGGAATAGGCATGTGATTGCCAACCGATAAACTTAGATCCTTGTTTGAGATCAAATGGCCATTTCAAAACATTATTTGAAATTGAAATGACCATTTCAGCCTTTTATTTGAGACAACGTCCACTCTCGATCGCCTTCTCTAGGGAACGCCACATTCATATTATGGAATTTTCTCCAAACGAAAAGAATCGCAAGGAGCAAGTTACAGAGAGAGAGAGAGAGAGAGAGAGAGAGAGTTGCATAGAACTCGCAAGTTGGCTTGGCCGGAAGAGAGAGATATAGAGCTGAAAAAGAGACGAGTAGTATTGACAAGGCCGTCCAAGACAACGAAGGTTGCTAGCGGCGAGGTAGGGTGGCGGCGGAGAAGGTTAAGTTTTGGGCGATGGGTTGTGCGAGAATGGGGTTTTTGGGAAATCTATACAAAAGAGGTAATTACATCATTTCAATGGATCAGATTCATGTATTTGCGTTAAAGGAAACGTAGGTACGCTGCTAGTCAAGAGTTGAAAATTAAGACATATTTTCTACATTGTCGGAAAAGATATTTTGGTATATTAGGTGGTGGTAATCTAAGTTTAATGATATAAATGCAAAAAGATTAAGAGAAAGCTTAAATTTATCTCATGTTCTTTGGAACAACAGTGGAAAAAGGTTTCGGACAAACAAAAAACACACAGAAAAACAAAAGCAGAGATGCGTATTTCAAACCCCCAGCTTCTTCCTCCTGGATCGACTGATAAACCCTAGAAACGTGCAAGGGATCCATCAACGTTTCTATATCAACTCCTCCGAAGGGTTCGACCTCGCTTCGCTTGACGTCATCGAAGTCTTCTCATCGGGGTTTTGCTTGATCGAGTCTATTTAGGGTCTAGCGCTTCCTATCTCTCCATTCACCTCCTTGTCCACCGAAACAAATGGACGATGCAGAAGGCCATCCTGGGAGCTCGTCCATGGCGGAACCCTACCGTAGCAAGCGCTTCAAAAGATCCTCTCGCGGCCAGACGCTTCCCAACAGGCCCAACCCCGTCACCAGGCGCAACGTGCGGAGCGGCGGCGGCGGGGGCGGCGGCGGCGGACTCAGCGATGACGACGACGGCGACGAAGGAAATTACGGTATCCACCAAAACCCTAGTTACGGTTATGATTATCAAAATGGTCACGGTAGCTTTGGCGGTAGCGGTAGAGGGGCACAGGGATATGTGAGGAAGCGTGGACAGGAGAATTTGGTCCCTGCTCATGATTACGAGGAGGGGTTTCCGAATCAAGCTTCGTTTAGGAGAGACTTTGCCAAGTTCACGTTGCTGGAAGTGTGGGGAGAGAGGTTTTTGCAGTTGGGTCGGAAGAGTGTGAGGTCTGAGGATTGGAGCGAGATTGCTGAGAAAGTGTCCGAGTGGGCGCGGATGGAATTCACCGAGGTAGATTGTAGGCAGCAGCTAGACGCTTTGAAGAAGAAGTATAAGAAGGAGAGGGCGAAGATGGAGCGAACAGGGACTGCATCGAGCTGGACGCACTTTAGGAAGATGGATATGCTAATGGGTATGAACATGGAAGATGGTGGGTTGGCTTGTGGTGTGGATTCAGGAGAGTTTTGCTTTGCAGATACCATGGTTTATCTGGATAAGTCGAATGCGTTTGATGAGATGAGGGATAGTCCGGGCGAGTCGGAGTCGGAGATGGATGGGGACGAGGAAGAGGATGATGACATGCCTCCACCGAGGAAGGAAGATGGAGGAGAAGGGGTGAGGGTTTTGGCAGGTTCGATAGAGAGGTTTGGGGAGTTATATGAGAAGATTGAGACTAATAAGAGGGAACAGATGATGGAGTTGAAGAAGATGCAGGCAGATTTTCAGCGAGAACTGGAGTTGCAGAAGAAGGAGATTTTGGAGAGAGCACATGCTGAAATTGCAAAAATACAGGCGGGGGGGCATGGACGAGGATGACGAAGATGATGATGATATCCGCAGTGAATAGCCATGAGTATGTAATCTTTGTTTGTGTTTGCATCTTTCCCAATAGACTAATATGGAATTGCTTCCTGTTTCTAGCATCCTTTTCACTAATTCAATACAATAACTTTAATATGCTTTATTTGTACCTAAAGCCTGATTGTGGGTTTTTTTACATGAGTCGCACTTTGGGAATGTAGCTATCGGGCTTTCTTGGAAAATGAGGAAGATTGGAAGTAAATATTTCCGTTGTGATCCTTGTTTGGAATCATGTATTACCAGGGATGATGGATAGCAAACTGTTCCGTGGTACACGGTACTTCCTAGAAGTGGATCCTCCAATCCCTTCACACTAAGGGATTTGCAATGCTAAACCTTCATCAAGCTCTCCCTATGCATAAGCTTGACCCTATGAGCTATTAAATTACTTGACTGCAAATATTTCTGATTATCGTAACAGAGGATAAGTATTCAATTGTGGAAAACATGTTACCCTGAGAGTGTCTGTGCTCTATGTGGACCACGATATCCAATGTTTTCTCTTTCCCAAGCTTAGATAAGGCAAATATAAGAAAGTTCATGAGGTTTAAGATCACTTGGAGAGAGACTTCTGTTGCGTCGTGCTTATAAATCTTTGCAGTAGTTCAATAACCATTCTTCCATCGTTAGATTCTATATGCATCTTGATGTTGTTTCCTCCTGCTTCTTTGATCTCCCAGCGGCTATTGCTGGCATCACTTAGTCCTTCTACAGGCTTTTTGACGGTCAATACAATAGTCAAGATTTTACATATGCTAGGCATTATTAGATTGTGTATGAGACAACAAAGCAGAGACATAACTAGTTTCAAGGACATTGATTTCTGTCTGGAATCTTTTGGAGGACTTATTGCTGGATGGAATTTTTCCAGTTGCGTTGCAGTCTTTAGGATCTAACCAAATCACCAACAACACTGAAGCTTAGAATTTTTCTGATCTGAAAATATTATGCAAATCATGTTGCTTACATTTATTAAAATGAGTTTTATGTGCTTTAGAGAATTTCGATTACATACATGTCCCATCTTGTTATGTTTGAACTTAAACAAAGCCAACAAACGGGGGGTACATGTACTACTTTGGGAACACCTCTCGAACACTGAAATGAAGAAGTAGAATTTATTGGGGTTAGACATACGCCTTACTATATCGTTTTCTGATAACTTGGTCATATTGATTTTTAGGCCTGAGGTATTGATTTTTAGCGCACTGCTGTCAGGTTGGGTTGTTTGTCTTCCTGTCAGTAGATTTAGTTAGTTATCAACTTGCTGGGTTCTAATAAGGTGGTTATTTGTTTTACATTGCATGGTTGAGTTTATATTTTGAATAACGGAGAACATTAGAAATCCCTTTGAAGGTAACAGATGCACCATTGAGCCTGCAAACGTGACAGTTCGCCAGAACTATGTCGCTGAGTGCTTGGGATAGAATAGTGCTGAGAACATACAAAGTTAAGATGATTTTTTTAAGCGTGGAGGACATAGGCGCTGCCTCTGTCTGATGCACTTGGCCAGAAATAGTTGAGAACCAGTGCGGAATTTTGTATTTACCGAAAAACGGTGAGGCATTAGTCATCACTTAGGAATGTTATGCTGTTGCAGAGCTTTGTAATAGTGTGTTGCTTTGATTACACCTTGGTGATGGTGGCTAGGTCCCTCTGGCAAGTGAAATAAAGCAAAAGCAAACCCGAGTCCTAATGGGCGATACGTATGGACCGGTTGCAGGCGAGCAACACCTTCAGGAGAGAGTATCTATGGGAATTACAGCTTCATCTCAGCATGGTGGTGGAGAGTCTGGTGACCGATCACTTCAGTGAAACAATGACAGAAGAACATCAAGATATGTGGATGTTCATATAAAAACATAATGTGAATCAACCCGGTGGTTCCTCATCAACCCGAAGTGAAGGACTCTCGTCTCCTCTAGCATGTTATGCACTGTTTTTTTTCCCCGGGTCAGACCAAGATTTCATTAAACATGTATGCATCTGTGTGGTCTCTTTTAGCCCCTCCTTGGGGTGGTGGGTCGGTCATAGTCATTGCTTTGCTCCTTTCTATTGCGTGAACTTTGAATTCTCTACGGGTTTCCATGCGCTTGCAGATTAAAGATAATACTCTCTTTTAGAACTGGTCGACCAATTATGTACTGATCGACCTCAACTTCAGGCAATAAATTTACCTCCGCGACTTTGCTTTAGCTACCATGAATAAAATTAGAATCTCACTGCTTTTAAGCTTAAATTTTTGAAAGAACATGTCGATATCGATTATGCTTAATTTAGCAGAAACAAACTCATTCAAAGACCGCGTGATCGCGAGGGCTTGATCATTTTGGTTTTTTTGAAAATTAAGATGTGAACGACGCATTCCAAAACCTGAATTCCTTTTTTTTTTTTTGGACGCAAAATATGAACTTGGGGCTCAAGGGAAAAGGAAAAGTAAACCTTGGCCTTCAAGGCAAAATTGATAGTATATGGATTCTCCACTTCCCTAGAACCTTCCAAGATAAGTACCTCTTTTCATTTTTTTTATTCTCTTTCTAAGGAAAAAAAGAAGTTTCCAGATTCTCAATTCCACTATAAAAGAACTCGCCGCCTCCTTCATCATCGTTCAGCTACCCCGCATTTCAAAGTGCATCTGTGTAAGTCTCAGAGCTTCGCGTACCTCGAACCATCGCCGTAAACTCAACGATGCCGAGCCGATTCCCAGGAGCCATCACGCAGGACTGGGACACCGTCGTCCTCCACAAGTCGAAGCCCAAGTCCCAGGATCTCCGCGACCCCAAGGCCGTCAACCAGGCCCTCCGCTCCGGCGCGCCCGTCCAGACCGTCAAGAAGTTCGACGCTGGCTCCAACAAGAAGTCCTCGGCCCCGGCCGCACGCGCCCGGAAGCTGGACGAGGCCGCGGAGCCTGTGGCGATCGAGAAGGTGCCCGCGGAGGTGAGGCAGGCCATACAGAAGGCGCGGCTGGAGAAGAAGATGAGCCAGGCCGAGCTGGCGAAGCAGATAAACGAGCCGCCCAAGGTGGTGCAGGAGTACGAGAACGGCAAGGCGGTGCCGAACCAGGCCGTGCTAGCGAAGATGGAGCGGGTCCTTGGCGTCAAGCTCAGGGGCAAGATCGGGAAGTGATCGCGGCGGCGAATCCATGGCGTCTGAGGACGCTGTGGGCTAATGACCTCTTTCGTGGGATCGCGAAAAGGAAGATGAGATTCGAATAATCGATCGAGGCGAGCGCAGTTGCATGCTGCTTCTGTCTCTCCAAAGGCGTCTGGAGAAGAATCTGGAAGTAATATCCGACACCGTAAATAGATCTTGATCTTTCTTTTTATCCTGTTGAGTGCTTATGGATGGAAAACGTGAATGCATTCCAACTTTCTAATTTTGATTAATGCTCTTCCATCTTCCTCTTCCAATCGCGTTACGTCGCATCGCTCGATGGGTAATACACGGCTTATCTGCTAACCCATCAATTCAACACATGTTCTTTCGCTTCTCTATGAAAACAAAAGCTTGCATGAGCACTGGCAGGGCTCTTTGCCTCCATTTGAGGGCAAAAAATTGACAAGACACTCCTTTTTATGCAAAAGGTCGTTAGATCCTTTTAATTTTTTTGGGACGAAAGCGACGAGATAGCTCAAAATTTAATTTTTTAAAATAAATCGGTTATGTTATATTTGAATTATTTTAATATGGTCGACTCGAATATTCATGGGTGGCAAAACGTGGTCTGTCGTAAGGCTTGAAACCATCGCAAAACGTGGTCATGTCGTATGGCTCAAAACCAACTCCAAGAATTCTCTGATTTCATTTATAGATGAGGTTGAGTAACAAAGTTTTAACCGAATCAGCCACTGTCCGGTTGTTCCGCTCGTTCGATCAAGTTTGCCTCCAAGACACATGCCTTGGAAGGGTTTAATTAGGCGTTTCCCCTCTGCCTATAAGTAAAGAACCTCCTGAACATCAATTGATTGAATCGAATCAATTGTTACATCGTAAATTTACGAGGGTTTTTTCACTATCGGCGCTGTGGTAGGGAAAATAAAGAGCTGAGGCGGGGTTGAATTTTCAAATTAGGTGGGGAACTCTTCACATTTGTCTTCATCCTTGTTCAAAGCATCTTTTGCACCAACGGCTCCCGGAGAGGACATCACTTTTGTGTTGAAATTACCAGCTGTTCTTGAAGAACCAAATCCTTACCATTGTAACATTACCCGCATGCAGGCGGAGACTTAAAGCATGAACTCACGATGAAGTCGGAATATGACAGATGATGGTATTAATCATGACAATAGACAGCCCCACAGAGATCCTTCCTAGACGGGCATAAGAAATTTGACAGCCCAAGGCTGATCATCTCTGTGATCTTTTTCTAAGCTATGCGCTACTGCCCGTAAGACGGATACTGATGCTGATGCGAGTCATAATCGTGCATACCACGACTTGCCGGCGGTACGTATGGAGCTCCATGATACAGACTTGCGCCACTGCCAGCGGCCACGATGGGCGAATAGGCTAATCTGTGGATGATGGGTGAATAGGTGGCAGAGGGGGAATACTCTTGCTGAATCACGACTTGAGCTTCGGCCGGGCTGTGGGACCTCCCATAGGCCGGCGCATATGCGGTCATGCTCGGAACTTCATAAGCGCCCTGGCCAGGATAGCTGTAAGGGGCGGAATATCTTACAGCAGAACTGAGGTGTGCAAGTGGAAGCGGGTTCCTCTGGCCAAATGATGGGCTAGGGTTAGCAAATTTCGGTGCCTTGGCTGGGCGGGAAGAAGTTTGTCCGTCACCGTGGCCGCTGCTGGGTCCAAGGGCTCGTTTATTGGAAGGCTTGCTACCAAAAGTTGAGTTCTTCTTTCTTTCTGCCTTGGCTTTCTCCAGAATGGTGGCTCTCTTCTTTAAGCTGTCGAGAGAGAAGACTGACTCGAGTTTTTGGTCTTCCACGCACTTCACAACTGTTTTGATAGCGCTCAATTCGATAGTACTAGCCTCCTCCTGAAATATCAAGCCACTCCAGGTGAATAATGTTAACATATGAACAGCAGAACTTACATGTGGAGGAAAAATATGTAATTTTATGGAAGATCAAGGATAATAGAGAAGGTCAAGAGGTTAAACCCACCGCAGAGACCATGCTGTTATTGCCGCTCTTCAACACAGTTTGAGCGTTCTTTTTGGCATTGCCCAGGTACGACTTTAGAAGCGAAGCAGGAGAAAATCTGTCGGTCATGCCTGACTCAGCAGCAAAATAGACAGCCTCTACCTCTTTTCCATTCTTCACCAGTTCCTCAATAATGTCTGCAAATCACCAGAAATGACTAACTCAGCACAATTTCAAACAAAAGATCCTTTCGGGCAGATGAAGCATCCAATGGCACAGTTTTCAAGGACATACATGATGAACTTGGTATCCATCGTCACATAATTGAAATGCAGTAGAAATTCCAAGCTTTGGCCCAAAAATTCAATTTGAAAACCTTTTGGCCTATGCAATGGAAGAAAAATATTTGAAACTCATGTCAGCCTTGATTTTTCCCTTCTCCTCTTTATATCCCCGCCATTCCTACAAGACATGAGCAAGTAGGAGGCAGCCCGGACATGGTGTTTCCACTCTCACAACATTGATAGTGCAACAGATTAACAAGTCATCCGAAGTAAGTCTTTTCTTCACTGCTCATCTGAAGGGCACTATCCTAAGATGTCATGGCAACAATCCACCAGCAGAAGTCTGCAAGAGTGAGCATTCCCCATTCCAAAAAGCAGATGAAAAATTGAATCTTCAGCTTCTTGCTAAAAGCACAACAGATTTGAGATTCACGAGCATTCGCTCATGCTCTCATGGGATGGTGCTTATCTTTTTCACATTTCATTGTAGCTCTGAAGTCGGACACCACAGAGGAGATATTGAGCAGACAGCCTCAAATATGGGGAGATCAAACAGGCTTCCAATGGATTGTCATTCAAAAAACTTTAATATGTACGATGTCTTACAATTGTGAAAAAAGCCTGTGTTTTTAGCGCTTTCAGCGTATTGTTTAGCTAAAAGAACTAATTAATCACGAAGATCTATCATTTGCCTTCATTTCCACAGCATTCCAGAAAAACGACAACTCCCACCGACATACTTAGGTTCATCCCAGCATTTCCTTCGAATTTCCCTTGAGAAATCACAGGCAATGCAAAGAAGGGAATGTTGAATTCCGGGTAATCTCACGAATATATGAGCACAACTATACCTGCTAATTTCTCCCCGAAATCCAGTGCCACTGCAAGCTTAGCTAAGTCTCTTCTCCGAGCGAAATCCACCACCAACTTCCTCAAGAAACCTTCGTCGAACCTCGATTTCAGCCCGAACGCCACCACCATCTGAAGGATCATGACTGCCTCCGCGGGCCCAATCGCTCCCTCGCTTTCTTCACCCGCCCCGGCGGCCCCAGTAAAGCTCTCCACCTGCTTCCTCCACGCGTCGAGGAGGGCGGCGGCTCTCTCCACCACACTCCGGGCGTACTCGGGCCGCCGCGCATCCGCCCTCTTCGCCTCCGGAAACAGGGCCTGCACCAACAGCCCGCACGCCCACCGCTTATCGGCCACGCCGACCTTCGTGGACTTGTTCTCCAGGAACTCCTCAACCGCGTCTAGCACAAGCCGCGGCGGGTCGACCGCCTCCGCTATGGCCGCCGGCATCTCCGCCCGCAGCGACGCCGACTCCTTCCTCTTGGATACGAGGAACTTCACCAGCGCCGAGGAGTCCATCCTCCGCGCGAACGACCGCAGCGACTCGGACAAACCGCAGCCGCCGCTCGGGCTGGGGTTGTCGAGGTCGGCCAGGGCGGCGGCCTTGCGCTCCTCGACGAGCTCGGCGGCGAAGGATTCGCGGTTTGGGAGCGAGGCCATTCGGCGGAAGAGGGAATCCAGGGCTTGCTGGGACGAGGAGACGAGGGATTGGAGGTTGGATTCGACGGAGTGGGACTTGTCGTCGAGGGAGCGCTGGAGGGAATGGAGGCGGTCGGTGAGGGTGTCGAAGAGGCGAGTGCAGGCGGAGAGGGCGTTCATCTGGGACTCGAGGTCACCGACGAACTTCTGGACCCTGTCCGTGTTGATCACCAGCTCGCCCGCCATGGCTCTCTCTCTCACCGTCGCAATGCTCAAGTGGGAAGAAGATGGCAGGAGGACGAGAGGGATAGTCCACAGGGCGGAACCCTCAAATGGGCCGGGCCTCCAAGGCCCGGCATGGCCCGTTTGAACTGACGGACTGGCCCGGCATGAGGCCCGTTTCGTCAACATCAGAAGATGGGCAATCCCACTCAGGCCCTCCCCTCTTCTTCTCTTCTTTGCCTTCTTCTGGGTGGAACGGCTGGAACTTTCGAGCTTTTGTCAAGAAAAGCACTGTGATTTGCTTGAAAAGGACGTTGCGTTTCTAGCCCTCTCGAGCTTCTCCTCTGGTTCGATTCATATCCCCACCCCAAAAAAAAAAAAAAAAGGAAAAAAAAGTAAGCATCTCCATGTTTATGGCAGACTCGAGCATCTGATGAAGAACACTAGGTCGAGCTCGCCAAGGTGGTGATCTTCGAAAGTGAAAACCAATTCCGTAACAACACGCGACGATAGTGTCGCGGTCTACACATTAGTTTCTTAGCTTAAACATCGAAACTAGCTTGCGGGTCGCATTGAGTATGGCTTCATCGGTTAACCTTAGCAGCCGAGTTGACAACAACACCCCTCAGTTTATGCTGATTCTCTTTGCACATTTATTCGCACCTTTTTCCTGGGACTTTGATTCCCTTTTGGTACGACCTTGGCTTTGTCTGTCGTGTTATAGAATATGAGCCCCTGCATTCGTGCACCCATTTGCTAACTTGAGTAAACGGATTTGCAGTTAATGAGAGACCACTCGGAAAGACAGCATCAACCGATCTCTCGAAACCTCCACTGCTCATCCGATTAGACTCGTCCGTTCCTTGGCTCGCGCGCCGCCCTCGTTTCCGGCGCAAAATAACCTTGTACTTGATGGAGAACTCATCATATAAGCTCCGCTCGAACCATTTCTGATGATTGAGCCTTATCCCAAGCAACCTCCCTCAACTATAAGGTAGTCTAGTATGACGCGATCAAGTGGAAGTAGTGCCAACATCTGGGGTTCGCTTTCCCTTCCTTTCTGTGGTGGTTAGGCATGCCATGGAAACTGGTCGTGGTCACAGCACAGGTCGAGTATGACATACGTCGTGTTGAATTTATAAGAGGTCAATACTAAAGATATCTGGACTTCTTCTGGTCTCGGATTCCTGATTGTCGCGAGGTTTTAGATTCCCTTCTTAGTTACCTGTGGCCAATTTGAGTACTAATTCGTCGCAAATCTTATGATCACAATACCATCTACCCGTCGTTAATCGGACCTATTACATGAATTTAGTTCGTTGGATTCATGAACGGAGATCCAACACAATCAGATAGGAGAGACAAAGATGACCTCCATGACAAGATCAGAAGCCACTATGCACTCACAGAATATAGTCCCATCTACAACATTTTGAGAGAGGGCTGCACAAATTACACGGCCAAAACAGTATTAACATGAAAAATCAGACAAGGAGAAAAAGATCCAAAGACCACTTTCATTTCACCACTCTCTTCTTGGAGAGGATCCTGGATGCCGGATCGGCGAACCTCACCGAGAACGACCTCGACTGGTTCTCGGGCTCGTCCCACGCGATCCCCTGGTCAAAGTTCTGCAAGTAGTTGTAGAAATCGTAGGGGATTGGATGCTCGGCCGGCGTCTTGCTCCTCTCCTTCAGGAGCCTCATCCACAGCTCCTTCCACCTCTGTCTAGCATGACTAGATCCGCTTGGCGGAGGCGGCACAGAGGCGGCCGACGAAGACGTGCTGCTCCCTCCGCGCGAGGAATGGCGGAGGCGGACGGATTCGCCATCGGAGCTGCCCGAGCTGCACTTGCACCAGCTTCGGATGTCCATTGGAGCGAGGCATGGGAGAGGGGGAGGAGGTTCTTTTGCTGTGTGTTGTGCGGGGAGGTAGTGGTTCAGCATTTGGGGGTTGGAAAATGCAATGATTGGCGGGTAGATGTACAGGTTTTGAGCCCCCGAACTTGGGTCCATGCCCAACTAGGCATTGCCCTTTTGTAGTACTTCTTGTTGATGTTGAGTGTCTATGTTGGTTTTAGTGCTAATCTCACTTTCAGTATTGAAGTCATCAGTCGGTTGCTCCAAGAAATCCACTTGCTTAACATCGTTTCAAAAAAGTGATCATGCGTGCTAATCTCAATTATATTTTATTAGTCCTTTATTAGTGGAGTTATGTCAATCTTGTACCCTGCTTATAGATATATATCTTTTTTTTTCATGTCGAGGAAACTGATCCGAGTCCTTTCTAATTTGACACTGAATGTACGATTTTATAAAGAGCAAAGAATAATCGTTTATTGTTAGAAAACAATGGTTGGTATTCTCTTCACTAGACAATTGTTAAAGTTCAGGGAAGTTTTCAATAGCACCGAGAAGTCGCGTCGGAGCTGTTTACTCAAAAAGGTCTTCAAAGTGGATCTTATTTCAAACCAGTCATCAAATTTTTCATGGGCTAATGAGCTCTTGAATCTCAATTGGCACTTTTCAAGTCATGATCAGAGGCATTTTTGTTAGGGGTGAGTGGTTCAAGAGTCGGTCTAAGTTCTATCTAGAACATGGAACCTACATATTGAAATCGGTTCTTCAATTGTTGGAATCTAGAACTTACCCTATATATCCCGAAACCCGTAACTTACCCTATCACGGTTTTAGGGTCGGTTCTAAGGTTTACCTAGGTTCCACCTCTATTATTAATCGAACGATTGAAGCGAATCATTTCCTCTAATGACCATCATTTACTACTATAATCTACTAATCACAATTCATATTTAGACACATTAAGAATATGAAACATTAACAAAGTAAAAGTTTCATTCACGGATATCGCTTGAAGTGGAAGCTCATACTAGTGGTTTCATATTACACACCCATCATCATATGATATGGAATACAGCGTGATCGTGCGAAGACATAAAACAAGAAAAACAAAAACACTTGTTGCAGATTCCAGGGTTCTAGGTCCATAATTTTTGGAACCTAGAACCTATCCACCATATCCTAAAACCTAAAATCGGTCCAGGTTCCCAGGTCTATTTGGAACCATGCTCATCCCTAATTTTGGTCTCGAGACATGTTTTTCCTTTTTTTTTTCCTCTATCTCTATTTCTGTTCCGTTGTTCCATTTTTACAACCCTCTCGAACTAACCCCAAAAATAAATAGGTGCTCCCTTGAAGCTGATTAACGCAGAGTGGATCTTGAAGTGTTAAATTTCAAAGCCCATCAACTTAAATAGGACCCCTGAATTGGTACGTATGTAACATTAGATAAGGTTAGAAAATTAGTGGAAAGTTAATCCGAATTGCATCGGCCACAGAGTAAAGGATGGCTTTTTTTTTTTTTCGGATTATGAGGATCTGTCGATGCGGTCCACGCCCAAACACGTGAATTATGGATGAAATGTATCAATCTTCTATTGAAAGATTTTCCATCGTCCTCCTCTCCTATTGTGGTCGAGAAAAAGGGGTATGTTTTATTGTCCATTTGTAGATAAAAAGTTCCAATTTTTTGCCTACGCATTAACCTAATTCTTGTGTATCAAGCTGCGTTGCGCAATTCACATTGGATCTCGACTAGACGGACGTGGATGTAATATATTTACCGTGATTGATTTTGTCGCGAAACGAACAGAGTGGTGCGAGCCAATCCATATCACTCGGGCGACCGGTGCCAGGTGGGTCGATTTGATTTCTTTTTTTTTTTTTTTTTTTTAAAGATGAGACAATGCCAATCCACACTAAGTGGTTGAACATGGATGAAGAAATTCAGACACAAGCAACGAGCAAGACAGACGCCAGCCATGTTCCATCGTCCTCAAGCAAACCCTTTGAAAACAGAAACGCTTCCACGGAATGTTCAACTCCATTTCTCGCAAAGCCTTCACGGAACCATCAATATGACACCACGGAAAGGATATTCCAATACCATCGTCGTCAATTAGACTTCCTCCCCCTCCTTTGAGAATATGCCGTTTTGCGTTCTTCAAATGCCATCTTTTTTATTTTTTTTTTTTTCTTTTTTCCCATTGTTAAACCCAAAACTAAAAATAAAAATTGGAAAAAAGGGATTGCCTTTTTTATCTTTTTTGTGGCCGAAAGGTTGTTGTTCGAGATGCCGTACATAAAGCATATCTTTTCGATTTGCATGAATCGTGAAACGTAAAGAGCACATCTTAAAAGGTAGATGGGTCGCCAAATCGAACCTCATGATGGGGGCTATTATTCTATCATTATCCCCAATAAAGCCGGGATTATCGCCGCTATTGGATAGGAAAAGGTGTTTAGCATCGACTCTATGTATTAGCCGCTGCATGGGGGTCACCATGTCTTGTGATCGTCATGTGGCCGTGGAAGGCACAAGAGGCGAAAGTAAAGGCGACCATCCTTGTCGAAACAATGTTCGCGATAGCTCAAAATGAGTCTTTCCAACGTCGTGGAGAGATTAGCCTCGTTGCCTGGCATCACCGCAGTTGCGACACGAAGGAAAGAGGCAGTCAATTTTACTGAAATCTTAGAAGAAATCCTCCCACAAAAATGATCGATGACTTGCTAACCATTATCGTGTTGGAGGCCTCGGGAACTTAAGCTGCAGCTTGCGCTGGACAGTCTTAAACGCTTGCTAAGGCAGCAGAGAATTCTCCATATGTCGAGTCGTGGTCAGGACAAGAGAGAAGAACATCGGGAATGTCAAAAGTTATGTATAATGCTCACTTTAGTGCAAGAAATTTCTCGAGAATCATTTAAGCGTCAAATATTTTAAAAAACAATCACGTAAGTGTCAACTCCAATTTGCTTGATTGAATATCCAACATGGCATATTTTTATTAATACTTGAAGCTCATGTGGCTCGCCGGAGGTCCGATTAACAATAAAAAAAAGAGATAAAATTTGAACAAACAAAATAAAAAATACAAAATTAATTAGATTAAAAAAATAAAAAAAATTCAATAAATAAAATTAGATTTACAAATTAAATCGAATCCTTCCCTTAATTAAAAAAAATAAGAAAATAAAAAATAAAATTATATTTAAAATTTGCTAAAAAATTAATTTTTTAAATACAAATCCTATTTAAATTAAATTTAAAAATAGTCTCAAAATTTAACAAACAAAAGCTAAAACATTTTAAAAAAGGGAGGGAGAACTAGGCGGGCAAGAATTTTTTAAAATTTTTTAAAATTAATTTCCCCCTTTTTAAAATTATTTTCAAAAAAATTATTTTTAAATTTCCTCCTTTTAATTTTTTAATATTTTTAGTTTATTTATAAATTTAATTTAAGTAAAATTTATATTTTAAAAATTTAAAATTTGATTTGTTTTAATTTTTTTAAGTTGGGAAGTCCACGTGGAAGATCACATGAACTTAAACTTTTTTTTTACTTTATATTAGAAATTTAATTATAAATGTCACGCATTAATTTTGGCGAGAATATCTTGCCGGAGGTACTTTTTTTTGGTCGAATGCTGGAGGTTTTTTTTTTTTTTGGTCAAAATCGGAGGTACTTAAGTGGTCGTTTTTCTCCGATTTGACACTTAAGTGATCTAATAGAAACTTTTGGCAATGAAGTGAGCGCCGTACATAATTTTTGACAATCTGGTGTTCTTCTCCCTTAGAATAATCTTTTATGGTAACGATAGGTTTGATAGCAAATCAATGAATGTGGCCATCTTTACTTGAGCAAACGGAGTACCGAGTAAGTGATCCTCATATAGCTTCAATAAAGGATCTTTCGAATATTGAGTAGCTCTCGTTAAACCGGGCAGAATACTTTATCAAATGGGCCAAGATTATTATGGAGACATGACGGGCTGCAAAAAGCTTCTTTTAACTTGCGCGTGCTTGAAGAACTTGATATTACAAATTATTTGTTTCAATGCAATTGCACAAATTGTAGGAGATTTAGGCGATTACGGTTATGATCGAGATATCATCATCTTCCATCACAAAGTTGCACGAGCATTGCATGCGCAATCCATGTGCGGTTCACGCGCAATCCATGGATTATAATCATTACTAGTATTCCTAAACAATGAAAATTCGACTAATGAGCTTTCTACAGGAGGAAAAAATCAAGTGAATTGGATGTCAGATGTAAAAGTTCTTTACGTTCAAAATTATAGTGCATGGCCGAAAATAGAGAACTAATTAATATCTTTAATATCGCATATGGTTATAAATGCGAATGCATCAGGAATGCGTCAATACTATGGTGGGTGAAGTGTTACATCATCTCTTCATTCATAAGAAGAAAACCGAAAGTGTCCGTCCTTTATCTCCAACCGGGAATTTCTTTGCGCCTCAATATAATGATGCGAACTCTGAAGCCAATTTCAGCGGTGAAGGATGTCAACAACGAGGAAAACAGCTCTCTCAATCGACGATGGCTTTTCCGGTCGAGTGGTCAGACATAGCCCAACCCTGGAAAGATTTTACCGATGGTCCTCGGCTGCACCACCTCAGGAGGAATCCTGGGGTGGATCATTAAGCTGTTCAAGCCACCAAGAGTGGTCCTCAACCTTCGAGCACCCCTGCCAGCTAATGATGATTAGTATATTGCTTGATGAACAGGGTACGGTTAAAGAGTGAGTTTGGGGTTGATGTGGTTTAAATGGTTTGGGCTTAGCTTAACAAAGGCTGTTTTGGACCGGTTTAGCTCTTTAGTGAATTGGGTTTTTGTCCAAATTTGACCAAGGAAAGGGCGTTTTAATAGCTGTGTTCATATTCGGGCCGGGCCACCAAGCCCAGTTCTAGCCTTTGTATCCATGGTTTGGCTTTAGAAGACCAGCAACCCTCGTACGGATTGATGATGATGATGATGATTTCGAAAATTGAAGAAGTCGCCCTTCTTGGGAAACTAACCGTTTGCTTGATTTCTTAAGGCCAATTAGCCTACTTGCATGTTTAATTAAGCGTTGCATGTTAATGTAAGCGTCTTCAATGAGATATCATCTATAAATTCCTCAGCCTATGAAGACAAAAAGCCACAAAAGGGAAGCCTACAAATTCACCGAGATAACTAAAACCTATCTAAAAATGAAGACCGAAGTTCAAAATTTTCTTAATCACAAACAAACGGAGAGATCATGGACAAAAACTAGAATAGCTGAAATTCTAAAACCATCAGTGTATGTAGTACAAATAGAACAGATGTAACTTGAGTGAAAACTTTGAAGTTATTCAACAGTTAAAACCATCATGGACATAACTGAACCGGTTAAAATTTATCGGCATTAAATGTGCGACAAGCATCCTATTTTGAGCTTCTTGAGTGGAGGCGGTTAATGATTCCTTTTGTTCTCCTCTTCCGCCTCCTTGTGTTGCTTGATCGGATTGTCCGCCTCCTCTTCCTTTTCTTCTCGCCACGCATAACCGTCTCCACTTCAGGGCCGGCACTCTGAGCCTTACATATAAAGAGCTCGACCGATGCCAAAGGATTATAAGAGTAGACACCGTCGCAATTTCATCAAAGGAAGTGAGAATGGATTGGTCGATGGAATGATCGGAGATACCGCTGCAGTGGAAAATGATCTTGGTGTGATTGTAAATGTTGCTTTAGCAAGTTGATTGTTGTTCATGTTTATGAAATTGGGTCCTCAGCTTGGATTTCGAGAGCGACGGGTTAATCACGAGAGTGACGGGTCCTCAGCTTGGAGGCTTCGAGGGGATGGGGCGGTTTCGGGCTGTCTCCAAGACTGATAGGGGGATCTCTACAAGTGCTCCAGTTTCGTGCAGGCTTCGCTGAAGCCAAAATGGTGAACTCGACAAATGCAGAGAGCTTGAAGAACACTGAGGTCCTCATAGGCGTTAGAGATGGTCATGGAATGGAGGCAGGTTGACACTAAACGAAGAGGACCCGCACTGCTGGGTCATGACCAAGAACTGTTGGACAGTTGAGTTTGGTTGCTCGTACCCTTGCGTCATGGAATGGTCACCAGAATATTTATGTTAGATTGAGTATCTATAGGAACTTTGGTAGCATGTTCTTCGCTTTTGTTGATCCACTTTTGCTTTGTGATCAAGTTGGTGATCCGACTAGTGATTACTGGTGTTTGTTTCCGAGAAATATCATGACACGGGAAAATAATCTCTATGAAAATCATTTTTAAGGAAAATGTTGTCGCCTTTTCAAATGAGAAAATCTATTTTTATTATTTTAAGCATGAAATTTTCTTTGATCATCAATGATTTTCAGCAAACCAAATTCGTGACAGTCCAAAATATTAATTTACTTAAATTTTTTTCATGCAAATAATCACACCCCGGAGTACAAAGAGCAAACAATATGAAACAAAAGGAACTAGTGATTTCATAAGGACATAAACACGCATGAACTTGTGAGGTCCAATGCCTATGGGAAGTAGGGTGAGCAAATCGGACCGGTCGAACCGGAAATTGCCTGGACCGGATTGGACCGGTAGCCCAGTTCTCGGTTCTAAAGGATGGCGGTCCGGTTCCTCGTTCTCAAAATTGAAACAGGTGGTCGAGCGATCCGGTTCCCGATTCCAAGGTCATAAGATCGAACCGAATCGCCCGGATTCGACCGGTTGTTTTTTTATTTTTTTAAAAGTAACCCTAAATCTAATGTTTAGGGTTGCTTCTTTCTTTCGCAACCCTTTTTTTCCATGCATCTCTTAGTCTCACGTCTCTCTCAAGTCCCAGCGAAGAACCCTAGTAGCCTGACTGCCTTAGCCTTCGCCTCTCACGTGTACGCCTCTCGCTCAATGCCCCCGGCCTTGCTCAGTCCCTCTTGCCTGAGTTGCGACGTTGCGTCCCTCATTGCTCAACGCCCCCGACTGCATTTGCTGTTGACCTTGCAATCTTTTGGCTGGTGAAAGGAAGGCAATCTTCTTTATTCTGTTCATATGCTTGATCGTTTGCCTTTTGTTGTTGCTTGGCAGACCCCATATTCTTGACCTCGTTTTCAAAGTCTTAAATTCGGTGGTACTACGATGATGGGTGTGAATGAATTATTCCTTTTGGTTCTTTTCCATTTTAGGACAGGGAAAGGGAAAGGGAAAAGAGAAGTGGACAACAGGATCACATTGCCTTTTTTTGATTCAGGCAATCTTGGGTTCTTAGCTCTTAACTGGTTCCATTGGATCGCCCAAAAATCGAACCGGACCAGTCAGTCCTATTCTTAGGACTATCGGTCCAATTCTCAATTCCAGTGATTTGGGAATCGGACCACCAATTCGGTTCCCGATTCTTGAGGGGAATTAAAACATGTTTGGTATTTGACAAAATTTTTGTTCCTGGAACATAAATGGATTTCGTAATTGTACATAATTTTTATTCTCGGGAACAATTTCTCCTCCTAATTTTTTCATTGAAGTCAAATAATTACATCTTGTCATTACAAAATCAACATATATAGCAACACTAATAAAATGAATACAAATCATACATAATTTATAACTAGTCTATTTATTTCGTGAAGTATGAAGACATATGCAAGATCCTTAAAAAAGAACATAAGGTCAATCAGCAATTTGCACTTGAATTTTTTCCACGAATTTGCATTTAAACACTACGTATTTAACCAAAAAAATGTATCCGTTTGTATTACTTGAACGCTTCTATATTTAACCAAATCATGGCATATTTGTTTCTTATAATTTGTTAAGAATGCAACACAAATATAGAGAAATTTTTATAATTTTTTTCAAAAATATCATTTTTTTTATTTTTAAAAAATTATTTGTTTGTTTTTTCTAAAATATATATAATTTTAAAAATTAATTTAAATTAAATTATTTTATTATTATAAAAAATTATTGTTTTTATTAGTAAAAATTATTTTTATTATTTTTTTAAAAAAACATTTTTTATTTTCTATTTTCTTTCCCTTTTTTCTCTCGACAATGGGCGGGCAAGCAACGGCGATCGGCAAAGGACGACGACTAGTGGCGGATGGACGGAACAAAATGAGAGCCGTCTCACTTTGTTGGTCATGTTTCCTAAAAGTGATTTTGGAACTAAGAATCAACTTTTTTTATATATTCTTGTTTATGCTCCACATGTTTTTCCAAGAATAGAATCGAAAATGTTTAGGATCAAAATTATTTACGTTACCGAACATGTTTCTCATTCATTTCTGTTTGGAAAACATAATTAGAATTGTTGCCAGACAGGCTATTATACGTTTGGCCTTCTAATGGGTAATGACTCGCCAAACATGTAAATACTGCCGAGGAGTATTTTATACGAGGTGGGTTTCCCACGGATATTTCTCTTGGATGGTGTATTTCAGACAATTACGTTCAAAATCTGTGAATTAAGCAATTTAAGGTGTGAATTTAGCGTCCCCAATTTTCTGCTCGAACATGAACAGATGGCCGCTATATTTGATAAGCACATGACGTGACCATAGGATGAATCAACCAGAATTTTATGCAGCCCCCGCCCACCCCCTAAAAAAAAAAAATCGAGAATACTGCAACAAGGAATTAGCAAAAATGGGCTTGAGAATTCAATTTCTCAGAGACATAACTTCAGGTACAAGGACATACAGAGCACCCAAAAATCGGTCACAACGCAGCTGCGAATTCAACCTAATATGCAGGTCCATCACAGGGAAGAAAATCAACCAAAGAATCGGCTCGGACAGTCGGATCGAACGAATCGCCGCCGCACGTAAGAGGCGCTAGTGCAAGAGATACGTCATCGCAAGGGCAAGTAATAGGAGGATGTACGCGATCCCTTGATCAATCGCCTCCCCTGCATTCAGGAGAGAGAAGCAAGATAAGGCACAACCCGGTCTACTGATCTCGAAAGCAAAGAATTGATCACGAATCACAACATATTCGTTGCCTAAAAGAATAGGGAGAGGAAAGGGTGCTTTCGCATACCATTGTTGGAAGGAGCTTCCGGCGCGGGCGATGGAGCCACGGCCTGTCCACGGCCGAGCTGAACGAGAGTCAAGAACACGAACCCGACAATGACTGGTAGGAAGCAGGATCTCATCGCGTTCATTTTGCCGCGAATGCTCTGGAGCAGAATTGTAAGATGAGGGACGGAGATCAGATTGACGAGCGAGATGGGAAAGGAGGGTGGTGGGACGGATTTGCCGACGCTGGGGTTGGGACCTTTAAGTACTTTTTATATGACGCAGGTGGGTCAATCTGCATTTTCCGGGAAAGTGAGAGAAAACACGTCGTGAACACCGAGTGTTGGTTTTTGACTCGTGGTGGCGGAGGGGCGGCGGCTTATTTGACTCGGGACGGCCCCCTCGGCGGCACGTTGGCGACTCATGTGCTGCCTCGTGGCACATTGTTGTTTCACTTTTGACCGATGGTGGGAACTTAACGACTCTTCAATTTGGTCAAACTTTCAACGTGCGTCTTTCCGTGAGAGTTTCCCATTCGGCAAGCCTCTCCACCTCCCTCTCGCGTTTCTGCAGATTCTAGAACGCGTCGAGCGTCTCGTGGGACGGGACAGAACTCATCCCGGCCATGAACACTGACTGCTGCACCGAATGATTTCGGATAGGGCGGAATTTCAGCTGGAAACAAATGGATGCCACTTAGCCTCGCCAACGAAAAGTGTCAAAAAAAAAAAAAAGCCACAAACATTTTGTATTGGCGTCAATTGATTTTTAAACTTTTTGTTGATACCTATTTAGTCCTAAATTTTTGCATTTATATCAATTGAGTCCATTCAATCTAATTTTGCCCGAAAATCGCTAACGTGAATCTCGATTGTCCCATGTGACATAGCCGGCGATGATGTGTATATTTTTTAAACATTTTTAAATATTTAAATATTTTTATTTTTATTTTACTTTATTTTTTTATTGGCAAGGGCCATGACGCCCTTGCCGGGGGCCGACAGGGGTCGGCCAACGACCCTCACCAACCCTCAATAAAAAAAAAAGGGTGTACAAAAAAGAAAAAGAAAAAATATCAAAAAAATTATTGCAAATATAAAATTATACTAAAAAAATTTAAATTTAAATGTTTAGGATATCTAGCGTTCACGTTAGCAATTTCCGACTAAAATTGATCAAATCGACTCAATTGGTATAAATGCAAAAGGTTTAAGACTGTCACTAATAAAAGATTTAGGACTTAATTGACACAAATGTAATAAGTTTATTTTTTTTTTTGACACTTTTTCCAAGTTCACCTTGGTCTGATCGCGTCTACCCAATTGCGACCGCATGATCGAGTCAAAGTAAGCTGTCGTAGCCCAATTTTTGGCTTTGGTTTTTCCACAGAAAGGGCACTGCTTTCTTGGGTGCCCTGGAGCGGGAGGTATATCATATAAAGGTCATAATCGGATGGTTGCTGAGCTGATATCTATGCAATTTCAACCGTGCCATGTGAATCTAGAAAATAGAGAAGACACACTGGTTGCCGTCATCTTATCGAAGTTCGAATCCAATCAGAACCCAAGAACCTGAAGAAGGAACTGAACTCGGGTTTAAGGATTGTGATTAGGAGAGAATCCATCACCCCATCCAGTTGCTTGCTCGTGCCAGAAAACAAAGTTTAAATGGTATTTTCCTAAGAGATAAGCACGTCCTAAACCGCGAATCCTTGTCCTTTGATCGTTCTGTGCTCCCAAATATTGAAAAGACTAAAAACAATTCATCGGAAGGTGGTTCCCCGTCGACTAAGCTGCCCATTAGCGATCAGGGGGATCAAGCCGACGCGAAGATGATGTAGCGCAGACGTAAAGCCGGTTCATGTAAGGCCCCGTGTGAAAAGTGAATCCTCACACAAAATCATATCGACCTCGTATGGGATGGGACTCGATCTTTAAAGCCCGTTCGAACTAAGTAAGGACCTTTCAGTCAAAGCGAAAATTGAGATGCGTTTGATTGAAGCAGTTTCTTTTTAGCGAGAATCACTTCCTCAACGAATGGACGCCCTTAGTTGAAAAGCCGAAGGAAGCAGCAGACTTCTCCCCGGGTATCACAGGCCAGGAGGAGATTGACAAATCAAAAGCACTTTATGCCAAAACTCTACTTTATCCCCCACCGTCTCTCTCCTTCGTTCGCTTCCTTCTGCCGCTACATCATTCCGCAACCGCACATATTCTTTACCTTTTCCATCCCCTTTTCATCTCACCCCTCCCCTCCATATAAGAATAGATATTTGTTCGCTCGCGCAGATCAGCTAAAGGTTTTGCATCATCGACATGTGCTGCCCGAACGTGCCGGATTTCGCCCACGGGGACCTGACTCGGCGCTCGAGATGGCGGGTTTTGCCGGCGGCAGGCATTGGTTCGACGGTCGATGCAGATGCTCCGGCGAGGGAGGCGCCGCGCGAGGCCAACGACGGGGGTGGCGCTGTGAAGCGGTGCGTGTGCTCGCCCACCAGCCACGCGGGGTCTTTCCGGTGCAGGCTCCATATTGCGGAGTACGCGTGGAGAAGAAAGTGTGCGCACTGATTGCATGTACGTCTCGTCGTGTATAGAGAATGTTTAAAGACGACGATGTGTGGGGGGCATGGAAGGTGAATAGGAAGGTGGTCGTCAATATCGTCATATTGCTTTATCTTTGTCAACCCAATGATGAATATCGCGAGGTAAGAAGTCTCAATCTAGTCTAGGCCATTTTTTTTTTTTTCTTTGCCCTTTTTCTATTCGGATTTTACTTTGATAGATAAGTTTATAGTGCTGACGATTGGTCTTCAAGCGTCAAATTCTAGCCAAGAACTCGTATAAGCTGATCCGGGATTGTGAAATGCCAAGAGACGAGCATCAAAAAAGACCTAATCTTATTATATTAGTCTTTGATTCGGTCATAAATCTTTCAATTATATCAATTTAATCTTAAATATTTTGTATTTGTGTCAATTGAGTCCATCCAATTAATTTTGTCCCAAAATTACTTGGCGTGGATATCGATTGTCTCATGTGGCGCGGCCGGTCTTGACACGGATATTTTGCATTTATTTTGCTAATGATTGTCTTGATTTTTTTTTCCTTTTTTTATTGAGGGCTGACAACCCTTGCCGGCATTGGGGAGGGTGTCGTGGCCCTCGCCGCTCCGGGCAAGAGCCGTAATGCCCTTGCCTAGGGCTAGATGAGGCCGTGACGCCCAAATCCAGCAAGGCGAGTGGCCCTTGCCGGTGTTGACGTGGGTCCCCGACCCTCGCCGGTGAGACAATGATCGGTCGGCAATCCTTGTCAGCCCTCACAAAAAAAAAAGTAAAGAAAAAAAAAAAGAAAGGAAAAGAAAACATAAAAATTATTTTTAAAAAAGCTCACGTTAACGTCGTTTGAGCCATGAAGGAGGGTCGACGTCCATATCAACGATTTCCAGCAAAAAAATTAGTCGATAAACTCAATTAGCACATGCATAATATATTTAAGACTAATTTAGCATAATTAAAAAGTTTATGACTAAATTGGCGCAATAAGTTTAGGATTTCTTGACAACTTTATCCAAAATCAGAACTAGTTCCTCAGCCACCACTCGTCACATTCGGTTTGCGTTTGTTTTTCTAGCGACGTATCGTGGACGATCAGCGTAAAACTTTTCATGCACATGGATGGAAAGAGATTCTTCAAGGTGGATTAGCATGATCCTAGGATCAAGCCCAGCCTGAATGGTCCGAACCTCGCCGAAGATGAATTTTTTAAACGAAGGGTATGCGCGGACAAGAAGTTAGGCGTGCCGAGAGGCTGGTCAAACCCGTCCAAAGTTCGCCATTTCAAGAAATAATCAAACAAAAGACCAAGTGGTTAGCTTCGTAAGGAATTAAGATCAAACTCAAAAAAAAAAAAAAAAAACATCTGAGGCACAAGGTCACTCACGGTGTCGAATGTGAACGTCTCGCTCGAACCGAGTCGATGTGCACTAATTATGAAAAGAACTCATATGAGAACATGAGGGAGGACCATTTTCTCGAAAGATTTTTTTTTTTTTGGGTCGAAACTCAGAAGAATCTTTAGAGTAGATTTTGACTTAAGTAAGATTTTGAAGAAGTCAAATTAGTCTTACAACATGGGAAAATTGTCCAAACCTTGCTAGCCCTAGGCAAGGGCGACCCTCTCCCGAAGCCAGTGAGGAAGGCCCTCGCCTAAGGCCCGCGGAGGAAGTAGGGAAGAAAAAAAAAAAGTAAAGGAAAACAAAAATTAGTCAAGTGAACTCAATTGGAAAAATGTCAATATATTTAAATTGATAAAATTAAAAAGTTTAGGATTTAATCGACAAAAATATAATAGATTTAGGATTTTTTGGGCAATTTTTCCCTTAAAAGACACCCTCAACCATATCTTCATCGGCCGATGAGCACATGCGTTTCACGCAAGACTTTCGACCTAAAATAGTATCGTATGTAGTTTACATTTCCGACGAGCACGACATAGCCCGAACCAATCTTTTTAGTAACGTCACATGAGGTTGACAAAAATAAAAGGGATAATAGCACAAATAATTCTTGAATTTTTGTCCAATGAATAATGTCGTGGATTTATTTAATTGTGTCCATAAACTTTTGATTAATATTCAATCGAGTTCTTAAATTATATGAAAATGTCTAATATTATTTTTTTATTAATTGAATCTAGAGATAATATTTAATATTTTTTATATAGTTAAGGAATTAAATTAAATATATACTAAAAGTTTAGATAGTACGTTAAATAAATTAAAAGATCAAAGGACGATGTTGCACAATTAGCCAAAGTTGAAGGACACTTTCCGTCATTGTTTCAAAATAAAGCTACGCGTCATCCCAGAAATACTATTCATCAACAAGAAAACGAAAGAGGCCAATAGGAGCATCAGCCCGACAGAACCCAAACTTACCAGTCCACCGCAAACTACCATTCCTGCGATCGAACACTATTGCCACTCCATCTTTCAGGTTCTTATCCCCAAAGATCGTCGCTCTTCCCCGCATAAGCTTGCGTGGATTTAGCAATCCTCGCGCTTGACTCATCGCTAATGCCGCATTATCTTCTTCGTTATCTTCGTTGTCGGTCTACGTCTCTCACGCCTTTCCATTTTTCCTTTGTCGTTCGAAAAAACAAGGAAAAGAAACCCTTTTCGGTTTCTTCACGGACTCTTGATCGCCCTTCGTTTTCAATTCAATCTGGAAGTCTTCGCTTTCTGGAGCTCTCCATTAAGGGTTTTCAGTTCGTGCCTGAGCGGGTGTGCCTGGTTGTGAGATTAAAGAGAGAGAGAGACGGGAGGGAGACAGAGAGAGATTGGATCGAGGGAGAGAGGGATGGCCCGAGCAGGGAACAAGAACATACAAGCCAAGCTGGTGGGTATGTCTTTCCCTTTTCTTGTTTTCGTCTATGTATGGGTCGATGATTCTGTCGAAGCCTGAATTTAGGAGGTGGAATTTTAGTGTGCTGCTACTGTATGTTGCATAGGGTTTGATGTGCCGCATGCCTTTCGATAGAACTCCCAAAATATTTGCGATCGGTGTTGATATTGAACCTGTCGAATGATTCTTAATTAAGCTCGAGCTGCCGCATAATCCTGCATGGTCGATTGCTTGGATAGGAAGCCAATTCTCGGAGTACAAGCACCATCGCTAAAAATTTGCCAACGGTATCCAAAAAAGGAATGTGCTTGCTAGCTTTTTGTTGTTGGAAGTTGGTGTTTAGTAGATTGCAGCCTTTCATATTAGCAATGTTGAGTTGCTACTTCCCGTATGGAATTTCACCTGGTAAAGAAAGATGGCTCCGAGAAGGGCTTACTTGAATCTCTTTCTCATACATACATTGAACTCCTTGCGGGAAATAAGCATTGACTGCTGCTTATTTAATGACAATGCGGAAAATAGGAAGAAAGTTCTGGATTAACGACGATACATGACTCTTGTCGTAGGTACTTCTCGGGGACATGGGAGCTGGAAAAACGAGTCTGGTGCTGAGATTTGTCAAAGGCCAATTCCACGAGTACCAGGTACATTACATCTGTTCCACCATGCTTCAAAAAAATTTCCTGCATCTGCAGCCTCTGACTGGAGTGAGCTGCAGGAATCCACTATCGGCGCAGCCTTCTTTACTCAGGTCTTGTCACTGAACGAAGCGACTGTGAAGTTTGATATATGGGACACTGCTGGGCAGGAAAGATATCACAGCTTGGCTCCAATGTACTATCGAGGTGCTGCTGCGGCTGTCGTTGTCTATGACCTCACTAGCATGGTATTAATGTCTAAGTTTGATACGACGTTTTTATTTGTGCTTTATACGTTTGTTTATAGGGATAGAAGCAGGGTTCTATCATTTAGTTTTTAGATGAGTTATCTTAGGTCTTGCTTTGATATTGTTGAATGCCATGTAACTACGTGATCTTCTTAGAGGTAGTTGTTTTCTGGTGAAGATAACGTGCTATAGAATAATGGTGATGGAAAACATAAGCAAACTTTGGGCAAGTCCTGTATTGAACATAATATTCCTTAGGAGAGCTCATATTTTTGCTTCAATAAGTACCTCAGATGGAAAGGCTTGTTGTAGAACTTATCCCCCTTCGAGACCTTTTCGTTTACTGGTACCAGTAAGAGATCATCTTAACCAATTCAAGTTCTTTTTCCATGGCTTCAGGACTCATTTCTACGGGCCAAAAAATGGGTTCAAGAATTGCAGAGACAAGGTAACATTCAAATTATTTGAGCTATTTGAGCTCTTGGTATTGTCTTTTTTTAAATAATTGGAGAGCAGGTTGCTACTTGAATATAGGGTCAAAATCGTAGACGTTCTGAAGCATAGGATTCTCTAAGCTGAGGTTAAAACTTCATTGGATTTTTTTCTTATGTCGAAGTAGTTAGGCCTTCGATTTCTATTTTCCTTTTCCAAGATTCGGCGGGCTTCATTCATTTTGATATTTGCTTTATACCATGCATCTTCCTTTTTTCTATGCTTTGAAGTTAAGTTTTCAATGGTTGCATCTGTACTTTTCATCCTTTAATGCCTATGCATGAGAAGCACATTTTTTTTTATAGTAAATAGTACTTTAAAGAGGTGTCTTAGACAATGTGTGTCGGGATGTCGTTCATTCATTTCCTTCCGATCGACGAGATTTTCCTATTTCAGATTAATGGTGAACTTTCAAACAAGTTCAACGTATAATTTCATTAATCTGTAGATTTTACGTGTTCTGTTTTTATTAGCGCTGTATCATGCCCACCATACTGCAGATATTGCAAATCAACCTAAACAAAATCAATGAGAACTAAGACCTTAAATTTATTCTCTATCTCGGGGAATGTGTTTCAGTAGTTTTTCCAAATTATACTGTAGTGTTATGTGAATAATCTTGGATCTGATATGACAACAGGGAATCCCAAGTTAATAATGTTCCTGGTGGCAAACAAGGCAGACCTGAATGAGAAGAGGCAAGTGCAGAATGAGGTATGCGGAATATGCAACCATCTTTTGGCATAGACCTTTTCTGATAAGGAAACAGAGTGAATGAACATCAGGATTCTTGACATTTCTCATTTTTTCATTGGCACCCAACATATTATGATACTACTCTTCTTTCGTTTGCTTTTTCCTGGCAGCGAAGGCTGCCTTCATTTTCACCTAGAGGATGACATATTTACTCCTACTGTAGTTGTCTAAATGTGTCTTGCGCATTTACCTTAGATAAGAGAAGATAAGATTCTCTCTCTTACTTTTGAATCCCACTATTGGCAGTGGCATGTATCAGTTTTCGTGATGTAAGAAGCCAATCACTTCCATCCAGTATGCCTGCAATAAAAACTGATCAAAACATATTATATAGCTGATGCTCATGGAGATTTTGACTCCCATCAACAACTATGACATTCATAAAAATTGTTTACTTCATCAGCACCTTCAGCTTAAATCAAAAGGAACCTCGCTGGGCTCTCAATCCTCAATGGCTGTGTATAGATTTTCACAGTTCCTTGGCTTTATCAGAGTATCATTTCTCAGCCCACCATACAGACTTTTGAGCCTTGCTTACCTCCACTGTGCTTTGACCAAAAAAAGCTTCTACTCTTATTCTGAAGTTTGCTGTGTTCCTCTTCAAAATACAATTATGAGCTGCATGCGACTTTACCATTGACATGGATGTAACTGCAAGCTACTTTCCTGTTGTCATGCATGCATATATGCATGGCAATATCTTATTTCTCTCGACTCCAGTGATTACTCAAGTGATATATCTATTTCAGGAAGGCGAGCAATATGCTAAGGAAAATGGTTTGTCTTTTCTTGAAACATCAGCAAAGACTGCACAGAATGTCAACGAGCTTTTCTATGAGATAGGTAATTTCATGGCTTTAAATGTTATTTTTTCAGTTTGACAAAGCAGATGTTTTATTTTAGGTGGCTGAGCTTACTGCTCGTGTGAAACTGGATATATTTGTCAATTAGGCTGGCCTGTTTATCAAGTGGATAGAGATTGAAAACCTCAAATGTCTTGCAGCTAGTTTTTCTGCATTCCTATATTCCCTGATAAAACTGAAAGCTGGAAGTTTAGATATAAGCAATTTGGGGCTGCTCAAAATGTTTCCGCTCCTTTTTTCCCTGGAGTGTTGAATTTGTCCAAAAGTATTGCATTTAAAATAACTGTGCTCCAGATGTACCTCTCTTTTGTTGGGCTGCGTGGTCTGACTGATTTATCTCTTGAGGATCTTAGCCCCAATAAGCTTCAATATATTGTGCAAACGACTTTGTGCAGCAAAGAGAGTTGCAAAAGCTACTCCTTCGCGACCGACTGGAATGAAGCTGCAGAGACAAGAAAGTCGAAGAAGCTTATTTTGTTGCTCGGTGTGATTCCAGCGCTTGATCTTTGTAAGTAGTTACCTCCATGGATCTTTTACTGAGAAGATGGGTTAGTTGAAGTTCGTACGCATTACCTATTGATGAAAAGTAACTCATAAGTCGGTGGGGTTCGAAAGTGAATTATCATAACATATCATTTGTTCTGTTTGGACATTTAGACAGCCATACATATCGTTTGTTAGCATTGGCGTTCTCGCCATAGTAAATATCTTGAATCTTCTGTATATCCTATATGCACCATTTTTTTTCCGCTGAAATCGGACTTATCCTGTGCATAACTCTTGCTTTTTTTTTTTTTCGGTAAGGGAATCGCTGAGAATGGCTGCGGTGCACTTACTTCTTGCGGTTGTCGATGTTGAAGATGGAACCTCATTCAGACTCTGGCTCGTGAGTACTCTTCATATGTACACAGTATTTCATCGAACAGAACCTTTCTCTTACAACTTCAATTGTATCACATTCTCCTTCATGTGGAAAGGGTTATGGAAACTCATAAGCAATGACAAATGTTGCTCTGAAAATGGTCATTGTTATTAACCTTTTTCCGGCATTTTTGAGCTTCTTGTTGTATGGAGGATCCCTGTTGCTGTACACTGATTTGGGGGAAGGAGTGAAAAGGCCGTGGAAAAGTTACTAGTCTCGTATACTAGTACCAATTTTTTATATAAAACATATATAAGAGGAAAAGTGCGTTGAAAATCCTAAAATTTATCACAAAAGTGCAATTGAATCTTAAAATTTAAGAAAGTGCAATTGAGTCCTAAATTTTTCAAAAAGTGCAATTAGATCTTAAAACTTTCAAAAGCTAAGAGTTGATTGTACTTTCGTGATAGTTTTAAGACTCGATTGCACTATTTTTAAAAGATTTAGAACTTAATTGTCTTTTTGAAATTTTTTGGATTTAATTGCACTTTCGATGCATTTATTCCCGTTTCATACATAAAATTATAAGTCCAATGGGTAATTATATATATATATATATATAGCAATTGCTACGCGTCAAAAAGGTAAGTTATTAATCATGTGTGAATTCTTAGTTCTCTATATTTTTACTTGGAGAAATTACTAAAAGCTAATATTTTTAACCTTACTTTTATATATGGATAATTACCATCCAGAGGGAGAACTAAACAGCATCATTACTTTTTTTTCTAATGAAAAGTTTCTAATGCATAAGAATATGACAAAGTCACTCTTAGGTTTTCAAGTCAAAAAAATTAACGATGAATAAGCTATGAAGTACGAGTACTTCAACCAAAAAAAAAGGGCATGAGTACGTATTTTTCTACGTGAGTAGAACTTATTAATACATAAGAAGAACGAACTGCGAATTACTTTTCGTCGTGAAGGGTTTTTACTGCACTTATTAGCAATAACCCGTCTAATTTAATGCACGAATTTAATCCACATAAGAATTAAACTTCTAGGCATAATCCAGCAAATCAATTGACCAACTTGGGCCCGTGAAGGCAACTACTTAATTCAATGTAAGGCTCTTACTTCTGAGAATAGGTGTTGTTTTAATATTTACATGAGAAACAGCCGACGACCTCGGTCAAATCACAGAGTCAACTTCTTTTTCTTTTAACTTGTTTTTTTTTTTTTTTGGGTGTTTAAACTTCATATTTCTTACAACAATATGCCAAAAAAAGCTCCGTTCGAGGCATGGGCGAATCCATTTTGAATTGGTAAATCTCAAATCTATGGGTACCCTCTTAATTTAAAGATCAATCAAAACCTCGAGCCTTACTCTAATTGATCAGCCCTGAAGATGAATTATATTTGCGCTTGGTGATATGGTAAAACAGACCGAAATTACATCGTTTTATTTTATGAATTCACGATAACTTTCTTGTACACGAGGGGAAAAGAAGAGGAATTTCTTTTGCAGACAATCATGCCCCCAGAAGCAAATGGAATACTGGAAACATGAGGCTTGGTCTGAAAGACTCTGTTCAGAAAATAAGTGGCACAGGCTTATTGAACATTTGCAAGTGTTATTGCCAACATTAGTCAAATAAAACCAAATGGATACCAAAAGATCAGGCAGGGGTTGATGCAGGGGAGCAGTTGGAATCCAAAGAGAGGAATCGATCGTTATCGCAGGGGGACAAACAAGTTATATTTCTCGGCTTCAGTGCGTTGGAACCAACAAAGCCATGACAAACAGTAATTCCAACATAGGCCAGCGCACATGAGACCAAGACAAAAAGTAAAAGTCAAAGCTCTGTCTCTGCTAATTTATAAAGAGAGCCACCAGCAAAGGAAAAAAGAGGAGCAAGTAATCACTAAAGGGGCAAAAAACAGAACAGTTTCAGCCAGTACAAGCGTAGCCTAGGTGGGCGTGCCCAATGTGCGTGCCTCGCCTGCCAATAAAGAAAGCCACGAAAACTTACCCTCCATTGATCATCACTTGGTGATGCACATAACACCCAAATCCAAAAAGCTGTACAACAGAGCAGATTTTCCAGCATATTTCTACATTTTTTTTTGGGTGGGGGGGGGGGATGATGCACTAAACTAAGTAAACTACCATGAAGGAGAAGTAGATGGGGTTCCTGTGAATGAGAATGAGAGGCCGTTGTTGCTATGAGGATGAGAATCGCTCCCTGATGTGCACAGAGTGGAACAGAGCAGGCCTGAGCGGGGATTTTTTTCACCGGGGTCAGTGGAGGAGCGATGAGACTTTGTCGAGATGATGGTTCTGCCTCTTCCGGATCCTTGTCATCGTCACCAGAGGAAGCCCCGGCCTCTAACCTGGACCGGCAATGAGTCGGGGGATTCCCGCATAGAGTGTTTGCTATTCGATTCGGGCGGCACACAGTCGTTGTGGTAGATCGGGTTCGATACGTACACCAAATTTTCGGATGCATTCCCGTCGTTGTAACTTATTCGCACAGGAAAGTCCTCAACACGCTTCGCCCTGCCGTTGACAATCGTGTTTAGTATAACTAAACGGTCGGTCCACTAGGGAGAAAAGTGAGTTGGCCTCTTGCAAATGCTAGTGCCCTGTGACAAGTACTTGGCAAGGACAATCCTTGTCTTTGTATTAAGATGTACATATAAATTACATTAGAAAAGTTCCACGTCGAAAAATTGATGTGGTATAAAATAATTGATATATCTTAGTTACTAATTCAATGGCTTAAGCTTTTGAGTGAATTATGACTAACCTGGATATGTTGTCGGGCTCGAACTTGAATTGCCTTCCTAGCATGCTTCCAACATTTTGTGGCGATGCAGGGGAAAGAATTTGTGCACCCGGGGACAACGTCGTGCCAAGCCCAAGCCTTGTCGAGCTGAAATGGAGGGGCTATCATTTGTTCACAAGGGAGGAAGCGGAACAATTTCCAGGTCTTCATCGTACTTAGGTCTTCGACTAGTTATGGACAAGAATTACCGACCACCATTCGGTTAGTGTGGTACGGTTGACGTTGACGTGGAATGACAGTCCCGCTAGCCACTACGCAAGGGTCAGCGATTCTTGCTAGCCCCTAAGCAAGGGCCACGAAGCCCTCACCCGGATCCGGCGAGGACCACGACCTTTACCGATGGCCGGTAGGGGGTCAGTCGACCCTGTTTAAAAAAAAAAAAAGAAGAAACAAAAATTAATAATTTTTAAAATTTTTAAAATTTTCAAAATGATCCACATAAACACCAACCGCGCCACGCAAGACGATTGATGTTGATTGGATATCAACATCGGTGATTTCTAGCCAAAATTAGTTGAAATACCTACATTCGCAAATTATGAAAAAAAAAATTATGACTAAATTGGCATTGTCAAAAGATTTAGGATTAACTTTGTAAATCGTTAAAAGGTTTAGGTTTAAATTAGTACATATGAAAGGTTTAAAAATGATTTGCGGCTTAAGACTTTTTTCACAATTTTTCTAGAAAATTTACTAGTCTCATATAACTGGTATGTAACGAGAAAGGTTCGTGTTCATAACAACACTTGCTACACGTCAATTGGATAACTTTCTAATCATGTATGAATTCTTGTTTCCCTATATCTCTACTTGGAGAAAGCACTCATAACTTATTTGTTCAATCTTACTTTTGTACGTGGATAATTACTATCCACGCGGAGAAATCAACACACGCCATCTTTACTTTCTTTCTAAAGAAAAGTTGCCAATGCATATAAGAATATTACTAGTCTCTCTTAGATACTCGCACTCATCGTATTACTCTTCTTCTACACAGAGAAAAATTGTGACTTCTCTAAAATCTAAAAATATATAATAATAAAAAAACATACTTTTTCAATATTTCAAAAAATTATAATAGACTATAGGGAAATTTTCAAACAATGGCTTGAAGTGCTCTTATTTTCTCAAAGGGATTTGAGAATATGACAAGATAACTTGATATGACAAGTGCAATCTCAATCGCAAGAGCAATAGGACATCCGGAGTGCCAATATGTGTGTGCGGCGTTCATTTTGGTGTCAATTTTTTTTTATCATTGAAGTGCTAATTTGGAAAAAAAAAATGATCACTTAAGTGCCAATTTCGACTAAAAACGATCACTTAAGTGCCAATTTCGACCAAACATTACACGTGGCATTTTTTGTTAATTTTTTTATGAAAGGTGGATGCCACATGGAATTATTTTTGTAATATTAAATAACTAAAAAATAAAAAAAGGAAAAAGGAAAATTGCTAGGTTGCGGCGGCGAGGGCTCTATGCCACCGCCGCCCACCAATGTCGGCAATGGATTGCAGGCCGCAAGGCGAGGCCTTGCCAGGTCGGCGGGGCCTCACATAGCTACGACGAGGCTGCACCTTGCGAAGCAGCGCGAGGTTTAGCCTTGCCCGGATCTACGACAACGACACCCCGCCATAGCGCGGCCTTGCTGGCTATTCGGCAACCCCCACCGGCTATCACCCATCCTAGCCGGCAATGGCCGATGATGGTGGGCAGCAACGATGAGGGCTTCCAAGCCCTCACCGCTACAACAAAGTAATTTGCTTTTTTAAAATAAAAAAATTAGCTTATGTTTTAGGTTTTTAATTTTTTTAAACTTTTGGCTTTTTTGTTATCGACGAGCCACGTAGATATCATGTTAGATTTTCGATGAAACTCACCGGAGTTGGCATTGAAATAACCGTTTTCAAAAAAACAAATTGGCACTTAAGTGATCAAAAAAAAAATATTGGCACTCCATGTGTCCTTTTGCCAACCATAAATGTTATGAATGGTAAAACATATATATAGCAATCATAACGGAACTCACCTCTTGATTTATGCCTAACATTCTACCATTATAGTGTCACAATATTATGTTAATGGGATCCTTTCTCAAATAACGGTCCGAGCTAGCCAAATAGTCTCAAATAAGGACTTTTGGCCGGCCGCGTGCATGTGACTATTCCGGCCATTGGAGAAGAAGTATTTTAATCAAAAAATTATACGTATATGTATTTTAAATTTTCTGATTGTTTTAATTTTTTTCTTTTTCCTTTTTATTTTTCCCTCTTTCCTCCCCCAACCATTGCTAGGCCTCGTCAATGGCTAGTGAGGTCGTCGAGATCCGACGAGAGCCGCCCTCACCCTCGCCCTCGCCCGGCTCGGAGGAAGCGGCCTCACACCGAGTCCAAGCGGCCTCTACCGGCCATCAATGAGGCTCGATGATGACCGGGGGAGGGAAGAGGGAAAAGAAAAAGGAAAAATGAATGAAAAGAAAAGAAAAAAAGAAGAAAGAACAAAAAAAAAACTCAAAAAAGTAGAAGATGAAAATGTCATTCGACCGGCGAGGTCAAGCACTTTAGGCTCTTCTTCGAAATAAGTTCTACTTTATAGTCTTATTTGAGAAAAACGATGGCATTTTAGGCTCCTTATTTGAAATTTCTTCTAAATTATTCGTCAAATCGTTGGTAATAAGTATGTCTAGGAATTTTTTTATGATTTCTTTTTTTTTTCTAGGTAAGCTGCCTCTTCTTATAATGGCAACAAAAAGAGTGCCATTCTCATGTTTTAAGGACGAGAAATGGACTACAAAATTCTCTTTTAGAGAGGTAAGCCTCGAATCCGTAAATACCCATTTAACTTGATGATCAAACGGGACTCGAGGCTAAACCTAAACGATTGGCCCCGAGCATAGGGCTATTCGTATTTTTGTTATCTAGGAAAATTCGATTGACGAAACTCTCTTTTACAAATTCATGATAAACTTCCGTTTACATAAGGGAAAAATGTTCATGTTCGAATATGATCACTTATCTCGTTTGAACATCCACGTTGGATTAGCATATCACCTTTATTTTTTGTAGGTAAATTTGCAAGTGTTTATCCCAACATGAAAATTTCAAATAAGGACATAAAATACCCTCATTTTCTCAAATAAACACTTGAAAGTAGACCCTTTTTTCAAATAAAGCATTGAAGTGATCATGAAAGTTTCAAATAAAGGGCCTGACGCAGACCGGTCAAGGGCATTTCCATCCAAGGACGATTTTAATTCTAAATCATTTTTTATTTTCTTTTTTCTCATTTCTTTTCTTTCCTTTGTTGTGGCCGACGAGGGGCCGGCGACCCTCGCCGGCCACGGGCGAGGGTCGAGTTTTCCGGGCGGCCTCGCCCAACCCCTCCGTGCATGCCCATCGACAAAAAGAAAAGAAAAGAAAATAGAGAAGAAAAGAAAAAACGAATAAGAAATCAAACAAAAGAAATACGAAAATTTTCTTGATCAACTCGAAGAACGAGTCCTTTGAGACTGATATAGCTATTTTAGCCTTTTTTTTAAAATAAGATTCCATTTCAGATACTTATTCCCCGTTTGGAATTTTCCTTTCCAACGTTACTCGAATAAAGAGTGGATACCAACAAAGATCACCGTCGATGCAGGGGAGCAGTTGGAATCCAAAGAGAGGACCCGATTGCCATCGCAGGGGGACAAAGGCCTACCGGGTGGGCAAGTTCCATTTCTCGGCTTCCGTGCGTTGGAACGAACAAAGCCATGAAAAACAGCGAGAAGTTCCCTTCTTTTTCTAGCCCAAGTTCGTTCTTTTTTTGACCCCATCGCAAGTTCACACGCCAACTTTCGTAAATCCCAACACGGGGCCAACAAGCAATGGACAAGAAAGCCTGCTTCGTGCTTCCTACCTCTGCTAAGATAAGAAGCTGGACGACGTGCCCCCAGCTTTCCAAAAACACCCACACATATCAGACCAGAACGAAAGTAGAGTCAAAGCACTGCCTCTGCTAATTGATAGAAGAGATATCTTACAAAGGAAAAGAGAAAAAGGAGCAAGCAATCACAACAAGGGGAAAGAGAAAAAAAAACAGAACAGTTTCAGTCAGTACAAGCGTGGCTTTAGGTGGGCGAGCCCAATGTGCATGCCTGCAAAGATAAGAAAGTAGCGAAAACCCACCCTCCATTGATCATCACTTGCTCCGGCACCTGACACCCGACTCCAAAAAGTTGCAGAACAGAGCAGAATTTCAAGCATATTTCTACATTCTTTTTGCAGAAAATGTAGTAAACCAAACTAAACTACCATGAAGGAGAAGTAGATGGGGTTCCTGTGGATGAGAATGAGAGGCCGTTGTTGCTGTGTGTATGAGAATCGCTCCCTGATGTGCACAGAGACCCTGCATCTCCCAATGGAACAGAGCAGGCCTGAGCGGGGAGTTTCTTCATTGGGGTCAGCGGAGGAGTGATGGGACTCTGTCGAGATGATGGTTCTGCCTCTTCTGAGTCCTTGTCATCGTCACCGGAAGAAGGCCCGGCCTCTAACCTCGACGGCGACGAGTCGGGAGTCTCAAATGGAGTGCTCACTGGTCGATTCTGGTGGTTCATGTCATTGTCGTAGATGGGGTTCGATATGTACACCAAATGTTCGGATGCATTCCCGTGGTTGTAACTTCCTCGCACGGGAAAGTCCTCGACATGCTGCGCCAGGCTAACGGAGGCGAAGCTCGGGGAAGAAGCTGCGGCAAGACCGATTTGGCGGGGACTCAGCTTCGGCTCTGTTTGGCTTAAGTCGCGGGTAACCGCGGGGAACAGGAGGCTCCGGGGGGCGTCGAGGACGCCTTGCGCGTAGAAGCTGCTGAGAGGAGAAGTGCGTGGCAGAGGATTGGAAGAGGGGCTATCGGCGGGAGGGGCGGGGACCAGGGCGTCGGAGGTGGCGGCGGTTTTCTGGAGCCTGCGCCGGCGAAGCAGAAGGGAGCAGTAGAGCTCGGCTAGAAGAACCAGGACAAGGCCCAACACGATGGCGAGGCTTCCTGCCATTACCAGTGTTGCTCCCATAATTACCTGCGTCGTCCCCTTCATTTCTCTCTCTCTCTCTCTCTCTCTCTCTGCAAGAGTATGTGCGCTAGTGTAGAGAAGAGTGGCTTGGATGCTATTTCATATTTGGAGAGAGAGAGAGAGAGAGATTTTTTATGGAGGGTACAGTGAGATAAGGAGTTGATTTTGGCGGGAAAGTGTCTCTGGGTCCTTGGAAGGGGAAAAGAGGATTTGGGGAAGCGAACCTTACATAGCATTGGACCTGACCTCTGGAATGTTTAGGCACTTCACTTGAGAGGCTCCTGGTTTCTGACGCTTCTTCTCACTGGGGGGTTCTCTGACAACGTGACGTTACTCTTGGGCACGCTCTTCGATTCAACAAGTCGAGACATCATAATAAAATGCGGCAGAAAAAGACTAGCAACCCTGTCCGACAGACACAAATAAGCACAATTAACATGAGCATCGCCACTTAACTCCACTTCAGCACTACCTGGTCGTGCTATATCCTCCGTTGATAAAAAAACGACAAAGAAGAAAAAACAAATGAATGTTAGACCACTGAACTCGCTTTGTGAGGGTGAGACATCGGTACAGTACCAACACTGGCACAAACAATTCTACGTTTATCCTGTATATATCAATCAGCAGAACATAGTCCTATATCATGAGATCCTACGGAAACATTACCACATCATCATTTTCCCTCGACACTAGGGTTCGTGGAATAACTGAAAGGTAGGCCACTAAGGAGAAAAGTGAGTTTGCCTCTTGCAAATCCAAAATGCTTCAAGATTTAAGTACAATCCAATGTGTTAAAAGAATCTCGTGGAGGTACTTTGCTCGATGGTGCTCGGCGTGTAAACTTGCTGATGATATCTTTGTGCAGTGGTAGAACACACTGGGTAGCGATGTAGGCAGGGAGTCTTTGCACCCCGGGACAGTGTCCAGCTAGAGAGTATCATTCTGCTGACGTAACCAAGGACAGTGTGCCATAGTAGATAGTATGCCTATGGATCTGCTTTAACTTCCTCTTAAGGCTGCAAGTCGAGCTGCCAAATCATCATAATCTGGCAAGTTCGGGTGCACGTGCCTAGCCGGGTTGGGCCTGTCAGGCTGAAATGAAGCGGCACGAGTGAAAACCTTGGCTGGCTTTGATGGGGCTGTTGTTTGTTCACGCGGGAGGGACACTGATCGTGAAGGAAGTGAAACGATTTCCGAATCCTCATCATACTTAGGCCTGCTACTATCAACTGGGGATCCACCAATATCAGTTCCCGAACCATGGGCACGATGGCTTCTACTCTTTCTTCTCACTTTTCCAGGTTCATAGGCAGAAGGTTTCTTACTGTAGTGCATCAACAGCTTGTCAATGACCCTTTCCTCCTCATCTTTCTGGTCACGCTCATCATCAAACAGTATCTGCAGGCCACGTCTCGAATCATCTTTTCTCCTACTCCTTGATGGTCTTCTTCCAGTACGAGCATCCTCGTAATCAATCTCGTCATAAGCAGATCGTGATTTTGAATGCTTCCTCCTAACTGATTTTGGTTTTGGGATGGGATAACCAGGCATGCTATCTTGGTCAGGGAACTGTTTGTTATCACCATGACTTGTCACTCTTGCAGGCCCAACGTCCTTTCTCTCATCATCAGGACAATCTGAATGGACTTTCCGAATAAATGGACCAGGAATTTCAGTTTTAGTTGTTGAAGGAACTTTCGAGCCTTCAAAAATAGACTCCGAGTTGGATCCATACTTGCCATCCTTCGGGGGTTTACCATTTGGCTTAACATAAGGAGGTGGCAGGGGACTTTTGCAGTAGGACCTTTCTATGTCTTCTCCCTTGGCCTTTCTCAATGAGTTAGCAGCACGGTCTTCATTGGCATTGTTGTCATTCGCAGATGGGGCAACCTTAACATCAGTCTTTATGTAGGTTCCAGCAGAATTAGGGAGCGTGCCTTGATTCCAGTGGAGTGAACCATCCCTGTGCTCCCTTTCTAGAACAGTTCTCTCCCTTCCGTTCAGGTGCTTCAATCCACCATCAGTGTCTTTATATCCTCTTTCATGAGATGAAGCGCCTGATTTCATTGGTTTCCGGCTACTATCCTCCTCGATTTGATGAGAGCCATGACCAAGCCTTCCTCGTGGAGTACCATTACTGTCCTTATGCCGCCTTCCATGAGATGAAGCAACAGATTTAACTTGTTTCAAGCTAGTACCCTCCTCAGTTTCATAAGAGGCTAGACCAGGCCTTCCTTGTTGGGTAACATGATCATCTTTCCTCGAGATAACAACGTCCTCGGACTCATTCCGCTTGTTGCTGATTGATTGAAGCTTTGGTTGAGGATTGAGGCCATTTCTTCTAAAGCCATTGGCTTCCATATTATTGCGGAATCTCTGCCCTTCATCCACTTCTTCAAAACTTTGCTTTGAGGGGAAATTCGGCTTCTCTCCTTTTAAAGGTATATGCTTGGCATTCGTTAATTTAGAGTAATCGGTAGCATGGGAAAGCGGTCCGTGATCTTTAGGTTGTTCCTGCAAGAAGCACAAATAGAGTCGGGATATGAATAGATGCAGTTAGAGAATATCTCTTAGCTTTTCATGTAAGCAAAATCTAACACTCGAATACAACAAAATGCTGAAGAGCTTACCTGGACAGTCAAAGAGGTTCTGGACATTCGTTGTTCAAAAGCCCTTGAATCCCACCTTATTGAAAACTCTGATGCTATGTCTTGCATTAGCTTAACTTTCTTTTCCAGTGTAGAAGGGTTTCCAGATAATTTATTGGAAAACTGAGAGTATTTCAGGTAATTAGTGACATTGTAAAGCTGCACGTTAATAGCTTAGCAAGCATCATCTGAGTTTAGGGAGTACCTCTTGATTTATGAAACAGTCCAAGGAACTTCCGTATCTCTCTTGGAAAATCTTCCTAAGGTCACGCAACTCTGGCAAATCAGAAAATCTTGCAGCAGCAAACATCAGCGAGGATACAGCTTCTCGACATTCCTCTGGGCATTCACTGAAAAGAACAATGCAATAAATGATTAGCTATCTTACCTAAAAATGCTTCAGTCTAGTGTAGAACATTAAGAACAGTATTTGGTCAGAAGAGTAAGAAGTAACACACTAAAGCTCTAGCGGAGATTATAATCCGGTACTTCACGACAAAGCATTTAACTAGTAACAATAAGGTTTTTATTGTCGCTATCCCAGTGGTAAGATTTGACATCATGGAAATCGTTGCCCTTTTCGTCTTGTGCTTGTCAGATATTTTACTTTCTAGAATTTCAGTTGATAGAAGAATGCTTTTTCTCAACAAAGATGTTCGAGAGCTAGGACGAAATATAGAGAGGAGAAAGAAATCTTTCGCGGCCAAACACCACCAGTAACTGCAATGCAATACCTGGAAAAAATACATGCCAAGTTCATATACCACGTACTTCTTAGGTATGGTCATTCATCAGAATGCTTGCTTCAGAAAGAGCAACAGCATCTGGACGGACGCATCAGCAACTTGCTACATAGCAACAGCAGAGTTGCTCGTTAGCATCCCTAACTGGTGTCATTTTCACTTGCATGTTTCCATGAGACCAAGCAACTTAATTATTGCAATCCATGTTCCAAGTGACATGGTCGCAGAAGATTAAGAAACCACTATGAGGATTTAGGGACCAAGATTATTTACGGAATGTGTTGGCAAATGGCAATTTAAAGTTCTCCAGACTCTCTACTTTATATGTCCTCCCAATTGAAAAGACCCACATCTCTATTCCGCAGGGAAAGCAAGGATAGTCGGGTTAATGAGCTATGGACTGCAATTCTTCTCAAAAAGATGGAAGTATTTCCATCAATTATTTGCTAACAATATTCTTGGAGCTGAAGGCCATACCTCTGTTTTTGGATTGTTGACATGTGCTTCAACAAGAACTCACAACAGAGCTCGACAAAATCATAGCATGATGAGAGGGTCAATTCAGCCAGAAGTCCTTCGGCCTGTTCCAGAATTCACCACAGAAGATTACTTGTTTAAGGACCACGCACAATATATAGTTGGAGCTACCGAATATACCCATGTTAGGCACAATACCAAAAGCCATCAGACATTTTCCACTCGAGAGCTATGGCAAAATCAACCGTTGTCCATTTCACATTCTCTTAATTCAACCTCTGAATGCAACCGCATTTCTTGCAATTTTTGCAACTCGAAATAACTGAACATGATGATAGTGATTCGATTTTTTCCCCTCCCGTTCCATTTGTAAAAGCAAAGAAGATTCAAAAAAAAGATTCGAATGTCCAAAAAATCCGCAAAAATCGCCATCTCCTCGCAGCATTCACGCCGTTCTTTTTTTTCCCTCTTTTACAGGCGACTACCATATCATTTAACAAAAGAGAAACGAAGCTACTCCAAACCAGACCACCCAAAAGGACCGAGATCACAGCATCGAGAGCAATGTACGAATCAAATTACCCGTCCGTAAGCGTTGATATCGAGGCCATTAGCGAGGAGATCGGCCATATCCTTCTTCAGGAACTTCTGCGTCGCCTGCCTCTTCCTCCGTATGACATCGATCCTCGACCGCGTCATCTTAATCAACGATTTACTGGCAAAACAAGCACCAGAAAAATCACGGCCCCGAACACCGAAACAAGCAACGCGACCAGGACGCTCCGAACAACAATAGCTCCTACGCGCAAACCAAACCAAAAAAAAGAAAAAAGCACGCGGAGAGAAGGAAGAGATCTGAGAGCTAACCACTTGGCGGCAAAGCCGCGGCCGAGCAAGCCGTCCAGCATCGTTCCGACTCTTCTCGGCGAGCGATGATCAATCGCTCGCTCGGGGCGACTCGGGCGAGAGCGACTCAGTAATGCATCGGGCTTCGAGGGAGATCCGAGTTCGGCCACGAGAGAGAGGGAGATCCGAGTTCGGCCACGAGAGAGAGAGAGAGAGCCTGAAAATGCACGGTAACGCCTAACACACAGATAGAGAGCAGATGACAGTGAGCAGACCACCTTTTCAAAAAACTGGCCACAGCTCAACTCGGTGAGTGGGAGCCGGAAGTTACGATAATGGCCTCGGGACCTTTTTCTCGTCGGACACAGAGAGAGGGAAGTATTCTATTGTGTGTATTGGCTATTATCCAATCCCGTCTTCTTATTTTGTTTTTTAAGAAATCCTTTCATCAAAATATTCATTATAAAATACACTAAGCAGAGTATTTTTGGATAATCAAGATCAATTGATATTACGGGTAAATCTTCGCTCATTATCTCAATCTGAAGCAAAATCGCTCACGTCAAGAATTACGATATCGAGAAAAGAAAGAAGAAAATAATCTCCCAAATATGAACCTCGATTATAATAAATTCAATACAATCAATCGAGATCTTACGGGAATATAAGCTCTTCACTCGAATCCAACGCTCGATCAACCCTTCGAGCAATATATTGCTCGATGGACTTAAACGCGAGATTGTTAAGATAAATTCAAGAAGGTATTGAAATACCGGTGAATAATCGCTCGCTGTAATTCGGCCGTTTGGCTACTTCGAATCTTTCGACCTCAGCCGTTGTCCATGTCTAGAATTCCCTCGACACGTGGCGATCAATGAGTGGCTCGGGATTACGCTAACGTGATGGGGGCGAGACCATATGATGTTTTCTTTTTCCCCTAAGTGACGTCAGCACGAAACATATTCCGCGGATTAATACGATGAGCGGAAGGGTAGTATGGGAAAATGAAAGAAAAGCCGAGGGCCGGTTATCGGGTAGAGAGAAAGGGATAGTTGCCGTTGGATGTGGGGACTTTCATCGGGTCAAATGGGGGAGTGGACGGTGATGGGGATGGCGATGGGGATGTGGGTGGGGAACCGTCGAATGATGGGAGGAATCGGGACGGGAAGGGATCTCTTGAGCTGGACCGCAAATCTCGGTAGTGCTAATCAAGTGGTGGGGTTAGTCTACTTTGGTCTTTGATTAAATTTTAATTACTTTGGCTTCCCTTGTTAAGAGAGAGGTGCGTGGATAATTTAAAGAATTAAATTACCCACAATATTAAAAAAAAATCATGCTTGATTAAATCATTCCGAAAAATTCGGCATTTATCCACATTCTGCGCATTGCTGCTTTTTTTTTTTAATAGCAAACTTAAAGCAAGTACAAAATCAAAGCGATCCGAAGATGTTTTATTTCGTTTTAGTTCTCGCATTTTGATATTTTTCGTAATTCTTAAACGCGCAAAATTAATAAGTTCTTGCTTTGAGAAAATATTGAAATTTTTAGCTTTTACGTGAAGCGGATCGAATCAAATCATTTTTTTTTTTGTCGAACGAACATCTTCATTTCATATGAAAAAAGGAGTACATAACTTCAAGACAAATATGCGAATCCAACAAAGTAAGTAAAACAATAAAATCTGAAAAATGAATTAACTTGATACTACTTGCAAGGATTGGCCTATTCTCTAAAGATTGATCTATAGTAGCATCGGAGCTCATACAACGGCCGATCACCAAATATCGAATCATCATCGGTGATGGACACACGTCGAGAAATTCTTCTCCAATAATTATGCTTTTTCCAAAAGACGGTGTGCGCCTCGATACGGCATCCCCAAAGCACTATTACCGTATAGAGACTATAACAACACCCAAGGGTTGAAGGAATATAAAAAAAGTCTTGTAAATCCCGGGATCTATCTCTAGATCGAGATAGAAAAGTACTCAAATCTAGATATAACTATAGATTGGAAGAGAATGACTACACAATAGATAGCAATTGATCAAAAAGTCACTTTTAGACAAGCCGACTGCTATGGCTCAAAAGCTGGATTGGCCTCACATTTTGGTGGAGTTTTTCGTAGTTGTTTACCCAAATATCAAACCAATCTCGAAGACTTGTGGAACGCTTGACTATCCGGAGCAAGCACCCGAGCTAGAGGGGAGCGAGCAGATTCGAATAGAGTAGATTGTTTCAAAACACTCACACTTCGATCTTTAGAACTTGCTTTCGTGAAAAATGTTAATCACGTCCACAAAATCGACGAAGAAACCGAAAAGATAGAGAAACGGGAAACGAAAAAAATAAAGAAAACGGGAGATAGAAGGGGAGGGAGCACGAGCTAGGGATGGAGGGGTGGGAGAGAGAGAGAGAGAGCCATCTCTCCCTTCCTCAAGGAGATCTGCTCAGCAGTAGAGAATTGGCAGCGGTAGAGGCGAGAGAAATCCTAAGGAGATCGGCTTCCCTAGTAAATCTAGTCATCTATGCTAGATAATAATACAGTAGGGCATACTATATTAAAATACGAGAAACGAAATCGAAAGCAACAGTAATTATGAATTGTACAAGTAAAGGTTAGTTGAGTTATCACTAATCAGACACAAACAATTATGAATCATCCACGACTTTCTTCACCATTTCCTCCACTTTCCATATCCACCCACTAAACATTGAAAAGAAAAGAAAACGATCCACCCACTCAATTTTCTCCTCAACTGCTAAATTCTACACACATACATAATCATAATCCTTATAAAAAGATACATTTTTCTTCGTGCAACCCACTGCATATCCGCTTGATTAAGATATTAGCTAAAATCCTCATGAAAAGATTCATTTTCACCGTGCTTAATCACGCTAAACGCGTGCGTGTAATAATGATGCTAATTAAACACAAAGCATTTCTCGAAGAATTATACAGGAAACAAAACATGAGTACACTGCCAAATGTGAACAATTAGTTGGACATAAATCTGAAATTGTAGTTAGCCCGTGCATGATCCGACATACATTCTTTCTTTTATCCACCGGTCTAGGTTACATTAATTTTCTCACGACCACTTCTAGAAAAATAATCTAAAAAATTGCTTTCATTAATAGGGAATTTTATTTTATTTTTTTATGTAGTTGGTAAGAGTATCGATTTCTCGGTAAACGGTGGGAAGAAAAACCTTCAACCACGAAGAATCTCATGAAGTATTTGCGTTTTAATGTAACTAAATTTGGTGTAAAATTGTTCTTTGTAATTTTTTCTTATATAGCAAGACGACAACCTAAGCAAGACCCAAATCCGGACAGGACAGTTATGTCACCTTTTAGAAAGTTGGAGAAATAACTGTCTTTCCACCTGTTAATCTAATTATTTCTTGGACTGTCTTTGCATTTTTCCAAGGTTGGTTTTCTGTTTTCAATTTTCTATTCTCCATTATTTTTGTTTGATTAAGTTTTTATTTTGTCTAATTGTTTGTTTTAGTTCGTCCCATTTCAGTTGAACTTATTACAAAAGATCAAATGGGATAATATTATATTTATTTTTAAATGATAGCCTAGAATCTATTTTTTTGGTTTATTAGTCTAGATTCTAATGCAAAATTATTTGAAGATCAGTCTCTAATTTCATGTCCACTGCCATAAGTATTGAAAAGTGAGGTTATAACTAGGGGTGATCGTCCCACCCTAGAACCGGATATCAAACTAGAAAAGCAAGTTTCCCGTTTGTGGAATGGGGAACCCGTTGCCTCATTTCGAATTTCTGTTTCTTATACTTTTGAGTATCTTGGCATATCTTTCATTAGAAACTCCTTCGGTTCACTTTTATGAGAAAAATGGATAACAAGACTAAGATTAGGGTTTTTATTTTGTAATAATAATAAATATACGATCTAGTCATTCGAGTGGATGAGTCCACATCTAGATTTGGGAATCGGATCGATATTCACCGGTTCCAATTTTTAGGACCTAGGAACCGAATTGGTTCGGTATAGTTGAGGCGATTCCCGATTCGGTCCTTCTTTTTTTTTGCGCGCTCCTAATTATAATGCGCATGCATCGGAAAAATTGAATTCTCAAAAGAGATTATTATTAGAAACGTCGGTAATTTGAAATAGACCAAATAAATATTATAAGTGACTCATTTAATAATAATTAAACTGAAAATTATCAGTTTTAGAGAACCGCTATATATTTCTCACTACGAAAATTGAGTGAAGAAAGCAATTTTTCTTTTTTCCCTATATCGAAAGTAATTATCAACAAATGGCATATAGAACAAACATTATGTTTTTGGCAACCATAGAACAAACATTTATGTTTTTGAAAACCCATAAGGCCACAGGGATTTTTTTTTGTATTCAGGAGATTGATAGAAAGACGCATGGCCGCGTCTAGTAGTCACGACAAGGATCGAATAAAATGAGATGAAATGTCCTTCATGTGGTGGTGAATGTAGTATCCCATTAAATTTTTGGTGCACTCAAGACAAGATTGAAAAATAAGTATAATATTCAATTAAATTTAAAAAAAATTGAAAAGGTAAAACCCTAGATCTAAGGATTGCGGTGGTGGCCGCCGCCACGATTGCCGCCAGCGTAGATGGTGACCACCAGCTCTCTACGTCGACTGAGAATAATCAAGTTCCAAGTTGTTCGAGAACTACCGAAATGTAGGAGATGTTTGTCCTCTCCACCAATGCTTGTATGATCGCCATCTCGTTCGCCTTCGCTAGGAGGACAAGATTAGCCAAATCCACGGAAGGGTTTAAGAAGAGCAGGGCTGTCGAGAGTGGCAAATTTGGTTGTCTGGACAGAGGGGTTTTGTTGGAAAAAATTTGATCGGGGTGATCAATGAGAATCGGATTTCGAGGCATGATAACACCGTCTTTAAGAAATTATTTGCCCTTTAACGTTGCTAATGGTTACCGGCAAAGAACATCCAGAATACAACAAAGTCTCAAACGAGAATATTAGATAAGAAATCTAATATTTCTTCAAGAACTCTAAAAAAGGAAACAATTGAAAAGAATATTTTCTCTTTTAAAAGAATGCTAGTAATATATATAGTAACAAAAACCTTTGTGAACAGACATGTTATTCGAAAACATCACAATTCACGTCTAAAAATAATGAAACTTTTTGTATCTCGAAAACTGTTAAATTCGGACGCAACTCTTCATGTCCAAAAACTATTAATTCGGAAACAACTCTTAATGTCCGAAAACTACCGTGTCTTAAAAATCGCAACCTTTCAAAGGTCGTAAGAATACTTGAATAACTATTAGGCACAAATAAACTCCAACTTGAATAGTCGCACCGTTTCGCTAAGATATAATACTTAATTTATTATTATAATTTCTAAAAAAAGGAAGATTTCACATATCGAGGTCGGAATAGGATCGGGAAATAAGTGCTAATTGCGCCTAATAATCGCGCACCCATTCTGGGATATAGTGGGGTTTAACTTACTTGTCCATTTTTTTTATTTGAGAGATTATACTTTAATTAATGAAGTATCTTGCACTCTCCCAAAATTTGAAAGTTTTGGTTTATTTAACTAATAAACAACAACATTTTGGCCAAGGCTATCGCACCATTCCATACAGGGCATTAAGGAGCAGAGGACGACAGTTCATCGTACCGATATTATAACATACAATGTAACGTTTATCCAGAATAAAAACCATGTTTTTTAAGTATGGCCAAGAAAAGCTTCGTACAAAACGATTGACAAAATCGAAATGTCTATGTCAAGATTGAATATCCTGTCACATCCAGCAAGCCACGAACATGAATTTTTGGAGCAAATTCTTAAATGAAAAGATGGGTACAAAGAGGAAAGCCTGGAAGGAAAGATAAGAAACAAAAATAGGACCCCACCTATTAAATTCCAAGGAAAAGATCGTTGAAACATAGGGGTGAAAATTACACCTTTTCCATAACGGGACTCTCTACAACCCTAGAGTGGGAACGATTAATGATCGAGGATCAAGCAGTCGCTTAAAAGGATCGACCTGGGGATCAACCAATAATGCTTGTAAGGAGAAAAGAAGCCGTCCTTAATTTTGAATCCTCACTTGAGTTTCGAACCGTTAAAGGTCTACATGATAACACTTCTACTTTTCAATTTCTCCGTCAAAAATCATTCGGTAAAGAAATCCGTTTAGTAAAAACACTTCCGAAGTAAAAATACGTTTGATAAAAAAAATTGACTCATGGTAAGATTTTTTACTTGTGATAAAAAAATTTTGCCAATTTTGAAAAGTAAAAAATTTTCACTTCTGATCCAACTTTTTTGCTTCAAAATCACTTCTTAGACCACACCCGCCTCCGCCGACCACCGCCGCCCCACACCGCCGCTCACCCCTTCCGCACACTAGCCCGTCGCCATCGCCGCCCCTATCGCCACCGCCGCCCGCCCCACCGCCGACCACTCGCCGCCGCCGCTACCCTACCATCGACCACCGCCGCCGCTTCACCAACCGACCGCCACCGCCGCCCCCGTCGCCACCTTATTGCAAAACCACCATCGCCCGCCGCTATCCTCCGCCGTTGCCCACTGCCGTCCATCGTCGCCTGCCGACCACCGCCGACAAAAATTTTGTTAATGATGTTTCAAAAGTAGAAATTTTCAATCGTTACCAAACAAATTTTTTTGATGAGAAGTCAATCCGGAGTAAAAGTAGAAAAATCAACTTCCGATTTTGAGGAGAATTAACAATTAATTTTTAATATAGAAGTGTTATTATATGTGCCCTTAATTTTGAATCCTCACTTGAGTTTCGAACTGTTAAACAATCTCGAGGGGGCAAATTCCGCCTACGACATAAGATCGAGCGCGTTTCTATCGAAAGTAGATGCCATCTGTCGTGATTTGGCATGGATGATTCGAGGAAGGATGCAAATTAAGGTGGGTTGACATCTGCCCAGCTCCTGATTTCGTGTGATGTTTGCTATTTCATGGCAGGGTAGATCATGAGCCCCGTGAACTGATCGGGTCGGTTCACCATTTGGGCCCAATTAGAGGGTCCATCCAGGAACCATTTGGGCCTAGATTAAGCAGTTACCTGGAATAGTTTGCCAGACCTAACTGTTGCGGTTTCATCGTGGATGACGGATCCAGTTACAAATGCCGATACATCCACCGGTTAATGAATTGAGGACTATGCATCTCAAACGATGAAAAAACGAATCTTTCAAAGGGGACATAAACCGAAAAGCAAAAGAACACGCGAAAATCCAAAGCCCCTTTGCATCAGCAGAAACACCTGAGGAAACTAATGAGGAAATGGAACAAGTAGTTCTCACGGTCGAGCAGCTCGCGCCGGACCAGCCGCTCCAGGACGACGCTCTGGGGCAGCAGGTCGCTGTAGTACAAGATGGTGGTCACGGAGGCGGCCGGCTCGCCGACCAGCAACGTCGCTAGCCTGACCAGTGATCGGAACATCAAAGTCGTTAGAGGCTGCAAAAAGAAAAAAAACACCCAGAAACCAACAGAAGCAAACGAATAAAAACACACTTTTCAACAGGTGCCGCCTCTCGTTCATACACGATTGAAACAGAGAATGTGGGTTACATACCATCGCTGGATTGGAGAGCAGGCCCAGAAAGAGATGTTAGCAATGGAGTCTCCAGAGAGAGAGAGAGAGATTTAGAAGGATGGTGATGAGTAAGTTGACCTTGACTCTATCTATGGATCTTCAGCGGTTGTTCAGACCAACCCGTCCATGGATATATCGTCCATTTAGGAGACAACCGCAGTTCAAACGAATGCTGAAGAAGTAGTTCAGAATCTTGTTGTCAATCAGCTTGCTGGTAGTTGATGAAGATTCAAGAATCTTTTGGCATATGGCTCGGCTTTAATTGGCTAGCAACCTCTCTGCGTTGACCGCACGGCGGCGCCGATAATGAGCAGAGCTGGCCTCGGCCTCGGACGGCTCACTGGAGGTAGGGAGTTCTGTTTGCAGCATTCGGCTGGGCCGCCGTTGGATTGGCGAGAACTATAGTTTGTGTTGGTGTTGTTAATTCTGTTGAAGGATAAGCTCTTACGGAGGATTAGGATTTCTGCTTCAAGATAAATGTAACAAGTGAAAAGACTAATCTTTCAAAAGCTCAATCAAGCCAAGCCAATTAAAAGTTGAATTTTCAAGCACATGCCCGCTTAATAATAGTAATAATAGTAGTAGAAATAGTAAAAAGCTGAAAAAAATAAAAAATTACAAGACATTAAAATGAAAAATTTGAGTGTTGAGAGTGGGATTTGAACCCACGCCCTTTCGGACCAGAACCTTAATCTGGCGCCTTAGACCAACTCGGCCATCTCAACGTTCATGTACGAGTTGGTCTTCGAACAGATATTAATAGCAAAGATATGAAACACAACCATTCCTGCAACAATTGTCATTATCAGTAGACCTGATGTCGACTATGATCGTAATTAATATTTCATTAATGAGTTCCCCTTAGTCTTTTTCACTAAACACGTAATTAAGGAAAATAGATATGACTCTAATGTTAATAATCCGGCAGTCTGGGCAACTCGTACAATGCCAAGCAATTCCATGGGCCTAATTGAAAGGAAAGGCTCATCTTGACTAGCTGCTCTACGCAAAAGTGACTGTCGGTTCAAATCTAGGCCCAATTACTTTTGAGTTTTGACTATACATGGGTCTAACCCCATCTGTCATTTTCTTCCGCGGGGCTTCATGATTGGGCTTAGTTTTTAGAGACAACGACATAAATTATCTCTAAATTTTAGCTTAGTGTACAATGTTGTCCTTAAACTTGTAATATGTTCAATGCGATCCTTAAATTTTTGGTACATGTTCATTTTGTTGCTAAATTGTATGAAAACATTCAATGTTATCCCTAAACTTGAATTAATAGAATGGCGGCATTGAACATTTCCATACGGTTCATGGACTAAATTAAATATTTATAAAAAATTCGGGGACCGTATTGAACATATTAAAAGTTCAAAGACGACATTGCGTATTTGAACAAAGTTCATGGATAACATCGCGCATTAGATCAAAGTTCGGATATATTTATATCATTTACCCCACTTTTTACTCCTTCCATGTAAATATGAACACATCGAGAGCACCCAATAGTCTGTAAAAACACTAGCAAGTTTAAAAGGACATAGAATTAGCAAGAGCCCATGAGCAAAAGCGTCCCTCGACGGGCATCAATAGCAAAACAATAAAAAGGGAGCATCGGATCAACTCGTCTCGCAATTGAAGGCCACCGAAATTGAGCACAACGAAAGTTGGACGACGGTTGAATTGGCCACCGCCGGTCTAGAATCACCGCCACCCGATATTTTGGAACGGCTCGGAAAAATTCTAGTAAGTATCTATAATTAGATATTTCTTCGGGCTATCCGATATTCTACCATCATTTAAACGTGAACACTTGGACAGGGAGCCTAATAATACCAATCTATAATTTCACATCACAAAAGGTTACGGCATCTTTTCTCCTCAAATTGCTTTCAAATACCATTAACCTTGCGAAACACGGTTCATTCCGGAGCAAATTCGATGACCGATACAAGGGCGCTGTTGAAATCGCTCGTTACACTGTGCGAACTCACAATCGAACCGAATTGATGCATAACCAGCAATGATCCCACCAGCTGCGACAGAAAAGTGCCCCCCACCCCCCACCCCTCGGGGGTCCGCGGACCAACCGCTACGTCCAGTGTTTCGCCCTAGCCTCGAAGCCGGCGTGGTCACGACCCCACCCTTTCTCGCCAATTGCTCGCCTGCACCGTCCCTCCTCTCTATTGTCAACATCAAGACATATTCACACGATCTTACAACATCGGAGCTTATTTTGGACACATCACGGGTCAAGGACTCGTGGGCATGACCCACTCACATGATGATGCATTCGAACAAGACCACCACCTCCTCCTCCTCCTCCTCCTCCTCCTCCCCACCAACCTTCTCTTCCAATCAAATCGCTACTCTCGGTTCGACAGGGCGCGTGGCTAGGAATAGCAAGACCCTTTTGTGGCATCATATCAGTCCACCCTTTTTTTTTTTTTTTGGGTTCTTGTCTACTATTGGTAAGTTAGTAACTGTTTGTTATTGCTATTATTGGGTTATTCGCTTTTTGTTTTTTCGTTCTGCTCTGGAAAAGTCCAAATTCCGGGAAAGTCGACACTTTTGAGGTGATCGAGATTGGTGCCCTGCCCGTCATGGTAACGTCACGATCTCTGGATCGAACGGCACAACCGCCCGTGAATTTAAAAAGCGCTGCTTGGATCAAAATCCAATGAAGCCACCCAACGGAAATATAATAACATCCGTGAACTTTTAATTTATTTAATATGTTACGTAAATTCTTTATACACGTTTTTTTTAATTCCAAGACTATACGAAAAATATATATAATGTTATCTTTCTATAAATTCGAGTTTACGGATGATATTGAACATTTTACATACGATCCGAAACCCGAATTGAATATAGGCCAAAAGTTTCGAGATTATATTGAATAAATTAAAAGTTTAGGAACGAAATTGTATATATTAGGCTAAAGTTCTAGGATCACATCGAATAAATTAAAAAGTTCATGGACGATATTATATATTGGGTTAAAGTTCATGGCCATGTTGAATAAATTTAAAGGTCAATGATCATATCGAGTCCTATATCTTTTGCATTTGCATCAATTATCCCATACGACCAATGTTGGTGAAAATCACCGACATTGACCTAGTAAAGAATATTATTAAAATTGTCCACAACATTGAATATTTTTTCATATAGCCTAGAGACTTGAACATGTATCAAAAGTTCACCGACCATATCGAACAAATTAACATTTCATGGATGACATTGAATATTGAGTTGAAACTCAAGGATCGCATTAAACAAATTCAAAATTTAGAGACCATATTATATATTGGGTAAAAGTTTAATCACTATTTGTGTTATTTACCCATATTATGTAGGGGTGAACAAATCGACCGCTCGGGCCAAGGATCACCGGACCGGACTGGACCGATGGTCCGGTTCCGTTCTAGGGTCCTAAGACCGAATCACCTTGAACCCATCGAAATTTTTTTATACTTAAAAGTTACCATCTCTTTAATTGTTAATGGTGTTCAAGAAATTTTACCAAATTGAGAAACTATTGGCACTCTCTATTTTTTATTCTGCTATGTAAAAATCTTTTTAGTTACACTCTGTTTTATTTTTTGAAAGAAACCAAACTCATGTGCTCCATGTTAGGAATGGTGTATATTTTTTTTTTTTACACGTGTCCGATTCAATGAAACCGCCCGATAACCTGGATCGGACCGGTGGTTCGATTTTAGATTCCGAAAAATTGAGAACCGAGATTATCGATCCTGTTCTCGATTCTTGAGGGAACGCGGACCGGACGGGAATTGATCACTCATAATATCATGAGGGTTCTCCAGAATATGAGAATATAGCCATATAGCCACATACTAAGCTTGCTTCGAAGAGGTCAATAGATTCTTTCGGTAAATCGACATGGCAACATAGCCATCCGGCCTTTAGCGACGGTTGTTCCTTCAATTCAAAATCACCCTCTAATCCTAGAAAACATGAAGAAATCTAGACTCTCCTAATCCTAGTTAAGGAGATGTTTAACCCGAATTAATTCTAGATTTGCAGCGGGGCATCCAGCAGATTCTCCTAAGTCGGCTCGAGCCCCAAATCACCTCAGTCGAATCAACTCTTTCCCCTGCTGATTAGACTTCATAATCCCACGGCTAAATCTAGCGCAAGATCCACCTAAAATGATTTCACCTTTGGTCGCTTTCGGACTTTGGATTCTTTCCCCCTTTCTCATACATTCTTTTGTCCTTTTTGGCTTTCCCCTATGCGCTCGTCCTTACCTCGCCCCTGCAAACCAATCACGTTACCAAGAGTGGACAAGAACGGTGGTGCATTTGCCTCACATGAGAGGGAAATTAGACGGCGACAAGTTCCTTTGCATTCACAAAATCGCGAAATTAGTTAAGGAGTCGGGTTACGGTTGTTAGGAAAAACATGGCCTCGCGAACGATCATTGGATAACGGAGGATCGACACATAATCTTTAGGTAGCTCGGCTACTAATAGCTACAACTACAAGCGAAACTTGAGCAGCAAACTCACTATGTTTGCTTTCGAGTGCACGGTCATAACAGAACGTCCCCAAGTGCTAGTATTCACTCGACATCTCCCGTTGATACTTTAGACGAATAAGAGAGAAATGTACCGCCATAACTCTAATAGGGATTTCAAAAAGAACACGGCCACCCCGATCTCTTTTGCCTCTATTTTTAGTTGTCCCGTCAAGATGGAAACAAATCGAATTCAGTCTCGAAATTTGCCCCGATCGAGTTGACAATAGGTCGGTATTCTGAAAACTTGGGTCTGCATGAAATACGGAAAACATAAATTATGGTAACATTCAAAAATTGCGTCACAACGTGAATCCACGGGATCTGGTGGTTAGAGTCGTTGCTCCGAGTTTGTTTATCAAACGCACTCAACGATCGTCGTAAGATTACCGACTCAACAAAAATGGGACAAAGTAAGTATCGATTAGAAAATTCGAGGGAAATATGGGAAAGATTTAGAAAGGTCTCGATGTCATATGCGAAGTGGGAATCGAGCAAGAAATTGGCCGCGAATTAATGACGTCGGCGACTGTCCGAAATACGACGACGGTCCAAATTTGAGATCTTAAAGTATGACGCTAGAAGATGCTTTGCTTGAAATGTCACGATTTCGGGGAGCATGAAAAGACACGTACAAAAGGGTCGTTGAAAGGGGTTTTACCACTTTTGGTGATGCCCTAATTTAGTCGTCTCTCGATCATTCGCTCAACGGCCGAGGTCTGTCTGAATGTGAGCTCCGCTGTCGAAGAAGTTGGAGCTTGGGAGATTGGTGATTATAGTTTTGCTTGTAGAACGAGCTGAAGATAAGTGCGCTGCGATGCAAAAAATTGAGCAAGGCTTTGGAACTCAACTGTGAGGATTAGACGCATAAACATAACGAAATAGAGATTAAACGCAAGAAATAAAAGTTGAAACATAAAATTTATCTCAATTCACCTTAAATTTGGATTACATCCTCGTAGAAGATTCTTTGTAATTAGTACTCACACCTCTTTATTAGAACTTTCAATTACAAGAGAAAAAGATTATGTATAACAATAACTATTCATCGCCCCGAGCTCAAATTATCAATATAATACGGACGCAAATCACCAAAGTCCTTTAGCATTCCCGAGGGCCCTGCCCTTCCAACCTCGACCAGAGCAGTCCCTTTGGACTCTCGTCACACTTTCTTGTCGAATGAGAGTATAAATCACATCCCGACATCAACGAGGAAAACTCAAAGTTGTTCATAAAATACAGCAATTGAACCATTAATTTGAGTATTGCCAAAAAAAAAAAACACATCAATTTGGACCAAAACTAAAAAAGAACGTCTCAAATAGGAAATCATTGTACTTGGCATCATGGAGAATCGAACTTATGCTGTACACTCGATCCTGTGTATCAAAATTTAGTGACTACAACCTAATGGGGTTGCGACACCTGTTATAAGGTGAGTGGACTCACGGCTTAGGGGTTCAATTACACGCTCTTCTCTTTTAGGACCTTTAAAGAGATTCGACTGGGTTAGCTCGAATCTGGCTCGTTCGGTTGGAAACCCAGAATGAATAATCGGTGACATTCTAATGGACTCAACATGGGCTCATGTCATGACAGTGGATGTGATAATCGTCAACGGCCCCCATCGCCACGACACCCAATCAATGGTCGAGAATGAATTTCGCAAGACTTTGGAATCACGTCGTTTGTGTCCTCGCCACGCATAATGAAAAGAGTCTCGAGTTATCGTTGTCGTTTCGGTGTCGAAGAAGGAGAAACGAAGACGGGGTCGTTTTGATCCAAAATCGCTTTTCCCTTGAACCTAAGCCAAATCAATAAGAAAAACCAATAAAGAAAAAAGGAGGGGAAAAAACATCCTTGAATTTGATTGGTTTCGATTCAGCAAACGTGGGGCGATGCAATTGGACAATCCTAAGCGAGAAGGGTGGGAATCTCATGACACAGAAGCCGTCGCTATTCCTCTTGGGTCGATGTCTTTCCAGTTGTCGCAATTCAAGTGGCAAGCGATAATAATGCAAAGTGGGTCCCCATATTTGGAGGTCCCAATTGACATCCTCTATTTGTTCATTCCATTTCGAACTAATTTTAAATAAGGGTCCAAGTGTCCTTATTTTTTTAACTAAGGCTTGAAGTATCTTTAATTATTTCAAAAAAGAGCATGACTAAAGATATTTTCGTCATTTACTTTATTTTTTTCCTTTTTTTCTCTTTCTTTTTCTTGTACCCTTATCGACCTGGAGGGCGGCCTCGTCGCCTAGCCCTTGTCGGTCTTGCCTCGCCTGGCAAGGGCCGCCCTTAGCTCACCTAGGAAACGCCGTCGAGGACATCCCTTGGCTCGCAAGCGAGGGCCGAGGGAGGCCGGCAAGTGCCGCCCTCACCTCGCTTTGTGCATGCAAGGCCCGGCTCTCGCCCGTGTCGGGCCGTCGCCTCGAGATCGGCCATAGGCAAGAACGAAGGTCAAAGAAAAACCAAAAAACGAAAAAAAAAATGGGAAAACATAAAAGAAAAAAATAAAAAGAGAAAAATAAACGAAAAAAATACCTTTGGTCAAGACATTATTTGAGATAAGGCCCACTTGTGGGACACTTCAATGCCCATTATTTGAAAATTTCCTTTCATTTATTAGCCTTTTCGCTATATAAATCAGAAAATTGTTTTATTACTTCTCTCATTCATTGAAACAAAAAAAAAAGTATTTTATGCTCATTAATAATTATTGTACAATCATAAATGGATTTTAACGATCTTAATGCTAGTAATTTTGAAAAAAAAAATTCTCTCTTTTCCTCCTGGCAAGAATTTTAAAGTCGTTTCAAACAGCGTTCCTTCCTCTCGAATTTTCATTTTTCTTCCCTCGTTTTCCATGTACAGGACGAATGCCAATTTGTATAATCTTTGCTGTATATCTTCATTTTCTTGAAAAGGGTGCTCAGCCTACGGAAACTGTTTACAAGAAGGCACGAGGACTTCTTAAGCTATTGACGCATTGGATTCTCGCCCACGTTTGCATTGCTCGAGCTGGCATTTTAACTTCTGCTCAATCCGCCCTTTAAATATTAAGATGCTATTAATAAAGCTTAAGTCTAAGAGGAAATATTGGCAACAAAAAGTACAAAAATCACACGCCACGGATGCTACTACAAAGCATGACATTTACTATAAAACAGCCGACAAATAGCGAGGCGACGACCGCGGATTCCCGACCGCTATTCAAATATTTGCTCCCCACGTCCCCAGCAGTAGCACCAAAAAAAAAATTATTTAATCAGAATTACAGGAAAAAAAAAGAGCGTGCCTATACGTGGCCGAGTCGACCACCGACACGTGTGCGGGTGATGGCCTAGCCAACGCACACACGGGAATCCTTAGTCTAAAAGCGAAATCGAATAGGGGCATATCGAATTCGGACCTTATGCAGACGCGTCACTGTTCGGGTACTGAACGCGCCAATGGGGCGCGTGAAAGCTCCCCCTCTGCCTCGAGGGAAAAAGGAAAATCATAGGGAAATATAAAATTAGTGTTGGAAAAATTAAGAAAGAACGAGATTGGAAAAAAAAAAAAAAAATTGCGACTGGGAGGAGAGTGGCGGCTACTGAAGTTGAGACATAAAAGAAGCCCTGAAATTGAATTAAATTTTCTCGATGGAAACCGATTAAATGCATCGAGAAAGTAAAACGTTTATAAGACACGAAAGAAAATCTTCTCTAACCGTAGAAAAGTGTTAGAATTCAGAAATCTAATTTAATTCGGATTTGAAATGTTGACGGGTTTTCTGAGTTAATTGTATCGATGTGGCTATAATGATCAACGAATTTGTTTAGGCTTTATATCGAGCTAACTTTGTAAGTTAAGTGTGATGTCATGACTTGATTTTGGGCATCAAGCTTCTTCGCTTTTAGGTCTCGAATTTGGACATAATGTGAACTTAAAGTGACGTCATATTGTGTAACCAAAGGGGAAAAAAAGAAGAAGGGTTTTCTTACGTATGAGCCAGACTATTAGTATTTGGTGATTCCTCGTTGGTTGGTCGCGAAAAAGTCAGTCCTATCACAATTTCTTCTTTTGACCAAAAAATTGTCTTCTTCATAGTCGTGCTTGCAAATATTAAGCACACGGGTTTGTGTGGCTCATTCGATTTGTCTCATAGGCAACGTGCAACCATGCAATCTGCCCCCTACGGTACAATATTCAGACTAACGTTTAGCACTTATTATCCTTAAAATGTATATGTGCCAAATTAATCCAAAAATTTAAACTACTTAACATGCGATGCGGATTATCTTTGATATCCCGATAATACTCTCCTCAAGCGAAGGCCAATCTCGCTAACGAATGTCTCGAGCTCAAGTCCTAATGTGCGAGGCACGGGGAATAGAGGATTGCACGAATCCAAGGGATCTAAACAAGGGAACCAATAAATGGGTGAGAGGAATGTCCGAAGTCAAACTCGAGACCTTTGATACAAATACCAAAGTGGAAAATACCCACAACTACTCACTCTAATTGTTGAAATTTTTTTCAAAAAAGTAATAAACCTATTGTACTTTTTGCCGATTCGGTCCTAAATTTCTTAATTTTGTCAATTAAGTCCTCAAATTTTTTAAGGAGAAATTACCAAAAAGTCATAAACCTAATGTAATAGCGCCAATTCGATCCCAAACCTTTTTCATTTTTTGCCAATTGAGTCATAAGCTTTTTGTATTTGTGTCAATTTAGTATATGCGATAAATTCTACTAGAAATAGCCGACATGGACGCATTTTATCATACGTGGTACGCCCAATAAAGAAAAAAAAAAAAATTTGAAAAAAGTTAAAATATCGTTAAAATTGTCCACATCGGCTTCGTCCGTACCTTGTTGGATGACTAACTTCTACGTCGATGATTTCCACTGGAATTGGCTCGATGGGCTCAATTGGAAAAACCTCAAAAAGTTTGTAATTTAGTTGGCAAAATTAAAATTTATATGACTGAATTGACAAAAGTGCAACAAAAAATTTTAAATAAGGGCTTGAAATGCCATCATTTTCTCAAATAATGTAATGAAGTGGACTTTATTTTAAATAAGGGCCTAAAGTGCCATCATTATTTTAAAAAATGATCTAATCACGGGCATTTTTTAGATTTAATTTTCTTTTTCATTTGTCCCCTTTTCTTCTTTCTTTTTTTTTTATTTTTTCCCCTTCCTTCTCGTCGGTGACGGGTCTCAAGTGATGGCCCGCCATCGTTAAGGAAGGCGAGTGCACCCTTCGCCGGCCCGGGCGAGGCCCTCGCCGACCTCGAGAGTGGCCGACCGTCGCCTAAGATTGGCCACCGGTGAGAGGGGAAAAACGAGACGAAAAAAGAACAAAAGAAATGGCAAAAAGGAAAAGAAAAAAGGGAAAAAAATAAAAGAAAAGTAAATGTCGAAAATGCTTTTGGTAATGCCCTTTATTTAGATTTTTCCCAAAGTACAGTAAATTCAGGACTTTTGGGATAATCTTTCCTTAAACATTTAAAGCCACGTGATGCGTACATGAGAAGACACTGAGCATCATCTCCGCATAACATCATCACGCTCATGGAATGAATCACTATCTTAGTGCTAACAAGGTGGAGTACACTCATTTTATCGTCTTAACATCCAACTTAGACTAAACTAAAAGGACATCTTCTTCCACCCATTTAACTTCCGAGCACCACAAAATTAATTTCCCATACTAAAGTCATCACGACCGTGGCCCAACAGGGCGACAACTAACAATGGCATATTTGTGGATTTAACAAAGTCCGCGCGTAGAAACCTTTTTATAGTAACCACGTAGGACCTCCGCCACTCCACAACTCACGAGATTGGGATCCTGGCGTTTGTGCCCTTTTGCCTTTCCAATTATCATAATTCGATTTCTTGTTTTGGAATGGTAACGTGGGAGTGGCTTAGTCGCGGCTACTAGTCGATGTCCACGTGGCTTCGGGCCAATAGCTAGGCGACACCGTTCGGATCGCTTATTGGAAATAGGAAGCTCCACCCCTCGGACGCCGCATCATCGGCTCGCGTGCTTTTTTTTCAATGAAGGGGATGATGAGTCGCAGAAGTTCCAAGGAGCCTCTTCGATGCGCGACGTGTGATTTTCGTGAAAAGATAAGTCGTTTTTGGGGGGCATGTGAAAGCATCCTGGTCATAAGAAATACCGACCGTCCATCGCACATCGAACTTATGAAATAAATTAATATAAAAGTATTGACATATTATCTCACACAGCTTAATAACGAAAGTCTTTGGATACTCTATATATTTACGCGATACCTTTCTATTTTATTAGTCAAATTCCACGCGTCACTAATAAATTAGAGTGGTATCGAATTGTGACAAGTGTTGAAATGGAACGATCGACGAATAACAAAACGAGTGATTAGTAACCTTTAAATTCTCGAATAGTAGTAGAAGTAAAAGCAACAATCTTGCGCTTCGGCCAATTTGCATATTAGTAATGGTCTCATTTACATCGACACAGTCATTCCGAGGGCATAATTCGTTCGACCTGCAACACCGAAAAGGTATTAAAATTTTTCAGAAGTTGCTTTAATACGTACAAATTTTTAGCCATGGCCCCTAGAAAATTTCCAACTTTTTTAACCCTCCACCGTCCGTCAGTTCCTATCTTCCCATCTGGAACGATGACGACGATTGAGATAAAAAACTCTCGTCCCGCGCGTGTGGGAAGAACCACCTGCTCTCGTAAGTATCCAAGAGCCTCTTGTTGGGGCCCCTGACAGACTGACACGTAAGACGAAGAACGAGGAGCTAGGGGGGCCCACCGTAGTGGGCCCCGCCCCCTCCAAACCCATCACGATTCGTGCCACGATAGCGATAAGCTGTCTCGGGGCCACTGTCAGTTCCCATGTCTTTGCCTATTTTGCTTCGCATATATATAAAATGGAAGTCTTATCTCGTCCTTTGAATTTAACACTGGCCCAAAAAAGTTAGCTCGGCTTTTGCAATTCTCTCTGCAACCCCCAGAAGAAGCACTTTCTCCTCAACCCCCATTTCACAAGCAGATAGAGCGTGAGAGAGAGGGTCTCCGAGTAATGTATACTGGCGTGCATGGGATGGAGGCGGCGGCTGCCGTTGGCGACGCCGTCGCGCCGTTCGTCATGAAGACCTACCAGATGGTCAGCGACCCGACGACGGACAGCCTCATCTCCTGGGGCAAGGCCAACAACAGCTTCATCGTCCTCGACCCGCTCGACTTCTCCCAGCGCCTCTTGCCCGCCTACTTCAAGCACAACAACTTCTCCAGCTTCGTCCGCCAACTCAACACCTATGTAAGCCTCGCCATATCGTCAACGATTTGTCGGATGAATAACATGTGTTTGAAGAGTGTATCGATTCTTGTTGAAGTGGCATGATTATGCGGCCGATGGGTGTCGCTTTGGAAATTATTGGCTCACAAACTCTGAATCATACAGCGGTGGGACTGATTTCTTTCTGTGATTTTTATCTTGCCAGGGTTTCAGGAAGGTCGATCCGGACCGATGGGAGTTCGCGAACCAGTGGTTCCTCCGCGGCCAGAGGCATCTGCTGAGGAACATCGTGCGGAGGAAGCACAACAAGGGGGCCTGCTCGCAGTCCAAGGGCGGCGACGCTGAAATGGACGAAGAGGAGCTCGTTGGCGAGATAGCGAGGCTGAGGCAAGAGCAGAGAGCCCTGGAGGAGGAGGTTAAAGGCATGAGCAAGCGCTTGGAGGCCACCGAGCGGCGCCCTCAGCAGATGATGGCCTTCCTCTACAAGGTCATCGAAGACCCGGAGCTGCTCCCTCGGATGATGGTGGACGGGGACAGGAGCAAGCGATTGGCGTTGGCGAGCGGCGAGAAGAGGCGGCGGCTCATGATCTCGTCCTCCACGATGTCGTCGTCCTCGTCGTCGAGCATGGCGGTCTCGAGCTCCATCAAGAGCGAGGACGACGACGAGGGCGCCAACTTCGGGGTCATCTCCTCGCCCGAGGTCGAGGGGAATCTGGACATCGCCCGGTTTTCCGACTTCGCCGCCCCGGCTCCTTCTTCGCCGCCTTCGGCTTGGGTCGATGGTGGGATCGGCAAGCATATGGCCCTCTCGCCGTCCTACAACGACGCGAGTGGATACGGTGGAATGGTGAACAATCAATTCGGGTACTTTGCGGAAATGGCGCTGGCCGGAGGAGAGGCCGGTCCGCCGACGCCGCCTTATCCGTTTTCCCTTTTGGGTGGTGGCTTTTAGTTGCCTTGTCACGAAAATCGCATTTCATTTTATCCCTTGTATTAATTTCCTTCTATTTTATTTCCATTTCCCCTTTTTGGTTAATAATTTCCCTCTTGTAAAAAGCCACAAAAAAAAAAAAAAAGGAACGATCAATTACATGATGAATTTACTAATTCCGGTGGGTTAGTAAAGTTAGGTGATTCTATTCTAGGAAAGTGATGATCTTTTCTAAGTAAGAATAAGCATAACTACAATTAGAAGCAAGAATCGAGGAACTGTGTACTTGGAGTGACGTTGAATGTTAGGAAACTTTAGGGTTTTCTTCCTTTAATATATATATATATATATATATATATATATATATATATGGCTATTGAATTGCTCATTGAATCAATCCCCTTAAGAGTGACTCAAAAAACCTAATTTTGTGGTTATTTTGCAGATAAGTGAATTCTCAATCTAGTGCTGATTCTCAAGCCCCATTTTAATTGGTCTATAATCTTATGTGACCTCATGTAATCGAAATCGCGTCATTCCATTGAAGTTGTTCCTGCATTCAAATGAAGAGATACGTTATATGTCTGAAATGCGTGTTCGAGGTGGTTAAGATATACTTGGCCAAAAAAAAGAAAAGGCGTTAGGACATTATTTACGGAACATATAATTTAAAACGATATTGATTTTTGTAGTTGAATCTTAACCCGGTCTCAGAATATGGACCAAAACCCCTACCCCTCTCTCTGTCGTTTTTGCTTTGTTGAACAAAATTAATCAATGCGGCAAATTTGTCAAAAGTGGTAGCGAAGTCAAAATCAATTTTGCCAGAGCTTTGGTTATTGACTTTTGAGTGGCCCAAAAAATCAATTTTGGCATACTCAATCCGATAAATGCATGGACTTTTTTTGTTTTTTGCGGTAGGCTTTTAGTTGAGCATCACTAGGAAAGCTACGAATAAACTATTTTTCCTCGGAAAAAAGATAGAAAACAGAAGAATAGAGTTGGCGAACAAGAGACAACGGAAAACACGGCTGGACGAAAAAGGAAAGAAAACGTCCTTTTGGAGCCTCCTCCTCTTGGGGACAAACACAAACTCCCCATTAGAACGCCCATTCGAAGCAACCCATCCGTCGTAAGGCCATGCCCTATCGACCTTCTGCGACAAGCATGCATTAAAAATCGATCTAGCCATGAGACTCCCGTGTCGGATAGTGATTTATAGTCTTCGTTGATAGAAAAGATGAGGCTCTGCTATTCGATGGACGAATAAGGGATTCGAGAAAGCTTTTTTATAATAACAAAGAGTTTTATAATTTAAATATATTTTAATGATAATTGGTTGATAGTGCCATCGATAACGGAGATTTCAAGGGGAGGCTTTAGCTAAAATTTATGGCTTTTGACCATTGGAGAGCCGAGCGAGGGAGAGAGAGAGAGACACACAAGCTGCGCGGGCCACTCTTTTCGTAGGGGGTCGGGATCGAAGGTGACAGGGGAGGGGAGGGACGGGAAGAGGGAGCGATCACCTGGGGCCTACGTGACGCGTGTCGGGAGGATAGCGCGCGTGCGGGGGGCCCACTGTACTGGCCAATCCCAATTGTACATACCGATAGACGAAAGTAAAGGAAGCAAATCTATTTGCATATATATATATATATAAAGGGGGAGGTGTGGGGACAAAAAGCATCCGGTCCTTTTCGCTTTTTCTCCCTTGGGGGATCAATCCCACGTGTAGGCCGGCCACGTGGGGGCTATCTCGTGAGTGGTACACGTGTCGACTTCCCAATGCATCGCCCCCCACTTTTTTCTTTCTGTTCTCATCCCAAGTGTTCGCAGAGTCCGATTCGGTCCGGTCCGAGCCGCCCGTTATCGCGATGTGCTCAGCCCAACGCAACCGCATCGTTCTCTTTTGCAGATTGAATGCCACGCCCCGTCCGTCGTCCGGCGCTCGGGGCGTACCCGAGTTGGCACCACCCGCGCCAATCGAATCCTTCCAAATCTCCAAAAACCCAAGACGGAGAAAAACCCGATGGTGTTACCCACGTCGATGATATGAGATGCACCATTGCCGCCGTGCAAGAGAGGGTTCCCTTTTTGACGGTGCACGAATGGAGCAAATCCTCCTTTGATATGGATATCACACGATACACAAGCTGCCCCGAGCATTGAATATTTATGTAATTATTATTACGATGCGGTGCGATAACCACAACGAAATAAAACGTCGCGAAAAATAGAAATCGACACACAATTTTTTTATCTTGATTTGCCCTTAAATAAATGCTACGTTCGGCGAGAGAATTTTCTTGTAATTAACATATCGCATCTCTCATTACATCTCGGCCAATTCTGATAGAAAAAAAAATAATATTAATTATTCATGAGTCGAAATTCAAATTATTAATGAAAATAAAAGCTCTCTAGTGTTTAGAAGGTACTATCCTCTTGAGATTTTCACTAAGGCGGCTCTTTCGAATTCTCCTTTACTCGGCGTAGAGTGTGATTCACGTATTTTTCTGTCGTTTGAAAATATAAATGGTACTTCAATAATCACACAGATTCGACATGGGACCATCCCTCCCAAAAATAGGCCTCCCACATAATTAATTCATTCATTCTTTTACGTTTATCATGACTGCATTGGGCATGGGTGACGAAGAATATACTCACACTTTTTCCACTTTTTTTTCCTCAAATTTCGATTTATTAGTGGGGAAAGTGGTGGAGGGGAAAGAGAGGCGTGGAACGAGGGAGAAAAGGGTGGCTGACACCTGTCCCCGTTGCTCCCGTGGACAAAATCCATCGATTAGTGAGTGGTAAATCCGGACCACGCGTTAAGGCCCGGGCGTTGTCCTTTTCAATCTCTTTTTTTCCCCCTCTCTTCTTCGTTTGATTTTGTCGTTGGGGTGTGATTAAATTATCAAGACGCGGTCGAGAGACGACCCACGTATGTTGACCCCTCTTCATTCGGCATTGATTGCATAAGGAAAAAGAACTTGCCTTTTCAAATTGCGGAAACGCGTGACTAGACCAGCCTAAGTAGTCCTAGCACGTGAGCGGGCGGGGGGTTGCGAGTGCGACGTGCGGACGGGATCATTCGAATCGTGACGGGATCTTAATTTCTTTTTGCCTTTTTCTCTTCCCCCATCCTCTGCGTGAAATATTAAGAAGGGTGGGGGGTTAACAAACAGCACTAATAATTCTTAAATCTTGAATTCAATGTGTAATGTGTAACGTGGCCTCTTCATTTGTCCAATACGATCCCCGAAGTTTACCCCGACATGCGGCGTGGATCCCTCAACTTTTAATTTATTTAATTTAATCCACGAACTTTTAATACATATTCAATTTAATCCCTACGCTATATGGAAATGTTAAAAAATCGTCCTTTTCCATATGATTCACGTTTAGGAGACAACGTCGGATATTTTCATAAAGTCAGAGGACTAAATTGGACATGTACAAAAAATCTAGAGACTACAATAAAAAAAATTAAAAGTCAGGATATCACATTGAAGCAAATGATAAGTTTAGGGATCACATTACATATTTGATCAAAGTTCATGGCTTATTTGTGCTGTTTTTTTGAATACCGACGTACCCGAGAATTCATAAACTTTGCGATCTATCGAGCCAAATTTACCATTCGTTTTGATCCGACGGTCATCTTAGCGAATCCTATGTGTTTTTATCTGTTCCCTGCAGAGCCTCGAGCCCAATGATACAGACATTTACCTTACATATAATATGTGCCTAAGTATATAAAAGAAAATAACATGTTTTGCCGTTATGGATGGAAAGTTTAACACATTATGCTAACTGCTTTTGACTAAGTGAAACTGTCATACAGCTAATTACATTATTTTTCTCTCTCTCTCTCTTTTTTTCCCGGTTTAAGCTGACAAAACACTTGGTTTTTTGTTTTTCTTTCTCATCCATCACATCTATTTAATATATTTATGTCGTGTTGCAATAAAAATAATCATTCACCTTTCGGAACCTGCGCCCTCGAACATCATTCAGATCCAATCGGGCTTTTGGGCCCATCAAGGGCAACCGCACCAAGCCCATTAATTAACCCCGTTGCTTATTGCCACGTGGCGCGAACAGCCGGTAGAAAAATGGCGAGAATCTATTGCGTGCGCTTGGATCAGGTGGATTTCACGTGAGAATCACATGATCAAACGGATAATTTAGAAGATATGGTTAGGGATTCAAGTTACTCGTGCACTACTCAAGTTGGACTAGCAGATTGCCCCGATTTAACTTAATGTTTTTTCATTTTGTTTTCAAGATTTTGTAGCTTCTGAGTCTATTGCGATAAATTTTTTTTCTACAATCTATATTTTGCTGGAGTCGAGTCGAGTCGACAGCAAAAGAACGAAAGTCGGTCCAAAATTGGACATCCGCCAGTGGGCCAGGTTCTTGGATCAATTTAGAGAGGACTAGGGGTGTGCCCACTGCCCAGCAACTCTCTCATGGGCCTAATGAATGCAAGTGACTTGTACGGCCCATTACCACTACAAATCAAATCCGCAATTCCAGAGCCCAAAAATGCAAAATGAAACAATTACTTTTTATATTTTAGGTGGTAGGTCAATGGAAATCTCTGCTCTTTAATAAAAAAAATTTTGAGACTTTATATGCTAACTTACAATCCCAAAACTTAGGTTGAGTTTGGGAAGCTTTTTTTTCCCTAAAAATGATCATTTATATCGTTTACAAAAATAAACAAGCAAACAAAAAAATTAATCATTCACGAATATATTTGGATATAAATTATTGTCGATAGTTAAATTCTTTTTAGGCAACTAATTATTTCAAGCGATATAAATGGTCAACTTTTCGAAAATCGTTCATTTTGTCGGGACACAAGCGTAGCCTTAAAGGAAATGAAAATCGGTCAAGTGTCTTGTCTCGTGCCTAGACATCACACGACTTTTCCTTTTCTTTAGCATCATGTAATCAAACCACAAGATCGATTCTTCAGAAATGTTTTGCTTATTCTTGAGAAAGGTCATTCTTTTAGTGGGAATAAAATTATACCGAAAATCGCCTTTCCTTATTAATGTCTTTTTTTATTTTGCTGCTTGGAATCTTAAGGACAAAGATCACAGAAAATCTTAACGATTCCACCAGACAAATGGGGGAAGGTGGTGGGCCTGCACCCACTGTTCAATTTGCGGCCATATTTAAAAAGCCCACATGCTTTAGACAAATTCCATGGGCCTCCTTTGCCATTATTCGTTACCAATATTTAATAGGAAAAGTATCAAAAAATTCTTAAAGTGTATTAGTGTCAATTTAATCCTAAATCTTTCAAATATGCCAATTTCTTCATAAACCTTTTGTTTTTTTTATAATTGAGTCTATCCGGCCAATTTTAACAAAAAATCGCTAACGTGAATGCAATTGTGACGGCGGGCGACGTGACGTGCCCCTTGACGTGAAAATTTTTTAAATAAATTTCTTCAAAAAATTATAATTTTTACTTTTGTTATTTTTTATTTAATTTTAGCCGATGAGTGCTACCTCGTTTGTTGCCTCGTGTGTTCGATGAGGCTATGATGGCCTTGGGTGAGGCCATTGCAATCGTGGCTACACAAAGAAAGGCCCTCACCCAAGGCCTTGGTGCCATGCGCCGGCTCTCGGCTAGGTGGCTCTCGACTAGATTTGGCGAGGGCTAATAGGCCCTCATCGGCCAAAATGAAAGAAAAAAATGTAGAAATAATTAAAAAATTCAATTAACAAAGTATTAATAAAATGTCCACATCAGCGACAACATGTAACATCGAATGGCCAATGTCCATGTGAGCTATTTCCATCCAAAATTGATTAGATAGATTCAATTAACACAAATGCAAAAAGTTTTGGTACAATTGAGAGGTTTAGTACTAAATTGACACAAATATAATAGGTTTATGATCGTTTTCGATACTTCTCACAATATTTAATTCAAGCACATATAAAATCACCAAGGATAGCAAAAATTAGATTACAAATTTGCACTCGATCGCCAGTCCCACGAAAGAACTTGTATTCGCGGATTGGATGATGGATAAATCATCAAGCCGCCGCTCTTTCCTAAAGGTAAAGGAGCGGGCACAGTGAACTGTAATGGTGAAAAGGTTGGGAGATCTGGCCAAAGAAGGTGATAGCCAGTTGCCATTGCCCCGAATCAATCGGATGCGACACGGCGGATCTAAACAGAAATACTCCAATGCTCCATTTTGTTGAACGTCCCGTAATGACCTGCTTTTTGGCTAATGCTTGTCCACCCGTTTAATGATCATGATCATGATCCTACAATTCCCCTTTGTTCTTAATCTTATTGTGGGGATAGTAATGTCTACCACATCTGACAATCTTCTTGTTTTTGTTTCTTTCTTTTGTTTTAAATAGATCAAGGGAGTTCCATACTTTTATCTTCAACATAATAGCCGATTAGGTAAGTAGGGCGCCTTTTGATTACATTTATTTGTCTATTTTTTATTTTTATTTTTGTTTATTTTCTTTATTGAATATAATGTTCGGGGTACACCTAGTCATTTCCAATCATTACTTATGCTTTCTTTGTTTTATTGCTCCCGGATGCTTTTAACTCATATTTTTTTTAAAAATATGTCAACTAATTAAAGGAATAAAATAACCAAAAGCAACACGTTTGCATATTTTGATGATGTTAAGACCAGAAACTATTCATATTTCTTACTTCAAGAATAACGTTGTTGTTTAGCAAAGTCTACATAGGAAAAGACAAACAAAACTTTCCCTCCACAAATCTAAAATTAGAGATAAATGGAATTACTTTTTTACTATGCAAAATAAAAAAAAATTTCCCCTCGAGGTAATAGATGATGTTGATAATTTTGTCAATTGAGTTTATCTCGTCCAATTTTGGCAGGAACTTGGCGACGTGGATGCAGGCTGTCCCACGTGGCATGGACGGCGCTGGCATGACTATTTTGTAAGCAAAAATTTAATAATTTTTTATTTTATGATTTATTTTTGTTCTTTTATTCTCTTTATAGTTTTCTCGGACCGAGACCAACAAGGACCATCGGCCAACCCTTGCTGGCCACAGGCGAGGGCAGGGACGCCCTCGCCGGATCCTGGGCGAGAGAGATTTACTGATGAGGACGTGCGTATCTGAGGAGCATACATTAATTTGGCACTATTTAGGTTGTGTTAGTGAAGCGTAAGCGCGGAGAAAACTCACCAGAGAGCAGGAAGGGTCATTTAATTCAGTAAAGCTGTAGTTAGATCTTTAGTTTTAGGTGGGTCGACATGGATTCCAGAAGTTTAATTACGATCTATGCGTGTGCATATGGGCCTGTGTGTCCCTTCATTTGCTTCTGTTCTTATTCTTTTTAGGTATGCACTCTCGAGTTTGTCCATGGGATGTGGGTGCAGCATATGGATTAGCAATAACCTACTATTTAACTTTGATACCCAGATATTGGAAGCTCCTTTTTCTATATTTCAAAGACTATATGATGAGAATCCGATGAACTTTTGCCGAGACTTCTTCTCGGGGTTTCGTCAACTCTGATCATCCTCAGCATGAGCTTAAGAATTTCAATTTGGAGGTTATTGCTACAACATCTAACTCAATATTTCAATCTTACTTAGGTACTTCGTTAGATGTCCAACTTAAAAGTTTAAGTCAATAGACGGAAGGAGACCACGTGTATATAAAAAATATATGAGTTATTTAGACAAGAGATGTGGAGTGAATTTGGATCCAACTAAATATATAAATGGAATCAAGTTATGGGCTCCCTCTTGGATCTCCCCGTCACGGAGACTCTGGATTTCTGCAGTACTTCCCCCAACAGTGGTATGCATGGGAGGCTGATTGGTAGGCTCCCAATGTGTACTAGTATCCTAGACTAAGCGACGGATCTTATGGATCTTCGCGAGCGTGGAGTGTGACTTGCCATCACTGTTCGGCCTAGGAGGAGACCCTGGGTGAAAGACAGGTCTTGGCTGGTTGGCAATGGTTGGAGATTCGAGTTGAGACAGGCGAATAACAGACTTGGACCGAGGGAGCTAGCGCAATGTGGTAGAGACTCACCCATGCAGCACGCATGTGACTGGTCCGAAAGAAAGAAGTTAATAGATTGAATGTATATAGCTAACAAAATCAATTGATAATACCTAGTGGTTCCACAACTCGGTGGCTCAAATTCTCGATCCAAACATGGTCTTCCCTTCGGATCTCTCCGTTACGAAGGTGTCGAGCTTCTTCGGTGTTTTCTCCAACGGCTCCGCAATGTCAACTCTCGTGTCCCGCCAAATTTCCCTATAAACGTGTCTGTTTCCATGTGTATTCCCAGTACCACTCCCTAAACTATTGTATAAAGGAAATAATGCAAAAGCCTGGAATAGCACAAGATCCTTCCAGGAAGATGAAGTCATGCCATCTTCGTTGACACCAACGGGAAGCACTTTAGCAATAAGCCAAACTACAATTATACCGTCCACCAAGTTGACCTTTGCCTCAATTGAGCTCTCTTCCGAGTCCGAAAGGTTCAATTGATGAAAAGCGAGACCCAACAAGTGTTATAATAAGCTGAAATTTTGACAAGAAACCCATCTTGTAGGTGGTCCCCTTCATCCATGCCTAAAATTCTCCACTAATCTCGTGAATTAAGCGAGACGCGAGCCAAAACAGTAAATGTATTCTTCACATCGACTCGGGTTAAATTGGATCGCCTCAATTCAACAGTTGCATTATTTGAGTAATGCTAAAGATATTAAGAGTTCATCTAGCAAATTAGTTTACTAAATGATGTAACGATCTGTTGGTAATTATTTAAGCGAGTTGGCCCACTCAAGCAACCGCCGGGAATTTGTGACATTTAGCCTAGTTAGCAACTTTAATATACCGACTTTTAGTTATCTACCACGACTCAGATTATTTTGATTAACCCATTTGGAAAACTATGTGAATGATTCGTTTTCCATTATACCGTGCATATGCTTGCTAACATGACTAAAATTTGTACAACCTTATGTAAACTCTACTTTTATTCAGAATATTACACGTATCTAAGCGAAAATATATCTATACAACAAAATTGGAACAACTCACCAGAAGTCCCTAAGAAGGGCAAAAAAAGATGATAAGATCTTGCCTTCCCATGTACTCGCAATTAGGGGTGTGTAGGTTCTCGGCTGGATAGGGTAATCGCTGTATCTAGAATCTACTCTATAGGTATCGGCTTCAATTTTGGAACCCAAGACCTATCTTATATGCTGATGGAACTTGAATCTAGAACCTGAAGGTTCGAGGGCATATTGATTTTTTTTTTTCAATTTTGGAACCTAGAACCTATCTTAAAAGCTCATGTAACCACCTTGGAATCCGGAACTCGAACGTTCCAGAGCATATTGTATTTTATTAAATCTTTTCTACTGAATAAAGAATTATAGCAGATTCAATTATTAGCACATTAAATATTCAACGCATAACATAAAAAGTGTAACATGGCAAAATGCTTGCTCATGTCTAATGGTGACATTATTCCAAAACGGTAATAACGTCGAAGTAAAAGACAACAAAACAAACCTAACTTATACCTATATAAATGAGTTTGCCCGGAAACCTATCCCACTCTATCGAGAGCATGAACTAATAGTTTCGTTGTAGTTATAGCCAAACCTCTAAAGGGTTGTATCGCACACTCAATCAAAATGATCACACAAAAATAAAAAAATATACAACGGACAAGTTTATCTAGGTTCACCCTAAAAATAGGGTTACGTCATGTAAAAAGATTTCACTATGACTTAAGTTTATAATTGCACAATTAGTTACAATGATCAACAAAAAAATGAGCAAATATATATGCCATAAAAGGGCCCAAAATTTAAACATATCCGAAACCCCTTTAATCCCTCAACAAATGGGCAAACTTAAACAAAAGTACAATTATATCGGGCAGCGGGACACACGTGTCGGGCGCTGCCCCCGAACCCCTACATTCCGTGCGCATGGGTCATATGTCGTCGGATCGTACTTCGGTTTCCCTAAGCTCATGTGGGCATGTCCGGTGTGAGAAATAATGAGTCCACGAAATATTCGCCAACTCCAACAAGCTCGTCACACACACACATGGAGATTTTTTTTTTCCTTATGAGGTTGGAGATTGCTAATCAATTGCCGACTTTCACACTTTTAAAAGTTAATTTAATACTAAAAGAGATAATTAAACACATATATTTACTAAGGAAATAATATACAAAGTGACCTCTCTCGTTTTACAAGGTATCTAGGACACTGTATAGCACGAGAACGAGTACATGGTGGTATGACCACATACCCTAGAACCTACCTTTTGAACTCATTGGTTTTGAAAACCCAACCTATGAAGTCTACTAACCATTTTGAAACCTACTCATGTTGAGATGTGATTCATACTCTTCATCGACGGAAGACACAGGAAGTCCCACTCCCTGGTAAATGGGTGGGGGCATGTGGGGGTTTGGGGGGGGGGAGGGGAGGCACCCCGGCAGGGGTCTCGGGGGGCAGCACTCTCGAAACGCTAGATGACTTTTATAGTATGAGCTCCTATCTTATCGGTAGGGGTGTCAAAATCGAACCGAAAAACCAAACCAAACAGCTAATCTGAATTGAACAAAACCGAAAATTTCGCACATTTCGATTCGGTTTGGTTTTCGGTTTGGATAATAAAAAATAACTATTCTTTCTTTTTCAATTCGGGTTATTTCACTTTGGTTCGGTTAACCGAATCACGAACCGAAATATCTTCTTTCTTCTTAACAAGTAGGGGTGTTAAAATCGAATTGAACCATTTATCAAACCGAACCGAAAATTTCATGCATTTTGGTTCGGTTCGATTTTCTGGTTCGCATAATGAAACAAAAATAATTCTTTTTTTCGGTTCGGGATACTTCAGCTCGGTTTAGTTCGGTATTCGGTTAACCAAACTCAGTAAAGCCAAGTATGAGGTGCTTCTACCTTGAGTGAACACGAGAACCCACTACACATGAAAATGCGGACATGGCAACAGCACCACCATCGCCACCCGCTCGTTGCACGCCCTGCAACCTGGGCCCGAACTGACGGCCCTCTTCGGATCCCTGTAAACTTACTCTGCGTCCTCCACTTGCGCCTCCAGTTTGGCCTCGTCGGCGTTCTCCGACCTCCGCTCAGTACGCTCTATTTTTGACTTGCGCTTGAAGGAATTGATCTTACTCGAATTGATCGAGTTAGGAGCGTCGAATCCGACCAGGTTCGTCTTTGCTTTGCTCCTTCAACCTCACGACAAATTCGTCCTCGGATGGTGGTTTCCATTTGTGGGTGTCTTGTGACTTTGACTAACTCCGGTTTGGTTTTCTGCAGAGAGGGAGTGGAAATGGTTTCGTGCGACGACATTGCGTTGAGCTTGAAGGGGTGCGGCGTCGAGAAGAGCGAGGGGGAGGGATCCGGTTTGGGCTCATGAGGTGTACACGGCGCCTTGGGACGAAGAGGGTCGGCATTGCGGAGAGCCCAAGGCGGCAGCTCTGTGGCAGGCCAATGACGCCGGCTTCGGAGCTCCACTCACATGGCATGCCCTTTGCACAAGCATATGTATAAAATAAAAACATATTTTTTGTTGATGTTTATTAAGAAAACCAAAAAATTGAACCGTACCTGAATCGAAAAGTCGGTTTGGTTTGGTTCAATGCCTATTCGATTCGGGTTGCAATTCAGTTCAGTTTATCCGTTCACCATAATTATTTGGTTCGGTTCGGTTCGGTTATTTCAAAAATCCGAAACCGAACCGTACCGTTGACCACCCTACTTATCGGTAGTTTGGGTTTGGACTCATGAACAATTGTTATTATATATAATCACTTTCTCTTATAATTGAGAGTTGTAATAGAGAGATGAGATGTGTTAATTATATTAAAATTCTCTGTTGAATGTAACTCTAGTTTAAGGGTGAAACACAATAAATCTTGTATCTCGATTTCTCTTTCTTATATTTACTCTTTACATCATTGTGTTTGCGCATCTAATCCTAACAATCCAACCGTACCAATTTTGCAGGTCGCACCTTCTACAGGTTTCTCATGCGCTCTCTTATTTGCAATTAGACAACCTAAGTCATCGAGCATTATAAATAATGAAAGATTAGTTGAGGCGCAACACCATATTGTCTTACACGACACAGATAAAAGAGAAAGTTGGAGCACGTGCATATTTATATTGAGACAATGCATGCTAGTGTGTGCAAATGCTCCTAGTGGCAATTAAAAAGGAGGATTTATGTCGAATTGGGTAAGTCTAAGGTCTGTAGTCTGCTAGATTTGGACATAATCCTACAACAAAAGTAGCATTACCATCGCCTTTATCTCCAAACTTGGAGAGCATCCTCTGTTTTGCCTTTTCTAGTAAGCGAAAGAGCATTAGGTTTTCTAATGTTCGTAGCCCTCTCCTATTGGCAGATGCAAAAACAAGCTGAACTCCAAATGAGAAACTTTGTTTTGCACTTTCACTTTGGTTTTGCGTCTCTAGTCAGCGATGGATAGATACCATTAATCTTTGTATACTTTCCTTTTGCAGACTGTCAATCGCCACGAATGCACATCAACCGTCTCGTTTACATGCATCAGGTAAAGTTTTGCCCCATGGCGAATCGAGAATTTGAGGTTATGGGGCCGAGATAAAGTTTTTCGTTTCGAAATGCCATATGCAAATTTTCATCTTTGCAAATTTTTTGCCTCTATAGTTGAGGAAATTTCTAACCGCCAGCTCCCTATTTCCGCGGGCAGTTTTATCCACAAAGGTAGAGAGCGTGGCCTCTCGGATTAGTCTAAGCAGGAGATGCCGTGATTCGAACACGAGATGTGCTACAATCGGACTAAATGCTCGACCATCGGTCATCCTCGTAAGCTTTCTTATTTTTGTTTCCATTAAACAGGTAGAAACAATTGCCTTCGCATAAGCAATGTAGGAATAATAGATCCATCTCCTAATGCAACGGAATAAGTTGGTATCAAAATCAACTTATGCATCACCATTTGACCTTGCTTGTGAATTTTTCGTGCAAATTGAATACCGTTTTCATTTTGAGGAGCTGAGCGAGTCTTTGTCATATTTCTGAAATGAAGGGCTCTCTTTTTTCGGTTAATCCTCATTTCTCCGAATGACACATGAAGCACATAATTTCAAACTCAAATATTTAGTATGCTGATCTTGGAGGAGATTATTTATACTAATCCTACGCATAATTTCTTCTACAATCATACCTATGAATTCCATAGCATAAAAGGCTTGAGGGGGTCAATGGTTAAATTATAAACTCATGATTGGTAAAATGTAAATACTTGAAGATGATAGGCGTACGTTGCAGCTGGCCCAAACTCTTGCTTTTTTGCCCTTTCAAGCCCCCCTCTCTCTTGCAAAACACATTTGCGCAGAGAGTGCATCATGCACACGTCTCGTCACTGTTCTCTCTGTCGGAAAGTTCAACCCAAGCTTTTGGGTTGAATTTTATAATATGGTATCGAGCAGGTGTTATTCCTTTTCGCATATATGGGTGATAATTCCATAAAAACAGAGTTATTTCACCAATTTTGGGCAACAAATAATGTGATATATGTGAGAAAATATTTGGATTTCCTTATATTTATTTAAATTTTCCTTGTTTGTGCGGGATAATGATATATGGAGAAGATAAGGAAAAAGAAGAAGAAGGAAATCAAAATACCATCAACAGAATCATTAGAATATAGAAATCAAATCGTCAGAAAATTGCCTTATTTTTTAGGAATTCTTAATGTTATCCTTAGAAATTTAGTTGTTTTTAGGATATCTTAATGTTATCTCTAGGATTTTATTTTATTCTTGAGTCTTGAATGTTATTCTAAAGGGAGGATAATAAAAGGAGCTTTGGAAAGGCGTCTACTTTTTTTATTTTTTCGCTTTGTTCTTTCATTGTTCTTGAAGTTTTTCAAGTATTTTGAAGAGAAGACAAAGTGGTGATAGAATTCTTATTCTTTGAATTAAGATGTTTGATTTAATTTTTATTTTTATTTCTTCTTCTATTATGTTCTAATTTTCTTTTGTTAGGGCTATGATGTAGAATGACCATGATAATATGAATTTCATGATATTTATGTTTTGCAAGTGATTTCGTTCATGTGAGTTATATATTATTGTGCTTAATGCTTTTAAGTGATTGATTACCATTTGAATGATCCAATGTGCATGTTTGAGACTGAAAAGTGGTAATATGCAATTATTCCTTATAATATATAATCATAAATTACAACGTGGATATAAATATATCATGTTATTTGTGTAGCTTTCGGTAGTAAGGTGATCCAAAAGACTCATTGTAAATTGGGAATATTAACAGATTTTAATGCACTTATGTTTATCTAAATTCACATAGAGATATAATGGATTGATAAATAGGTTTACTATACTTAGAAATATGATAGTAAACAGCAATGGAAATTCCGCTATCACATGTTTGATATAGTTCTTGTATGAGTAAAGATCCGAAATTCATGTCTAGTGGTTAAGGTGAAATGGGATGCTCTAATGTATTTATTTAATTAATTTACTGCATCCGGTTCGAACTTTTGCCTTTAAGATTGTCAATTTTATTTTATTCTCAATTCTATTTTTTTACTTGTTAGATAAATTTTAGAATTAGTCCATTTTTAGTATTTAATTAGTTTATTAATCATCAATCTTTGTGAGACAATATCTTTTCTCATCATTATATTACTTGTTCGACATGTACACTTGCATTGAGAATTTTGTGAACAGTGGGCCCACTCTTCATTAGTCAATTTTCACGCGCATCCGACTTGCATGTGAGAGAGGGTGTTGAAGTTATTATTGTCCCACATCGGTTATATGAATGAGTCCTATATGCTTCTTCATATTTGTGTGGTCTCCCTCCACATATCGGTTTAAATTTTTGAGTTGGACTTTCTAACACTCTAGATGTTCTTCGCTAATCATGTACGAAACATGCCGGACAAGAATCACGTAAACAAATCTTCTCTCTTTTTCATGGGAAGCTACTTTAACTCTTCACCAAACAAAAGCTCATACATTTCTTCGTAGTGAACCCTTCATTATAAACTACTCATAGACCTAACTTTTAAGCACCGCAACAGAAAAAAAAGGGGTGAGGGGAATAAGATCGAGGAGAAACAGATATCATTTTGAAGGAAGAAATTGGGGAGAAAAAGCTTAACCATTAAGGATTTTGCATCCCCTCAAAGCATTTGCAATCAAGCATGCATTATTAGGGCAAAATGTTGGGGTGTGGTTCATATTCTCCAATGACAGAAAAATACGTGCTAATTATAGTTAAATCCTTTGTTGGATGTAGCCTTAGTTCCAGGGTGAAACATGATAAAAACATTATGTCTCGATTTCTCTTTCTCGTTACGTTTTACTTCGTTGTGATTGTGCGCCGAATCCCAAGATAGAAATTAATTTTCTAGATAAAAGTATCGCACTTAATTTGTCCATGGGATTTATATACCTTTTACATATGTAGTCTCCTTTTACCAACCAGCTCAAGTTTTTGAATCATACAATTTAACATGACATTAAAGTCAGGTCCTATTTTAGTTTATTTCGCGTGTGCGGCCCCTATTCGTCAAATTCCATATCCTGTTCTAATCCGGTTTGCACGTGGAAGGGGGGTATCAACGCGTCTTACATCACTTGGTTGCGGGGTTCATATGTTCTTCATAGATTATGTCTTTCTCCACTTATCGGCTCAAGTTTTTGGGATTGGACATTCGAAAGATTCGAAATACTGTATCCTAAAACGATGAGTCATGAGTTATATATATATAACAAAGGAAGATGGCATCTATCAAGTCCATTCATTTGTTTATGATGATCTCTTTATTCCATATGCTTGTGGAGCCCCTAGCTTTCATGTTCGCAATGGCCACGATCGACGGTGGAAATGTTCTCAAACTGTAAATCACTGGGTGAACAGTTAACTTTAATATGACGCTTCGGGTGTACTCTAATTCCATAACCCCCACCTCTAGAAGTTGACTGCTACACAATCTCACCTTGATTCGACACATCCAATCACGTGAAAATCTTTTTCATGGTATCGACTTCGTGAGAATCATTGCCGAAATCATTAGTCAAGCACGATTCGGGAGACATACGTACGTCATTCACGGAATCATTGTGCCGAGATTAGTGGATCAATGTTAGGGTTCGAGATGGAATAGTTATTAGCGAAAACGAATAGGTAGAAACAGAGCTGAGAGTCTGCTGCAAAACATCTGCGTCGCATGTGTTCCTAGATGCAGGAGAATATCTTGTCTAATATCTCAAACGTAGTTAAAGAGGATAATAACAATACGAGTGCTGCAGCTTTTATGCGGCATTTACTTGAATACCATAATTTTTTTATTCTCACTTAGATGCCACATTTTTTTAAAACTGTTCACTTAAGTATCATTGGTGATTTGTCTGAGCGGAAAACTAGACGTGGCATTGTTCCAATAAATAATGTCTGACGTGGCTCGTAGGCAAGATGAAATCAACAAATGAGAAGTTAAACGACGTCGTATAGTTACGGTACTTTTAAGTGTTCATGGGTTTTCTTTTACAGCACTCATGGTCACTCGACTGAAAGGGACTCCTCACGTTCTGTCCTGTCGTAGTATATTCGAAGCATAAAGTTTTGTTTCTCAATCGAGGGGAGCGGAAAGTAGGGGGAATACATAATGTGTTGGGAAGAGCCGAGAGATTCTACTTGGTTTTTATAAACAAAAAAAGAAATTACAGTGAAAGGAGGACACATTCTCCGAAGTTGGTGGAGGGGTACTTGGCTGCTTTTTCTGCCTCCGGAGTGCGGGTGGAACGTATTGGGGTTTCCTTGGCCTAAAATCAGGGTCCTCTGGGTTCCCATTTCTTCCCCCACTCATCATTGCCAACCTAATTTTGGAGGATCCGTATCGCATTTGGAACGACATGAGATATTGCAAGTTACACCATTGTACAAGGATCTTACTTTCGCACACCGACAAAATACTTCATGTACTCGTTTCTTTGTATAATTTGGCTAATCGAACACGCACATATGCTTGGTAGAATCACATCTTAGGATGGGTTTGGTTCAATATTCCCAAAGGGCTTTCAGCCCTCAAAGCCCATTGGGAGAATGCTTTGATGCATTTGGTTCGATTTTTAAGCCAAGATTTCACCAAATGCTTGGCCTTGAAAAAAGTTGAAAGCCCAATGTTGGTAAACCAAGATTGGGCTTTCAACTTTTGGTTAAATGCTAAGAGATTTTTTTCCTTCCAAAAGTAACCTCATCAATTCCCTATATTTTCAATTTTGCCCCTTTTTTCTGTTTATTTTCTTCGTCGGTTCGACAATGGGTAATTTTTTTAATCAAAAATTAAAAAATTGCATTCAAAACCCCTTTGGAATGTTGTTTTTGCCAAACACCATTCAACCCAAAGCTCATTTTTTAAATGAGATTTTACCAAACGCAATTAGCATTTTCCTAAACCCCTTTAAGTTGAAGGCACTTGCATTTCCTCAAAGCTCATTTCAAATCCTCGAACCCAACCCACTCTAAAATCTTTCGCATTCATGCAATGAAGCTGTTCTCAATGATCCCCTCGATTCGTTAGGTCAAGTTTTCGAAAGGAGTACTTCAAAGACGGAGTTAAGCCAACTTCAAGGCTTTTTCTCTATTGGTCAATGATTTTTCATGGATGTTTGGGATTTGAGTTAGATTATACATGTCACATACTCCTTTTGATGGAATTCTTCACGAGAAAAACAAGATAGCTATACCTCCATCATCAAGAAAATTATCTAAGCAATACTAAACCTACTGATATGGTGGCGTGTCACCTAAATCGGCCGAAGATGACTGGACCGCCACATCAACGACTTCTAGTAGAATTTTTCCGGAAGAAATACATTGAGATTTCGCATAAATTTTTAAGACTAAAATTGCTTGGAAGGATTGTATTGAAATTTCACGAAAAACATTTAGGAAAAAATTGGTAAAATTAAAAAGTATAGGTCTAAATTGACATTTATATAATAGGTTAAGACTGATTGGACAAATTCTCCTATTTTCAAGTCTAGGGAAAAGTTAATTTGCATGGAAAGTTCTACCACAACATAGAAATGGCATGCATGCAGAGGGAAGTTTATTGCTAGTCTTTTAGGAAAATCATAAGTGTACATCAACCAACCTCTTCATCAAATTGAAAAATTTAACGTCGCAGGAGTTTTGATGTACCGTTGCACTCGTTAAATTTTGCTAAACAATGTATTTGCATTGTAAATGCCTATCACTAAAATGCACTTATTATAAATAGTTCTAAAATTAACTCGAAGGGATAAGTACATCATGAGTGCCATAACTTGTGAACGGCGTTCATTTGAGTACAATAACTTTCAAAATGTTCACTTATGCAATAACTTTCAAAATCATTTACTTGAGTGCTACGTCGGAGCAAAATCGTTCATTTGAGTGCTACATCAACTTTTCATGCGTGCCACGTTAGCTTTCCGACGAGCCACGTGAGCTTTCCGGCTTGCCACGTGAGCTTTCCGGCGGGCCACGTCATTTTCCTGGCTGCCACGTTAGTTTTTCCGGCGTCACGTCAACATGGCGCTCAAGTAAACGGTTTTTTAAAGTTATGGCATTTAAGTGAACGTTTTGAAAGTTATGACACTTAAATGAACGTCGTACAAAAGTTATGACACTTCTAGTGTACTTATCCCTAACTTCGAAACTTTTCAAAGAGTCTACATATTTTTAATAGGACTGAATTTATTTCTTTCGATTCCTTAGGAGTAGCCCGTATCGAAAACTTGACCTAATAAGGAGCGGGTTAATATAACGGATTATGTGGGTCAAGTTATATAAGTTGACCGCTCCATCCCTCGTAAATTTCCCAATTTGGGACTGTGGGCCGTTTGGTTCGACTTTGAGGAAATGTCTTTGAGAAAATGCAAATATCTTTGGACTAAAAAGGATTTTCAAAATGCAAGTAGTGTTTAGTAAAGTGTATTTTAAAAACACATTAGAAAACAACTTTGACATAAATGCCGTTTGGTGAAAAATACACTTTGTAAATTATTTTTACTATTTAACAAAAAAATTAAACTACTTGCGCCGGCCAATTGCCAACGGTCGATGGGCAGCGGTGAGCGGTGGTTGGCGGTCGACGAGCAACGGTGAGTGGTGATCGACAAGCGATGGTGGGTAGCGATGGTGAGCGGCGATCGATGGTCGACGGGGTGAGTGAGCGGGGGGTCGAGCGCGATGGCGGGTGGCGGGGAGTGGCGGGGGTGGTCGGCGGCGGCGGTGGCAAGTGGCGGGTGGCGATCGACGGTTGACGGGCGGCAGTGGTGAGCGGCCGGTTGAAGGGCGGTGGTGGCGAGCGGCGGCTGCGGACGGTAGCGGTGGGCGGCCGGTGGCGGCAGTGAAGGTGACAAATTTAAAATGAAAATGCAACTTTCCAAAGTACCTCTAGAGCTAATTTGGGTTAAAGAAATGCAATTACATTTTCTCAAAGTTGAGCAAAAAACGAACCAAACACAATTTTCATTTGGCCAAGCGACTTTAGAGACCCAAAATCCTTTGAAAATGCTGAGCCAAACGGGCCCTCCTAATCCCATCTTCTAAGTTTTTAACTTTAATCACTTTTCGTGTTCCACTTCATGAGTAAACGCTAACTCCATGCCAAGGAATTCAGAGAACTAGTGTTGAGAAACATGACCGATTTATAGTACTTTCTAACTAATCGTGCTCGGATGCAATCCTTCCGACACGTTATTTATTAGTTACTAATTTTCGAAACCATTCCCCTTTCCCTGGCGTTCTGTCTTTGCTGGTATAGGTTGGTGAATCCTCGCACCCATCAAAGAATTCGAAGGTGCAAAGGCTACGTGGTCAAAAAGCACATTGATGAATCGATCGGTTTGGAACTATCCAATGGAATGGGGGGTTGTCACTTGTCATGCAAGTGTCACGAGCCGACGGATCTCGGTCGCGGAATTTAACCCGTGCGGCGCTTAGCAAGCCACGCTAAGCCAGCCTTCCCTCGTTCGTTGTTCCACGGAACCCTTAGGCGAATATCTTTCCCGTATAGGATCATACCACACCACTTAGCTCGGGTATCGCTTCGTATCAATTTAGCATCAAATGGTTTCAGCATGCATGCTTTTCGATGAGAGCGGCATTAGCTCCCGAGCCGGTTTGTACCGGGGGGAGCTCCTAAGGGATGTATTCTATCTAATCCTAGAACTCTCGAGTACAAACCCGTCCTAACACCACTCCCAACGACCCGGTTGTCATTTCCCCTCTACAACGCTCACTACCCATGTCGATACCCCAAGCTCCACCCTCAAGGGACCCGAGTACGGAGAGAACTCGACCACCTGCGGCCCTAAACTCCCGGACCGTGTCATTCTCCCCCACTCAATCCGCAAACGCCCTCGTTGCGGGTTGTTTGTCGCTTCTTTGCATCCTCCCAACCAATCAACGCCACGGTCCGACGGATCTCGATCGCGGAATTTAACCCGTGCGGCGCTTAGCAAGCCACGCTAAGCCAGCCTTCCTTCTTAATACGTAACCCTTAGGCGAATATCTTTCCCGTATAGGATCATACCACCCCATCTTCGTATCGAGCCATCCTTTATACATTTTAGATCACAACCCGTTTTCCCCTCCTCCCCTTTTTGTTTGAAAAAGGGTTTACCTAATAAACACTTTTATACCCAACCCCAACCTCTAAGGGATGTATTCTATCTAATCCTAGAACTCTCGGTACAAACCCGTCCTAACACCACTCCCAACGACCCAGTTGTCATTTCCCATCTACAACGCTCACTACCCTTGTCGATACCCCAAGCTCCCTCAAGGGACCCGAGTACGGAGAGAACTCGACCACTGGGCCCTAAACTCCCGGACCGTGTCATTCTCCCCCACTCAATCCGCAAACGCCCTCGTTGCGGGTTGTTTGTCGCTTCTTTGCATCCTCCCAACCAATCAACGCCACGGTCCGTCGGGACTTACATGAATGGCGGACGCTCGCCCAACAAAACAACAACACTCCAGCGGCTTCTCCCGATCACAAGTATAACAGAGGTTCCCCTTGATGAAACGTGGTAGCGGACCCTTCTTAAGATTCGCCCAACCAATCCAGGAACGTTTCCCATTTCAATAAGTAATCCGGTTCTCTTTATGCCCCCATTGGCATCCTCGAAGCTAGGCGATTCGAGCCCCGGGCCCGGCGATCACTCCGCCCTCGAAGGACCGGGAAGACCACGGGAACTCCCGAATCACTCACCCCCTCAAAAGGCACCCCCCTCAATACCACTTGTCACGGGCCGACGTATCTCGGTCGCGGAATTTAACCCGTGCGGCGCTTAGCAAGCCACGCTAAGCCGGCCTTCCCTCGTTCGTTGTTCCACGAACCCTTAGGCGAATATCTTTCCGTATAGGATCATACCACACCGCTGATTAGCTCGGGTATCCTATCAGATAGACTACTTTTAGCATCACTGCGGTTTCGGCCTGCCATGGCCTTCATCGGGAGAGCGGCATTAGCTCAGGCCGGTTTGTACCCGGGAGGCCAAACCCGCTCCGAGCTCCTAAGGGATTTATCTAATCCGAACTTCGGTTTGAAACTTCTCTACAACGCTCACTACCAATGTCGATACCCCAAGCTCCACCCTCAAGGGACCAAGAAGAAAGAAACCCCCCCCCCCCCCCCAACCCTTGTCAGCAAGGCTTTGCTTCTCCTCAATTCTCTCTCCTTGCTGGAAACCAAAGAATTCATGGGACCATCGTCTTCCCCATTCAAGATCACCTCCTCCCTTAAGAAAACCCTAAGACAAGAAAAAGGAAAGATCCGCATCTTGAACACTAAATAGTCGACCTTCCAATTTCATCTTCGCCATCCGATTTTATAAGTAGTTTCCTCCCATCAATAATAAGATTCTAAGCATTAGTTAGGGAAATGCTTTCCGACAATCTTGTCGGAACGATAAAACCTTGATCTTAGATCCACACACCATCTTCATGTGTTTAGCATAAATCACTCATTGATTGAGAAATTGTGTGGTCGGAAATAATTGTGAGATTGCCAGGCTAGTAGCTTCTTTAGCCATATTCTAGTCATTGTTAAGAAAAAGCATAATAGAGGGAAAAAGAAAAAGAAAAAGGTATGCTCCTCCTATTTTTCTTCTTCTTTTAATTTACTTTCTTTTGGCCAAAGAATGTCTGTTTTTTCGGAGTCTCTTAGGTACATTGTTGGTGTCGCCGAGTTCAAGACGATGGTGGTTGTTGGTTCATGTTAGTTATTGCTATTTGCTACAATGGAGAAGCCCCACTATTTATACAAATCACTTAACACTGACCTAACTCGTATATATATAGTTGAAAACCCTATTCACCTCCATCCTCAGTCACTTCTCTCTCTCTCTCTCTAGTTCTTGGCTTCTTAGGTCTTTCTTACACGTTTCGATTGAATTGAGAGGAGAGGATAAGACTCAACGAGAAATTCCAAGAACAAAATGCCCCCATAACATGTCTCGATTGCCTTAGGCGACAAAGAAATCATCGTCTCCAAATCTCACTACAAGTGTAGAGTGTGCATGAGTTTCCCACATCCCGCTCCCTCCTCCAATCATTGCTGAAGCATAGTAGTGATCTCTCCTATAGCTTCACCCTTTGATTGATATCTCACTTCGCATGTCAATGGACCATCTTAGAGAAGTGGAAGGTAAGCGAGCTCAAGATCCTCTTCTAGCTAACATGAAGAAACCCGCAACCTGCGTGTGGGTTCCTGGGCCTGTCATAGTCGGTGCTGGCCCATCGGGGCTTGCCACCGCCGCTTGCCTCAAAGAACGAGGCGTGCCGAGCCTGATCCTGGAAAGGACTGATTGCATAGGTTCTTTGTGGCAACACAAGACTTACGACCGTCTTCGCCTTCACCTTCCCAAGCAATTCTGCGAGCTCCCCCTCATGCCATTCCCAAAAGACTTCCCAACCTACCCGACGAAGCAACAATTCGTCGCCTACTTGGATTCGTACACGAGACGCTTCGACCTGAGGCTGGTTTTCAATCAAACAGTCACGAGCGCGGAGTTCGATCAAAGTTCGCAGTGCTGGCGGGTCAAGAGCTCGGGCCTCAAGTGTGAAGAGACCGAATACTCGAGCCAGTGGCTGATCGTGGCGACCGGGGAGAATGCCGAGGAGCTCATGCCCCAATTTGAAGGGATGAGCGACTTTGGAGGGCCGATTCTGCACACGAGCTCCTACAAGAGTGGCGAGATGTTTTGCGGGAGGAGAGTATTGGTGATCGGATGCGGGAATTCGGGCATGGAAGTGAGCTTGGATCTTTGCAATTTCAATGCTCATCCATCTCTTGCTGTTAGAGATTCGGTAAGCACTGATCCGGCTCTCTGTTCCATTGAAAAACCTAGCAGATTTATAAAAGGGGCATCACTTTAGCCATTGCTTTTTATCCTTGCAATTTATGAACTCTGGATAGAAACTGATTCGGTTTTCAAATTAGTGTTCTTTTAGTAACTGACATATCATCTTGAGGTCTACAATTCTCAACAATCAGACTATCCTTAAAGTGTGGTATGATCTTACATTAAACAAGTGCGTTTTAATACGCCTTCACAAACTTTCTTGAAGTTTGTTTTGCATGCGCAAGATGGACCGCATGGCTCAGGGTAAAAAAAGGGTTCAGCTTTCAGAGGTTGCAGTAAGCTAGGGTGTGAAATAAATTTAAATATCCGAGGGCCGTGCCCTAGATCTTTTCACAAGCTCATCATAATATATACGTGATCTCATCTTTATGGACCATTCGTTTTTATGCTTTTTGAGCGACTTTTCCTTTCTGGAGTTTGCAGGTGCACGTCTTGCCTCAAGAGATGCTCGGAAGATCGACTTTTGGCTTGTCCATGTGGTTGCTCAAGTGGCTCCCCATCGGCCTAGTGGATCGGTTCCTGCTGTTAATATCGTATTTTATCCTCGGCGACACCGCTAGCTACGGCCTCAACCGCCCGAAGGTCGGCCCTCTCCAGCTCAAGAGCATGTCAGGCAAGACGCCGGTGTTGGACGTGGGCACGCTCAAGAAAATCAAGAGTGGACATATTAAGGTTGGATTCCTCGCTTCTTTCGATCTCTATCATCCTCAAAAGTCCTAATTAGTATCCGTAACCCCCAGCATTCATTCGCAATATGTTATGCTGCTTCCGATAAGGGACGCAAAGGAAAATCATTGATTAGGCGCGGGCTGCAATTGTGTAGGTTTTCCAAGGAATAAAGAGAATACGATGCCGTACCGTGGATTTCGTCGATGGGAAATCGGAGACCTTTGATGCTATTATCCTCGCGACGGGTTACAGAAGTAATGTACCCTCGTGGTTGAAGGTCGGTACCGTCTCTCTCTCTTTGTTTTTCCTCGAATCGGATTAATATCCACAAATAGCAAGTCAAAATCTAGAAATTCAAAGAACTATTCCCCCTACAAGAATGATAAAAGACCATTTAAAGAACAATTTTTTTCTCTTTTTGTGCCATAATAGGAGGCAGATATGTTCTCTGAGGAAGATGGGTACCCAAAGAAGCCATTCCCAAACGGATGGAAAGGCAAGAACGGGCTGTACTCGGTGGGATTCACCAAACGCGGCCTCCTCGGCGCTTCCACGGATGCCAGAAGCATTTCTCGAGACATTGAGCAAATGTGGAATTTAGATGTGGAAGGAATGCATTTCAAGGCTTTGTCTCTTGCAACGCCTCTACATCCATGAACAAATTGCAATTACAGATCAAGTGACTTCATTAATTAGGATGGAAAGCAGCAAGGTAGTACTGATTTTCAATGGCAACCAAAAAAAAAAAAAAAAACAGAGTGAGAGAGAGCGAACGGTAGAATTTTGCAAGAATTAATTAAGTTAGTGACATGAAGGTCATTTTCTTTCGTGGCCGGATATGTGAACATGAAGGGGATTTCCCAAAAAAAAAAAAGGGAAGAAAAGAAGTGAAGGAATCAAAATTCTCAAATTCGTATATGTGTAAATTGTTGTAAGTTTGCTATCCTTTGTTTAGTTAGATATAGTCATCATAGATGGGTGTGTAGGCTTGGGTGTTAGTGCTAGAAACGTCTGTAGAAGTTGAATTAGATGGTTGTTCTTGCTTAGGTACTTTTTTTTTTCTTCCTCAGAGCATATTGGAGCAATGTATATTCAGCAATGTCCATTTATATTGATGATCTTATTTGGAACAATATTGCTCTTTTTAATCAACATGTGCCCGTTAATTCTGGTGCCCGGAATAACTATTTATGTACGTTTGAAATAACACGAAAGCTAACGGGGTCCAGCAAATTCAATGTCAAGCGCGAGGGAACAAAATTACAGTGCAATCAACGAGAAATATATGGACACCCGAGGTATACATGGTCCGATCGGAGAGTAAGTACCTACTTCACTAGGAGAACCAGCAGCTACGAATCCGGAGAATGATGGAGTTTACAACCGCTCAATAGTTTCGTGTCTTTCAACCCTAAATTACACTGTAAAAGATTCTCAACTGTGTTTGCTCAGAATCTCTCACAGTGTTCTATTCAATAAAATTCACAGAGCGAAACAAAAACACTCTGATGGAATCTCTAAGTATAAAATCAAGGAGGAACCACGTCATTTCGGCTGAACCGAGAGCCCACACTAAGGAATATTTCATTTTTATATGTACTCGTGTGGCTTGCCAACTCAAACTTGGAAACTCTGATTTTCGTATTAATTTTGTCTTCTTAATCCAAGAACAAGCCCCACCATGGACCGCATCGAGTTCTTCTCGAACATAAAGTCCATGTCAGGCGACACCCAAAATACAGGCCGGACTTCTATCAAGTCCGGCTTCGATCAACCACCATAAACATAAGAGAAAATTACTATAAAAAAGTCCTAAATCTATTGTAATTGTACCAATTCAATACTAAATAATTTATTTTATTTTGTTAATAGAGTCATAAACCTTTTGTATTTGTGCCAAATCGGTCACTTCGGACGTGGACAATTTTATTGCATTTTAATATTTTTTCGAATTACTTTTTTTTATTTTTTTTCTTTTTTTTTTTTTTTTTCTTCACTCCCCTCTTTGAAAAGAGAAAAAAAGGAAACAAATTTAATAAAAATAATTCTAAAATATTAAAATATTATAGAAATTTGTCCAAGTTAGCGCCGTAGTATGGGTGAATTGGCGATAAATAAAAAGGTTTATAACTCTATTGGAAAAAAAACAAGGTTTATGACTGAATTGGCATAATTGCAATAGATTTATGACTTTTTTCGTAATTTTCCAAGAAACATAAGTGTTGATTATATTCACGTTACACGTATAACCACATGCATACGTTGTACAACATACGATCTGGAAGCTTCTTCATGCCTCATGTGCAAGACTTAGACTTCTTACAATTGGTGCTTTTTTTTTTGGGTCCCACCTAGAAAATTTTTGTGTATTTTAAATGGATTTACAAGATCATTTTGGTCAATACCTTTGGGGACCCATCCGCATATATCATCTTTTGATGGAACAAAACGAGAGAAAGCGTCATTCGGACGGAAGGCGAGGAAAAGCAATACAGGAAAACGGTCCCAAAGGAGTACGTGTTCCCTAGATAATTTCAGCACTAACTTACATATAAGTCAAGGACTGTCATTCACCGTTCATGTAAAATTCACTTCGTACTTCGGTAAAAAAAAAAAAATCCACTTTGGGCATTCTACTAATAAGAGAGATCCTTTGATTCCGAGTGCTTTAGATTTAACGGTACTTTCGGAACTCAAGATACGAGCGCAGAGGGCCGAGTATCCGGAGACGGGAATTTTTTTTTATTTAAAAGTTATATATCTATTGCCAATTTAGTTCTAAACCTTTAGATAATTTGTCAATTGATTCCTTCGTCCAATCTTGGCCGAAATTTGCTGACGTGGGTGTCGGCCGTCCTACTACGTGTTATGGCCGGTGTTGAAGTAGAATTTTTTTTTTTTGCAATTTTAATCAAATACAAAAATTATGATTTTTAGTCTTTTTTTTTTTTCATTCGGCCGCGGGAGAGGGGGGGAGGCTTTCACCGCCGGCGAACTCCTTGGTCATAATGAAAAGAAAAGGAAAAGATAAAACGAAAAAAATAAAGAATAAAATTTAAAAAATATAAAACAATTGTCCATGTTAGCGCCCGGTCATACCATGTAGGGCGATCGCATCCATGTTAGTGATTTCCAGTCAAAATTGATAAGAAGAACTCAATTGGCAAATTGTCAAAAGGATTAGAACTAATTGGACAAATTGAAAGGTTTAAAATTGAATTGGCATATATGCAGTAGATTTAGAGCATTTTCTAGTCATTTTTCCACTTGGAGAGCAATGGATCACCCTCTAAGTCTAATTAACCAGTTAAGTTCGGGGTATAGTCTGCAAATGACCTTGATTTAGAGCAGCTTGCATGCATTTGATGAGGATATGAAAAATCAAGTTTTGAGTTCTTGAGCTGGGAGTCTCCTTACATCCATATTAACTGCGCCAACCGCGGACATTCACATTTAGGGGATTTGCATCTAGCCAATATGTCCATCATCAGTGTTTTTATCTTCATTTATTTCATGAAAAATAAATAATTTGAAAAATATTTTCCAAAAAATGATTGCTCATATCGCTTCAAATAATTATTTAATGAAAAATGTTCTCATTTTCAACAACTTTTGGCTTAACATTTACGTGAATAATGATTTCTCTATTAATTTGATTATGTAAACGAAACAAGCGATCAATTTTAGAAAAATATTTTTCAAATCAATCATTTCTCGCGAAACAAACAGACCCTTAAATTTGAAATACAATAAAAGAGAGAAACTGCTCAAAACCCTAGGAAATGTTTTGCAATACATATAGGCTCGTCGCAAAAATTATTAGGTCAGTTCACAAATTAGGCGAACATATAAAAATTCTAATCCAAGTAGTAGCTTTCTTTCAGCTACTCGTTCCGTCCTCTTAATTTTTTTTCACTTATTATTATTTTTTGATAAGTGACTTGGAAAAAGCGTAATCAAATTCTAAAACTTATCAATTATTGCAATCAAGTCTTTTCATTACTTTCATCCAACTTGGCTAATGAAAAATGCTGACATAATTTATTATTATTATTTCTCTATCCTATATGGTGATAACGTGGTTAAAACAACGACGGTTTGATCAAAAATTTGATTTTTAATACAATTTTTTAAAATGAAATTAGACAAATAAGCTGGGCGTGGTGGCGGGCGACGACACTTGATTTCTCATCCCCACCCCTCTCTCTTTAATTTGTTTTTTTTAGTATAAATGAAACTTGCATTAAAAATTAGAGATTTGGACCAAGCGACATCGTTTAGTTTATGTTTCATATTTTTCACCTAGATTTTTATTAGCAAGTGGATAAAATTAATAGAAGACTCTATTGCCAATATACAAGTCTTGACTTTTTTTTTTCGTAAGTTTTATGATTCAATTACATTTTTTTGACAAATTTTAAGATTTCTTGTGAACTTATCTTTTTTTTATTAACCTCATCTCTTTCTACTTTTGCTCTTAATTATTTCATTTTTCGATCGTCATAAAAAATTTCATATTATTGACGTCTCATCTTCTAATTACGCCATGTGATACAAAATTGAAATCATTGCAAGTTGAAAAATAATGAGCCTACCATTAGCTATGAAAGCATATTCGATTTTGTACATGTCAAATAGGATTTACACAGAAGTAAAAATATGAAGAAACTAGGTTTTTGAATTATTTAAATTTTTCGGGAAGTGTGTAATACTGTTGAAATTTAAGATTTTTCTTCTGTTCTTAATTAGTTCCTACAAAACTCATTTGGACCCGGAAGATTAAAAAAGTAGATTTTCAAAAGCAAGTCAATCCAATCTGCACCGCAAATTGCACTAATTGATGTGACGGTGCACTTGTGCACGACCGAAGAGATTTTAAAATATGAACGCAAAGGCTCCTGCCAAGAATTTTCCGAAGACTTTAAATACAGAGTTTTCAAAGAGTGTGGTTACAACATTTTGTCAAAGTTAATTTTAAATGTTCTTTGAAAACGCATATATGCGTGTGTGAAAAAGTATAAAAAAGTCTTAAACCTATTGCATTATTAATAATTCAGTCATAAACTTTTCAATTGGACCAATTTAGTCATAAACCTTTTGCATTTGTGTCAATTCAATTCACCCGATCAATTTTGGCCGGAAAACACTAATGTTGATGCAAAATATCCTACGCGACACAACCAACGCCCGGCACCGTCGTGGACATTTTTTTAATGATATTTTATTAACTTTTTTGAAAATTTCATAATTTTTTCTTTTTTTCCTTTTTTATTTATTATTTTCTCTTTTTTCTTTCATTTGGCCGGCAAGGTCGAAGAAAAAAAGACAGTAAAAATTCATTTTTAAAAAAAACAATTGTAAATATAAATATACCACATCGGCACCATGTAGAATGACCGACATTAAAGTCGGTAATTTTTGGTCAAAATTGATCGAATGGACTGAATTGATACAAATACCTAAAGTTTAGGACTAAATTGGTTCAATTGAAAAGTTTAAAACCGAACCGGTATAATGTAATAGTTTAGGACTAAGCTAGCTTTAGCTGTTTAGGAGGGGATTCCCCCACAACAAAACACATAAAAAACTGTACAATACATTCAACTTTTCATGAGGGCTAAAGGATATCCTCTTTTTATAAGAAAGCACATCAGCAGTGAAATAGCTTATTTTCATAGACACTGTTGTTGACAAGCGTGCATTCGAAAATGATAGAGAGTGGTCATAACTGATGATACGATGCTGCAAATAGCTGGCACCGGCACCATCTTTGAATAATTTCATGCGCATTGTTGACATTTTGAAAGGAAAAATACACATCATGTCCTTCTCCATATCACTATTAAATTTCTTTTAGAATGAGTTGATATACACACCTTTCACAAATCAAATCCTTTTCTATTGACTAAGATAGATCACTTGTTAAGTTGATCGAAATGGCTGGACAGTGTACGTATAATTGCATTGGTTTGGCTAATATAGCTAAACTAGAAGGGTGAAGGAGGTTTGTTGTTGGGAGTTATATCCCTACCAAAGTCAAGTACCGCGAATCATTGGATTGGCTTGAGAATAGATGAAAGCAACCGAAGAATAGGAAGGGAGAGAGAGAGAGGGAGAAAGAGGGAGACCATCAACATCAAAGAGCGTCTACTTGGAAAATCCCGTTACTTAGGACCATAAAAGGGTCCTACTAATTATTGCCTGCCCCATAAGATATCTTTGGGTCCATGGCCTGATCAGCCTCTACCCACTAACACTAATTTCTTCCTCATATTTCAACGACTCTGTTTTTTTTGTTGTTGTCCGCCTAGGCTTGCTCGCGAGACTTCGGCAATACGATGGAAAACCGTCAATCAGATATCTCTAAACACCGTTAACTTTACTAATTGATGTGTATTTAAGGCAAAAGAAGTACATAATTTCATACGACCTAAAGTTTATCGGCGGAAAATAGAACAGTCTGTAAAAGACCTTAAATTATCATCCTATTTAAAACGCTGTCACGTGATGATTTCGTGGAGTTATGTTATTTCGATGTGCTTACCATTGGGGGTATTCGAAAGTCCCACGTGATTGCTCATGAATAGCCGATGGATCACACATGTGATTCAGGAAACTACTCAGTCTTGACTCTTCTCCTGAAGTCCTAAATCCTCTTCTGGACTCAAGAAAGCAAGTTGGAGCTTAAAACAAGCTGTGTCTATCGAAGTGGACGCCACCTCCACCGCTTGAAATCACAGAAAATGTCCAACGAGCGACCGAGATAAGAGTTCCAGGTTCATTTCTTCTACGAGCTTTAGTGTATATTTCCTCGAAAAGACGCTTGAAAACGCCTAGCTGTCCCATGATATAGAAAGCAACCTTCCCCTCTCTCTCCCTCTCTCTCTCTCTCTCTCTCTCTCTCTCTTAGCCCTACAAAAGATGTGAGGCTGCATCATGGTCCAGAGGCACGTGACCGTCCTCCTGCGCCATTACATGTCGAAGCCCTGGCTCTGCATTGGCCTCGAGGGCTAAAGACACGCACGCATATGGTGTTCATGCTCATCCCTGGCTCGCCTCTGGTCCATCCCCGATTACGTTGATGGATTTACAGGAGGTGGCTTTTATGAATTGTGGTCCGCCGAGAGAATTTATTAGGGTTCATACGGCCAGTCATACCAATCTTGGGGTTTTCTATAATTCCTGCGTTGGACCATTCCCTGCTGCTGCAGATTAAATGCGTCGTCTCGTGGAGCTTGACATCGAGATCAACGATTGTGAACTCTTTATATTCTCTCTGTATATTCTTTTTGTTGGATGTCGGCAAGTCAGTGACACGATATGGCTCTAGGGTTTTTCTTTTCCCCGCTTAAGATCACCAGAGTCATGAAGTAACTGCCCATTAAGGAAACAAACATGTTTATGGAGATTAATAAACGCAAGATCGACTATTGGGATGTGTTACAATTTTTTTTTTTTTTTTTTTATGTGGGTTACATTTATTGAAATTGTAATTTAGAGTTCTACGGGATTGGTCTAATAATGTAAGATATAAAGTTTCATAATTAGTCTAATATGAGGCTAGGTTGTGTGGATCGAATAAAGGCCGACTTATGATGAGAGGGACTGTAGCTAAAAACTCTATTAATAGTATTCAAGTCTCTCCACTAACCCCGATGCATAAATAACCTCACATAAGAAGCGGTTACAAAATGTAATTTGTGAGGGGCGATCTCATTAAGCCAGTGATACATACCTTAATAAAGGAGAAGCACTTAACCTCCGGATCGTCATTATTCCGCATCAAGAACAATGGATTCTAAATGCGCAAGTCCCTTTTTTTTTCTCTAGTATTGTGTACTAAATTCTAATTATGGTGACCTTGGGTTACTGTTTTTGCGGCTTACATATTTTGCACCGACATTGATAAAGAGATAAAGATCTTAGCATGAATTGGCATTTCTTTAATCATGTTTGGACACATCTAACAAGTAGGTGGTCTTGAAGATTGACCAACTGTTGAAGTAGCAATCACTGTATAATTGAAACCATGCAAGAGATTTGGACGGAAAAATTATTAAAAAAAAAAATCCTAAACCTATTGTAATTGTGTCAATTCAGTCCTAATTTTTTTTTTTTTGCCAATTAAGTCCTAAATCTTTTGTAATTTTACTAATTTAGTTCACTTTGCCGGTTGGAGCTAACATGGTCAATTATTAATATTTTTTTTATTTCTTCCTACTCCTACTGTGGCTAGCAATCAAAAAATATTATTTAAGTTGTCCACGTCGGCTATGGCCAAAGAAAGTGGATCGAATTGGCACAAATGCAAAAAGTTTAGAACTCCAAATGGCAAAAACGAAAAAATTAGGACTAAATTGCAATAAACTTAGGACTTTTTCTGTAATTATCCCGATTTGGTCTTATATCATTGTCATCAAGATCTTTTGGAACTGATTGTGCTCTAAAAGTCGTATGTGACAAGCAATCAACATGGTGATGTCTAATTCCATGAAGTAAAGTCGACTGAGAAAAACAAATATTTCCTTAACTTTTACTACAGTACTTTGCATTTCAAAATATTCTACGTAAATAATGGGATTTTCTTATTGTTAAATTTAGGTTTTTTAATAAGTAGTTGACTAACTGGTATAAGACTTAAGATCCAGTGTAATGCGCAGGAAAAGTTCAATACTTTTGCCAAGTGAGATCACAAAAAAAAAAGTCTAATTCCGAGCTCATCAACACATTCATAGGATCTATCATATACTAAAAAATTTAAGCCAATGAGTTTTTGTTCTAACTATGATAAATTAACTGATCAACCTTACATCAACATGTCTTTCTTACGCCTAACATCTTGATAAGTGCACCTCAACACGATCAATGTCATATTAATGTGGCACAACACCCCCTCTTAGATTTTTCCTGCTTGTATAATCCTCTATTTTTCGAGGGTATCGTATTAACCTATTGCAATTGTGTCAATTTAGTCTTGAATTTTTCCTTTTGCCAACCGAGTCATAACCATTTATAATTGTGCTAATTCAGTCCATTTAGTTGGCCGGCGCTAACGTTGACATTTTTTAATAAATTTAGAATTTTTAAATTATTATTAATTTTTTTTATTTTTTTATTGTTAGGGGTGGCAAGAGGCCGCCGGCCACTGGACCATTGTTGCGAGTCCTCGCCAATCGAGGCGACCGTCGCAAAGACTTAGCCGGCGACCTTATGCCTCGCCCTAACAAAAATAAAATAAAAAAAGGAAAAAAATTATAAATGTCCAGCAAATTGTTTATCAATGACCGATTAATATGACATATTTGATGCACTTGCTAATACAAGTGCATTTGATAATCTAATTGGCTAGTTGTTCTTGTAGAATCCCCCTTAAAGTCTCCCTTTTATACCACTTAGTAAAGGGAATGAAGGGCTGGTACGTCTTAAAAAAATAATTAAAAAACTCGAGAAAAATTAACATTATTGAAAGTTGTCCACGTCAATGTCGGCGGCGTCACGTCGGCGCCGGACGGCCGAATGGATTGAATTGGTATAAACGCAAAAGGTTTAAGACTCAATTGGCCCAAAAAATAGTTTAAAACTAAATTGCACCATTGCAATAGGTTTAGGACTTTTTTTTTTGGTAATTTTCTCATTTTTCAAGTGCATGCGCAAATGTGAAGGGGATTGCCAATAAATACCATAGATGTGTAAGTTATAAGTCGTTTACTAATAGCTTACTCTCTCTTCACACGGTCATTTTACCCCCAAGGGATTGGCTAAACGATTAAGCACTTGGCGGTTCAATTGGCCCAAAAAAAAGTTTAAAATTGAATTGCACCATTGCAATAGATTTAGGACTTTTTTTCGGTAATTTTCTCATTTTTCAAGTGCAGGCACAAATGCGAAGGGGATTGCTAATAAATACAATAGATGTGTAAGTTACAAGTCGTTTACTAATAGCTTCCCCTCCCTTCCACACGGTCATTTTACCCCCAAGGGGTTGGCTAAACAATTAAGAACTTGGCGATTCAGATAAGGTAAATTTTGTGTTCAAATCACGACACCTCCCACTCAGATGACCTTAAAGAGTCATTCGCATCGCATAATGAGTCGAGTCTTATTTAGCACGTATTGGTAATGTGTCTTGGCTGCTATTCGCGGGATTAGTTCTCTTGCATCCACCCGGTAATCAGATTCTATAAAACTCCTACATGTGGAGAGAAGGGAACTTTTCATTCCTTTTGAAGGCGAGGCTAGCTAGCACGTGTCAAACAGCTTTTGTTTATCTTTGAGCTAAATAAGGGAAGCATTCTGTAATTCAACCAAGAGTTATGTACTCGCTACCAGAATGGGAAAAAGACGAAGGGGTAAGTTCAAAGAGGAAGTGCAACTTTATTACGTGGGGTTGAAAAGGGCAACTCATGCAGGCGCGAGATTCTTCAACAGGCATGAAGATGACTACTCCTTATAGCCAGAGAGAGAGAGCGCGCATCACCAGTTCAGAATATTCACCATGCACTTGGGGATTCTGATTGTGCAAGACATTCAACATGAACCCTTGGGAAAAAAAAAAAGTTACATAAATCTTGTTAGGATTAGACACACAATCACAACCAAATACAGAGCAAATGCGAGAAAGAGGAATCGATATACAAAATTTATCCTAATTCACCGATTCGCTCTTAAACCAAGATTACATCCAACAAAGGATTCCACTATATTACCACTTCCCGCCGCTCTGCTAGAATTCTCAATTGCAATAGAAAGAGTTTATAATATAACAAGAACTATTCATGCAGTGGTCTACACTCAAACTACCAATAAAATTCTAACTCGAACTATTAAAGCTCTTTGATGTCTCGAGGACACCGCCTCCTCGGGCCACCGTGTTTTTTCGTCGACAGGAAGCATTGAACCACACCCCTACTGATCCTCGAACCGCTCATACTTTAGCTGTCAGATGCCGTCCTGTAATCCATAATGCAAGCAAAAGTTGTTATACAATGATTTAGTTTTAATGCGTTTAGCAATGTCACGGGACGGCACAGAGCGGTTATACACAAAACAGGCGATTCCAGGACCAATCTAGCTATCGAGAGTATTTTAGTGCGGCCTTACCCCGTACCTCAATGACCTTTCCCTGTCGACCTTTGGACCACCCACTTTGGCGACTCGTCCTTCGTCAATCATATGAACATCTTTCACTCCACCTGTTGTGGAGACTCTCATAAAAGCTTGGGAGATCTTGAGCGAAGATACTCTTCTCTTTCTCTTCTCCTTTATCGCCTCTCGTGCAACCGACATCCTATCTAGCTCTTAGAGAGGGCAAGAATCTTTAGTGCTGCGGAGCCAAAAAAGAGAGGGCGAGATGATCTGAAGTGCAACCGATAGAGCATAGTGGTTTTAGATCTTTATCGGTCCCCGAAGCGACGGTCTGGAATCTCACAGAAAGGCATTTCTTTGGGGGGGTTTTAAATGTCCTGATTCAGATGGGGGTAGAAGAGGGATTTTAACTACTTAAAAAAACCGATCAAGTGTGAAACTTTATGCAAATGAAATCCAGTATAAAAGTGAAGTCCCCAACCTTTTTCCTGCATTTCTGATGGAGGCAAACTTCCACCCACCAACCATGTTTACTTGGTGATCATCTATACGAGGGAGAAGTATAAAAAGATCCGATACATGTTACACTGCACCGATTCGATCTTAAACCTTTTAACCTGGACCGATCTCGCTCCTAAATCTTTTGCATTGGTTCCAACCGAGTCCATCCGGCTAATTTTACTCAAAAATTGCTCATGTGGAGAGCCGTTCGTCCACAGGTGGTGACGAGGATATTTTTGATATTATTGTAATAACAATTTAATTTTTTTAATAATTTTTTTTCTTTTTTGGACTTTGTTTCTATGCTGTTGGCCAAGGCCGACCACCCTCATTGGAGAGGGGAGAGAGAGAGAGAGAGAGGGAAAAAAAGAATGAAGAATAAAAAATTATAAAAAAAATAATATTAAAAGTTGTCTACATTAGCTACAATCGTGCCACGTAGGAAGGTCGGCGTTTACATCGGCGATTTTTTGTAAAATTGGCCGGATCACCTCAATTTATATCAATGCAAAAATGTTTAGGACTGAATTGATCCAATTAAAAGATTTATGAATAAATTGATATTAATGCAATAGGTTTATGATTTTAATTTTTTTTAAAAAAATTCCACTATATGAAGATAACCTTACTAACTACAGAAGCGAACGTTGTCCATGTTTGGAATCCATCAATCGTAACATCGATCGATCGAAGGAATTCGTCCTATCGAGAGCGGACGAGAAGGTGGAAGAATCCAATCGCCCCGATTAATAGTCACCTACTTCGAAGTAGACAGGCCTGCTACGCGGATGTCCACAAATCAAGGCGTATCATACCGACCTGCTCAATCATTACTAAAAATTCAACCCTCTCAGAGCACAGACACATCGGATTTAGCACCGAATTTTTTTTTTAGGGAAAGCATCATGTGATTGATGGAAAGAGACTTCGATCGTACAAAGGATTTCGAATTTGATCTCGCGGGCTGAAATTGTCCTTTAGCTGCTGGAATTTCAAAGGGATATCGAGGGCATCGTCTCTTGCGATGTGTACTTCAGAGAACGTCGCGATTCAAGGTCCATTTGGGGAGGAAGACTTTTGAGGCCTTTGCACGATGCCTCGATAATCTCAGATGGGTTCATCGTCATCTCGTGATCCATTTTCAGTACTGTAGGATCCGTCGGCACCAAGATCTCCTCCCATTAGAGCTCGCCATCCCCACATCGATTGGAAAAAACTAAAGTCCTCTTTCTCTAAACCGTCTAGGCCATCTCCTTCACCTTTTTGGCAGGACTTGTTCTACGTGCAAGCTGTGTCGTGTTGGTGATGAAGCCCCCATTGGATTTGAATTGAGAGACTCTCTCAAGAAAACGGGCCGAGAGAAGTCGAATATTTGGATATGAATCTTAGGGTCCCTTTGTTTTGAAGGAAAACTGTTTCCGGTGTTTTGCGTTTTTCTGGCGTATGGATAACGGGAAACTAATCGATCTGCTGAAAACGTTTTCCATGGATTGAAAACATTGCGACTTAAATTGGAGGAAAATAACTTTCTTTCCGTTAAGAAGGAAATCACTTTCCCTAAACTACCAAACAGATTAAAACCGACAATTTTTTTTCTAGAAAATATATTTCATGGAAAATAACTTCTTTTATCATGAAACTTTCAGGGAAACAAATTCACCCTTAAGTCCAATAGCTATTGATGATCAACTTAATTGATTAATATTTTTAATCCTATCTTGTCGTGTTCCTGGCCCAATTAGCACTTACACCTGCTTGCAAATTTTACTGATCTGTTTAAATTGAATTTTACTTTTTACTTGATATGAATCACGTAGCTTGTGTATTTTGACTTTAAAAAATAAAAAAAAATCTAAAGTTCCCGAAAGTTTCACGAGACACAAATGTTGATATTGACTTCACTTCTTAATTTTTTTTCATAATTTTTCGAATTTGTATAACATTTCAAATTTTCTTGTTAGAGCAGAAAAGTCGATTTTGCTTATTTTTTTTTTATAAATGTAATCAAGCAATCTTTATAGCTATACAAAGAGACCACATCAGCAGACATCATCGATTATGCCATTAATTGCATTACAGGTACTTAATTGTTGAGCTTAAGAAAATAATTGTTTATAGATGAAGAGAGGAGAATGCTGTCATGCCCATGATGATAATAGGTAATTTTTTTTCACCTAACAAGTTTGCGAGGGTCCCACATTTGTCCGGGAGATTGTCGTCGTCCATTGTTGAACAAGGAGACCCGAGTGATCAAAGCGATACTCCGATTTCCGAGTCAGCTTATCGTTTGCTCATCAATTTACCATCATGCAAATCCGGCGACACTAATTAAGAACTTAAAAAGGAGGCAATCTTTTTTCTTAAGCCGAACGCAAAGGGGACAAGGACAACTGAATACACTTATAAGTTTCCTGACCCCAAAAAAAGAAGAAAAAAAAACATGAAAAGGATGAGAAATGAAACTTAATTATTTTTCTCAAAGATAAAGAGAATTTAATGGGCTCTTCGTGCAATAGGCCTCACATTAGTAATAGTCCTCAAATGTTGCACCCCAGTTCAGTCGGGCTTTAGGCCCGTTATCTAAAATTATGGGCCCATCTTTTTCTGCATACATATTATATATATAGAGTCGAAGAAAAAGTCTACAGATTAAAAAATACACAAAAAAAATTAAATTACAAAATGGAGAAAATCAAACGGAAAAAACAAGAAAGCGGAGGAATATAGATTGCAGCCAAGCGCTTTTAAAATGTGATCCCTGAACTTTGGCCCTATATGAAATGTGATCCCATAACTTTAGCTTAATATTTAATGTGATCATTGAACTTTTAGTACATATTCAATTTAGTCCATGAACTATAGGAAATGGAGATTATATTTTCATATTAGACCAAACTTCATGCATAATTTCATTTTCCAACCAATTGTTTTTGCGAAATTTTCACAACCAATTGAGTCAATCAAAATTTGACCAACCCATTTTATTGTTTCCTTTCTTTTCCTCCAAAATAAAGTGTATATAAGCAAATACATTGGCATTTGCAACAAATATTATTAGCAAATACATCATAGATATTTATATAGGTACAGCATCTAGTCTTACCATGATAATGACGTTAAAGCATGATAGATTGTTACGTAATTACACACATTAATAATAACGATGTACCTTGGAGGCTTCAATCCAATAGCTTTTTCAATATGGTGAAACCCCATATTGGATTTGATGGGGATAATTATCCAAAAAGTCCTAAGCATCTTGCACAACGGCCAATTCGGCCACATGTTTTTCAAATTTTGGTTAATTGAGTCCTAAATCATTTGATGATTTGTCAATGTAGTCTTTTTGGCTAAAATTGGTTGGAAATCACTGGTGTGGTCGATGATCACCAGCCATTCAATGTGGCCGTCGGTCGTCTTACATAGCATAATAAACACTAATATAGGCGATTTCTACAATTTCCTTAAAATTTTCTGAATTTTTTATTTTCTCTTTTTTTTTCACTAATCACTGCCCAAAAAGAGCCGGCAAGGTTGAGGCCATGGCAACACCCACCGGCCCTTCTAGGGAGAGAACAATAATAAAAAAAACAAAAGAGAAAAGAACTAAAATAAAATATTTAAATATTTAAAAACTACAAAAATAGTCCATGTTAGTATCGACCATGCCACATAGGGCGGCTATCGGTCACGTTAGTAATTTTTTTTTGTCAATATTTGCCGAAACGTCGACAAGTGATAAATTGTCAAAACGTCTAACACTAAATTGACCAAATTAAAAAGTTTAGGACTGAATTAATCGTAGTACAATAGGTTTAAGACTTTTTGGACAATTAGCCTAGATTTTGTGGACCGACAGATTGAATGATCCAAATTCATTTAAATATATGAACTGTACGGATGTGATAATTTATCCTAAGCATATAGACATTGCTTTGGTCCTACATATAGTTTGTAATCATGCTTCAAATAGAATAATAAAAACAATCCTTAATTTATTGCAATTGTATCAATTCGGTCATAACTCTTTTTATTTTTTTGTCAATCGAGCCTTAAACTTTTTGTACTTGTGTCAATTTTGGCTGAAAGTCGTTGACATTGTCTTGTCTCGTGCCGACATGACCATTTTTAATAACATTTTAATGTTTTTTAAATTTTTTCTTCTACCTTTTCTTTTTCCTTTTCTTCTTTGTTTTTTTTTTTTTATTACTTTCTTCTTCTAGCTAGTTCTTTGAAGCTCGACGACTTGCTAGAGGTGAGGGCCGGCAAGTTCGACCTCTTTGATGTTAGGCAAGGCTGGCCTTGCTAATGGCTGGGAAAGGGTCGCCCTCGCGGGATCTCCACCTTGCCAGGAGTGGACGATGTCGGCCTCCCTGTCGCTTGGGTGTGGCTAGCTCTTGCCAAATTAGGTCGGGAAGAGCCTCGACTAGCCCCTACGCGGTCGGCCTTGCCGTTCCTTGCCTCTCTTGCCGGTCACCGAAGAAGGAAAAAAAATAAAAATAAAATAAAAAATAAATAAATTAGAGAAAATTTAAAAATATTATCAAAAATTGAAACATCAACGTCAACGGCGCCACGTGAGCGACTTTTAGCTTCGGATGGACTGAATCGGCACACATACAAAAATTTTAGGACTCAATTAGAAAAGGGAATTGATCGTGATTTTGAACCTGTTCTTTCCATGACCCCCCTTAAAAAAGGATTTATGATTGAATTGACGTAATTACGATAGATTTAGGATTTTTTGATTATTTTTTCCCTGTGCTTTGTATCCAGTAGAACAAGTCTTATGGACATTCCTAAAGTGTCTTAGATGGAAACCATACTCTCTCACATTGATTGGTGATCCTGGATACATAATCCTAAAAATCCTTGTCCTGACCCGTGGAAATGGAATTGAACATTCCTCACACAAACGATCGAACTTCAGTGGAAGGGTGAGCCTTAGTGGACCAAGCTTGGCGAGCCGGACCAAGAAGGAAGCAGATCATCGAGCTTGGCTTGCCAATCGGCTCTTACGGTCTGGAGCACCGTCATGACCATGATAGGCTCTCTATCATGGATTTGATTGATGTATGGTCAATTCTCGAAAAATTTAATTAAAAACATTATAAAAAAATTACCCATATTAATATCGATTATGCCACATATGATGGCCGGCGGGCACATCGACCATTGTCGACCAATATTAGCTGGAATGACAACATGGATAAATTGTCAAAATAATAAAATCGATTATATTGGAAAGTTTAGGATGAATTCGCCGTATAATAGATTTATGATTTTTTGGATAATTATCCTGGATTTGGTGAGCCAACGGATTGAATGATCCAAATGCATTTAAATATGTTTGCTATACGAACGTGACAATTTACCTTAAGCATAGAGACATTGCTTTAGCCATTTATATAGTCCGTAATTGTGCTTTATATCCGGTAGAACTAGAGGTGGCAAAATGGGTCTAGAACCACATTTGACCCATATTTGAGGGTGGTGGGTCAAAAATGGGTTGGCTTAAGTACTTAAATGGGTCATAAATGGGTTCTTAGAAACTCTATGGGTCAAAAATGGGTTTTAAATGGGTTAACAAAGAAAACTATCTTAAGTGAATCATAAATAAGTTTTGTGAATATTTTTTTAAAAATTCTATTTTAATATTTTAATAATTTATTTTTATAGTAATTTTTATTTTCATTTCTTTTTTATTTTATTTTTTTTTTTCTGCCTTGCCGTCACCTTGCTTTAGTGCAATAGTTTTAAGCATTCTTTACTTGTCATGTAAAATCCAAATATTATTTGAAACTTCAAAGATAATGGAAAAATTAAAAGGATTTTGAGTTATATGAATCTATACGTGAAATATTTGCTAAGAATGCGGATAGAGTGGTGGGCGGCGGGGGTGGTGTGGTGGGCGACAACACGGAGGTGGAGGAGGTGGAAGGCAGGGCGAGGGGGCGGTGGCGGGAAGCGCGGGGAGTATGGGGGGGTTATAATAAAAATTATTTTTAAAAAAAAAAAAAATTAAATTTTTCAGAAAAATAAAAATCCAATTGCATATTTTAGCAATATCATTTTTCTTAATAAATTAAAAGAAATAAATATCATGATTTATTTAAATATATAAGTATTTAAGTAATGCGGGTAGGGTATGGGTCGGGTCGTCGGTATGGGTTATTAAATTGGATTGAATATGGAACGGTGAAATGATATGGTGGTAGGTAGAACGACGGAAAATATTAGGTGGGCCAGTCTTGCTACATAGGCAACGGGACCACTCCATTCAGCGTTCACCACGTGTTCAAATGGCCATAATAGTCATGTCTTTGTCTTCTTCACCGTTTCTTCCCCCCTTTTTTATTTTTTTCCCTTTATTTTCCTTTGGCCAACTGAGCGAGGGCACGACCCCCGCGGTCTGGGCAAGGGCGATGATGAAAAATCAATGAGTGGAGCGACAACCGAGGAGGAGCCGCCGGTGAAGAAGTGAGTGGATAGTCAGGTTGCGTTGAAAGCGTTAGTGGAGTTGGTGGCGGAGCCGCTGACGATGTGGAAGGAGATGTTGCCTTGCGCGGAGAAGAAGAAGAAGAGGAAGCAGCAAACAGGGGAGGAGGAGGAGGAGGAGGCGAGACAAAATCTGAAACGTTGGCCTCACTTGGACACAAGCCGATTAATGAGTGGAGTGTTCTACCTCTATATGTGACAAGACAGACCCACCAAATGTTCTGTGGAAGAACAAGTTTTCATGGACATTCCAAAAGTGTCTTAGATCGAACCCGTACTATCTCAAATTGATAGGTGATCCTGGATACATAATCCTACAATATTTCCTTGTCCTGGCCCGTCAAAATGGTATTAAACATTTCTCACAGAAACGATCGAACCTCAGTGGACTCAGCTGGGTGAGCCGTGCCAAGAAAGGAAGCAGATCACCGAGCATGACTTGCCCGTTTGCACTTAGGATTTGAAGGGGCTGTCGTGCCCACGATTAGCTCTAGCATGGATTTGATTAACGTATGGTCACTTTTCGAATCTACGTACGAGCGAATACGTTGGTCCACATTGGCGGCATAGCAAAGAGAAACAATTTGAAATTTGTTGCAACTTGCTTTTTCATTACTCGGTCAATCCATTCCGATATGGTTTTCACCAAATTATGCAGTAAAATCCCGTTTCTTATTGCACGTGTGGAATTACAATGTACAACCACATTCAGGAGAAAAGACTCCAGAAAGAATTTGAGGACATGGGATTTCCCCACCACGAATTGAGGCTAGCTGTTGAGAAGAATATGTGAACCTCAAGTGAAAGAGCCATGGCAACAAACACTGCCGACCCCAGTTCATTTCCCCTTTCTCCGCCATCACGCCATATCTTCCGATGCAACCGAAAGGCGAAAAACTGAGAGACTTCATCTGTTGCGGCCTCGGCTCGCAGGAGCTGTCGGCATCGGCGGCCCGAAGAACTCGCCGTACATCTCGGTGAAGAACTTGTCGACGATCTCGAGATAGGCCGGGCAAGTGAGGAGGGAGTAGTAGTGAAGGACCTCCTCAACGTCCAGCACGTGATCAATGTTGCTCATGTCCATCCTCTCCAGCTCCTTCAGCTTCTGCAAAATCAAGCCGCTCCTCGCCTCCCTCGCGCTTTTGGAACATGACGAGCCCTCTCTCCTCCTGTCGTGGGAAGAGCTGCTTCTGACCATCTTCTTGCCCGGCCATTCTCTCCTCTCTCTGTGGTCATTCTTCGACGGGGTGGTCGGCTTGGACATCGAAAACTTGGTAGGAGGATTCTCTTCCCAGTGGGTCGCCTTTCCTTGAACCCTGTCCATGAACACGGCGGCGGCCCTGTCCTTGCCTCTCTTCTTTTCCTTGTGCTGGTTGCCCTTGTCGGAGTCCCATCGGTCGGTGAAGTCGGTGTAGAATCGGTCCGAGTCCTTGGAGGGAGGAGGGTACACATTGCTGCCATTGGCATTGTTATAAGGGTCGACGAAGGGGCTCGGTGTCTTGGGCAGCTTTTGGTAATTGCCGCAGGCGAGGAAGGAAGTGAAGCTCTCTAGGGTTCTCTGGAAGAACTTCTTGGTGTTGGAAAGGGAGCTCCTGAGCAGCATATTATCGCCGTTGCCTACCTACAATCTTTCCTTTGCGCCTGCAAGAAAACTAGAAAGGAAAAGGAGGATAGAGAGATTCTCCAATCTGCCCTATCTCTCTCTCTCTCTCTCTCTCTCTTTGATATGATCTTTAGCTGGTGGTGAAGGCCTGAAGGGTTTCTTTATAAGGACAAAAAGGAAAGAAGTTCTTACATCTCCTCCTTTGGCTTCCACTTCATTTTTGGTTCTTTTGTGTTTGTCTTCACACGCTCCTCCTCCTCTCCTCCTTCTCCTTCTTCTTCTCTTCTTTTCGTCCCCACTTCATTAATAATTTCTCCCACCCATATGAATGGAGGGTGGAAAAGGTTGTGACCGTTTAATCAGAAAAATGGAGAAAGGCTTTCTTTACTTCCACTTTGGAGGATGGAGTTGGTGTGTAGCCCCTTTTAGGAGAAAAAGAGGGGAGCGGATGTTGCTGGTGGGTGGTTGAATTGAATCTCTCAGACTACTACTTTTTGTTCACTTCTCTTTCTCTTTCTCTTCTTTTCATTGCTTTCATAAATTCGATTTCCTAATGCGCAAAACACTTGCATAACGAGAGTTATTGGAGATAAAATGGCGGCAAGAGTGCGGGAGAAAACCTGCGTGCCCTGTGAAACCAGCATGATCGGGTTGGTTCCACCGTTTCGTATTTTGAAATTTCGGAATCAGCGAGTACAAAGATTGGTACCCACCCATCGGTGGCCGCGATAGTTGCGCTCGATTCGCCTTTCATGAGAGGTCCGGGTTCAAAACTCGTAGGCGCCGGTGATTTAAGCGGCCAGCCATGGCGGTGGGATCTTTGTCTTAGTTTCCCGAGGAATAGTCGAGGTGCGTGCAGTTCTGCACTGACACCTCGGTTATCAAAAAAAAAAAAAAAGATTGGTTTTCCGATTAAGGCAAATTTCCGGACAACCCGATGTAATATAAGTATTCAATATTCAAAATTCAATATGGCATTAGTGCATAAACAATATACCCCCTTAAGAAAATAATACTACTAAAATTGAAATTCCAAAGATCACGATAATATACTATGGAGAAATGAAATTGCTATAATAGAACTAGTAAGGAACCGAATTGATACAAACGAATACCGAGGCCTGTGGTGGACACAGTTTCCTTAAAACAGATTCGTCCCCTCTAAGTACGTGCTTGAGGTCTCGTGAACGTCTGTCTCTTAGGATACAACGGTTGGTAGCAAAGAAGGTAGCACAAGCACTTCTTTCTTTTCGGCGAACTAGAACAAATCGGGATTAGCCTTCTTTCTTTTTAATGTGGGATTAGTATTTTTCCACTTCCCACTTCCAACTCAATGGTGTTCGTTGAGCGTCAATTTCTCATTCACCCTTCAAATTATCACATATTTCTAACAACTGAAACCAGCACACCCCTAGTCCGTAGGGAGGTCGATCCATGGTGTAATTCTTATGTTGCAAGGGTTCCTGCCCAAGTTAGGACCGAAAAGCTAAGGCTATAAAACATCGAGTGGCTACTATAAGAACCGACTAATCTCCATGATGCAAGAGTGCCGTGAGGTGAAAGTCAACGAAAAGACAGCATATTTCTTTCTAATGGTGAAATCTGTGGACTGCAATTAGCACCTTTTTTTCTTTGCCTTTGCCAAATAGCAAAATCAATCCGGACCTTTTCAAGCGTTTTTAATTTCTATTCGTAACCTTTTGATCCTATTAGAAAAATACTCGACTTTTCGAACTTGCTTTAAACCGATGCCCGGTCCTGTAATCCTTCCAAAATTCCGATTTTGCCCCTAAAGGAAGAAGATTGTCTAGGTTTATTATTCAAGGGAGTATATATAAAGGAGAATAATTAACCGTATGCGTAATACAAGGGAGGATATTTGTTAGGCTTCATATCGGTCAAATTTCTTTTTTCGAATCCTTCGGTATGAAGAGAAAAAGGAAAAAATTGAGCTCTTCAGAAAGATTGTAGTCTTAATTTCAATGCTATAAAAACGTAAGGCGGGAAATGGAAAAAGGAAAGTAATTGAAGAACAGTATTCGGAGGTAGTCCGGTCTTGGGATTGATTTAATAAGAATAGGAAAGATGGGGGATTTTTTTTTTTTTTGTGATAATCTAGATAAGTGATGTAAAAAAAAAAGGAATTTGAGAAATTGATAATGTAACAATATAACGGTGCAATCTCAATCGCGTATTATGAATGTCAAAAAAATATATAGCAATCATGACAGGATCCACCTCTTAGTAATTCAATGTCATATTATCATATTGTTATGCTAGCAAGACCCTAAAAAAAAAATTTAGAAGATGAGAAAATGTAAGGGCGAATTTCCATAGCTAATCAGCCTTTCTCTCCAGTCAATGCGCACGGTCGATTGGCATTCCCCAAAGCCAAAGAATGAAAAGCAAATTGAGCAGCATAATTCAATCCCAACATAAATTACACGCAAACTAAGATAAGAGAAATCGCCAACAGATGATGAACATCTGGTCCACACTGACCAGTGAGGTTTATGTTTTTCCCAGAACCGACCGGAACACGAGCTACGAAAATGGGCGGTCAATTGGGATTGTGGGACTGCCCATACCGCATCATAATCCAATCATCCCGCAAATCACGCAGCCCCTGAAGCTGCACTGACTGGATTGGATGGACTCCAAGAAATTCGATTGCCTGGGCCAAAAGCTAATGCGGCTGGAATATTAAAAAGAAGGTAACGAAAGGTTCGCTTTTGAAAAAGTCTGTAATTTGATAAAGTTCCATTTTCTGAGCATAGTGGCATGTTTTGTCTTCCTCCTTTTTTCCGAGGCTATAGCTTCCGTTCATGAACGTTGAGTTTCTGGTGATCGGTCGCCGAACGTTGGCGACCACGGATCTATTTTTGAAGGATGAAAGTGTGCCTGTAATCGCAAGATGTACTTTGTTATTTGCTTTCGATATTTGCATTTTCCTGTAGTTATTTGGGATTTGTTGAGCTTGAAATCCTTTTATATACTTCTCGAGTATTACCCTGATTAATGAATGGAATATATCTTTCGATCAAAGAAAAAATATATTTTTTTTGCCATCTTTGGCATGAGAATAAGTTTACCTCCTCCTTCTTATGACCTAGGACCAATTATTCAATAAGGCATTGTGATTGGGATGTAAGAACAGATTGAGCGACGGGGAAGGGGAGAAGTGAAAAGATAGGGGGGATAGAAGTGGCGATCGCACCGCGGAGTCCGGTGATGGACTAGCCAAAGATTGTGGAGTCAAGCGACGCGGTCCAAGGGAAGGCAGAGGAGAGGGAGGGAGTTTGAGAATAGAACGAGTGCCTAGAGTTATTTCTTATTAGTCGGTGTTGGATCGCCGCTTGGAGCGAATCAAACTGTGCCGATAGAATGGAAATCGGGGATCGGATCAGTAGATGGAAATGGTACCTCGCCTGGAGACTCTACATGGCTGGATCTACGTTGACTGAATAATAAGCAAGGGGTGGTAATTTGATGAGATCCCGTGGATAAATTACTAGCATGATAACCATATTGTATGAGGCAAGAGGACTTTTTATTCTTTTTCTCTTCTCAAATGTCATTAATTAATTATTTTCTGAGTACTCCAATTATAAACAAGCATAATTCTATTCTGTCTATCCCGTACTTAGATGTTAAAATTACTTGTATTTAGTAATTTTCTACTACCTTACCAAATATAATATATTCATGAATCACTTTATCTTTTTCCAATAATTTGTGTTCATTAATAATTATATCAATGGCGCGTTTCGTTTGGGGGAAAACTCCATGATAATGAAAAATGCTTTCCGGGAAATCATTTTTTTTTAAAGAAAATGGTTAGTTTCCTATGTTTGGTGATATGTGACCGAAAACGTTTTTCGGTGTTTGGATCTTATTTGGAAAATGATTTAAATTTCATGATTTTATCTCGAGGCAAAAAAAAATTTAAAATTTTTTAAATATTTTATTGATTTTTTTTCCTTCTTTCTCCCTGACTGCCATCGCCGAAGACTAGCTCGCCCAAGGTCGGCGAGCAAGCCTCGAGCTCGCTAGAGGTTGGCAACTTGGCGAGGCCTCAAAATCGCCGATCCGGCAAGGCTCAAGCTCGCCAACCTTGGGCGAGGCTAGTCCTCGCCTATGGGCGATAGTCGTGGCCGGCCACCTGTTGAGGAAGAAGCAAAAAGAAGTTTAAAATATTAAAAACAATAAAAATAAAAAATAATTATTAATAAATTAATATGTTAAAATATTATAAAAATTGAGAGGTGCAATTCTTGAAAGTGTTTTCATTAGATTTAAGAATTCGTTTTTTCTCATTTTATAGATGAATATTCTATCGATTGGAAAGTGTTTTCGATGGATCGGTCATTTTCGACAAACTAAATGAATGAAAGTCCAAAAAATTAATTTTCGAAAAACTAAATGAATGAAAGTCCAAAAAATTAATTTTCGAAAAACACTTACGCGACGTTTTTGTAAATATCTTAAATGTTAATTATTTCCATGGTGTATACTCTCTTTTTTTTTTTTTTTGGTTGGGGCGGGGTGTTTGCGCGTAACACGTGCAACGCATATGCAGGGAACTAATTGGCAGCTAGTGATCCCGACCGGAGAACCGCTTGATCTAACCCGACCGTGACACTTCTCTTGATGAATGTGCATTTGGCCATTGATGGTCCGCCACGTGTCAGATGTTCGGAACTTGTCTCTCTCCGAAGCGGGAAGCGGGAAGCGCGCGGGTGATTTGGCGGCTCCAGCAAGTCTCGCGACCTCGTGCTCCCTAAGAATCTAAGATTACTCTCACCACCCCCATGGTACCCCCACGTGTTCGAATGTGAGAAGGTCACGTCGTGCGAACGGAGACAGCGAATTGGAGTGTCCGAACAGCACAAAATTTCCAATAATTTTTTTTATATTTCAATTATTAGCATAAATTACCTTATTAACTTATTCTTTGTTGAGGATCTGAAATCTTATAATTTGGTCTAGTTCATCTATGCCCGCAAAAGAAGAGAAAGTAAGAGGGAAGTTGTACCATCATGGGGGACTTATCGACCGAGAAAATTCTCATGATGAATTATTGGGTAGCGTAGAGATTTAATATCTCAATAAATGTGAACAATTTAATATTTTATTTGATAATGTCATTTCTTACTTGACAATGCCGCTTTTTTTTTTTTAATCAAAGGCACGTTTTATTAAAATAAACATCAAGTCGAGATTCAAAAAGAGTGGGCCCCGCGTTGAGGAGTGCCTTAAGTACAGGGGTGGATATAAAGGCCAGTTACAAGGTAGAACGCCGCGCCACTGGGCCTGGTCCAACCAGTGTGCGGCCTAGTTTGCAGTGTGTGGACATTGGCCAAAAGATACTTGACAATGCCGCTTACACGTGATAAAATATTGCGTACCATAATGATATCACGTCAGCTGTGCAAGAGTCCATTGAGGGTGCAACACGTGTTGCACGCGGGCCCACCTTGCAAAAAATTTTCAAGTTTCCTCTATCCCCACTCTCTCTCTAGCACTTGCATTTTTTCTTCCTCTTGCGTCCACCATGACTCGCTCGACCTCGAACCCAGAACTGGGTTAGCCTTGGCCGCTCGAGTTTCGAGCTCAGCCTCAAGCTCGTGGCAATGGCCCCTTGAGCTTCAAGATCGTGGCCGTGGTGGCCCAACCCCTTGTCCATGGCCGCTTACTGCCATGGCCGCGAATTTCGAGCTCGAGCCCAAAGTTGGTAGCTCGAACTCGAACTAGCAGCAGCCATGGCCGCTTGAGCACGAGATCGCGACCATGGTTGCCATATCTCGAGCTTGTAGCCATGGCCAACTTAGCTTTGACATCTTGGCGCCATGGTGTAACTTGAGCTCAAGTTCGCGGAAGCCATGGCCGCTAGAGCTTCGAACGTGTGGCTATGGATGCTCGAGGGGGAAAAAAGCAACGGAGAAGATGAGGAAAAAAGTGAGTACCAGAGAGAGAGGAAACTTGAAAAAAAAAACTCATTGTGGGCCCACATGCGACACGTGTCGTAGCCTCAATGGACTCCTGCACGGATGACGTGGTACTATTATGACACGCAATGCTTTCTCGTAATTGCGGGGGGCGAGTTGACCCGGTCAATTTTGGAAATTAATAATTCATAACGACAAGGGTTTTGAGCACTTGTACATTTGACCTCCTTATTTTGTAAGTTTGGACACCCCTAAAATTTTCAAACGGTAAATTGGGGCTCTAATGAAACTTAACAAGTCCGAAACACGAAGAAAAAAAAAATGGAAAAAAACCATCAGGGATGTAGTTGGTTAAGTGCATGAATCATGATGCCCGTTTGATGTAAAATAGGATGACGGACCAAAATCAATTAATAAATTAAATTCTAGGGTAATTAATTTCAATATTTGAAGATCGACAATTGAATTGAAAACATCATCGAATTTTAGAACGGTACGTATGGTTTCACTTATGTTCGAATAGTATTTCGCCGTGTTGGCCCACCAACAGGAGAAAGAGCTTAACTCTGTTGTCTTCGTCCGTCAACTCGGGATTTTGCTCAAATTGAATTACGGAAATGAATTTTGGAAAACATCTTGTCTAAAAATAATCACATGCATCGCTTACAAAAACGAATAAGCGAAAAATATTTTCATCGTCTACTAAAAGGTTCAAACAGAAATAGTTACCGAAAATGAAAATATTTTTTTCGTGAAACAACGCAACCATCCATATCTATTATTTTCCTTTTTCTCCTAGATAATGAAATATCCTAATCTTTTGTTCAATATATATGTGTGTGTGTGTTCGTCGATTGCCGATGCATGTGCGCTAGCCTGTCTTTCTTTCATTTCGGTAGAGCACATTTGCACTAGTCCAATGTTCAGATAGGCCTTCCAATTTTGTGCAATCTGAACTCTACATAGGTTGGCCAGAAAGAAAAAAAAATCTGTGCATAGGTGCCACGAGGAGTAAGGGCCTGGGGTTACCAGCCCCCTATATATTATCTCTAACTTAAAAAAAATTAATTTTTTTCATAGGTATGCATCATCGCTGGCTTAGGAAAATTGCAATGTGGCACATCCTTTTCATTATTAAAGACAGCCCAAAATCGATAATCGGCACAAGGAACCGAACTAGTTTTGAGTCGATTCAAAGCGTTTAGGACCAAGAAATAAAAAGCTAGTTCTTCAGGAATCCAGTGTGGAACGTAAATAAATGACGTGGTTTTAATGGAGCGGCCCAGTTGCACATCCTGGATAATAATGTCTCGAGCATGACTAGAAATTTCAGGCACACGATTTTGTTCATACTGTGTCGTGCCAAACAATCCGAGCACAACGCCACGTGATTTGTTTAATTGACATAAAGATGCCAACCGGCGTGTTTTAATAGTAAGTAAGTATTTCGGTACGCTAACTAAAACTCATCGATAGAATACAAACTCGATTATTTTTTATTTATTTTCTGCTTAGAGCGACATAAAACTCGACTAACTAACCAACCGTATGTGACATTAGGGCTAGCCGTTATCGATAAGATCTACCTGTTATTCGCATCATAAAGGGTCGAACCGATTTATGCACGAATAATAGGACACGCCGTTGGCGGGTTTGGGTGCTCCGACCCGTTTACCGACGCTAGCATTCAAGCAGCCCTATTTGCTTCCTCCATAGACCTCAAAAAAAAAAAATTCCCCCAGTCGATTCCCCCTTCGAATTTGGCGGACCAGATGTTGGATCGTGGCCGGCTTGTAAAGACTCCAGATTAACACTAATCAATCTTTGCTTAGTAGATAGGTGGAGTGGATTAGCAAGCCCTAAACGAAAGAAAACTTTGGCAGAGCCCAGACGACCCTAGAGAATGCACGTGACCACGTCCTTTACTTGTCTGCATACGGACACGAAGGGGGAGAGGGGAAGAGAGAGAGAGAGAGAGAGAGGGAGAAACAGGGTATTCTCGAGCCCCAAGAGAATGCAAAACCCATTTAATGAGAAGAACCAGAAACAGAGCATCGGCAGAGATTGCCCAAAGGAGGCTCGAGAACCCAAAAGAATGCGACCATTAATGAATAAGAACGAGAACTAAGCCCTCCCCTACCTCGCTACCTCGCTCCATTAGAGCCACCACCCACCGAAAAAGCCTCTGCCTCTCTGAGCTGCCACTCACCACAGGCAGCAGACATTCTTTAATTTGCATTCCCATCTGGGCAAAAAAAAAAAAAACAGTTTTTTCTCCCTCCGCTTTGTAATTAATTCACAAGGGTCGTCCTAGATTCCCACGTAAAAATCAAAATCGTTAAAAAAAATTGAAAAGAAAGAAAGAAATAGAAACCTTCACTGCTTAAGTTGCATCAAAAGGAGAGGACAGAGAGGAGGCACGGCAGTGCACCAGAAACGACCTTCTGTTATGTGTTCATGTCACATTGCTGTCGCAGCTCAGACGCTCGCAGTGAAAGAAAACTACATTCTGTTAAGAGCCCCACTACGTCCCTGCTGCCAGCTCTGCTTTCCGAGAGTCCCTGTTTTGTGCACATTACCTATTTTTGTGGCCCCTCTTTGACTTTTCTTTTCTTTTCCTTATCTTTTCCCCTGTTTTTTGTACCTTTCTTTTTTGCAGATTTCTTTCGAAACGGACGTACCGATGGTTTTTCGTTTCTCTTTCTCAAAGAACTCTTTTTGCCGGGGACGTTTCTGCGGGAGTTCCTGCGAGGAATGTTTAATCTTCCAATAGTAGTTACTAGACTGACATTAGTTTCGGGACATCGAGATTAAACTTGCCAACTATTTGTGCGGTTAAATCGAAATATATTTACGGGAGTCAAAATAAGAAAGGACGGGCACCGCAAGCGATCGTTATCCGTTTACGATATCGTTAAATAAGCTCGGTACCGGTGAATTCCGAGATGTGGATCAAGGGATCGAATCGAATCTCCGGATGGTTATCTTTGCACGAATTATTGGCCGGAATCATCATGTGTGGTTGATTCTGGATTTAAATATAAGAGTTTGATTTCCGTTTTGCTCCGAGGGTAAATACAGAGTTGGAAAGTCATTCCTGAAGTCACTCAGTGTCCTAAATGGTACCTAATACAGTACATTTTCACATGCTTTGAAGACTTGTTTGAAAACTCAAAGCGAAATAGGAGTGCACATGAAAGTCAAATGTACTAATTTCGCAACATTTGTTTGTGCTCCATAAGCGGCACAATATTGTCAGAGTCAGCCAAAAAAAAGGGTTTTTGGGACAAAAAAATTAACATTGTAGAAACAAATATATTATAAAAAAGGGAGAAAATAAAAAAAAATTGGATTCAAACCCTAAGTGGAACTTTTGAACTAGGAAGAGTTTTTTTGTTTTTGTTTGGCCGACCTTTTGACCCACATGCATTTTCACTTCCCTCTTCCCCACAAGGAATACCTGTGCCCAATCATGGACAAACCCTTCTCGAAACACTGCAAAAAAAAAAAAAAAGGACTACAGAAAATAAGAAAAAAATAAATAAAGAAATATGCTTTTCAGACATGATCTGATTGTCTGTTAGTGAGGGTGTTTAGTGGTGAAGACAAAAAGGTTCTGCATTATTGAAAAATGATGGGAAATGCAGGGAAACCTCGCTATCTTACAAAAGCCAAAACTCTGCTCGATGCAAAGTGCTGTACCGAAAGCGGTTGCAACTAATAAATTGGGGTTTGGCTTCGCAATGCTACAAAAATTAGACACACCTAACACCGAATGAAGTACTTGTCTCTTGTATGAAGCCAATCTTTTGAACAAACAAGCAAAAATAAAAATTAAAAAAAATTTCCGGGTCCCCCTTGTCCTCTTGGGTCATGCCAGTCGGGTTTTTAAATCATTTGAATGACGCGTATATTCCTAATTTCTCGAGGAAAATTAGGTTTCGAAGGGATGGCGAAGTAACGTGGCAATCTTGTCGAGCGCGTTCATGCGTGTGCCTTTGGTTGGATAAAGATTATTTCGAACCCACCCGCTTTTCTTTCTTATGCTTATGAGCGAGCATTGTCTTATAAATGACGATAAATTGGATCGGCAGAAGCCAAACTCATTGATTTTGAATAAATGCCACGGGAAGACTTGCTAACCAAGTCAATCAAAAATTTTGAATTTCTCGATGCAATGATTGTTCCCGTATGATATGGAAATCAAGGGTTGAAAAATCGAATTATACCGAATCAATTTGAGCTCAACTAGGTCGACTGCTTAGGGTTTGAAACAAGACCACAGTTTCACCCACACACACACAAATCTAATTTGGTCAAATTTTCTTCTTCTCATCCCGAGATTCAAATTGAAACCTTTTGCTACTTCTTTTGACAAATCCAATAGCAGAAACTTTCAAAAAGGTGACTTCCTTTTGTCTTACCATATGACAATGTCCTCTCCTACCTTTTGGAAATGTCACACCTTTTTCCCATTATTTTTGTGCCATTTGGGTGAAAAAGAAAAGTGCCCTTTTCCCTCCAACTTTAGCTCTAAATTCCAAAATCAAAACAGACATATTTGTAAGAAGAATAATGCAAGAGATATTAACCCTAATGTCTTTAGTCTTGCTTTTCTAGAAGGAAGTTAATGGGAACATAACTTATTCGGCAAAATAAAAGATGAAAAACTTAAGTTAACAGATGAAAAGAGATCATGTATAAATAAGCAACATGAGATGCTTTAATATGAAATTATGGCGCTATCCTTTGCATTTATTTTCCTTTGTTTCGCCAATCTTTTTGAAAAAGTTCTCGAAATCTCTCTATAAAAAATCGTCTGAGATTTCTCGTAAAAAAAATACATAAGGAGAAATGCAAGATTTAAAATTTTTATATAGTCTTTTATCCATTCACGGACCATCAAATCAATGTCATCACCACCTTTTTTTTTTTGCCTTTTCTCTCGGACAGCTCCTCTTAACTGTATTATCACATGCGTCACCCACCAAACAGAGCAAAAGATACAGAGTAATGCGCTTCCCTCCGTCCACACACACGACCCTCAGAAACAGAGAACCTGAGGCAAGCGATAATGGAAAGCGTGAACAGGGATCATTCAATTCATTAGTTCAGTCAATTTCAGTTAGGAACGTCTAATAACAACACTAAACTAGCGGAGAACTGCAGGGGAAGGAAGGGAAAAAAAAGGAAAAACGGAAGAGAAGCAGAGTAAGTAAGAGGCACTCTGTTTTTCTCAACCCCAGTTTGAAAACAGAGCCTCGTAGATCTCGGTGAACACTTGGACGATGATCTTGTGATGGTGGTGGGAGTTGAGGGAGAGGAAGCAGTTAAGGAGCCTCTCCAGGTCCTTGGCCGAGAACATCTGCCTCTCCACGATCATCTCCACCATCGACGTCCTGAAGTCGCCGTACGGGTCGCTCGACCGCTTCACGACGGCGAAGCTCCCCTTCATGTTGCCGTTGTCGTTCTCGCCCAAAGGCATGACGTCCGCACACGTCGCTCCTCCTCCTCCTCCTCCGGCGAGAGCTCGGCCTCCGGATGGGGCAGTGGCGGCGCTGGGACTCGGAAGAATCGGAGGAGAAGCTCCGGGAAGAGAACAGGGTCTCCGTCCCGTCGTCTTCTCGCTCGTCGTCGCTGCTGAATAGGTCGCCGTCATAGTAAGTGCTCCGCGAGGACGAGCTCAAGCTCAGAGGGCACGTAGCAGCAGTAGCACTGCCAATACCCTTCTTGCTTTTGCTCTTGGTCTTCTTGGTCACGTTCTTCTTGCGACATTCTTCAAACCAGCCGCGACGGTCACGATGGGGATGAAGATGCCAGTGGTCATACTCGTCCCTGAAGCCGCCGGCGAACGGGCGGGTCAGGGGCGAGACGGGGGAGGTCGGGGGGCAGAAGCGGCCGTTGCGGAGGTCGCGGCCCGATAGCTTCTGCCGGGGGCGATCGCGGGCGGCCTTGGTGGGCACGATGCAGGCGTCGTCGACGGCGGGCTGGTTCTCTTGGGGTCTGCAGATGGAGGGAGGAGGGCGAGGCTTGTGGGGCAAGAGGGGCTCGGTGGGATCGAAGCGGAAGCTCCGGCGGGACTTCTGGTCAACGAAGTGGGAGCTTTCGACGACGTCGGACAGTGCAGCGGCTGGTCGGGGCTTGCAAGAGCCGAACGAGGAGTGGAACATGCGGGAGATGCGAAGCTTCAGGCGATTCTCCATTTTTAGAGAGAGAGACAGAGAGATGGTTTCTGGTTGGGGGGTGGGGGGATTTGAAAGAGGGAGAGAGAATGAGGAGAGGAGGGAGCGTGATGAGGCAATGATTTTTTCAATTTAAGGAGAGATGGTTCGGTTGGGGATCAATTCGTCGTGGTCTGACTTGTCTTGATTGGGAAACTTTTTTTTTTTTTTTTTTTTTGGGGGTGGTGGTGGAGATTGAGAGACAAGTCTCGGCTGACCTGCGAGGCTTGCCTGGGACGGGACGCGTTACTCGTGATAAGACCGGTGCTACCACGGTCCACGACCATCTTATAGTCATGGGGACTTCTCTAGCGAAAAAAACTCGTTACCTAAGATAACAGGAACTCGGCCCCAAAATTTAAAGAATCGACTATGTAATCGTGTTCGAATGACCATAAGATTAATAATCTATTTTGAATAATAAAAAATAAAAATAAAAATTACATATTATGGGATTTACTTTTTAAGAATTTATAATTTCATAACATATTGTTATTCTAACCGTCGCGCAAAAAATTATTATGCTAGTGAAGCCATATAACGAATCATCCTGAAGATAGTTTCTTCCACTTTTCGTGATAGGTGATCGATTGGAAATGCAGAGAAGACGAGTCGTATGTCTTTTTCTTTTCCTAATAGTCAACAAAAAAATTATGATGAACTAACTTTCTTTTTCTTACAAAACCATAAATTATTTTTCAGAATACAACCTCCACCAGCGCAAGGCTTTATAGGACCTCAACGCCTCTCAAGCCTTGGGCTCGGGTTCTCGGCTCCAACCTCTGTCCCTCGCCATTTGATTTCGAGGTCCTTGCTTCCCATATTACTGTTAAGATATGGTTCATACTCCCCATCAACAAAAAGCACGTGGGTCAATCTCTATGTTGAGTGGGCGGGGGTCTAAAGGGGGCACCCCTGATACTAGAGGGTTTTTATAGTTTGAGCCCATAATTTTTCTTTAGTAATTTGGACTTGGGCTTTTGAATAATTATTATTATATATATTCTTTTTTTATTTGTAACTAAGTGATATAACGAGAGTGCGAAGTGCTTGTGCAATCCTCCGGTAGAAGTAGCCCTAATTTAAGGGTGAACCGGAATAATATCTCGCGTCTCGATTATTCTTTCTCACTTTTTTTTTGCAATTTACTTTGTCGTAATTGGCGCCGAATCTTAACGGATTCGAGGTCCTTGCGGCTTGGACCCCATATCCTTGGTGCTTGGACCAGGGTCCATCAACTTCTTACTGCACCCGGACATGGGTTTCGGCTGCCCAGACCTTAGATCGGGGGTTGTATTCTAGCTATTTTTCTTAAAACTATGTTACAGACTTCTTCTTTGCCAATATTGAAGGGGTTTCTGAATTATTTAAATCGAAGCGGAATACATTTATAAACCAAAACCCCGGACAAAATTCATGCGTATATTGAAATCAATAAGTGTTTAAGACGTACCTTTTGCAGATCGAAAATAAGTTGACAATCGGTTGTATCTAGATTAGCGCCTCAAGTGTTGCGCCTACTAGCTTATCCACACACGACTGAAATATCCAAAGATCAAAGTGCTAGCCTTCTGATTTTGGAGTTCCTCTTGCTTGATTGCCTTTGATCTTTGAGACTCTCTCAAAGATTCGAGAATAGAGAACAATTCTCTAGGGTTTTTTTTTTTCACTCTCGCTCTATTTTCGTTAGCTTTATATATATAGCCTCAATATTTACGCGTAATAAAAGAAGTGGGGCCGGGCGATTCGGACGCCAAAGCTGTCTATCTCAAATCGTGCATTTAATCGTTATCTCATAATATGCACGATCGCGTAGATATTTAGAATAGGAGAATAAATTAAAATCTACTTCTTAAGTAGATCAAGGCGCGAGAAAATATAAACTCGTGTTTATATGTGTGCGACTCGTAGGTTCATTAAACATTGTGAGTGCGCTCAAAACTCTTTTTGGCCCACAAGTCATAAAAGTTTTTAGCAACACATTATAATTATCTAAGTATAGTGAATGTCATTTTTCAATACAACCTAATTCACAACTAATGTTAGAGTATCAACCTTGATTAGTTCCTAGGGGGGGCACGCTAACAAATATCGGAAGGGTGACAACCAAAATTAGAAAAATTAAACCATTATTTGAAGATAACTTCCTTTGAAAATGTTTTGCAGATATCTTTTAATTTGATATGGATCTTGTCAACGACCGACCTTCAGCTACTCTTTCTTTCTCTCTTCTCTCTCTTTATTATGTACATGCATACGTAGTGGCGCAAGGAAAATAATTAGCTTTACCTTTTTGAGCAAGCTGATGTTATCCATCGGCATAGTGAGATGTAAGGGGGCCAAGCAGATGGAATTATTGTACGCGCAAAATGGTCACTTTGACTTCACCAAAAAGCGAGAAAAAGGAATCGAGTACGAAATTTTATCTATATCTTATCTATAAAAGTACGTCACGTGCGTCAGGGTGTCTCGATTGCTGGGTCTAGGAAAAAAAGAAAATTCATAGTAATATTAAAAAAATTCCACGACGGCAAACAATGTCACGTCAACGTCGTTGGCCATAATCGGTGTTTTTGCCACGGTCAAAAAGATTTATGATTGAATTTAAAAAGAAAAAAAAGAAAATTTAGGATGAATTAATATAATTCAGGTAGGTTTAAGACTTTTTTATAATTCTCCCCACTCGATACTCAAGTTTGCTCTTGTGATAGGGAAATTAATGCTATCGAATGGCTAGAAGAAGCTTAATTAAGTGTTTCATCTAACATGGTTTCCCTCAATGGTCTGTTGGGTCGAGGTTGATAGACAGCGGTTTCCTGTGGTCGATTGGTTACATGCGACACATGGCCATTACCAAAGACGCAGGGCACTCCGAGGAGATATATAGTACTCTACACCCTACAGCGGTCTTACGGTATACAGTGGCGGCGACGAATTTGAAGACCAATACATGCACAACCTTTGCCAATGAGATGAGATTCGATAGAAAGCCCAACTCAAAAAGAGATATAAACTCAAAGTCAACGATATATTCCGCCGCTTCCCTATCACGTCAAGGACGGGATCACGAATAACATGAGGAGGTTGAATGAACGGGGTGGACTCACACATGAAATAAATCAGAGCAAAACCTGATTGTGATATCGCATAAGAAGATATAATCTAAAAGCTTGAACTTTTAGTTAGAAGGAGACCAGTTGTACACAAAAAACATATAAATACAATAGTCGAGCCACGCTGGACATATTTCAAAAGGAATTAACTGATATCTTATCTATATAAAACAACGTCACGTGCGCTCAGTTTCTCGATTGCTGGATCTGACATGCTGACTTTCCCATTCTCTTCTCCATCTCCTCCCGGGCCATGTTTCTATCGGTCCACCACCTCCGATGATCACGCCACCTTCGCCTGGCCACCATCGCTGCCCCCCTCTTGCCACGGTCGCCATCAATTGGTGTCCCCTCCCTTGATCTCGATCTCGATCCCGATCTCTCGAGCTAGATAGCTCATCGACATGGGGGTTAGAAAGGTCGACGCGCTGCCTGAGAACACGAAATCTGTGTGCGACAGAGAGAAGAGAGAGGATTTGGTGGAATTAGAGTTTGGCGTTATTTGGCAGGTCAGGGGTATGATTAAAGGACATGTACTATGTAGATGCTAGATAGGTGTATGGTCTTCCGGAATAAGAAGGAAGTACTTATGCACTGTAGAAGTTCTGCGTCCCGACTTTTTATCAAAACACGCCTAATATGTACTTGTACTGTGATTACGCTTAAGTTAATTAGGAAAATCCATGTTTTTACGCGCAAATGGGATTAAATAGAAGAAATATGCTCATGCGACAGTTTTTTACTCTCTTGTGAGATTCAAAACATGTTGTGAGCCACAAAAATTATATAATAAATATTTAAAAATTATTATGGGATCTACTCTTTTAAAAATTTATAGCTCACAAAATACTACTTTTCTCTCAATAAAAAAAGCTGTTATAATTAGAAAGTCCTTCACTTTTCGAGACTCCTATGATGCTTCGCACGGTTGAGTCTCTTATTCACCGACATTACGTAAACTACAATATCGCCATGCTCTTATCCGTCTCAAAGCCGTACCTAGTTAAAGAAAAGCTGATCAAGACATTCATGCATAGATCAAAAAGTAAAAAATTAGATACTTCTCAAATATTTGAGAAAATCGTGTAAAAAGTCATGAACCTATTGTACGGTGGTTATTTTCAATCATAAACCTTTTAATTATGCTAATTAGTTCTAAACATTTTAACAGGTTTACCAATGTAGTCGTTCTAGTCAATTTTGATGGAAATTGCTAAGGTGGAAGCCGGCTAGCTAACATGGCACGACCGCCGCCGATGTGAACAGTTTTTACAATTCTTTCTTAAATATTCTGCATTTCTTCTTCTTCTTTTCCCCTACCTAAAAAGGAAAAAGGAAAGAAAGAATCAAAGAAATCAGAATTTTTTAAAAATCTGTAAGAATTGTATACCCTAATGATTTCCAATCAAAATTAGGTTGGAAGGATTACATTGACACTTTGTCAAGAGTTTAAAGACTCAATTGACACAATTGAAAGGTTTTGAACTGAATTATTTACAATACAACAGATTTAGGACTTTTTGACAATTATTACAGAATATTTCATTACTTTGACAAAATGGGTTTCTTTAAGGTAGCTAACTATACGAACGTTGAAACTACATAAGCAAGCCTCGACGCCCGCCTCTCTCTCTCTATCTCCCTCTTGCGTACGTGCGTGGAGGAGAGAATCTCATAAGTCGAAGAAAGCGCCCAACAGCAAAAGAACGGACGAAAAGAGGGGAAAACCACATCGCCTTCCCTGGAGCTTTCACAAATCTCAGTCAGATGCTCCCAACCATATCAGACAAGCCTTCCTCAGCTTTCCAAGATGAATTTCCGGCTTCACGACGAGGGGATCCATGTCAAATGTTCAACCCCCATCTCCTCCTCCTCCTCCTTCTTCGCATAGGTTTCTTGACCCCGTCTCTTTTTTCTGACCCGAGCACACGCAATGGATCTGTGGACACAGTCAAGAAACCCTTGTCATCTTTTAGCTTTTTGCACACTTCCTCTCGACGGCTCATCGGGTTAATGATTCCGACTTTCCATGGCTCTGAAAATCTCGGGCCTCTACTGTTCTTTTCCCAACCAGCTAAAGTCATGGTTTGTGCCCACAATATATAAATGTTTAGTGTGGAAACGCTTGAATGTTTTCCGCGCGTTGACTTGCGTCGAGATAGGAGTGGGCTTAGATCATTGGAATTCGGCGCTGCTCGTCTTCAAGTGTCTGGACGAATGCACGAGGACAAAAAGAATGGAGTCAGGATTTTGCAGCAAGTTTTGCGGTAATCGATCGAACGAGTTCCGCTCGAGGGGAACGAGCTGTATATTCTAGCTTTTGAATTTTCAAGGTTGAGAACATACAAGAAGAGCTCAGGAGGAAGAGAAGAGGAGGCCCAAGGCCCACTTTGTCAGTCCAAAGATACATATTGAAAAGCCTTTGGAAAAACGGCCTAATACAAAACCCCTCTCCCCCCCCCCAAAAAAAAAAAAAACCAACTTTAGCCGCGATCCCAAAAAATTTTTTTTCCTCGTAAAAATCCACAACTTTTACTTTTCTTTCAATTTTACTGGTCTAATACAAAAAAAACTCTAACTTTAGCATCTGTCATAATTATATCTACAACTTTTTTTTTATCTTATAAAAACCCCATCATTTTACTTTTGTCCCAATTCTATCACCGTTAGTCTTCCGCCCATAATTAATGTTAGTCAATCATACATAGCATTTACACGTCGTTGATGAATTACACCTTAGAAAACGCTAACATGAAAAAATCCTCCAACTTCTCTTTTGTTATCCGCTTCCCCTACACATTGTCGGGAGATATAAGCCCACTCAAGACGATGCCTTTTAGATTCCTCTCAGACTTAACAGCCCAAAGAATGACTAAAGATGGAGATCTAATTATTTGGACGATCGATCTCGAATCTCGTCGTCCCTACAACGTGTTGTTTTCTAATTTCGAAAATTCATTGGTAAGTTCGGTGAGAACATTCAAGTCACGTGGGATTAATTAACAATTGTTATGAATGGAAGGCTAGGTGATAGAATTGGAACCAAAGTAAAAAGTTGATGATTTTTTACGAGACTACATTTTTTTGGATATAATTAGGACCTATGCTAACGTTTGATTTTTTTATTAAGTCGGTAGAATTGAGATAAAATTAAAAGTTGTGGATTTTTAAGAGACAAATTTTTTTAGATATAATTGAGATAGATGCTATAGTTAGGATTTTTTGGGGAATTAAGCTAAGGAAAATTTTTTGGAAATACATCATATAATATGAAAATAAGAATAGTTTTCAATCTATTAGAAAAGACGAAAAAATAAGATCAATTATTTGAAATGTGCAAGCACCGTTTTAAGGAAAATTCTACCCTCTCGAAGTATGAAACTCGGTGCGATAGACTTAGCGACTATCCTTTTAAGATATAATAGACTTTTTTCTTTATTCACGCACGGAATAATAGAAAGAACAGGAACAACGTTATGTGTATGATTGAATAAAAAAGGAAAGACATGCAAAGGAAAGGAAAATTCTCTTTTTAATTTGTCGTATCATTTAGGATTTGTTTGAAGTTTAGTTTTATAAGTGAACAAAAGATAAAGCCATTATAAGTCCGTTACAGCTCAATTGGTATTCATTAAATTGAGGATCGTTATAAAGTTATTATAATAGAATGGAGAGTTCGTGAAGAAATAAATCAAATGTTACTAAAATCGAAACGGATTGATGATGGTAAAAAAATCGTTGTAATAATAACAGCTTTTCATAACTTTTATCAAACTCGTTATTTTTAAATATTTCAAAAAGGTTGAAATATAGCACCACTAATGGAAAAGCATGAGCTTGATCTTATTACCACTCCTTTAGAAAATGAGTTTCTTCTACACTATTCATTGGCTCGCTCTTTCGTCAATTCATCAATCTTTATCCTCAAACAAAGCCCCAATCTCTTCTAAGCTCTTGCCTTTCGTCTCGGGCAAGAAGTAATAGAAGAACACGGTCGCAAATCCCATTACCCCGGCGAGCCCAAGAAACATCCCCCCAAACGTTATCTCTCTGGAGATGCTCAGGAACGACATCGCCACCGCCCCGCTCACCAGCCGGTTCACCGCGATGGCCAGGCTCGTGCCCTGGGCCCTCAACCTCGTCGGGAACACCTCGGAAGAGTAGACCCACGTGATGGGCCCGAGCCCGATCGAAAAGAACGAGACGTCGGCGCAGAGGGCCACCACGCACAGCGCGATGGCCCATGGGGGCTTGCTTCCCGATCTCCCGAGGAACGCCGAGCCCATGCCCAGCCCGGCCAAGGATATCGCCATCCCGGTGGAGCCCAGCAGCAGGAGGGGCCTCCGCCCGAACCGGTCCAGGAAAAGGGCCGATACGAACACGAAGAACGTCTTCGCGAAGCCCATGATCACTGTGACCCCCATGAGCTGCCGCCGGTCGCTGATTCCGGCGTCTCGGAACACCTCCGGGCTATAATACACGACAGCATCGTTCCCGGATGCCTGCATGAAGAAATTGACCCCGATTGCGGCGACGAGTATTCTCCTGACGGGCCGGGACGGGCTCCACAGGAGCTCCCTCCATACGCCCTGCCCGTTCCAATGGGCGGGGCCAGGGTTGAGGGAAGCGGCATTGACCATCTCGCCGAGCCTCAATTCTGCCTCTTCCTCAGTCTCTGATGTCCTGATCAGGACTTGCCTCGCCTCTTCCAGCCTCCCTTCCAGGACTAGCCACCTGGGTGACTCCGGCATCGCCATCACGCCCAACCCAATCGCGACAGCCGGCAGAGCGGCCAGGCCCAGCATGAGCCTCCAATTTACATCAGGCGGGAGGCCTGACAAGGCGTAGTTGGATATGTAACCGAGGAGGATGCCCATGTTGATGAAGACCTCGGGGAGCGAAGACAGGAAGCCTCGGGTCATCGCCGGCGAGAGCTCAGCCACATAGACCGGAGCGATCATGAGGGAGAACCCAACGCCGACCCCAGCGACCACCCTCCCAGCCATGAGGAACGAGAACGACGGGGCGAGGCCCATCAGAAGCGCGCCCATGAAGAACGTGCTGGCCGCGAGGACGATGGTCCACCGGCGGCCGATCCAATCAGAGGTCCGGCCCGAGGCCAGAGACCCGAACAGCGAGACCACGTTGAGGGAGCCAACCAAGATCTCAACTTGCGTTGATGTGATCTTGAGGTCCTCTTTGATGAACATCGCCGCGCCACTCATCACCCCAATATCTGCAGAAACCAAATCAGCAAAACACATTCGATGGATTAGCATCTAAACAAAACAAATTCAATGACCAACCCAACTTCACAAATAATCCAGTAACCACACAGATGCAAATCAAGAAAAGTCCAACGAGGAACATTTCAGGACTCACCGTATCCCAATAGGACGGAGTTCGTGGAGGCCAAGATGGCCCCGGCAAAAGCGTATCCGTTGAACCGGCCGCTTCCGTGAGCGGCAGAATCGCTCCCGGGCTCATTTTCCAGGAACCTGACCTTGGCGGGTCGTTTCTTGAGCAACGTCTCTTCTTTTCCCTCATCTTTCCGGTCATGCCGGCACGACTCCGATTTCGGGATCAAAGGGTCATGGAGTCTCTTGTCTGGTTCTTGCATGAGGGGGTGGAGAAATGAGATCTTTCCGGGCTTAAAGAACCAGCGAGGTCTCAGGAGTAAGAAGACCGTTTCAAAACCAGAAGGTAATCCGAGGAATATTCCAAATCAAAACTAATATGACCTGGAAACTTATCCTTACGCAATTATTATTTTGTCCCGTTGCTCCTTAAGTCATTTTTATTAAAGGTAATGGTATCTTCGAATTTAAAACAGCTCAAGCGGGCAGTAGTACATGCAGATATCGGCAGGCATCGGAAATGTTTTCCAACCCGAACCCTACTCTTCAATCGGGGTCTTCTTAACAAGCGTCCTCCCGGAGAATTTACACGTGAAAACGAAGCGAAACGACGCGACGAAACATTCTGTCTGTGATCTCGAATCATCATTCTCTCGCGAAGAGACAAGATTCCGATGCGCGTGAATCGTTGGCGAATACAGATCCAGAGTTGGAAAAAGAAGCAGCACATGATGTCAGAGAACCTTAGCAGAGAACTTCCGCTGTATAAACTTGGAAGATTCACTCGAGCAAAGAGACGATAATGGCGGTCTCTTGCCGGCCCGGAAATCGTTTGCTTAGCGACCTTTCATCGATTAACAAATTCTCCACGTGCTTTTACTGAATCAAAATGATGAAAACGTCAAAAAGAAGAACAAGATTTGACAGCGCCATGTGCCTATATCGTATTATGGAGAGTGATGTTTCCTTGTCCGGCTGTCCCTATGCTTTTTGTGAAAAGCAGGTTTCACTCCAGGAAAGAGAGAGAAGATTATGGTCTGCACACGCCTCTCTCGAGGCTAGACTAATTTACAAGAAAACCCAGAAAAATGCAAGATATTTTTATACGATTACGACATAATTGGTTTTATAGAATTGTCTATTAAGTGCTGACAATGAAAAGTTAAAATTGTGTTCGGTAAGGGTCCTAAGTCTACTCACATCAAAAGTTGGATGAACTCGAAGGACGCAGCTTCAAACTAAATCAACTTAAACATTTCAACGAGTATGTACTCGTCAATGTATCTGATAAAAGAGGGCACGTCCATTGGCAACCCTCACTGGCTATAGAGTGAGCGCTGGCAACCCTGCCCCTTGTGCTTCGTGTGGTGCCGCCACCCAGTAAGGGCTTTCAAGCCATCGCCTAGACGACTGTGGCTAGCGAGAGCCAATGGGTTGATGGCCCTGTCTGGAGAAGGTATCATTGCCATTTTCAATCAATTAGAGGGGGGTCATTGTTCTAAAGATATTTAAAAATGATACATCACCATATTCAATCACTAATATGGGATTGCTTTTTGGACAAATTTTGGGACTTGACTGCAAAACTAATAATTTTCTGAATATCAACATATTTTTATAAATAATTTTAGGACTTTAATTGCAAATATCCCAATCACAAAAGATACGTATGTAGTATATGTCATATTAATTGAAAAAGAGGAGAAGCATTAAAAGTAGAGAGAATTACCAAAAAAGTCTTAAATTTATTGGAATTATGTCAATTCGGTCTAATTTTTTTTTCAATTGAGTACTATACCTTTTGTCATTGTGCCAATTCAGTCCACTTTGTTGGCCGGCGCTAATGTGGATAATTTTTAATAATATTTTAATATTTTATTTTTTTTTTTTTTCCCTCTTTCTTCTCTCTTCCCTACCTAATGTATCTGTGGCCGGCAAGCTCCGGTGAGGGCTACACAACCCTTGACCCTAGGTGAGGCGGGTCGAGGGTCGCGAAGCCCTCGCCCGCCACAATACAAGAGGCAGGGCATAAATTTAAAAAAAGAAAAAAATAATGAAAAAATAGAAAATATATTAGCGTCGATCGATAAAGTGGTATCAGATTGGCACAATTGCAAATGGTTTAGGACTCAACCGATTTAAAAAAGTTTTGGGACTGAATTGACACAATTACAATAGGTTTATGACTTTTTTGATAATTTTCCGATCAAAAGTATTTTGCATTTGGCATTAGCGAGTCCCCCTTATGCTTAAATTGAAAAATTTATACAAGCTCATTAATGTTGTTAGATATGAAATTCGATTACGTTACCTTAGCCTTGAGCATCCAATTTTCTGTTTGACTTAGAAAAATAAAGGTAATCACCTTTAACTTTTCATTCACGAAACTTTTCCAGTGCCATCTCTATACACCCTTTCTTTTATTTGGGAAGAATCTTCGGCATGTTCGAAGCTTTGCTTTTGCCAGCCTTTTATCGTATTTTAGACTGTGCATGTTCAGAATCTTCAGTGATCAAGCTTTTGGACCATTTGAAAAGGACAAAATGAAACAAAAACTCTTGGACCATCACTGCCCAAATTAGTTTGGACCATTTGGCATGTTCAAATCTTGCGAATCACGCGTTTTATTTCTTATTTAATGTCAAACTCATAGAATGTCCAAAATATACAATGATTGTCCAGTAGATTTATGTATAATTTCATCATAATTATTTAACACCTAAGATTACTTTCTCTTTTATTTTCAAGCTTTGAGAAAAATTTGCTTGAAAATAGCGAATCCAAACAAGGGCCTCTGATTTTCTCCTCTGTTGTTCATGGCCCAATACCCTAAAAAATCCGCTACTTTAACTCTTATTCTAATTTTATCTTTTATCTCATAAAAAATCCCTAACTTTAGGTATTGTCTCAATTTTATCCTATTTTTTTTTTTGGTCTCATAAAAACAATCTCAATTTTAGGTCTAGTTTTAATTTAATCTTAATCTTTTTTTTGTCTCATAAGAAATCTTCAACTTTAGGTTAGGTACCAATTCTATCCTTTTTTTTGTCTCGTAGAAAAAAACCCAGCTTTAGGTCCAGTCTCAATTTTATTTTAATTTTTTCTCATAAAAGATTACTCACTTTTACATGAGTCCAAAATCTACCTCCATTAACCCTTTGTCAAAATTACACTAGTAATTTTGTGCTTGGATGACCTCTTGTGCTTTGGAATGTTTCAAATCTCGCGGTCGGAGAGCTCGTGCTTTGGAGCTTTTCCATTTATCGGTTGTCCAAAAGAAATTTTGCATGAATGGTTAATGAGGACATATTTGTGACTCATGTAGAAGTTTGTGATTTTTTATGAGATTGAAAAAATTAGGACAAAATTAGGATTGGATGGTAAAATTGAAAGTCCTCCAAAAGAGAAAAAAAATTTAGCACAAAATTGGGACATGACCTAAGTTTGAGACATTTTTATGGGACAAAAAAAAGTTTAACGTAAAATTTGAACTTGACCTAAAATTGAGAATTTTTTATGAGATAAAAAGTAAAATTGAGACAAGAGCTAAAATTGGATGTTTCTTAGGGTGCTATGTCATGCTTTAAACAAACGAGTATTTTTTTTCTAGAAAACATTTAAAAACACTAGTAGAGAGCACTTGCTAATAAATTGTAAGACCAAGAACAAAAAAGGAAAGGTAAAAAAAAGGAAAAAGAGGCTTAAGTATACTAAAAGTGTCAATACTTGTGTATGACGCTTATTTTAATGCCAAAACTTTTAAAACGATTACTTAAGTGTCAAATTTTTTGAAAAACAATTACTTCAAGATCTAAAATTTTCAAAACAATTATTCAAGTGCCAAATTTTTTTAAAAACGCCACTTCAATGCCAATTCGGACTAGCCACGTCACCTCAAATCAAAGTTGATCTTGAAGTGAACGTTTTTAAAAAATTTAGTATTTAGGTGATTGTTTTGACATTAAAGTGAGCACCTTACATATATTTTAACACTTGTAGGCTCCGTTTGTTTCACGAAAAATATTTTTAAAAATTTCTCCTAATTTTCCGGTATCTAGGGGGTAAAAAAATGAGCGATCAATGGAAAATATTTTCTAGTCAACAAAAAACCTTCTAAACCTAAGGAAAATGATTTCCTTATTTTTAGAAGAGGAAAACATTTCCACGCTTTTCACTTCTCCTCTTTCTTAACTATTTTTTCTTTTTAATTATTATTTTTTGCTTTTTTATTTTTTTTATTTATTTGTTCAAAATTCAAAAAATGTTATTTTTTATTTTTCGAATAAATTTTATTTTTTGATTACTTTCTTTATTTTTTTTTGTCTTTTTGTCTTTATATTTTTTAGTATTCCTTCCTCTCCATCGACCCGGTCGTCGGCCACGGCTACGATCGTTGGCTAGGCAAGGGAGACACGGTGTTGCCGGCGTCGAGCAAGGCCGGGCAAGCTATCGTTGGACTCGCGCGAGGCCCCAAGCCGTCGCAGCCCCGATAAAGGCCGGGCCTGGTGCAAAGCCAAGCCAGTGGTAGCCAACCTTGCGCGAGGCCAGGGATTGCCTATGGCCGGTCGGCCGGCGATCGTAGTGGGCGGCAACCTGAGGAAAAATAGTAATTGAAAAAAGAAAAAAACATAAAAAAGAAAAAAAGAAAAGAGGAAGGAGAAAAAAGGAACAAAAGATAAATAATTAAAAATATTAAAATTTTGATTTTAAAAAATAAAAAATGAAAAAGACGGAAAAACAATAAATCATTAAATGAAGTCATGGAGAAAAATTAAATCCAATTTTTCATACCAAAACAATGGAAAATATTTTCTGAGTCTTTTTCTTATTTCAACTAAACATTGAAAAATATAGTCATTTTTTTGAAAAATGACTTCTTAGAAATTATTTTCTAGAAATGACTTATTTTTTGCGAAATAAATGAAGTCGTATTATACTTTGATCAAGAAAAAAACATGGAAAAGGAATGGTGAAAAGCCGACCCATTGAGATCAAGAACGTGAATACTAGCTCAAACAGTGGGCCCCACTCTTTTTTTTTTTTTTTTCCGATGTGCAAATTGCAATAATCCTTTGCCCACTGTTTAATTTTTTGTGGTCCTTGTTTTTAGGTAATTGGTATAAAATTAGTGCAAAATGGAATTTTAGATAAGCACCCTCCCAAACGACCGTTTTCATTATCAATAATAATTTATATCTTTATATTTTTTAAATAATAAAAATAATTTTTTGTTCTTATATTTTATTTTTATAAGCAATATAATATATTTTTTAAAAATATATTTTTAACTCATTTATTTTCTCGAGAAGTAAACACACCAAAGTCTTGGACTGAAAAAACATGGCCTACTACCCCAAAAAGCGTTCAACTTTAACTTTTATCCCAATTATACTTTTTGTCCCATTAAAAATCTATAACTTTAGGTTCGGGTTCAATTTTATTCTAACAATTTTTAAAGTCACATAAAAATTTACAACTTGTTACTTGAGTCACAAATCTTTCTTAATTAACTCTCCATCCAAAATTTCTCCTTGACAACCAAGAAATGAAAAACTCCCAAGCACAAGCTATTTCGAGTGTCCCGAGTGTGACCTTTTAGATCTCAAGAAATGGAAAATTCTCAAACATGAGAGATCAAAAATTGAGCGAAAAATCACTAATTTTGATGGAGGATTAATTGAGCCAGATTTAGGATTTTAAGTAAAATTTGATGATCTTTTATGAGACAAAAAATAGAGTAAAATTGAAACTAGACCTAAAGTTTGAAACAAAAATATATTCGGGTAGAATTGATACTTGCACCTAAAATTTAGAGTTTTTTATGAGGTAAAAAAAGTTTATGATAGAATTGAGACTAGACTTAAAGTCTCGGGTTTTTTATGGGACAAAGAAAAAATTTAGGGTAAAATTGAGACTACACTTAAAGTTAGAAATTTTTTTATGAGATAAAGGTAGAATTGTGACAAAAATTAAAGTTAAATATTTTTTTAGGCTATTAGACCAAAACACATGCATCAGCCGATGTACGATTAGTTCATTAAATCAAAAGCCCATTATCCTCAAGCCCACACTGAAAGGAGTTACATGAAGCAGAGTGTCTCGTCATTGACTCGTTCACAAAATAGCTTATTATTATAGCTACCGCCCGGATTTGATTTTGATACGTGCTCTAATTACTTCGTAAAAAATAAATGATTTAAAAAATATTTTTTTAAAAAATAATCACATATATTGATTGAAATAATTAGTCAATAAAAAATATTTTTATTGCTGATTACAATTTGTATCTAAACATTTGTATGGACAATAAAAATACTTTAGTACGAAGCCCTGAAATAACATGAGTTCGATATCAATTTGCAATGCCATTTTGACATGTGGAGTCATGAACTTTACTTGTTAGCCCGACGTGCATTATTATCACAACATTTGATTTGGACCGCCTCAATACGTCTACAACGAACGGCTTACGGAGTAATTTTGCTAGGGGTTAAATGATTTGCGTGACTCTATTTGTTTCGCAAAAAATGATTTATTTAGAGGTCATTCTCTTAAAAACCATTGCTTGCAATAATTATTCAATATGAAATATATTTTTATTATTGAAAACAATTTACGTCTAAATATTTTCATACGATAAATATATTTTTCGTTTATTCATATTTGTAAGCGATACAAATGATTAGTTTTAGAAAAATATTTTTAAAACCATTTATTTTTGAAAATTATTTTTTTGAGAAGTCATTTTTCTGGAAAATAAAAATATTTTTCGATATTTGGTTGAGGCCTGAAAACAAACCGAAAAAATTCCGTCTTTTGGTGAGGATTTTCCTCATCATCGTTGGCCGAAAATTGTTAATGTGAACGCCGAGCGCCCTACATAATACGGCCGGCGTTAAAGTGAATAATTTTTTTATAAATAAAAAAAGCTAAATTTTTTTTTTCTTTTTCCTTCTTCCTCCACCACGACCGGCCGGCGGTGGCCACAGGTAAGCTCCAACTTGCCAGATCCCACTCAGGCTAGGGCGAGCTCGAGCACGATGGCCAGCTACCGGCAAATGAAGAAAGAAAAAAGAAAAGAAAAAGAAAGGAAAAATAATGAAAAAGAAAAAGATCACGAAGGAGTGCACAGAGGAAAAGATGAAGGAAAATGTTTAAAGGTTCTTTTATTTTAGTGGTGGAAAATATTTTTTTGATTCATTTATTTTTTTGAATCAAAAGCTGAAAATTTTGATAATTTTTTATAAAAATTATTTTGCGTGAAACAAAGCAGCTTTAATTCCAATTTCACGTGGCTTGATCATTTCGAAGGTCAAGATGTAATTACAAAGTATGATGTTGGAGAGAGAAGGTCAAAGCGGCGAGGTTTGGCGGTCTCTGGAAGCACCCCAGAGCAATCGAGCGATCCACCACCGTCGTAAATCACACAACACATACAATCCAACCTTCACTTCATCAACTTCCCGCATCACTTTCGCTTTCAGGGACTTTTGCACCTCACCAGCCGCCCAGAAAATGGTAAAAACCACTCTCTCCTCGATTCACAGTTCGGTTCATTCATGTCCGATTAGGTCCCGACACGAACACGGTTTCATTTCTTTTGTTCTCACAGTAGACGGGGACGGCGAGCTTCGGGAAGAGGAGGAACAAGACGTACACCCTGTGCGCGCGGTGCGGCCGCCGGAGCTTCCACCTCCAGAAGAGCCGCTGTGCCTCCTGCGGGTTCCCTTCCCGGCGCATGCGATGATGTGAGACTTCGTAGGAGCTTTTTTCTATACGACCAAATTCTTTCGTCTCTTTACACTGACTAGACGAGACGAGACGCTCCGTGCTGATATGGCGTGTGCCGGTAGATAACTGGAGCGAGAAGGCGAAGCGGAGAAGGACGACGGCGACAGGGCAGATGAGGCATCTGAGATATGTTGCCATCCGGTTCAAGAGCAACTTCAGAGAAGGTACTTGGCATGGGCTTTTCGTCTTCTGCAACTTCTGCCGTGTCATTCGCTTTGATTATTACTACTGTGGGGACGTCGTCGTTTCAGGTGTCGAGGCAGCTCCAACGAGAAAAAGAGGGAGCGACGGCCTCATCTTGAAACTCCCGTCGCTGATTTCACGGATGGGAGTGGGACTTCAAAACCGCAACGAAGTTTGAATCGAACCGGCATGTGCAACGGGAAAAACCGGAATTTTCAACCGGTTAAACCGGTGGGAGCCAGCCATATCTGGTCTGGACATGATTGTCGGACCGGGTTTATGTTCGTTTTTCCTAGATATAGTCATGGAATTCTGTACCCTGTAAAATGTCTTGTTCCAGTTCAAGACGTTGCTCTCCTTTTTCGGATACATCATGCGTTGATGTTTCCTCTCTGATGTTGGATAACTAATCGCGGGTTCCGCACACGAGCACGAAGGAGCGGATCCACCTATTTTGCCATCAACAGGTCGTCGGCACGTGATTAAAGTAATGGATACTATTGTAACACGTGACTTATTGTCAACGGCAATATCGATATTGATTTCGAAAAATACAAATAGTTTATAACCAATCTGTTATCGATATCCGACGAAGAATGGTCAATTGGTAGAGATATTGAGTGGTAAGGATTAATCAATAGGAGTATCGATTGGAGAGAATCGACAAGATGTCGGAGTATTGGAAAAGAGGTGAACACATCAAGATGCGATTACAAATTTAAAGCCACTGAAGAATGGAATGACGGTGATCCTAGGACAATTAACATGCACTTTCGAAGGAACAATCCCTTGAGAACAACGTCATGACATCATGAGAAGATGGGCACAAGATTTTCAAAACAAAAGAACATGGACTAAATTGCTGGGAATTCCTCGATTGTAGTTATGGTACAACCATTAGAAGAATCATTGCCTATCTACTAAAAGCCTCCCACACAAATCAAACAAATTTACTATCTCTTAGTATCCTTACTTCCCCACACTGTATTTTTATTTCTAGCTCACATTGTCGATTAAATTTTGGCATGTTTCTAGCTGAAAACTCACATTATCGATTAAATTTTGGTATGTTTCTAGCTGTGGTTTCTATATCCTCGTTGTCGAATAAGTTTCGACAAGTATCTTTATCCTGAGTGTTGCATAGCTCAACTAAATTCCGGCATAATAGCTTAGCATTTTCAGGCTTTGGCTGGAAGTTTTTATTGTTGAAACCTTGTCTTTTATTAAATTCCGGCTCAATTTGTGTTTATACAATCACGCTGAAACTCAAGTTGTTGATTCCTCATTTGCCTGAATATTTCCTGTCCGAAGCCGCCACACACAACCCATTTCCTTAATTAAAAATCGAAGAACGACTTTCGATGAAACTTCCCCCAAACATAAACTATCCAAGATCACAGCACTTATTCCTGACAAAATTAAAGCCATTCCTACTGAAGCCAAAACAACCGGAGCTGCAACGATGACAATTCACTCGAAGAAATTCAGAGGTGAGCGGAAATGGCTGGAAACACATCAAATTTTATCTATGTTTGCCCTTTGAAAAACAATAGTGTTTGATCACAGAAGCGCAATGTATTTACATGGGCACATGGCATTCGCCAAATCCCTCCATTCTGATCAATTCAGCTTGATCAAATTGATTCCCGGTACTCGTATCTACATTACCTGTAAACTGTCGATGTACCGAGAAAGCTCTGTGGCAGCATCTGAAATCCAGCTAACTGTGGTGCCGAAGAACAGCTCCCAGAACCACAGATCTACGGCAAGAACCGAGGAAAATATCAGTAGAGCCAGGGTCTGATACCGATTCAAAGGCCATCCCGAGACTTCAGCCATGGCCTTCAAGAATGGAATCGGACTGTTCTCTATTTCTCGGTTCCTTATGGACCAGGCAGTTATCCATTGCACTCGATTTGGAACTAGGTCGAATTCTTCTCTCAGCCGCCTCCCCAAGTCTGGCATGTGACCACCCCCCGTAGAGTACTGCGATTCTTCCGTGCCCGTCGTCGATCGCCCTTCTTAGGGCCTCGATCACCACTTTGTTTCTCTCGCCAATGATGACAGACTTTTCCTCCACGTCCGCCATCACTTGCGTGAACCTTAAAAAGAACAGACCTTTTTATCAATTTCCTCGCTTGCATGGGCTTCGGTTCAGGAATGAAGTGAACCAACTTTGTCATGCAAAAGAACTCCTAATGGATTTGTATCCTAAGATAGCCGAAACAAACGTGAAAAGACGGAATTGAAATTGACCACGCAAGGATTGATTGCAAGGTCAAAATAAACCAACGCTGTCTTGCAAAAGAACTCCCAATGGATTTGTATCATAAGATAGCCGAAACACACGTAAAAACACGGAATTGAAATTGACCACGAAAGGATTGATTACAAGGTCGAAGCAGAACAGGAACGATATCGTGATGCATATATCCAATAGTACCACTAATTATGCAAGCCAGTAGAACCTAACTGACGTAATCCTATAAGTGCACCGAAGATTCTCTCTCACATAGAAGCAGTAACAACTATAATACGTCTCTCCTACTAAGTGAGTCCGTCGCATGGATCTTCTTACCCACTCACGTCTTGTTTAGGTTTATTATCACATCATTCCCAAAATCCACGAATCTAGGGAAATAATGCCAGAAGGAGAGCTAAAACTTTGAGTAATCCAACAGCAGCCCTCTTATTATCCGCCTCTTCATAATGAGGGAGGGATCTAATCTACCTACTTTTCATTCGATCTTAGTATTAGTAGAGCAGATACTAAGACATCGTCATCGGACTTATTATATAAGGAGATACTGACAAAAGTACTCACTCAGATGTCAGCCGCCTTGCCAAGAAAACCTTCATTGCAGCACCCAAGTCGAGCCTCGACAAAGCTTCTAGTTCTGGATATTCTGATGCCTGACTTCCGACGTCTGCACAGACACTTCCGATGATGAGAAGACCGACAAGTGGCATCGGTAGTACCCTCGAAGCCCAAAGGAGCTTCGATCTCCAGGGACCAAGATCTTCGGGAATTGAAGCGGGTTGGATCATAGCTTTTGTCGATCTAAGGGTCATATCTCTCGCGAAGGTGAAAAAGCTTTCGCCTTTTTCAAGCTGAAAAGTGAATGCATCTGATTAATTCTCGAGCCATGTATTTAACAAAGCAAAAGTTTCCAAACTAAGTTCATGCAGCTTGCACAACTAACTTTAATTGGAGGTGCCAGTTACGTACGTAAGTACATATAGCTTGAGAATATCCATCTTCACAACTTCCTGTTGGTTTATAGGAGATGTAACTGTCCTATCAGCAATTTTTAGAATTTAAGATAATTTTTTCTTCATCCGTCAATTAGTGTGTCTAAATGCAAACTCAAGATCAGATTACTGGTTCAACATGCAAGGGTACTAAAGCTTTTGACAGAAAACCCAAGAGCATGGTCATGCTGGTGCAAGTTATTTCACATACACATATGAAAATTAGCATGCTCTATCCAATAATTTTTACATATTCCAATTAATGAACTAAAACCAGAATCTGCATGATCTAAGCCCCACTAAAGCACCGTGCATTCAAGTCTATCACCATGCCAAATGCATAAAATTCAGAAGAGTTGTGTAATAAGACACCTGAAGTAACTTGAAGGTCTCAAAGTCAAGATCCGCGTGGTACCAATTCTCAGCTTGATAATCGAGACAATCCAACTGGAAATCGAGCATTAGAATCCGCGCCATCTGTCGTTGGATGCATCCCAAAATGTTAAATCCTCGTGCACGCGAACTCTTAAGTCTCTTCGTGGCTACAGGGCTTCTTCTGTTCTCCAAACTTTCTCTGCTAGCCACCATCTCATAAAGCACACAATCATAGGGCTCAAGTTCTCTCTGGAGGGTGGAAAAGTACCTTCAAAAGGGTTTCATAATCTTAGTCCAAATGTGTTTTAAGAGATACAGAATCCATGCACTTGTCATTCTTGCTCAGAATCAGATGTCAATGGATTATGTCAATGCGGTGCATCAACCAGTAAATCATCGAGATTCAAATAACAGCGACAGATAGTTTGGTTCTAACGAATGACACATTATATGTAATGTTGGGAAGAAGCATAGATAGTAGTTGAATTTTAATGTCGGATTTGATTAGTTAGTGTTCTAAGCAATCTCTTAACACCAAAATAAGTTTAAGGACACAGAAGAGCCCACGCAACACCAAATTGATAAAACTGGGTATAAAAGAGAATACATACTCTTTATCAGCGATATGAATTGTTGATACTAAATCAACCTGCAACAATTTGAGGGGAAAGAGCAGAAAAGAAAACCCATTTCAGAAAATTAACAAGCTAAAACAATAACTCCCTGCTTGACGAATCAATATTCAAAATTATACACAAATCACCTGAAGAAAAGGCCAGAGAAGAGACCAAGGAAACTTCTTTCGGTAGCTGACGACGGCAGTCTGCAGCTCTCCATTGCCCTTACGACTCCCTGTCTTGAACCTCATGAAATCGGCTATCGAATTGTTCTCCAAGAACTTGTCAGTCGAACCATCCTCGATCGACTGCTTCGAAGCTGAAGCGCACAGTTTCAGAGCCAACCTGGGCGTTCGCCGAAATCGAAAAAGATGGTGCTTTGAGTGATTGAACGTTCTGATTCTGATGCAAGCGTATGTGGGCGAGGAGTTACTGCTCGAGCTCGAAGGAAATGAAGGAGATGAAGAGGTTATAGATGGGGAAGTCGACAACATAATTCTCTCCACACTCCACAACAAGAGAGAGAGAGAGAGAGAGAGGCCACTCCAACTTTGCTGGCTCTTGTTCTGGTTATCTTTGTTAGCCACAGCGTTTGGTATTTCCTCCTGTCTTTTTCTGATGTTATTCCGCTATAATTCTTTATATCGTTTTTTTTTCTTGGGCTGTTTTTCTCCCTTGTTTTTTGGGGGTCCTCGATGGAAAGATTCTGAATTTTGCTTGCACGCAAAGGGGGCAAGAGCAGGTCGCTCATCTTGTCATATCCCAGAATAACGGTACAGTTTTGGGACCAAATGGAACTGGGGGGTTTATGTCTGATGCAGACCTTTTCTTGTCATGTTTTTTTCCTTGAACTGATCACATGAGATACTCAGTAGCCCTGGAAAAAAACACCAATGAATCATTATCAAGCCCGAAACCTACGATACAACCAATCAAATGAATCATTTCCTACTAACAACATAAATAATCCTCTATGCGAACTGCAATCAATCTTGCGACGCATCATCTGTAATCGCACAAAGCCGAAAGAATATTACAAGCTGTTCTAACCCGATGGGATCCGTATTTATTTGGATACCAGCTGAAGGCCCGCTTCTAGATCCTCCAAGGTGATTGTTCTTAGTTCATCCATGTCTACACAGTCGAAATCGAGCCGAAGATCCAAGTTCTCCCTGGCGTTTATCAGCATGGTTACAGCTAAACCTCCATTCATTTCCCGGCGCTGCTTCTCCGTCGTCTCTGTCTGGATCAACGCTGCTACAGCGTCTTCGCTGCATGATTCATGTAACTTAAATCCATACAACAAGCTCTCTTCTCCTTGTTCGTTCATCTTGATGAAAAGAATCTTGGCGAGGTCTTCCGAGTTAAAGTCATCAAAATGGAAAAACTTGGTCACTCTTCTGCAGAAGCCCTCGTTAGAAGTGATCACACGCTTCATCGGTTCACTGTATCCGGTGAATATGACAACAACGCTCCCGCTGTCCATGACTGACATTATCTCTTCCAATGCTTCTAATCCGTAGTCCTTATCATCTGCCTTTTGCATCGGTATCAACCTATAAGCTTCGTCTACAAAGAGAATGCCTCCCTCAGCTTCTTTAATCTGCATATTCAGGGTAGCATAAGCAAAGGGTTGATGAAATGCCTCTCATCTTCCATAATATTATGTTACGACTCATTGAACTATCAAAAGTGAACTTGACGAGGGCATCACCTTCCTCCGGGTCTTCGGTCCAGTATGTCCCACGAATTCCCCTACCAAATCCGTCCGCTGTACTTCTGTTACCTTATCAGTGGCTAAAATTCCCACCATATGAAGCAATTTGCCAAGGATTCTTGCTACCATTGTCTTACCTGTGACATCGACATTGTTCCAAGTGTCAAATCAACTTACAAGATGCAAACAGGCAATAATGGACGAGTCCACCACCCAGTGGATTTACCAACTGAACATTTCATCCTCCTCTGACTTATTAGTAATAAGACTAGATCATTAAGGAGATTTTGGCGAAATATAACTGCAAAAAGGAAAACTTTTCTTTGATCTCTTATTCACATAAATTTTCTTCTCGGGTTAATTCAGCTCCTTTGTCGCCTCATCCTAGGGATAATACGCATGAATCATAGAGAAAACAAGTAACACTCTAGAGGTAATAATGCAACCGGCCATCTGTTACCTGTTCCAGGATTTCCAAGGAAGGCCATGTGAGGAGGTCTTCTGGCTCCAACTTTTAGGCCAAGAGCCCGGCGTCTCTCATCCAAAAGCATGCCCCTCGCCCATTTTCGTAATTGCACCTTGAGCTCTTGCAGACCTACAATATTAGATAATTCTTTCTCTAGTTCTTCCATTTTTGCTTTTGTTTCGCTGCACGCTAGAAGGGCTTTCTTCCGTCGCTGCTCTTCAAGATGCCTATTTAATAACTCTTTCAACTTCTCACTTGCTGGACCTGGTGAGAGGTGATTTAGTGGAGTCATCTTCTCCTGTCATTGGATTGTAACTAATTATTGCACTTGACGCCTCAGAAACCATTCAGCGAAAAAGAAATTGTGCCCCAAACCAAATAATCTTGAATAGGTCCAGGAAAAAGAAAAAGAATACTATGCCATACATCATCCTCTGCACTGCAGTCTGCATTATGCTCGAGCAAAATCTCAACAGTTGAGCAGTCCTCAGCATGCAGTGAGAACCAAACAGCTAGATGTAATGGTGTCATTCCATTCTGCATGCAATAACATTTAAAATGAGAAAGTCTGATCAGGTGGTAGTCTTTGCTCGTTCCTGGTCTTTTATGCAGATTCTACGAAATGAACCAGAAATAAAGGTCATTAGAATATGGACATTTGCTTTGGCTTCAATAAAAGCACCATGAGCAAGAAGTAACCGCGCAGCATCAGTGCATCCATTCTTGGCTGCCATGTGCAGAGGAGTTTCTCCATACTGCAAAGTGTGACATCAACAGTCATTAATGATGAAGTAAAACTATCCAATATTAAGAAATCAAGAAGATATAAAAATGTTTAGAGTAGTGTTTCACAGGGAGGGAAAGTATTCCTGGATTTTGGAGGAAGATAGGCACATGATACAACTTACCATGTTCTTGGCTTCCATCTCAACCTTTTCAGGTCCTCGCCAGTTGAGTAAAAATTTAACAATATCAGACTTGTTGTATCCTGCGGAAACATGGAGTGGTGTCTGAGCCATCTGCATAAAAAAGGAAGTCCTTATTTTTCTTTAGCATGATTCAACAATCAAAAAGGATACAACAAGCAGAAACGCGGTCGAATAGAGGGAGCACGAGCTTGACCTTATATCACCAGTATGTTACAATATATCAGATGTTCTTCTATGTGATCGTCGATCCTAATTGTACGAAGCAGAAAAGGGAAAGAATTGGCCTAGTCGTGGCCCAATTATACAAAGATGAAAAAGCTATTGGGTTTGAGTCCTTTTTCCCTCCTACTTACCTATCAAAAGACAATGAAATTGAAAATTTAACACTAAGATTTATCCTACAAATCCGCTGACGAAACGAGAAAACAGGTGATGCTATACTAAGTAAATTTGCCAGTATTGAAGGATGTCTTTGAGGACAACGCAAGTGATGGATCCTTTATTTGGCAGGTAAATTTCCTTCTAAAAGAACTGAACATTAATTGTATCTTCTCTAGCTTACCGATGTTTTCTGCATATAAGTAACTCAACAAGCCCGCGTGTATGAACAGTCAAGGCTAAACTAATTTTAAACAAAAATCACTCCTTGTCAACCATTCTACATCTGGTCCTGTAAAAGCCACATTCCATATTTCAGAACTTTCAGTAACATTCAAGCTTATATACCAGCGTCCTTGTCAGAGACTGGAACTAGTTAATGCATAAGTTTAAACCTACAGTCTACATTGCAAATAACAGTTCTTCTATAATCCTCAACACTTTCCCTCGTGTACAGCACGATGATAGAATGATAGAGGGAAACTACATGTTTAACGAGATTACGAAATAGAAATTGGAGGAACTGAGAACAGGATCCAAACCTGCCCTTCACTTTGTCGGAGAGCACAAGCATGCATTTTAACAAAAACTTAAATATTTAGACGGGGTCCAACTTATTTCTTCACATATTTGAAAGGTTCCACAATGCACCTCGATCCACTTGAACTTCGCCTCTGTCTAGTTTCATTGAGACAATCAACACTCACAATCACAGCTTAAACAGCTAAGATCCATTTTATTTCGAACAAAATCAGCCACATCTTCTGCGTAACCTATCTTCCTAAACACAAACAAGCTTACTAAAAGCGTCCATCAAGATAATAACAGAGTCACCGCACAAAAATGGCTTGCAAAACTTAAAACTAATAGCCCGCTTAAACATTCACCGGATCCAAATCCAACCCTTTTTTTTTCGACCTCGCAGCGCCCATAAACTTCTGAAGGTAACGTTGTTCCCACACCCGAGAATCTAACATCCCAACAACACATCTCTTTGGAAAACCCAACAATACAGAAACCTTTCAATAAAGTCGCACAATTGAAACGATCCAATTGCAGAAAACGCATAATCACAATCCATGCATTCGCAAGCAGCTCAAAAGATCGTACTTTTTTCCCGTGTGCGACATCCTAAAATAGTCTACCCATCCAGGCAAGAAACGCGTCGTTTCAGGAGCAGGATTCAACGGAGAGGGAGATCTTACGACGGGGTTTCTTTCATTGACGAGAGACGGGTCGTCTCTGAGCAGCTTCTGGAGGCCGTTGATGTCTCCCGACTGAGCGCAGCCGTGGATGGTGGTGCCCGATTTCACAGATCTTGAACGCTGTTCTTGCGGTCTCTGCATTTCTCCCCTGTTTCTTCTTCTTTTGCCCTTTTTAATCAAACTCGCCTCCTCAACGCAGAAGCACAGCCAAGAAAAGGAAAGGAAAGAAAGGAAAGGAAATGGGAAAGAGTCTCTGGGAGGTCAAGAATGAATCAAGATTCGCAATGGAAGCTGCCCCGCTCCCGACTCACGCGTTGTCAATGAGCAAATTCAGCAGTACATTGGTTGTTATATATGTCCTAAGATTCATCATCATTCTACATTCATGGCGCTCTTTCCCCGTCTCTCTCTCTCTCTCTCTAATTTATTCGTTAATCTGTTCTTTACTCGTTTTTAATTAATTTATATTTGGTTTTTTTTTTTTTTGGTGCTTTGGGATGGAGTGAGCGAGGAGAAGAGAAGGTCTATAGCTGTTGCCAACTGCACTTTGGGAAAGTTCCTAGCGCCTGTCGGCACCGGCAGGCAGCCACTTTGGTCCCTTGCGCACGATCATTTCAGTATTTTGTTAGAAGATTCGTGTACATTGGTATTGGAAGACCATGATTTACTTTCTCCTTAATTGTACTATTGAGAACTCGAGTCACGTTTTTGAATCTTGCCAATCGTGTACACACTTTCAGTTAAGTACAACCGCATGGGTCGGTTCGTAAAGTTTGTAGGATGTCTCACGACTTTCGTATAATCAGTCTTCTCACTCCAAACCAAAAAAAAAAAAAAAAAAAAACAAGTTTTCTCACACGGGATTTGAATTCTCGAAATGAAATTTATAATGGCAAAAGCTATAAATAATTATGGGCTCGGTGTTCCACTAGGGTCAAGACTTTTTAAGGGTTTTTTTCCAATTTAATTTTTTTAAAAAAATATTTACAAAATTATTTTTTAAAAAAATTATTTACCTATTTAGGCCTCGCTCGGCGGGTGGGCCGCCGAGCAAGGCCGGCTCGGCAGTTGGGCTGCCGAGCGGGTTGGGCCCCTTCTTCTTCTTCTTTTTTTTTTTTTTTTAAATTTCGGTTTTTTAATTGTTTTAATTATTTATACTTATAATATTTAAGTATATATTTTTAAGATTTATTTCGTAAATATTTTTTAAATTTAAATTGGAAAAGAATAATTAATATAAAAAATTATTAAGATCTATAATTAATAAATAATATTGTAATTATGTAATTAATTAAAAATATTCATAAAATAAAATTGGTAAGATATATGAAATTAAGGAGGACGGGGATCCGGATGTCATTTCGTAAATGTTTTTTAAAAAATTAAATTGGAAAATAATAGTTAATATAAAAAATTACTAAGATCTATAATTAATAAATAATATTATAATTATGTAATTAATTAAAAATATTCATAAAATAAAATTGGTAAGATATAAGAAATTAAGGAGGACGAGAATTAGGATGTCATTTCGTAATTTTTTTTGAAAAATTAAATTGAAAAGAATCATTAATATAAAAAAATATTAAGATCTATAATTAATAAATAATGTTGTAATTATGTAATTAATTAAAAATATTCATAAAATAAAATTGATAAAATATATGAAATTAAGGAGGACGAGGATACGGATGTCATTTTGTATTTTTTTAAAAATGAAATTGAAAACATTATTTATTAATTATAGATCTTCATAATTTTTTATATTAATTATTAATTTTCAATTTAATTTAAAAAAAATACGAAATGACATCCGGATCCTCGTCCTCCTTAATTTCATATATCTTACCAATTTTATTTTATGAATATTTTTAATTAATTACATAATTACAATATTATTTATTAATTATAGATCTTAATAATTTTTTATATTAATTATTCTTTTTCAATTTAATTTTTAAAAAATATTTACGAAAATGACATTCGGATCCTCGTCCTCCTTAATTTCATATATCTTACCAATTTTATTTTATGAATAGTTTTAATTAATTACATAATTACAATATTATTTATTAATTATAGATCTTAATAATTTTTTATATTAATTATTCTTTTTCAATTTAATTTTTAAAAAATATTTACGAAATGACATTCGGTTCCTCGTCCTCCTTAATTTCATATATCTTACCAATTTTATTTTATGAATAGTTTTAATTAATTACATAATTACAATATTATTTATTAATTATAGATCTTAATAATTTTTTATATTAATTATTATTTTCCAATTTAATTTTAAAAAATATTTACGAAATGACATCCGGATCCTCGTCCTCCTTAATTTCATATATCTTACCAATTTTATTTTATGAATATTTTTAATTAATTACATAATTACAATATTATTTATTAATTATAGATCTTAATAATTTTTTATATTAATTATTCTTTTCCAATTTAATTTTAAAAAATATTTACGAAATATATCTTAAAAATATATACTTAAATATTATAAGTATAAATAATTAAAACAATTAAAAAACCGAAATTTTAAATAAATAAAAAAAAAAAAGAAGGGGCCCAACCCGCTCGGCGGCCCAACCGCCGAGCGAGGCCTAAATCGGTAAATATTTTTTTTTATAAATAATTTTGTAAATAATTTTTTAAAAAATTAAATTGAAAAAAAAACCCACTTTTTAAGGAGTGGATAACAAGTTATTTTTTTCGGTTAAATTGGAGTAATTCTCCTTTTGAAAACTTTAATTTTTTTTTATGGGGATGTACTTTATGAAATTTGGAAATTCATGCTTCGTACAAGAAATACCACAAACCATATAACTTATGTGGGAAACGTTTTTTACTTTGGCCATTAAAAATAATGTCCACACGCATGGCTAACATGACCAATTGGGATTGACATGGCCGCTTGTGAGGCCAGCGTAATGACACATATATAAACAAAAGGGGGCATGTTCCAAAAATAATTTAACCTATTATAAATTTTTTCAGAAGTTATGCAAAAATTTTATGTGAATTTATTTGCATATGTCGTGAAAATTTTAGGTGTTATGTGAAAAAAAAAATGGAAGATTTAAGTCCCTCGACAATTACTTAAAAAGCGAAAAGCAAAAGCTCCTCAAGCTATTAGGGCCCTTGGTCGGGACCCGGCGACTTCCATCGTCCTCTTCCCATCATAGTTCCCGTGGGTGGTGCGTTGATGGTGAGGGCTTGCCGTTGGTTCTGGTTCTATTTTTATTTATTTATTATTTTTAACTTTCTTGTTGACACCTCATTTTATCGGTCCCCATTAAACTTAATTTATTTTTCCTTTAAGGCTTAAAATAGGCAAAGGTCACAATTGGAGTTTGCCTTCTTTTCTTGTTTTGTTGCAAAGTTTGGAAAATAGAAATTAAATTTGAGTTTTTTCTTTAAAAAATGTGGAAACCGGAATCGGATTGGGTTGGGTTTGTCCGGATCCACGTGGGTAGGCCCAACGGCATCGTTCGGTGTTGGAGCCAGGTCGGTTGTTGGCATCGGTTCGGAGATGGATCCGAAGCCCCAACGCCGAACGACAGCATATCAGCCGGCATGTGGAGTCGCCAAACGACGTTGTTTGGGCTAGTCAACTACTTCGTCGTTCTAGGTGTCCACGGTCGAGCCGGGTTGATCGAATGGGCGAGTCGAGTTGGGTCTTGGATCAAGTTCGCGGGCGTCCGGACTCCACCGCATGTTCCGGTTAGAAAGAATGACACCGCTTCGGTCTCACACGAGCGAGATGGAACAGTGCCATTTCTTATCCGAGCGAAACGGTGTAGTTTTGGAGCTCTCTGGCATGGCATCGTTTTGGGTTCAACGCAAACTTGAAACGGCGCCATTTTTTATTTTATTTTTCCAAAAATCAAAAAATATTTTAAAAATAAAAAAAATCCAAAAATAATTTTTATGGCATTTTAAGCCTAATTTGCAGTTTTAGGCTCCTTTTTTTTACGATGGTGGTTGATCGATGTCTAGTTCGGTCCGGTATTCGTACATCCGATTGCATTTTAGGTTTGATATTTGAGGATTGTAATTGATATTGATTGGCTTGCATGTCTACATTTCAGTCAAGTATTTAGCTGCTTTTCCTACTTGGAGTATTTATTTACAACATCGTATTTCGATAAATTGCCTTTTAATTGCTTTCCTAGTGTTAGGTTAATGATTAAGTTGGTAATTGGCCAAAAATGATAGAAAACCATTATACATGATCATCTAGCATTGGTTAGATTCCCGTGGCTTTGAATGATAAGGAGAATGTGCAATCACCTTAAGAAATATCAACCGGTTAGGTACCGAAGGGCACCGATTATTTAATTAGCGTAAATAAGTTCCCAAACCTAGATGCTCGATTGTGTAGGAATCGAGACGACACTTCCACGTCTCGATTGATTTCTAGCCTACCCCAAGAGGCTAGTGGTAATTCCTAGCAACTGTTTAGGTTGCTAATCACAAAAATTCAATCCAACCTTACGCGAGGTAGGATTTGGGAGAGTTTACGCCATTAATTGATGGTAATGCTTCTAAATATGCTGGACCTTTGAGAAAGAGAAAAGCAAGCCGTGACAAAAATATGCAACGTTGAAGAAAGATGCGAGTGTTTCGGCAAATCAACTACGGAAGGATGCAAGGATTCTTGGAACAAAGATGGCACAAAAGGCATGGGACATCATTCGAAGAATTTCTAGCAAAGTTATTTATACTTTTAGCTTTCTTAATATACTTGTCATCAGCATGTCGAGATAAAATCAAAGTAACCAATTTGATTTCTTTTTCATTTCTACTTTAAGATTTTTCTTTTAGCAGCATTGGATACATTTTACAGAAGATGCATAAAAAAATTCGTATATAACATGAAAGGATTGGCAACAACGGAAGAACACTTAAATTCGTATTTGAATACTTTGTATATAAATATATAAATTATGTCAGCACTTGAGTTTCATTAAGTCCCATTTTTTGTTTATTAGAGGTGGGTGTGTTGGAAGTCGACCAGAAGTGCGGAGCCATATATTATTAATTTTTTGGATTGAATCTTTAAATATTATATTTCGATTAATTATAGCTTTTTTTTTTTTATAATAATGCAGGTGAGAAGGGAAGGAGAAAAAGAATTGCAAAAAATAAAGTAAAAAATAAAACCCGACGTGGCCCATTAAATTACTCGAAACCATTTACTCATTACTCAGTCCAACCGGAACCGAAAATCCCTAAAACATTTGGGGTTGCGTTGGGCTGGCTCCGGTATTTTTTACACACCTACTAACTATTACGTTGAATTTTCTGTGGCCATCTTAGAATGTATTGATCAATTAAGTCCTTAGAAAAGGCTGGTATTATCCAAACATGAATTGTTAAGCATGTACTAATATTTTTATAATTAAATGAAAAAATTGAGAATATAAATTTTTAGGGTCGTACCAAATGTAGTTATATTCTTTTTCTAATCGGGGAATAGAAATTTTGTACAGGTTATCAAGCGTATTTTTATACACAAAAATTCCTCAAAGGAATAGAAATAGAAAAAAAAACTATTTCTGAAGAGAAATTATTTTCGTGAACAGAAATATAACCAAACACACTGTATAAAGGCCGGCTCCGAGACTTGAAAGAAAGAATGTAAAATGTAGCAGACGGGGGAGAGAGCCTCGGCGCCACCACAAAGTAAACACCGACGAACCTCCTCCTCCGTCTCTAAATGCAAGTTTCACCTTCCTCCGCTTCGTCAAACACGACTATTTACAATGTAGATTGCACCGAATTTACATCAAATTATGTAAATACCAACTTTTGCTTCCCTAAAGACTCACGTGATCAACGGCTCATATGAATTAATGATTTGATTTTATCCAATTATTGGCATGTTCAAAGGACCAAACCAAAGAGTAGCGTGAGATGACCTCGGCTCCATCTATTTTATTCCTAGATGAATTTCATTAAACACTCGGGCGCCAACTAATGCGCACATGCTACGTCCATCATTATTACAATAACGTTTGTTCATCTTCGGGCAGGAGTCCAATGATTGTTGTTTAGTAACTAGAAATTGCATTCTCATAGCTTTTTGGCCGATAAATATGCACTTTTGCATCTGTTTTTCCATCGTGATTAAGTAGTTTGTTCAGGATAATTTTGAACTGAAGCTTTAGTACGAGTACGACCGGGGGAAAAGCAATCGAAATTCCGGCCAATTTATTTCTAAACGAATGTAGTAAGCTCAAATTTTGTAAAGATGGATAAATAGGCTTGTATAGAATCTATTTCTTTACTCAAGGTCTCTCTTACTAACTAGTATTGGATAATTGGTAGATCTGTTCTGTCCAAAATGATGCATAACAGTATTTGCCCCGAGGAGTAAATCGAGATACCCATTCTATGACAACTCTCAAACCCCCTTTCGCCTTTAGTGGGTTTTTTTGGCAATTGCAATGGCTTCTTTATCTCTTCATGTTCAAAAAAATAAGATTTTTTAGATTCGAGAGGTGCAAATCTTATCTATTTTTCTTCAAGACTTAGAATGGATCAATGAAAAGTTGCTTGGCCTTCACTGCTAACTTGAGTAAGGAGTAGATTTTTCATAAGAAAAAGGAAAAATATAAATGGTGATTGGATTAGATTTTTTTTTAATTTCAAAATATGGTTAATCAACTAAGACTTTCATTTCGCATGGCTCCTAAGTGATAAAAGAAAGAAGAACTCATGGAAGAATAACGATTTGGTAAATATTTTCTTAAACATGATCGCTAAAAACAATTAGTCAATAGAAAACATTCTCATTAATAATAACAATTTATGTTTAAACATTTTCATAGACGATGAAAATATTTTTCGTTCATTTATTTTTGTAAGTGATACAAATGATAATTTTTTGAAAAAGTATTCTTCAGATAATTTATTTTCCTAAATGAAAAGAAGCCTCCGTGTTTTTGCATTTTCACTATCTCAGTATCGTTAGGATTATGTACACAAACACAACGAAAATAGAGAGTAAAAGTGATAAAGAAAAATCGAGAAACGAAATTTATCATGGTTCACCCTTAAACTAGGGCTACATCTAGTAAATGATTTCACTATAATCAGCACCTCCCACATATCCGTTATAATCCTCAATTACAAGATATATATTTGTGTGTGTGTGTGTGTGTGTGAAGAAAAACTATCCTATAATGAATTGTATGATCATTGGATTTATACGAATGCACAAAAAAAAAAAGAACAACCTGATCAAAAAATTTGAAATCGAATGGAAACTCTAAATAAAGGACTCATTACTCTAGATGTACTCGAAAAAGAACTCGATTGTATAATGATGAAAAAAAAGAATATTTGCTGAAAATACATGATCCTTTTTTAATGGGCCCTGTCGTGGAAGGGTCAAATTTTTTTTCCATTCCCAATACTAAACCTAAATAAAATTTCCATAAAAAATTGCATCGAGAGAGGTTGGATAAATAAGATGCATGATATACTTTTTATTGTAGATCAAGAAAAATTGGAAGAACAAATATATGTATTTGATAGAAATTCATTATCAACATAAATAAAACTATATATCACACACATACACACACAACACAAGCTTAGTAATTGTTCATGAGTCCAAATTTAAGCTACCAACTAATTACGGACTTAAACCATAAAAGCCATTTGGCTTCCTAGGGAGCTATCCCCTAAAACCCCCTCGGGTCGGCCCCTCGAACCCCTACTCGCTCACCGAGGAGCGGTACCCTGTGTTTTCCTGTCAATATGGAGTATAAACTATACTATAACATGTTATGATTAAACAATCTTGGCAAAGCATAGGTAACATCATATTTTCGGAGTGTTGTGATACATTTATTTTTTACTTTTGCACAAGTGGTTGGTCGTTTCAAGGGGCTCCAAGAATTACAATACTCCACTTGAAATTTATAGGAAGCTCCCTATGTCTTCGCAGGCACTTCCAGAGCAAGACCTCGTTTAAAGATGTATGATTTGAGGACGGACTAGGACCTGAACAATCCAACAAGAGGGCCGAGAGAGTCAATGTTAAGGCGAAAGGACTCGAACAAGATGAATTTGAGCGGGCTTCTATAATGTCGAAAGAGGTGGAAAGGAAAGGAATTACAAACCGAATTTAGTTTTTTGGATCATTTGTTAACATTAGTACGTGATTACTTTCCATTTTTTGTATGCATTTGGCCTTTTATAAATCATACGTCAGTCTTTTTTGTGTACGATAAATCATACGTTCAGTGTCTCGCTTTTGATTGACTTGTTATGTAAAAAATGGTTCTGCCTAATTTTTTTTTCTGCTGGAAATCAACTTCTTCTTCTTCTTCTTCTTCTTGGAATTGCAGCATGATTCACTTTACTAAAAGCAAATCGCTCGTCCCGCATTGATTGCGGAGCCTAAATGGTAGTTATTTCTGTTTATTCAAAGTGGATGACCGTATACCAGATTGATTTGCCTTCAGATTGCTTGAAAGATGCAGTCGCCATCCTCTTTCTCTCTTCATCATACGTAAAAGCAACTCCAAGAAGCCAGACCCACGTCGCCACGTGTCACGCACGTACGTGCAGGATTGGGTTGCTTTAACGTGTGGTCGTCACATTCCTCTGTCCGTCCCTGGATCCACCTCGTTTCTTCTCCTCTTCTCGTAGATATTTTTGACGTCTTTGCCCAATCATTAATTTCCCAAAATCTCACGTTATTTGGAGGCAATATGGGAATGGAATAAATATCGGTCCCCCGATAGAGTTGGAAGGACACTTTGCATGACCTCAAGGTTCTCGTTCTTACTCTCATTCGCTCATAGATGGCCACAGTGACCAAGCTTCATTTGTGCCCGGGAAGGTTTGATCATCAATTCGTCAGTTTTAGAGAGAACCCACGAGTGTTCTTGCCGGGTTTTAGCTGTTCGGGTTCGAAATTTTTCGGGAAGCGGAGCGGGTTGTGCGTGCGACATCAGTGCAGGTCGTTCAGGAGCGAAGAAGATGGGGACAGACAGAGGAATGGTGAGAAATCGAAGGTAGATGAGGTGGAGTTGGAGAGTGAGAGAAGTGGGATCTTGGAGTCGATGAGGGCTGTTTTTGTGGGCTGTTCTCAATTGGGTTCGAAATGGAAGGACGATTACAGCAAATCAGCAGCTAAGCTTGAGGAGATCCTTTCCTCTGTGAGTGTGCATGAACTGTTTGTTTGTGTGCTGGTATTGTTTAAATTGCCTGTTGCGAATTGCTCATCGTGGATGAAGTAGGATTTTGGAGGTAAATTGTGTATTCGTCGATTGAATTTGAGTGCTCTTTTTATGCTTCTGGATGAGGTAATTTTGTGGAAATAGTTATTTTTTTAGTATGAAAAATTGGACATTGCTTGTCTGTCCGAGATATTATGCTTAATTTGTGATTTGGAGTTCCGGAAGAAGTACTGAGGACCCAAACTGTGGAGTGTTTTCACTAGTTTTCTTCTGTTAAGATCATTAATAGGCAGGAAATCCATGGCAAGTAGCTTAATATAAGCACAATTTGTAGTTCAACTACCTCAGAACAATTTAATTTTTTTTGTTGTTGAGTGTTTTCGCTAATTTTCTTCTTGCTATGATTGTTCATGTTAATTTACTTATACGGATTATACCTCAGTTATGTGCATGATTTCAAATTCATCAAGTTCCTTTTCTAATTGAAAATCCTCTCTCTCTCTCTCTCTCAGGCTGCTCTTCAAATTGGAAGATACATCATAACCATGATGAGCACTGGAGTGATTCTTGTGGTTGGTTTTCAGATGTCAGGTTAGCCAAATGCAATATTTGCCATCTTGTTGAATGCATGGACTATCACATATGATGGATTTCTCATGTAGGGTTATCATTCAAGTTGATGCTCCATGTATAGCAATGCAATTATCTAATTGTGTCCATGACTTCTAAAGGTGGAGATAGTCAATTGGATACATTGATCTGGTATAGCTGGCTAGGAGGGGTTATAATTGGAACAATGATTGGTGCTAACATGGTGTTAGATGACCATTGTCGAGCTGGTCCGCGAAATGTGGTCATCACTGGAAGGTAGTTCTCTCTCTGCAATGCAGGCGTTTTCACTCTTTGTTTATTCTCAGTCCCTCTAGCAAAATCGTTGAGCGTTCTTTAATAAGAGCTCTATGACTCAGCGACCTCCAGTTCATTGGTCTTTAGGCCAGTTCCTGCTGTTTTCAGAAGAAAGATCTGTATGTACCTGGATGTGACATCTGTGAGACAAATGATACGATTAATTGTTGTTTGTGAACATCCTTCTAAAATATCGTCGCTGGCTGATGCAGTACGAGAGGGTTGGGAAAGGCACTTGCTCGCGAATTTCTTCTTTCTGGTGATCGTGTCATCATTGCTTCTAGAAGGTGATCCTTTTGAAACAGTAATATGTATCACCCGCTATCAATTCTATGGCATATGCTTGGTTTCAAATGTCACTCGGGTCCTCATCACAGTTTGGTTCTTGTGAAGGCAGCCCCGAGTCTGTGGACTTGACCGTCAAAGAGCTTGAACAGAACTTAATGGAAGTGAAACAGGCCGTGAGTGGCTCATCTAAGACAAGTTTGGCTCATGCAAAAGTGGTGGGAATACCATGTGATGTTTGTAACCCCGAAAATGTGCGGAATTTGGAAGATTTTGCTGTTAGTGAGCTTGGTTCTATAGACATTTGGGTGAGTGCTCTTAGTTTGCGATGCTCATTTCCTATCCAAGTGGTAACTTTCTGCGGGCTTCTCTTCTTAATGCACCACTGGAAATTTACATTCTCGTTGCAGCCTTTAAAAATCTTGATGACTAAGCTCATTCAGGAACGACACAATAGGAAAGTGAAACGTATGAGGTGTTTCTTTTTCCTTTTTTTAATCTCTTTTACCCTTTTAAGCTAATCTTCTTGGAAATCTCTTGGCTTATTGTTACTCCCCTCCTTCAGCTTGGTTACTTCTTGATAATCAAGAAGTCTGTATTTTTCCTGGTGGTACTTTCCTATTCTCTGTTGTTGTCTGCTGAACATGTTAAGGACTTAAAATCTGCCACATAAAAATTAATTATGCTGGTACTATAAGCACTGTCCTTTCTAAGTCTGAATACAACAAGTTCCATGTGGTGCTCTAGTTGTTCCAACATTGTGCTTTTCGAATTTTCAGATAAACAATGCTGGCATAAATAAAGGATTTAGACCGTTGCTGCAGTTCTCTGATGAAGATATTCAACAGGTAGCTCTGTTCAACTTTCATTTTTTGAGTGATGGCTCTTAAGAATCTATGTACGACTCAGACATTTTATTGTTTTTCGACATTTGTTAAGTCTCATATTTCTAAAATGGTTTTGCTTTAGCCCTCATAAATGGCCTTACTCAATGTGATACCAATGGTCAGAAAATCTCATGCATTTTAAGTAAAGTCAAGAAAAGTGAAAAGCAAAGAGAAACCCTTTACTTGCTCATGTTGTTGTACAAATTCAGCTTGATGCAAACTCTCTCATTGTGGACATGCAATAGATCGTATCAACAAACCTAGTCGGCTCAGTACTTTGTACTCGAGAAGCCATGCGCGTGATGAAAAACCAGTCTAAGGGGGGCCACGTATTTAACATGGATGGGGCAGGATCTGGCGGATCAAGTACTCCTTTGACAGCTGTGTAGGTTTTATCCTTCATCTAACGTTAAATTTTTCCCATATGCACACTCTGACCAACTAACTCTTTGTTCTGGACTTACGAAGAGATGTTATCGCTGGGATTCTCAGGAACTGATTGTAACTGTTCATCTGTTTATTTGTAGCTATGGGTCAACAAAGTGTGGTCTGCGGCAGCTTCAGTCATCACTCCTTAAGGAGTGCAAGCGGTCGAAGGTGGGGGTTCATACCGCATCTCCTGGCATGGTTCTCACTGATTTACTTCTGAGGTAGTCATGAATCCAATCTTGTCTTCTATACCATGCATTTGCAGTCTTATATACATGTCTTGGGCTCTCCAGTAGATGTGGTTTATTTGATCATTCTAAACATTTTTTCCCCAAGTATTTTGATTAATAGTAGAGAATGAACTGTCAGATCCATTATTTCTTATTTAGGTCCCTTGGACATGGTTCAGTATTAAGTGATGGGCTGACCTTTTCAATGTGTATGTAATTTGTAGTGGCTCGACAATTCAGAACAAGCAAATGTTCAACATTATTTGTGAGCTTCCTGAAACGGTTGCTAGAAGTCTAGTTCCTCGGATGCGAGTTGTAAAAGGGACGGGCAAGGCGATCAATTATTTAACCCCTCCTAGAATCTTACTGGCTTTAATCACTGCGTGGTTGCGACGAGGTCGCTGGTTCGATGATCAGGTAATCTATTCAGTGAAAGCATTGGTTTGAATGATGCAGCACATAGTGACAGCTTCAAATCATGTTGGTGCTGCAACATTTTATTTCGAATTCTCTGTTGCGAAACCAATAACAGAGTTTGAGCGTCATCAATTCGCTTGCCTAAATTATGTTCTTATCACCTAGAAAAATAGAATCGTTGCGAATGCACTGTCAACCTCGTTGCAGATATTAATTTTGTGTGTCGAACAGAGTGGCTGCTAGACAATATTGGTCTTGATGGATCTTGCAATGAAAATCATGCAAACATTATTCAGTGTATTAACCGGAGTTGAGAAATTAACTCCATCATTGTTGGAGAAGTCTGCTGATGGTATGGTCTCATAACGTCTAAATCATTCACTGTCGACCTAGATAAATTGAATGCATGCTATTACTGCTGCAGGGGAGGGCTTTGTACGCTGCAGAAGCCGACCGACTTCGCAACTGGGCCGAAAACCGCACTAGATTTTCTTTCACCGACGCAATGGAGATGTACACTGAGAACACTTGGGTGTCGGTTTTCTCACTCTCCGTTGTGTGCGCCTTCATAATTCTTTCCACCACAGGCAGCTCATTTCCGGGCACATGACGAGCTCCAATGAAGCATCGCAGCAAGAAAGCCAACAAGAAAGCAGAAGTAACTTAGTGCCTCGGTCCAGAGGAGCAGCATAAGGATTATGCAAGCAGCTGGTGTTATTGTCTTCAATCCAGCATTCATATGCTCTTCGAATGATGTCCGGGCTGCTTGCTCATGAATTGTCGAACTTGTTCAGTTTTCTTGGATCGCGGGCCAAGATGTCCGACAACCCACGTTCCGAGATTCCTCTACAGGTTCAACTGGTTCTAAGATATTGCTGTGTAGCTAGCCATTGAATTGTAGAAATATAATTTTAGTGTCATCTTTCACTTTTCCACAATATTCCTCCGATTTTTTCATTGAATTACTTTAGTTTAAGCTGTCGTTTTTTCACACTATTCACGTTCATCATCGTCCGTTTTTGTATTTAATCAAATGGCTCGAAAGCACGAGAAGGGAGATGGCCAGTCAGGCATGGAAATATATCATGTATGGCCAGAAGAAAAGACAAAGTGGGTCCTAAGATATTGCTCTGTACCTAGCCATGGATCTGATTCTGAACTCCTCCGAGCCATGTATCCCATTAATTCAACCAGAGGGCTGAGGAGGTTTGCTCGCAAGGATCCTTAGTGGAAGGGTCCGGGTCCGGGTCTGCGCAGAAAAAACATAGGGAGAAATGTCAAAAAAGTCATAAACCTATTGCATTAATGTCAACGTAGTCCTAAATTTTTTTTTATGTCAATTCAGTCCTAAACCTTTTGCATTTGTACCAATTAAGTCCTAAACATTTTATTGGTGCTAATTCAGTCCTAAACGTTTTACATTGGTGCTAATTCAGTCCTAAATTTTTTATATTTATGTCAATTGAGTTAAAAGAGTCAATTTTGGCCGAAAATCGCCGATATGGACATCGATTATCCTATACTAAGCACACTAGCGCTAACTTGAATATTTTTTTAATATTTTAAATAATTTTTAAGCATTTTTTTTTTTTTTTTAATATTTTTTAAAATATCAAAAAAATATACACCTAAGCGCCAACCGTGCCACGTAAGATAATTAATGTCCATGCTAGTAATTCCAACCAAAATTTATCGAATTGACTCAATTGGCATAAATGCAAAATATTTAAGACTAAATTGACGAGAATGTAAAAGGTTTATGATTTAATTGACACTAATGCAAAATATTTACGATCGAATTGACACAAAAAAATATTTAGGACTGAAATGGCACTAATACAATAGGTTTATGACTTTTTTGATACTTCTTCCAAAAAACATACTAAGCGGGATAAAATAGGGGGAAATTACCAAAAAAATCATAAACTTATTGTACTTATGTCAATTTGGTCTTAAATTTTTTAATTGTGTTAATTTATTCCTAAATCTCCAATTTAGTCCTAAACCTTTCAATTATATCTTTTGAAATTTTGCAAATTTAGTCATTAATCTTTTAAAGGGTTGCTATTTTAATCCTAAACCTATTATTTGAGTAATTTATCAAAAGGACTAAATTGGTAATTCGTGAAAAGGTTTAGGGCTAGTTTGGTTAATCATTAAAAAGGTTAGGATCAAATTGGCATAATTAAAAAGTTTAGGCTGAATTGGAAGTTGTCAAAAAGTTTAGAACCGAATTGGCGAGAATTGAAAGGTTTAAAACCGAATAAAGCACAAATGCAATAGGTTTAGAACTTATTGGATAATTTTCCGGATAAAATAGAGAGGTTATATGAGGAGGAACATGAAGATAGTCCATCTGCCGTCGGTTTCCTAGTTGGTGGGTAAGGGAAATCACGGGGTATTTATACTAAGATGATCAAAATGATTAGGACACCAAGGGTAGATCGTTTTACCAACGATTGAGGGGACATGCCAATAATGGACTATCGTGTGTTAGGACATGAGTAGATACCAAGCCCACCAGAAAGGGTAATAAGGAATATGCGGGACTATTCTTGATGAGCCTTATTTCGAGTATATCAAGACAAAGCTCTTTAAGACATCCCAAACAGACATGAATAACATGGGTGAGCATTTTTAGGTTTCATATAGATAGGGGAAACCTGAAACTTTCCCATCGAAACTAATTCCTCATTTTTTGGAGCCTAAAATTTACCTTGCGTCTTTGGAACCTAGAACCTATCATATTACGCATTTCGGGGTCGGTTTAGAGTATGTACGGGTTCCACATATATTATTGATTGAACGATTGTAGTGAATCATTTCCTTTAATGACTATTATTTCTTTGTTATAATCCACTCGACCGCAACTCATATTTAAGCGGGAATAATGAAACATTAATAAAGTAAACATCTCGGTCATAAATATTGCGAGAAAATGAAAGCCCGGACACAATGGTTTCAGATTACACACTTTTCATCCGGATGCCATGGAATACTTGTAGGATCGCGAGAAGAGATATACAAGTTCCAAGTTCCACCTACCGGTACCTAGGACATATCCGTCGGAACGGATTTCTCATTTTTGGAATCCGAAACTTACCTCGCATACTTTGGAATCTGGAGCCGGAAAAGTTCCCCACATGTCCGGTTCCAGGTTCCGGTTCTACCATGGAACCATGCTCACCCCTAATGAATAATTTAGAATCTTGTCATTTATCCCAAGTCATTCTCGATGGAGCAATACTTCATGAAATTAACCTGTAAAAAATCTTTGATAATGGCATTTGTTTGTAAATTCATGAAATTACACGGAAGAATGATAGACATACGAGAAGTCGAAATAATTAATTAATAAGCATATTTAATAAGTGTTTCGAGAGCACTCGTTATCGTTATTCACATTTTACCGAGGGAATTTGCAAATTCCCTCCCCCCCAAAAAAAGGTTTGGAATGAATAGAATGACTTTTTAAGTCAATAGAACCTTGTTGACTATTCGAAAAGCCAGAACGAATGAGCTTACTTTGGTGACAACTAATTTTTAAGTAATTTGCTTTGTTTAGATTAATGGCGTCTATGTATAGGGATTCGAGTCAAGGATATGCACGACAGGAGATGAATGTTTTCAAATATATAACTACATAAATTAAAAAGCTTCTAGATTAGACAATTCCAGCACAATTTAAAATTTTAAAGTCAATCGTTTCGAAGAAGGTGATCGTTTTTATAATTTTCTTTTTTTAGTTGCAGAATTAAGTAAAAAAAAAATACATGGATAACTAGTTAAGCACTCACCACATGATTTATTTGGAGACTTTGACGCGACCGACGATTGAGGAAGCCGGATTGATCTTAGTATGTGACTATGTGTGCCCTGCATAAGTGGCCTCGACAGTTAAATTGTATGCCTCGTGTTTAAGGTTGAGGTGACGACTTTTGTGAATTCAATCCACATAAGTTGTCAAAACCGTGCGAGGTTCACTCGATCCAATAATACACGTCAGAAATACGACAACTTTCTATTTTTTCCATTTCAATTTCACGTCCAAAATAATAATAATAATAATAATAATAATTATTATTATTATTATTATTATTGCCACTATGGAGCCTCCTCGGTAACTGAAGTCAAAGAGGAACACGAGTGACGAGCCCTGGGTGCGCACTGCCGTTGCTGGCTGACGGAATCTGATGTGGCCAATCCAGATTCCGGACGGAGTCCGAGGAGAGGAACGCGGGGGGGTCCCAGTCGGTCGGTCGGGCGGGCGGGCCCCACCAGTCCGTCATCCGTCCCTCTGTCCGAATCCGACACGCACGCACGCACGCACTCGCACGATCGTGCCCGCTCGTGCGCGGGGAAGGGTCCGGTCCCAACTATCTTTCCGAAGGAGAAGGAGAGCGGGAGAGAGTGCGGAGGACGACGAACCAAAACTGAGACGAGCTCTTCCTCAGCTGAAGAACCGATCCTTCTTCTTTGCTTTCACACTCTTCTCTCTCCCTCTCTCTCTCTCTCTCTCTCTCTCTCCTCTCCCCCATGATCATTCTCTTTTTCTGATTTCGATTCTTTCCGGGTTGTCGTCCTAAGTCGTCGAAAACATCACGGAAGCAAGAAAATGTCAGCGCCAGCTCCGGCACGCCCGCCTCCGCCGCGGGCCAACTCCACCGCCCCTCCTCCCTCCACCCCTCCCTCCCCTTCACCCGCCGCGCCTCCTCCGTCCAGCCCTCCTCCTCCTCCGCCAACCACCCCTCCTTCTCTGCCCCCCACCCCGCCTCCGCCTGTGCTCTCTCCTCCTCCTCCACCGCCGCCAACGACGACCCCTTCTCCGCCTCCGCCCAAGACACCGACCCCGACGTCCCCTGCCCCCGCCCCCCCTCCGGACACACCGCCCGTTCCCTCTCCTCCTCCGCCTCCGCCCAAGACACCGACCCGGACGCCCCCTGCCCCCGCCCCGCCTCCGGGCACGACGCCCGTTCCCTCTCCTCCTCCGCCTCCGCCGATTTCTCCTTCAGGGGCCCCTCCAGCTCCCGCGACCGGCGGCTCCCAGCCGCCTCCTTCTCCTCCCAGCACAGCAGGTAGGCCCCCCGCCGCCCCCGCCCAGTACACGTGCAGCCTCTTCTCCACCGCCCCCTCGTCTTCGTCGTCCTCCTCACCGAGTTCCTTGCCAACTGGTTTGGTGGTGGGGATTGCGATTGGCGGGGTGGCAGTGCTCGCTGTGTTGGCTTTTGTGGTCTTGTTTTGTAGGAAAAAGACGAGGAGAGACCCTGGTGCTGTGCATTTCCTGCCAGGGCCTAAAGGTATGAGCTTGGGCATCATTGGAGCTTTTGGTTATTTTGATTTGTTTCGCTCAATTCCGATAAATTATTTGGAAAATTGTCATCTCACACTCCACATCGAGTGACCAAAGTCTAATGAATTGTTGAGTCTGTAATCACTGGAAGACGCATGGATTGAGGTTGTCTTGATTCCTATTCTGGACATAGTCCGAAGCATTTTAAGTTGACAATAGAGGGCAAGTTCTATCTTTCATCTCCTCTCGGAAAATTCATCATGTGCGAAGTACAGCAGTACCATGAAGGATTTGTTTTCTGCAACCGATCGTTGCAGAAAACTCGTGTTCTGGGTTTCTGAAAGTGTAAAGGCAGAGAGGGAGTCGTGAATGAAATGCTTGACGGATGAGGAGATCTAATAGTTTCATCTCTTCTATTTCTTTTCCATTTCTCTTGTCATTGAACTTGTAAATTCCCGACGTAGTTTTCTCTAATTTCCCTCCTGCCCTATTCTCAATCAAGATTTTCCAATTGGAATGGCGTTTGAGCGCAATTCTCGGATAGCTTCGGTATCCTTTTTCATTTCTTTGTTGAATTCTGTATGATGACTTCTGTGATCACCAGATGAACCTTCTGGCGGTACGCCACAACATTGGCAACGGAATGCACCGCCACCCACCACTCCACCCGCATTTGACTCGCGTCCACCACTTTCGCCAGTCGGCGGCACAGTGCCGCCACCATTCATGAGCAGCAGTGGAGGTTCAGGCTCCAATTCAGGCCCCGAAAATCCATATCATTCTCCATCGCCAGGAATTGGGTTGAATTTCTCCAAGAGCAAATTCACGTACGAGGAGTTAAGGATGGCCACAAATGGATTCTCGGACGAGAACCTTCTTGGATGGGGCGGTTTCGGTTACGTGCACAAGGGAGTCCTTCCAAATGGGAAGGAGGTTGCGGTGAAGCAGCTTAAAGCTGGGAGCGGCCAAGGAGAGCGCGAGTTCCAGGCCGAGGTGGAAATAATCAGCCGAATACATCACAAGCACTTGGTCTCCTTGGTTGGATATTGCACAACGGAGTCTGAGAGATTGCTCATTTACGAGTTTGTCCCGAACAACACCTTGCAGTTCCATTTGCATGGTATGTACCTGTCGTAGAACCTCACATTCTGACTGATCGATATAATGCCGTGAACTATATTGCGTACCTGAATTAGCACTCTTTTTATGCTTGGCATGCTGAGTTATATCCAGAGATTGAATGACGAGTCCCTGTGGTCACGTCAATTTAGAATGTCTAATCGTCATGAGCAATGCAACAAAAACAAAGCTTTTTAAAAAAATGCATAAATGGGTTTGCGTATTGGCGAATTGACATTTTGATTCCAGCCAATGATCTTGCTAAAGAGGATCTGATAGAAGCAAATGGCCTTGTTCCAGGCAAAGACAGACCAACCATGGATTGGACGACAAGACTGAGAATCGCTTTAGCATCTGCCAAGGGACTTGCCTATCTTCATGAGGACTGTGAGCCGCTTTCTCATCTTTGTGCGCGATCGCTTTAGCACAGTGAAAAAGGCGATTATTTTGCTTAATGATGTGGGAGTTGATTCTGTTTTTGCTGCAGGTCATCCTAGGATCATTCATCGTGATATCAAGGCAGCTAACATCTTGCTGGATTTCAAATTTGAGGCTAAGGTGGGAATCGTGCTAACCCCAATTTTCTCAAAAGGCCCTCAAGAAGATGGTCAATTCATCCGTATAAATTTAAAATCACATCTTGTGGTTGCATTTGAATATCTGCTTCACAGGTTGCTGATTTTGGACTTGCGAAGTTCTCTTCAGATGTCCACACACACATTTCTACAAGAGTAATGGGAACATTTGGGTAAGATTTGTAGTTGGACATTTTATTGCTCCGATAATTCTCCAGCTTTCAAAAGTTACCCTTTTCTTGCCACTTTGTCCCAATAAATCATGTTCTTGGTTGTCTGTTTAATCTGGATTAGCGCGGTTCATGGGACAGTGGATGTATGAAAAATTGGGTTCGTCTGTCGTCTCGTGACCATTGCAGATTTTCACAAATATAGGATCATATTGAGACAGTGTTGAGGACACTATCCAGTGTTTTTGGGGGACTCTAGACGTAGGCATGAAACTAAGAACAGGGCTTACATTTTGTGCAACTTGCAGCTATCTTGCTCCAGAATACGCATCGAGTGGAAAACTGACAGATAAATCAGATGTCTTCTCCTTTGGAGTGATGCTTTTGGAGCTGATCACGGGACGCAAACCGGTAGACACAACTACTGACATGCACGAGAGCCTGGTTGACTGGGTAAGCAACAGATCGTCTCAGGCCATCTTTCGCAGCAAGAACATATATATTGTTCAAGGTCGACATTCTTTTTACTGGGAATTACTATTTCCTTAGGACAACATTCTTGTGTAATTACAGGCAAGGCCCCAGTTGCCACGAGCTCTGGATGATGAAAACTTCGACTCTTTGGTAGATCCAAGGCTGCAAAATAACTACAACCATGATGAGATGGCTCGTATGGTTTCGTGCGCAGCCGCTTGTGTACGTCATTCAGCACGCCGTCGACCGAGAATGAGCCAGGCAATGTTCTAATGACCTAAGCTCTTTGCTTTTACTTTGCCAACTTAGTTAAGCAACGAGGTTAGTCCAGCAAGAATTGGGTTTAGTCAATTTTAGTTGGCTTTGAGATATAGAAAGAGGTCAATTTGACACTTCTCAAGTTTGAGAATCAGGCATGAGGTTAATTTCTTACGGTAAACCGTTCAGATTGTCCGTGGTTTAGAAGGCGAGATGTCCTTATCAGATCTTGATGTGGGGGTCAGGCCCGGACAAAGCACTCTCTATGGCTCGCACGCAAGCTCGGAAGACTTGAGGAAGATCAGAAGGATGGCATTCGGGAACCAAGACTACTTAAGCAGCGAATTCGGCGAATCAACAGGCGAACACAGCACTTACCGATCAGGCTCGAGTGGCGAAGCCCACTCCTCCAGAGAAACGGAGATGCGAAGGTTGAAGCCAAACACCGAAGGTTTCAGAGGAGGCTCTTGACAGGATATTTTACACTCAGCTATAAGCTTTGTGCACTTCATCGTTCGGGGCGCTAACTCGCGCTAGATGGCGAGCAAGAGGCATGCGACAGAGCCAGCAAAGATGCCTTTGTTCCACGGGCTAACAAGATTTTTTTCTCCTTGTGCTTTTGAATTTGTCATTTTCGGTTTCTTGACCTTGTAACTGAGGGTAACCACACAGAAAAGTGACGCCGGAGCTGGGAAAATTCTTTAAGCAATTCTCTGCACTGATTGCTCTTGTAAAATCTGTCCAACCTCTATACAAAGTTCTCAGTTTTGGTTTACTTGTATGTGAACCAACAGTTTGCCCAGCTTTTCCGTCGATCGGTCGATCGAGAGAAGTGTTTCAACGCATCATTACTCCACCATTTCCGTGAGCTGGTTGAATAAACAGATTCATGCCCCATCTATCGTTAGACTCTGAAATTTACAGGTGAAGTTGAAGACCTTGTTCACCATTCTTGGGACTAAACCGATGTGTAGCTTGATATACTGTGTATGCGGATTCATGTGAACATCTAAACAGGTCCTCGCAAGTTATATTCAAGTGCCATGCCATGTCGGAGATGTCGGAGATGCTCTTGGAGTGAAGCACATTGAATCAGCCGAACAACGGGCTGACGACCGATCTTCGTGAATGCATGCCAGAAAAATAGTGAACCTTGAATAGAGAGGGAGAGTATATTCAATTGACTATGAATTCAGCATAACCATTGAGTCGTAACGAGAGTATACGCTTTTATAATATAACTCCCTATTCACGGAGACTCGTCCCAACTCACGCACTCACATTCACCATTTGGGGCCTCATGGCCTTTGCTTAACACAAGTGCTCTGCATGCGCTACTCTCCTACACAACTAAATCTTTGGGTGGTGACTGGTGGTCTAATTTGTTGATGTAGCTAGCTATTCATGTCGGTCGTGAAAATAAGTATCAACTTCTGAGCAGAGGAAGGCATATACAGCTAAACATCTATCGATCAAAAAGACAAAATTTCATTGCCTCAATCTAATGAATCTAAGCTTATATCCAAGCTAAACTCTTACGCCATTATGAAGCTCGAATCACAACAAACTAGAACCGAACCAATATCATTATCCAAGGACATAAGCTGGTTGGGTAAAGACCGATTTCTTTCATGCCACACGTGTTTCACTTGCAGTATCTCAAGCCATCCGTAAAATGAAAGATAAAAGAGGAAACTTATAAGCAATTCAGTCTAATTCAAGCTGCATAAAGTTAGTACACTGAAGACTTCCCAAGACTATACGAGCCAGTGAAGCATTGGTCACAATGCATAGTGATAAATAATTTCATTGAAATCCACAATCTGGCCTGCGCCATGTGCACTACTCCCTTGAAATTCAATATTTCATGAAGCAAATGATAGGTCGAGTTTATACACCGTCCTCCTTACAAGCAACTTGGTAGCATCAGAATCAACTGCAACTAAAGAGTTTGTTAAATCACCCAAATACATAGCTAAACGGACTATGTCCTGTTCACGGGTTCGAGAGCTTCCACTGTAACAACACTGTTTCCCCTTATAACCTGCAGCATCAGTGGCGAGATTATCGGTGCTAGCAAGAAAGCGAGGATCCAAATTAAAATTGTAATTCAATTAGTATCAACCTACCACCATCCCTATGTCAGTCTTCTCATTCCCGTTCACTTCGACAGTATTATCTACCACTAGATTCATGAACTGATCGAACCCACGGAGTGTTCCAACAACCATCCTATTCGCGTTAAGCTTAACTGCAGAGAAGAGAACAGTTAGTTCTACCACCTTATATATATCTGGATGAATCAAATCCAGCCGTGAAAGAGGATCCTTAATCTCCCATCAATGAATTTTCATATATGTAAAACCGCCATAAGTACCAAAGGTTTCAACAAAGATAAATACAAACGCAAGTGATCTCTGAACAGGCGATTACAGCGGAACTACTGTTCTGATTAGTCTCAAAATGCACACCAGACTCTAAGCACAATTTTCATCTTCCAACAAAGATAGTCCGACATTCCAACACATGCACAAACCACTGAACCCCACACACCAAAATACTTACATGAAGAAGATAAAACATAATCAGGCAATTGAGGCAAATAAAGCTTGGAGTTCACATCTGAAAAACGAATCGATACAGATCAGGGCCACAGATTCTTATCATAACCACGACCAACATTAACGAGTCAAGATGCAGCTCCATCAGGGTCAAGGATATCAAGCTAATGTGAACTATACAAAGTGGTGAACAGCTGATTTGCCCTAATAGAATCTCATAAGTAAATTAACAGGCTATATATGTGTATACGTGTATATATATTATCTATTATCTATACTGTGAACTTGGAAACATTCGAATTCACCAACTCTTAATCAGTGAACTATCAATCACGACATGCAAGGCAAAGGAATCCTTAAAAAAAAAAATAAGAACAATTGGATGATTTCATTCATCATAACATGAAACAACATCTAGTTCTGATTTCGGCTACAAATTGAGCTCACCACACCACAAGCAATGCGACAGACAAGTATGAATGAATACTAGAACTCAAACGCCACAGAAATTGCAAAAAAGGAAACGACTTACTTTGGAGCATCTTGTCCATGTACCTGAGCGAGCAAAGATAGCAAAAAGAAAGATATACGTCAGAGACAGAGGAGGAATAAGGGAAAGGCGTGAAGCAGTACAGAGAAAGAGAGGGGAGAGAGAGAGAGAGAGAGAGAGAGAGAGAGAGAGAGATTCTCACTTCTTGAGATCCGGTGGCTGGCCCGATCTGCTCATGCTGACGACGACGACTTCCGCAGAGACGGGCGGGACAGAAGAGGGGTTTTTGGAGCGGCGAAGTTACAGTGGACGGAAGATGCTCCCAAAACCCTGGATCAGCTTACCTGGAACGGAAGCGTCGGTCCGCCGTGGATCGTTGATCGGAAGTCCCCTCTTCCTCTTGTGGCGGAAACTACCCTACCCTAGCCCTGAAGTGTGTGTGGTTTGCACAAAATCTCTGTAACTGAAAAGATGAGAAGACTTTCTGCACGTGGGATTCCAGGCCTTGGCCCATCTCGAGTTCAATTGAGGATTGCAGGACATTTAATGGGCCGGGAGAAAATCCCTATGCGGATTGATTAGCTAAAAGCTAACAGACATCTTTCGAGATTTTCTATGTTTTGATGTTACATATTATTTTTCGAACGTCATTAGTGAATGAAAGTACCCGTCTTCTCTTTTCGATCGAAAAAAAAATCACGAGAAAAGAAACTTACTAGCCAATTTCATGTGGCCACGGCAAGTGTACTCAACGTTGTGGTAATTTCTATAGCAATTATGACAACCCTGTAACCTCGTAAAGTAATAGTATCGTATATTATGATGTTCTTATATCTAATTAAAAACGAAGAGCCGTGTATTTGTATGGTACAACCATATATGGAAATGTCAACATAAATGATGCGTTTGACACAGCTTTCCTAAGGGAACTTGACCCTACAAGAAAGGCCTTCACGAAATGCAACCTAGTTTGTATATCCATTTGACAAATCCAATGCATTTGTGAAGTCCTTTCTCTCAAGGCCAATCCAGACCATGTATCAGCATTCCAGCATTTTCGAAATGCTCAAGGCAAGATGGCCACTATTGACTTCATTGACCGGATGACCCTTTTGGCGTTACGCCACGGCATTGGCAACGGAATGCACCACCGCCACCCGCTTCTCCGCTCATGTCCACCACATTTCGCCAGTCGCCGCCACCATTCATGAGCAGCAGTGGAGGTTCAGGCTCCAATTCAGGCCCTGAAAATCCATATCCTTCTCCATCGCAAGTTATATCCAGAGATAAAATAACGAGTCCCCGTCATCACGTCGATGTAGAATGTTCGATCCTCATGAACAATGTACTAAAAGAGAGGGCTGCTTCGAAAATGCATAAATGTGTTTGTGCATAAATTGACATTTTGGTTCCAGTCAATGCTCTTGCCAAGAGGATCCGGTACAAGTAAAATGGCCCCGTTGCAGGCAAAGATAGACCAACCATGGATTGGACGATGAAGACTGAGAATCGCGTTAGCATCTGCCAAGGGACTTGAATATCTTCATGAGGACCGTGAGTCGCTTTCTCATCTTTGTGCATGATCACTTTAGCACAGGGAAAAAAGGCAGATTGTTTGCTTAATGATGTGGGAGTTGGTTCTGTTTTTCGTTGCAGGTCAGTCATCCTAGGATCATTCATCGTGATATCAAGGCAGGCAGCTAACATCTTGCTGGATTTCAAATTTGAGGGCTAAGGCGAGAATCGTGCTGAAGAAGACAGTCAATTAATCTTATAAAGTTAAAATATCACATCTAGAAGATGAATACGAATACTGCTTCGCAGGTTGCTGATTTTGGACTTGCCAAGTTCTCTTCAGATGTCCACACACACATTTCTACAAGAGTGATGGGAACATTTGAGTAAGATTTGTAGTTGGCCATTTTATTGCTCGGATAATCCTCCAGCTTTCAAAGTTACCCTTTGCTTGCCACTTTGTCCCGCTAAATCATGTTCTTGGTTATCTGTTTAATCTAGATTAGCGCAATTCATGCGACAGTGGATGTACTGAAAATCGGGTTCTTTTGTCGTCTTGTGACCATAACAAATTTACAAAAACATAGGATCATACTGAGACAGTGTCGGGGACATTATCTAGTGTTTTTGGCACGGGACCGCCGTCGTAGGAATGAAACTAAGAAGAGGGCTTACAATTTCGTGCAACTTGCAGCTTTCTTGCTCCAGAATATGCTTGGAGTGGGAAACTCACAGATAAATCAGTTAGTCTTCTCCTTTGGAGTGATGCTTTTGGAGCTGATCATGGGACGGATGCCGGTGGACACAACTACCGACATGCGCGAGAGCTTGGTTGACTAGGTAAGGAACAGATTGTCTCAGGCCGTATTTCGCGGCAAGGACATGTATGTTGTTGAAGGTCTTCGAATGTTGAAACGGAATAAAAAAAACAAGTTAGTTACTGGGAATTACTATTTCTTAGGACAATATTCAAGTGTAATCACAGGCAAGGCCACAGTTGACACGAGCTCTGGACGACGAAAACTTTGATTGTTTGGTAGATCCGAGGCTGCAAAATAACTACAACCATGATGAGATGGCTCGTATGGTCTCTTGCGCAGCCGCTTGCTTGCGTACGTCATTCAGCACGCCGTCGACCGAGAATGAGCCAGGTAATGTCTAAATAGTCTAAGCTCTTTGCTTTTGCTTTGCCAACTTAGTTAGTCAATGAGATTAGTCCAGGCAAGAATTGTCTTTAGCCAGTTTAGTTGGCTTTTGGATCCAGAAAGAGGTCATCAATTTGACACTTCTCAAGTTTCAGAATTGGGTATGAGGTTAATTTGTTGCTGTAAACTGTTCAGATTGTCTGTGCTTTAGAAAGCGAGATGTCCTTATCAGATCTTGATGAGGGGGTCAGGCCCGGACACAGCACTCTCTACGGTTCACACGCAGGCTCGGAAGACTTGAGGAAGATCAGAAAGATGGCATTCGGGAACCAAGACTACTTGAGCAGCGAATACGGCGAATCACAGGAAGACAGGCGAACACAGCGCTTACCAATCTGGTTTGAGTGGCGAAGCCCACTCCTCCAGAGAAACGGAGATGCGAAGGATGAAGCTGAACACCGAAGGTGTCAGCGGAGGCTCTTGACAATATTTTTACACTTCATCTTTCGGGCGCTAACTCGGGCTAGATGGCAAGCAAGAGGCCGTACGACAGAGCAGGCAAGAATGCCTTTGTTCCATGGGCTAACACGATTCTTTTCTCCTTGTGCTTTCGAATTTGTCATTTTCGGTTTCCTGACCGTGTAACTGAGGGTAACCACACAGAAAAGCAACGCCGGAGCTCGGCAAATTCTTTAAGCGGTTCTCTGCACTGATTGTTCTTGTAAAATCTGTCCAACCTCTATGCAAAGTTCTCAGTTTTGGTTTACTTGTATGTGAACCGACAGTTTGACTGGCTTTTCCGGTGAAGAGGAGAGAGAGAGAGAGAGAGAGAGCAGTGTTTTAATGCATCATTACTTCACCATGTCTGTGAGCTGGTTGAATGAGCAGATCCATGCCATGTCCATTGTTAGACTCTGTAATTTACAGGTGAAATGAAGACCTTGCTCACCGTTCTTGGGACTAACTGATGTGTATCTATCCGGACATGTTGTGTATGCGGATACACGTGAGCATCTAAAACGGGTCCTCGCGAGTTATATTCAAGTGCCATGCCACGTCGAATTGTTGTAGATGCTCTTAGGAGTTGCGGAGAGCACATTGAGCCTAGTGACCGATCTTTGTGAGTAGCGAACTTCGAGGATAGAGACAGTATTCGATTGAATGTAAATTCATCATATCCATTGGGCTGCAACAAGATTATACCCTTTTTTGACATCTCTGTTCACAAGACAGTTGTCTCGCTCACGCATCAATCGTATGATGGATACAATAACAACGCGTTAGAGATCGACTAATATTCCTATGTAAATGAAAAATATCCAACTCCACCCACTAGTCAAGCCAACATTAAATTTCCACTCCAAGCGTGGCAATTGAAAAGAGATAATGGTACAAAAGACTCTGCAACTTTGAACAAATATGTAATGTGATCTTCCGAAATTTTGAGTTATTCAATGTGGTTTCCGAACTTTATTTCAATGCACAATATCGTTCTTGAACTTTTAATTTGTTCAATGTAATCCCTAAAATTTTGGTTTATGTTCAATCGTTTGTTCGTAAAAACGATTCATAAAGTCAAGCTTCGTGATTTTGTCTTCTTGTTTCATATAAAAGTCTTGCAGAAAATATTCAATGTCATCTCGAGAGGACGCGTCCGTTCTTCGGGGCGTTGTCCGCGTCCTGGTGCGTCGGGGGCAATTTGTCTTAGGACCACGAATAAGTTGGGCTCGGATCGTTGTACACATTTTCTCTTTGGTTAGGTTCGTCTTCCAATCTTATTTTCTGTTCATACGATTACCGGCGAAATTGTAAATAAAATTTTGCCAAATGCAAATGTTGTTTGGCTATTTTTTTAAGTTGAAATGTACAAAAAGTTTATGGCCTAAATTGAATAAAATTTAAAGTGTGGGGGACGATATTACACATCGAACTCAAGTTCAAGGATCATATAAAATAAATTAAAAGTCTGGAAACCATATTATATATTTGATCACAGCTCGGGAATCGTTTACGTGACTTTTCCATTTTTTTTTTTGGGGTCGAAGTTCAATTGAAAAGCCAACGTCATGAAACGAAGTCGTTCTTGGAACAGCTTCTACAAAGGTAACGCCCGGCGCGTTACATATAAATACCGCAGTCGAGAAGATAACAGACTCGAAGCTTGGGCTGATGGCGCGAGGACTCATCTTCACTTCGCAGGCCAAATCAACTCCGGCGACCTTCCTCTCTTCGCTCTCAACATGTTCAGTCCGGCTCTTCTCTCATCGCCGCAGTTTTCGCACTTCCAGCCCTTTCGTTCGCTTCTTTTGCAATTGTGCTCTTCAAGAACACCACCCAGTACAGGCTATGGCAGCTTACAAGGAAACTTTCTCGAAGCGGATGGCTCTTGCTGGTCTCAAACCCCACCACCGTATCGGTTAGTTATTTGTTTTTATTTCTTGTTGGTTCTCTTTTTTATTTTACAATGAGAGAATCGGAGTGTTCATGTGAATTTCAGTGCTTTCGGAGGATTTTGCTGCATTGTCTGCGTCATGTTTGTTGATATGTCTTGCTTAGTCTGACAGCAAATTCCATTACTGGGCTTTGTGTTGGGAGTGCCTCGCTCAACCCTTCTCCTTGGTCGAATGAGTACCTCATGACTACATTTTGTAGATGCTAATTGTGAGCACATTAGAAACTGCTCTTGTTGCTGCTATCTCAAGACACTGAAGATGTTGACTTTTATAAATTTTCAGCTTTGGGGGTCTCCGGTGGTCCTGATAGCATGGCACTGTGTGTTCTAGCTGCTGATTGGAAAATCAGTGGCCTTGACTCTGCTGACAAAGAGAGTGGGTTTATTGATGGGCTGTTGGCGATTATTGTTGACCACAGGCTGCGTGCAGAGAGTGAAGAGGAAGCAAATACGGTGCGTGAGCGGGTTTCAGAAATGGGTATGTTCGATCATCTCATCAGTTTTGTTTTTTGTGCAAATTGCATTTGGCATGGTGTTTCTGTTCTAAGCATAAGTATGTTCTGATGGAATTGATGGTTAATATAGTCCTTTTATAGGTATTAGATGTGAGATTGCCTGTTGTGAGTGGGATGATGGGAGGCCAGAGCAAGGAAACTTGCAAGAAGCAGCACGTGAAATGAGGTTTCTATATTGGAAAACTTCTTGTACTTAGTTTGTTATTGGTGTCTCTGGCATGTTGTTAGTATTTCCTCTTTGAAATTTCTTGAAGATGCTTTAGCCCGATAAAAATGATTTGCTGAATTAATAGTCCTGATGTTGATTCCAAACTACAGGTACGAGGTGTTCCATAAAGTTTGCATCGAACAGCAGTTTGGCATCCTGCTTCTTGCACATCATGCCGATGACCAGGTCTGTAGCAAATTGTTATGAAATCCACGGCTTATGTGCTTATGAAGATGTTTCACAGCAAAATGTGCGAGTTTCTCTGGGACGTACTATAAACATAAAAGCTTCTGTTTTAGTGCTCCCATGACACTCCAAATAACTAAATTGTAATTCAAAGACTTTTGCTAGAGTTAGGTGCTGAATTAAATGCCAATACCTTGCAGGCTGAGTTATTGGTTATAAGACTGTCACGCAACAGTGGTGTGCTTGGACTTGCTGGAATGGCATTCACTTCTCAATTTTTGCCAAACACATGTATGCTCATGGTGTAGATCCAATGAGAGGTGGTATTCTTTTAGTGCGGCCTTTCCTGGATTTTTCGAAGAAAGATATGTACATGGTGAGATGAAAAGAAACTTGGGAATCTACAAACTTCTTTGATTTTATCTCATCATTTTATGCACTAGCAGCATTGACTTTCTGCAGATTTGTCGAGAGAATGAGCAGAAATGGGTGGAAGATCCTTCGAATAGAAGCCCCTTATTTGTCCGTAACCGGATCCGAATGTCCTTGCAAAAATTTTCATCAAGTGAGTTGTCGCTGTTGCTAAACCTTTCACATGATCTCATGGAATTAGACTTCTCTCTGTGCATGTAAGTTAGTTTTTCATTAATTTCTCATGACAGGATAAAACCTTTATTGTTACATTCAATCATTCTTGATCCTATTTTGTGGGGTCAGGTAGTTTTCTTGTTTGGTTGAGTTGATGCTGTTTATAACTTCTTAATATCTTCAACAAATGTGGCCCTAAATTTCAGGTGTCTTTAGCTCCGAAGTGCAATCTGTGATTTCTGCTTGCCGAAGAACACGCACGTACGTTGACAAGATATGTTCAAACTTGTTACATGAGGCTGTGACTGTTATGGATGTAAGCAGCCTATTTGACTAATGATACCTTATTCTTTCTTTGACTTCTGATTGCTATGTGTGAACACCAAATTTTCATTGCACGTTACAGCATGGGTATGCTGTCATTGATTTGAAGACCCTCAATCCATCAAAAGTTGAGGACATTTGCCTGGCAAAGTTCATTGCAAATGTTACGCAGGTAATGTGATTCTCGGCATACTGCATGTAAATAATGCAGTATTTTCATGGTTCTTTGATATATTATTCTGATGTGGATGCTCTAGCTAACAAATATTGATCTGGACCCATCAGTACATCTCACAAAGACAGAGACCTATTCGCGGTAACACGTCGAAATTGCTTCTGAGCTACATCCGTAGATCTCCATGCAAGGTAATTTGCTACGTCGACTCGCATTTCTTCTCAGTTTATTACGTGCTTTCTTCAGAAACAACTCTCTTATATGTCCTTTGTTTCCTGAAGAAAATGTATATTCTTTAAGGTTAATCCTCTTTTCTTAAAGCATGTTGGCATGGTTAGACACTAATTTGTCTACTAGTTAGCTCAAGAAGCTCATGGAGTTGTTTGTTTTATTGGAATAGTTCTTCTCAATCATGCAGACTTCCCTTACTGCAGCTGGTTGTTACCTTTGCCCAGCTCCTGGATCTAGAGGCACCAAAATCTTGGTTTGCTGTTCTGCTAACTGTCCTTTGCCCTCAAAAGTGGAGTTGTTTTACTCAGGAAGCAGTGCAGAAGAGAAGTATGCTGTCCCATATGATCTAAAGGAAATCATGGATAATGCAAATACAAGTTCAAATCTGTTATCTGAGGATGCATCAGATGTGCATTTTTTTAATGTAACATCTGGATCTGTTCTAGGTGAAGCGAAAAGACTAAACCTCATAAGTGAGTCCACCTATAGAAGTATTCTCATGTTGCAGGAGGAGGAAACAAATCGTTTCAAATTCAAGTCTGACGTGACACCGGACTATCAACCAAAGTATGCAATAGAATCTGTTGGTACATCTCACAAGCAATGTCTTCGGCCTGGGCAAATGGGCTTTTTCATGAACAGATTTTTTATCTCATGGAAACCATGCAAGGAGGATGTTTGCAGGGAATTTACTCAAGATGGTGATTTGGTTGTAGAAGGCTTGGACTATAAATGCAGTTTTTGTAGCCATGGCCATGATATGGTAGCTGAGATACGTCATATGATGGAGTCTGACTGGCTTTATCTTGCTGAGCTGTCAAAATCTCAAAATGTGAAGAAATCTGATCTGGATAATGCTGTTTCAAGTAGTGTTACGGAGCAAGCTGCAGAGAGAGCAAGCTCATGTCTTGATTATGCAAGGGTATCTGCACGAAGCGTTCTCCAAATGTTGGAACCTATTCCTGTTGCCGTGAGAAGAAGCTTGCCCGTCCTAGTTGATTCTCAGGGACTTCTGCTAAGCATTCCGGTATGTTCTTTCTTTACCTAACTTTTCTCTGCTTTTTTCAACGTATGGAAGCAGTGTTCTGAAGAAGCCACGGTATTATATGTTGGGCTCAAGTCAGATGATCAGCGGCTATGCTTTTTCCGTATTTTCAGTTCCAACTTGGTCTTGCTTTTACTTTGACTGCTAATTCCTTCCATGTGTGTCATTTGATGCAGTGTTGTCTCGTATGATCCATTAGTTGATATACCATCGTTGCTCTTCTTCCTATTTGATGTCTTTGGATGTTGTTCTTCTCTGTCTTGTATTGACCTTATAGTTTCTTTTCCTTCTTTGGTGCCGTCTTTTAGTTCTTTTGTTCATGTCCGCTGCATTTGCATGCTAAATTCACCATGTTTCCACTCGCCCCATCTGAAGCAATTCTTCCTGTAACCTATGCCAGTCATCCCTTCTTACTGGTTTCCTCTCCAGAGCTTGTTGTCTTCTGCTTAAGCTTCTTTTGTGCATTGCAATCTCCCGTATTGACTAACATTTAACTTGCAGTCACATTAACTCGAGAGAAACTCACAGTTTCATTAAGCCAAAATAGCATAATGGCAGTTTAATAAACTGATTTTTTTTTCTTATTCATTGCCATTTCCTATTCCTGCTCTATTGCTTTAATCCTGATAATTTGGTTGTTTCTATTCCAGAGTCTTTCTTTCAAGCATTGCCCTTGTCTAGAGATTCAAGCCAAATTCCAACCCAGAGTTCCACTTGGAGGAGGACACAGCTCATTCATCTGACGGTTCTTTGGCTTAATTTCGCCTTGCTTCTTACCAAACATCTGGGACAATGGGCAGTTATGAAGGAGCCAAATGCTTTTCGTTGGGAGTCAAAGGAGTCAGTCAAATGCCGGCAAATTTCATCATTGAAGAAAATATTTCCACCACGGCTTATTGAAGTTGATAAAGCAGCCTTTGCTATATGCTACAGGGAAAGAATCCAGTTTGTCTTAAGTCAAGGTCGGTTTCAAAAGGGGGCATATCAATGATCGTCATTCAGTCTTCCCCCTTCAACTAGATAGAGTTGAAAGCATCATTGACTTTGGAACTCCTTTAGCCTTCAGGTTAGTTTTGTTTTTTTTTGGTCGGACCTTCAGGTTAGTTAAGACATTGTCTTGGGCAAGTCGAAGCAGAATGACGATCTCTCCGAGTATCTGTACCCCAGTAGCACCCAGTAGGGGAAAGTAACGGTCTTCTCGAACAATGGATGATTCCGTTATACTGATTAAGACTCATAAAATTTGGAAATCGACAAATCCAGTCGCAGTTTTGCTCGCATTGTGATATGTTACTTGTTTTCTGTACCATCTTCTGGAGGACCAGTTCATAGTCCATCAGAGAATTTAACACAGCTTCGATCTGGCTGTGGAGTGGAATAATTTTGTCTACGTTCCAGGTGGAACATGGTCATATCATATCTTATTCAGGAACTCACTTACGGAATTAGTTGATCAGTTGATCAGATCCTTTTTCAATTTCCAAATTCTTTATGCCTTTTTTCCTCAATGAATCGTCTTATCCAACATTCCAACCAACTAGGAAGAAGTACATAGCGGAGACCAAATCTCAAATCTGCCACTAGACGTGGAGAGACTATCAAGAAAATCAAATTTCCACTTTTGTACTGGTCGAGTTTTTTTCTTCAGTGAAATTTGAGCTTTCCAGTAACTGGCACTCCTCCGCTTCATATGCGTTACATAAAAGTGGCTTGCGTTGCCTTTGCTTGAGGATCTTGCCCCCAAAAATATTACCTATATAGCTTAACAAAACTGGTCCATCCAACATAGCTCATAGTTCAATTTGCTCATGAACCATCCCTGCACTATGACAATTGCATCCTCGTCCCTTATGTCAATGGACATGAGACGAGATCAGCAAACTTCATAACTAAATTTTCTTTGGTCGTTGAAGAAAGCAACTGCAGCATGTTCGACTAGGGAAGAGTTTTTTTGAAAAGAATTTGTATAAAAAGAGACTAAAAATTCAATTTTGCTATCAAAGTTTTGCGAGATAAATCTCCTGTCAAAGAGACAAAACAACTCTTATCAGGATTTCCAAAAAAAATATAAGATTAATTCTACAAGTCGGGGGGTCATCAGATAGGAGCGAAAGACTATTGAAATGTTATAATCACGCAGATTATCATCTGAACTATGCTTCTAATCATCATATGACCGATTCTTTCAACAAATCAAAACTGTAAAATCACAACCAATTTTAAAAACTTAATACCCATGAAAAGAGAAAGAAAGAAAAGTCGAAAAAAAAATCAACTAAAGAAACGACGTCGCAGCCTCAGAAGGAAGGCAGTAGAGAGGTTATGCGTAAATCACGAATTCTCATCCATAAGCGCAAACAGCGCATCTCTTTCATCATAGGCAACTGTTTAAACCCAACGAAAGTCGTAGACTTGAAAGAAAACATTCACATCCAAAGCCGGCAAAAAGATGCAGGAGAAATTGCTAAGATCTATGAAAACCAAAGAAATTACAAAAGGACAATGAAGCTTTGCTAAGATCTATGAAAACCAAAGAAATTGCAAAAGGACAATGAAGATCAATGGCCTCATAGAGAAGATTAGATGTGTCCACACCATTAAATTCAGACATATGCTTGTCTTTGTTTAAAAAATGCATAATCATCGGCCATCTGCAATGGAATTCACAAACCAGCACGAAGAAGAAAACTTTCTTTTACAAGAAATCTCAAGAACAAAGAGAAAAAAGAGAGAAAAATCGAAGCTTGGTGTTTTCTTTTGGGGGAGCGGGCAAAAGGGACTCAGAATATGGGTGGTGATATATCAGGATGGTCGGCAAGGCCCCGATCGGAGCCAGTTACGACGAACGAGACCTTTCACAATACAATCATCACCGTCCCCGGAAAACCATTTCCTTTTTCCCATCAGATCCAATTGAAAAAAAAGAGAACGAGGAGCATCAGATGACGCAACCCTAATCGGGAAACAGAAATTGGAAGAAGATGAAGAGAGAGAGAGAGAGAGATCGACGAGAGGTGAACAGCAACAGAGAGAGGGAGAGGGAAGAGTTCGTCGGTTTAGGGTTTCGGTGCGGGCGACTTCCCTTATAAATAGGCGATTTTGGGGTCTGGGGGTTTTTGGGGATAGGTGTCTCCTGGGGGAACGGAAACGTCGGTTGCAGCGCTTCTTTTTTGGGTTTGAGATATTAGGGTTATCAATTGTCGAATCCAAAAGATAAAAAAAATTTCCAAGGCCAGAGATTCGGAAAATCTCTTAAAAAATTCCAATTAAAGGTACATTCTGCTGAGCCATAAATATTTTACTTTAAATATTTAGATTTTTTTTTGCGGAGAGTTTTGCTTTTCACCTTTTTAAAGTTGAGTTAATATTACGAAAAATTCCAAACCTGTAAAGTGGAAAAATTTGTCCTAAATTAATTTTGTAGACCACAATAAACTTCAAACTGATATATTTGTGATAAATTCACCTAATATTAATTTTTTTACCATAAAAAATCCCGAACTAGTACATCCGTGATAGATTTAATACCACGAAATACCTAAACTAGTATATCCGTAAAGTAAAGACCTCAAATTAGTATATTCATCAACTATCACGTGTCATCTACTCAAAGCAATATGAAGGTAAAATTTAACGAAAATTAATGAGGATAAATTTGTCACAAATATACCAATTTGAGATTTTTTTTATAGTCCAAAAATTAGTCCGGAGTAAATTTATCATAAATTTATCACTTTAAAATTTTTCGTGATATTAACTCTTTAAGGATTGCACATAGAGTGTGTTTGATTTTTCTAGTATGAGAGAGAACACGAGAACATTATTGTGACAATAACCATGACTCGGCTAGTTTGCAAAGATCCATATCTATTATCTCAAACATTAATGAAAACTTAATTTGTGTTTGTAGATGTATAAATCAATCCTAATGACCAAATTGTGAAACAAATATCAATAGAAGATAAAATGGAATGACCAGGTTGACCCTTTGTTTGCTGCTCATCACCAGTCGCTCTAGAGACCGCCACAATAGGCGTACCTTGGCCGTTGCAATTGTAATGGCAATTTTCAACCACAGGCGATCAGGGCTCACCGTCCCCGCATGCAAAGGTTTCCTTTGGATGGATGGAGATTGGCCCTCAAAGACAGGAGGGAACTTGACTGCAACATCCATTCGTCAAGCAGGGACGAAAATCGACCTTAGTGATTCGACGGTGCCAAGTAAAAAGGCCTTTGCTCAACGGATAAAAGCTACTTTAAGGATAACAAGCTGATCTTCCCCAAGAGTTCATTCAGGCGATCAATCGGATAATTCCTACAAAGAAACGACTCGGCATGTTTGCAAAATTGACATTTGCCCAATTTCAAATGGAATCAGCCCAAATAATACGTGATTATGATGCTGTGCTGTGACCTTCCATGGAGCAGGGATGATATCCTGTTTTGACCACGCAAAGCAAAACATCAACTTGAACGCAGATATGAAAAAAGAAAAATGAAAAAAACTTATCAGCATAGGACACCAAGAACTGTGCAGGAACTTGAACAAACCATTTTGCCTTCCTATCTACGTTGTTGGTTATCTAAGTAGAATGAGCGTAGCAAGGCAGCACCACACAAGTTTTACTGGTATAGTCCAGAGAGATCTCTCCCCAAACCAAACACTAATCGTGGACATAAGTAATCAAATCAAAAACCGAAGAGCCATTCACCGCTACAAATAATCCCTTTTCACTATATCTTGATAGAACACTAATTCTACATCCTAAACGAAAACCGGTGTTTTATATGCCATCCGACTCTTGTTGCCTTGACCATGAAAAACTGAAACGCCCCGAACTCTTCATTGCGTGAATCAATTGATGTGCTGACCCGATCAGATGCGAAAGATGGCAAACTACAGAAGAAAGAAATCATCCACTACTAGTGCTGGCTTCTGTCAGGTCTACTTCTTTCGACTGGCATAATGCGCGAGTCCAGCGCAGAGAGGATCTGAGGCATCGACATTCCTCCAGAAACAACAATTTCTGAAATTTCACATAGAAGAGAGATTAAATTTCGAAACCTATTGCCAGTATTTCTGGCGGAGAGCAGCGGTCGCAGAAAAGTGGCCTTTTTTTTTCCCAATTAGATTGTCCAGGAGATGTCAAAAATATAAAATCATTCAGTCAGAGTGCACATATTCTTCATTGACGAAACCTTATCCTCATGCTGAATAAGGCAAAACATTAGACATCCAAGCATTACATATCTAAATGTACATTTGACATTAAGATACCTCCAAATTACAAAGTCTGTCCCCTTCTTATGGTGCTAAGTATTCTAAATTCGCACGTGGTGATACCCCAAATTAGGAGATTCAAATGGATCCGCTATCTCAATAAAAGCAGTTACTGAAGTACTTTCAAGGCAAGCTAAGTCAATTAAACATCTCTCAAGCATTGTATGGAAAAGACACTTGCTATGACAATAAGGGAAGTTTTGCATGATTTCTTACCAATCCCTTCACGAACAGAGAGATTTGGTCTGATGACGTCCCTGGAATTAACGAGGAAAATATCGCCAATGTAAAGATGATTCGTGGGCACATAAACGCAGCACAACTCTTCCTCCCCAGAATAATTCTGCATGAGTTAGACAGCAGCAATCAACTTGAAATACTGTACTAAGTTTATGAATTGTCGAGACGAATAAATTAAATAATTACCTAAGCACAATAGCAAGAGTAAGACCGGAAAGGGTTTTCAATAGAAATACAGACAAAATGGATGAGTTTTAGATTCGAACTTCCTTTGAGTCAATTGTGACAATTATATCAAGACAATGGAGATGCAATATTTCCTGCAATGACAATTTACCCCATAACGATATACTATTTGAACCCAAATATATTGACTTTTACTTTTTGCTTAATCAAATTGTTGCAGCCCATGCCATTTTAACGTTTGTTTAATCTGAACCGTCTGAAGCATTCAAAATGTATAAACATCGACAAGTAGATTAACATATAATTTTTTCATAATTTCATAATAATTAAATAACATTTTAAATCTTGACAGGAAGCAGACAAACAAGCCCCTTAACAACACCCAGCCTTGAAACTGTGGCACGTCAACACAGTAGCTGGCACGTATGAAAAGAACCGCCTCTGAAGTACAGTTTCAAACTGAACCCAACAAGAACAACCAAACCAGACAGAGCTAGCCTATCAGAATACATCAGCATCAACCTACAACTCATTCCCTTCTCCATCCCCAAAGGTAAAACAATAACAAACAAACCCCCCCAGAGCGACAACCCCCCCCCCACAAAAAACCCAAAAAAAAAGGGCATAAACTTAACATCAACAGTGGGCGCTGTAAAGGCAAGAAGTTAGCTTGGAAGTACCACAAAAAAATTTATATAAGGTTCTGTCCTAAAATGCAAGATTAACATTAAGAAGAAAACCAACAGCTTACAACTTGAGCTAGTAAGCAACAACATATGCAGAAAATTAGGTAATGCTATGCCACGTATTATGCTTTGATAACTGCATGATGCCAGCACCAGTTCCGTACCTGCAAAACAACGCATGAAGTGATGAATCCAAATGCATATTCACCGATTCGCGGATGTCTTATGATAGCCACCTCTTTGAATGCTTGAGTGTTTTGATCTGGAATGCGGAACAAGGCAGAAAAACCAATGAGCTCTACCGAGATCAACTGAAATGTAAATGGCAAAAGAAATAAGCACCAACTCAAACCTGGTGATATAGCAGCACTAATTTGCTTGGAGGCACTGTAAATGTGACGAACAAATGGCATCCGTTTAATGAACCACTCTCCAAGGCTGAGGACAGACGTACCCAACCATGATGACATGAACACCCCAACCAAGAAGATGAAAGTTATGGATGTAACAAATCCAAGACCTATCAAAAAACAGATGGTTCCATTAACTTGACACGTCAAATAGGCATCATGAATGTACCTATGGTACAATCACAAAAGTCTGCATTTGATCAGAGTTAAATGCATGAATCAAGGTAAAAAATACTTTTCATTCTATGACATTGAATAAAGCATTCCAAGGCCAAACTATTTAACCTCTGTACATAACCTTTTTTGAAGAAATAATAACCTAAATGTCACTCCATGAAACTTAGTATAGAAAAAAGTTTCTCCTCAATCTGTTAACATGCAGATCAATAACCCTTTATGTGTCAAATGATGCCGTCATCTAAGAGCTAACATATGACCAGTCAGAAACACAGTTTATGAAAAGAGGGTTTCATGCAACAAAACCAAAGACACAAACGGAACATAAATGAGGATATAAACGAAACCAGAGTATTGATTGAAAAGGTTCAGAGTAACAACTACAAAGCATAAGAAGCAACAAAAACCAACTCCAAAACACAGACAGAATTTTGAAAAGTCCTTCACAACTAAAGAAAAAGAAAAACATAGAGTGGAGTATACCCGCATATTTTATTCTTTAACAGCAACATAAAAACACAATAGACAGCTATCAAACTGTTTATGGTAATAGCTATTATGCTGCAAGGGCCAAAAAACCTCACCGAATATGTCAATCCCAAGTTGCGCATAAATTGGAGAGAAGAAGCTATCAACAAAGTGTATGAACCACCATGTCACATAGAATGTGATTATAATGGGAAAGAGGATGACGCTGCAGCATGCCAGAAAGATGAAAGAAAGCATATGATCAGATCCAAGGGTCAAAGTACTAAAGCAAAAGTGCTACTGCCAACATACTCGGACCACATGACTAATTTTTTTTTTTTTACATGCACATTTTCATTACTAGAAGGCTCTGTATGGGTACTGTCAAGTTTGTATAGAGAGAACTGTGCTTGCCCAAAGGGTCGATACCATTATGAATTGGCAAGCAATATCTATTGACCATAGGATATCGAATGTCACAATTGATGAATGACCCAATGATTGTGTCCAACTGAGAACTCACCAAGTCGTTCAAGTTCATGAGATATAAAAACTATGACTCCTGCATAACCTCCTTCAAGATGAATCGTAGGGGTTGTTCTGGAAGGCTAATCCTCCCACTAATAATTTTCTTTCCCTATCCTTCATTGAAAAGCTGATAAAAACTCGACTAGTAGAAGGCAAGACAAAAATATGTCCTCCCCCGAAACAACCCCCTCTCCCCTCCACGTGTGCCCAGCCTTGCGATTATGTGTTTGATTTTGAACAAAAATTAAATGTGAAATGGTCAAAATTACCTATTAAAGTGTGTATAGTAGGATTACGTGTTACTCTTGTTCATAATTCCACCTCGCAACACACACACACACACAAAAAAAAAAAAAGAACCATACAAATACAACTTATGAATTTCTTACGCTATATTGAATAAAGGCCACGACTAAAGTCAAACATCCATGCTATGGCTAAATGCTTAAGACACCATAAACTACACCGAATGACCTAGCCTGCACGATAGCTGACACAATTTCTTCAATGGATAGATAAATTGACTTATTCAGGCAGAGATGAACACCAAGTAGGAATGAAGGAGCTAAAATATGGGTATGGGAATTACGTACCATCCAGTCATAAATTTTTTTGAAGTCCAACTCCTAACAACTTTGTATAATGTCTGCATCAAGAAGATAAATTTATGTCACCATAAGATGATATTTGGACGAAAGTACATCACATCAAGAGTACAAAAAGAAATTACACAAGGAAAATAAAAAGTCCAAAGTCTGTCAAGTTTATGATGAAGTTGTATGAGCACATCACATGGAAGTATCTTTACAGTCATAAGTCCATTCATGAAGTACAATACAACATTGTCTAGTATGTTCCCATCCCCAAGGGAACTTGCTGCATAATGAAGCTAAATTGGAAGACAATCACAAGCTCCATCAGATTAATCCAATATCTCATGTTGACAGCTATTCAAGAACTGAGCAGGTAGTCTTCCATCACCACATCATGGGGCAAGAAGAGGAACAAAGAATACTGACTTATCAGCTGTCACCTAACATGATACTAACAGAACCTTACAAATAATTCCAAACAAATGGAAGAAGGCTAAAGGTCTTGGACAAAATTTGAGCAAGGTTATCAGAACAAGGACAAATGTAGAATTAGATGGTGGCACAAACACATGGTTCTATCAGACTGATAGTATCAGTTGAGTACTAAAGCAATCGGTGTAGCTTCCAACACATTAAAGCAATTGTACAAGTGTTCATGCTATGCTGAGGCTTGGAAAAGGAATCTCCCTCACTAATAGGTTTAGTAAAACTACGAAGTTAAAATATTCAATTTCTGTTAATCGACGAAATCCAATATGTATCATGTCTGTCCGCTACATCAAATTTCTGAAGGCCACAGAATATACAAGCGTACGGAAAATTGGCATGAAATCACAGAATTTTTGCGTAACAAAGACTCGCCCAAATATCACAGCAATTCTTACTTTCGCTAACCATAGGGTATCAAAATCAGCCAAAAAAAAAAAAAAAACCAAGCTAAAAACCGAAGAAAGAACACTAATTTAACCTAGCTCCACAGTTCATCCAGGAAAAATTATTAAAGCAGGTCAAACAAGAACCCAAAGTACCAAAACAAGCTCCAATAGACAGCACAAAGCAACAAATCCAGATTCTCAAAACACCCATCTTTTGAAGCCCGACCAAGCTCAAAACTTTCCCTCAATTCCCTCTAATCTTTGAACCAAATCAAACCACTGAGACTCACAAAACCGCCCGCAAACGAATCAATCGAGCAGAAAGCATCGCACCTCACGGCCCGTCTGCTGCAGAGACGAAGAAGAAGGAGAGGGCTTGGAGGAGGACGAGACTCATCGCCCCCGGTATTGGCCACCGGAATGAGGAGCTCACGATCTCTCTCCCTTTCCCTACTTCCCATGGCGATCGGCAATTTCTCGTCGCCCATCACTCGCAGCTCCAGAGCGACGCCGTCTTCAATCTCAAAAACGCGCAAAGAGGGAGAAACGACCGAGACACCCAGTATTGCCAGCCGGAGCAAGAAAGAGATTTTTCAGAATTTTCAACTCTACGAATCAAAAAGACGCGAGCTTTTCTTCTCTCTCCCTCTTCTTTGTTGTTTTCGGTGGTCACTCTGTTTCTCGATATTGGGTTTTTCTCTATTGTATTTTCTCATCCCGAATGTGGGGTTGAGTGGCGACTAAGAATATAAGTATAAACAATAATGTGGAGGGTTTGGTTTTGTATGTGAAGACTCGGACAAAATAATGTCTCCTGCCACAATTTGTGGGACGGAACATTCAAAGTTCCGGGTTTTGCATTGGCTTTCATTTGGAACTTTTGATAATTTATCCGTTAATTATTTTTTTTTTTTTTTGGTTTGGTGTTTGAGAAAGGAAGGGGGGGGATTTGGTCTCTAGAGGGGCTTATACTTTGCTGTCAGGTGGGAGTTGTTGAGCTGTAGCCAATCAAGGGTCCCCAGCAAATTGGTGCCCCCTGTTTCGGCCTAATCTCTCAATTTGCAAGGTGCTACGTTTGGATTAGAATTGGAATTGGACGCAAAAATTTGGGAACAATTGCCGGGTTTTTGTTCTGATCGTGCTGTTGATGATCTTATGTACCCCACAGCAATGGCTCATGAGGTTTAGAACAGAGTTCGAATATCCTCTGCTCCGCGATGAGCTGACTTCAGAAAAACTCTCTCTCTCTCTCTCTCTCTCTAGACATTCGTGTTCATTGATTGGTCAGCATTTATGTGCCGAGGGAAAGTTGGAACCGAGTCAGGAATGAAGAGGACAAAGAGACAAAGGACACAAGGCTGGTTCGGCTTTGCAGCGAACTAGGCCCGTGGTTGTTCCGAGAAGCACTCTTGCTTTTGGGCATGTTGGTCGGAGAATCTTGAGTAGACCTGGGCCAGAGCTTTTGAGCCCAAGACCAAACCCATCATCATTTGAATCCCTCCCTTTCCGTTGTCCAATCCCAGAATCTGCACTAGGCCTTGAAGTCTTCTTCCAGCACTCAGCAGTAGACAACACAGGCATACACATTGTGTGAGTGGGGAATTTGGAATTACTCATTACCTGTTCGCTTGACGGATTCAAGGGTATCTTCGGATTAGACAGACCCGATCGTTACCGGTCGACCCGAAGGAACGAAATGGACGGATTCAGGCAAGCAATAAACCAAATCGGTTCAGCACCGGCCCGATCAACTTTGCACATAAATTTAGCATTCCTGTGATCATGGGAGCGCTCGAACAAGAACCTTTGGGGCTTGTTGATGGTCTCCGGTTTAGATGCTCGGCTTAAAAATGGAAAAGATGACCTCCTGCCAAAGTACCAAGGGCAGAGTTCATCTTGAATTCGTAATCTAAGAAGGGTGGGCCCTGGATCCGGTTCTCCAAAGACGAAAGTAAGCTAAAAGCCAGATTATCCGTCCAAGGTTTCTACTTTCTGGTCCTTTCAACCGGATGGCCCGTTCGTCGTGTTGCCGACCGCCAATCGAACCGGTACCACGTAGCTGGCGCTATCGGACACACCGTCCTCTCCCATTTGCTGAATTATGAGAATCTGATTTTGGTCGATCGGTCACCATTCAGAAGGGAAAAAGATAAATTTGACAGGTTGGTGGAATCTCAAAATCGTGGAGACAGTCCCAGTTCCCCCGACTCTTCTCCTCTTCCCACAATTTTAGCTCAATCCTTAGGACATGTCGATGCGTTCGCTGCTCAAAATAATTGCTGGTATAATTGACGAGTTGGGTCCGAAATCACCCTCAAGCGCCGACATAATATCGCCATGATCGTGTTTAGAGCACAAGGGATTTCGAGGAAACACTGCCGTTAATCTTGTACAGCGCAATGCGCAGGTAACCTTGCTGATTTAGAGCGTCGGATAGGTATTAATAACACGGTATTCGTAATTAAACACTGGACCGAGATTGCTCAGTGAGGTATCGTTTTGGCTTGGGGACAGAAAGATGGGATTGAGCTTTCGGGACCAAAGGGACTAATAAAACAGAAGAAACTAACAAGAACAGGACAAGAATGATGTTAGCAGTGCGCATTAGATTTCCACTATCAAACATCTAATGCGTAAACCATCTTAATTTGATCACCCAGACTCGCATGAAATATCTACTCGACGACATGATGCAGTTCATGACATGGTATTTAAGACGAGGGATGAAAAAAGAGTAAAAGTCAAATGATCATGTTTTAAGGCAGAAAAACTATCTTAGCGACCAAGACGACTTGCCATTACATGCGGGCGCCACGTGTCTCGTTGTCCTCGGGCGACAATTTATGCCCGGTCTAACGATGGGCAAACATCATGCCAATGAGTTTTTATATACAAGCCATGATCGGTCGACACAAACTGGTGTTGACGACAAATGACGAAATCCCAAAATTTATCCGACGTTTTTAATAAGACGATAAACTTCAGAGGGACGTTCCGTAGGAGGAGAAAGGGCAGCTGGTCCGAGAAATTTTGGGAAACAATCAAAAACAGGCGTATATGGACACAAAAAATAATGGCAGAAAGTGAGAGAAATGTCTACGGGAGTGGGAAAGAGATCGGAAGATGCGCAACCGGACAAAAACGAAAGGGCACCCCAAAAAGTTTGAAACTTTGAACTGTTCCCGTCATCTACGCTGTATAAATCAGTCTCCTCGAGCTCCAATCCTAAACAAAAACGAAGCTTCTGGTCTTTATACGCGTGGAAAGACCAGAGAGAGAGAGAGAGAGAGAGAGATGTTGGAAGGTAAAGGACTGGTGAAGGAGACAGACATGCCGGAGAAGATGCAGAGCCAGGCCATGGCTGCTGCCTCTGGAGCACTCGATCTCTTCGATGTCTCCGACTGCATCTCTCTAGCTGCACACATCAAGAAGGTCACTTGCACAAAACCCACCAGAAAAATCAGCTTCTTCTTCTTCTTCTTCTTCTTCTTCCATCTGTTTTTTTCTTTTCCTTTTTCCATGAAAGTTGATTTTGGGGTCTCCAGTTCTCATCGTTTTTTTTTTTCTGTTCTGGACTCAAATTTGATAGCAGGAGTTTGACAGGGAGTATGGGGGTGGATGGCAATGTGTGGTGGGCTCAAGCTTTGGTTGTTACTTCTCTCACAAGCAGGGGACTTTCATTTACTTTTCCTTGGAGAAGCTCAATTTTCTCATCTTCAAAGGAGCCTCTTCTTGAGAGAGAGAGAGAGAGAGAGAGAGAGAGTTGGTTGCAGGGATCTGGAGAATTATGTAGATTTCCTAGATTAGAGATTCATGATGATGACGCTTAGGATGAGGCTTTACTTGTATGTATCATGTGGCAATGCCAATAGACTTGCAGTTGTAATTTATTCATGACCCTCTTTTTGTTCACAGATGCTCTGCTTCAGAATGTATTGCAGGTACAGACGTTTGTACCATAATTTACTTTGGTATTGAGGATCATGAGTCACCCGCTCGAATGAAAACAACATGCGCCGAACCTCATCGTACCTTAATCATGGGTCGGGCGGCCGGATGGACGGCGAGCGTGAAAGGGAACTCCTTTTGGTCCATTGAACAGGGCATGATAGAACGTGGTCGGAGTCGAAATGTACACAATTTGTTGCGCAAAACTTTCTTTGATTAGCTTCTTTGTGCCGTGAGAACTTCGGACAAGATGGACCACCGCCCCTTTTCAGTTAATCAGATCCATTAATGCTTCTGTAGACTAAACAGCAATGAAAATACAAAGAGAACACATTTCACTATGGTCCTTCGGTCTGTTCAAACCTTACAGTTCAAACCTTACAAGAAATTTTAGTATCATAATCATGGAAGAATGGAAGAATTTTCTTTTTCCGTAGTAGTGGAGTCGATATCGCGCACTATTAATTGCTTCTAGTAGATTGGGTTTACATTTATGAATACATATATTGCTAATGCAAATCCGCCACATCATCCTCAATAATTGGTTAATCGCTGATCATGATAATCCCAAGGATTAAGAGCATTATCCTTCTCATACATGATTAATCCCTTTTCTTATACCATCAAGATAATCACTTTCTAGAGCAAGACTTTCCTAGGGGTAGGAGGGCAATTTGCAATTGAAACGTGGAGAAGCTATCCTTACCTAATCCATCAAGACCAGAAAAACTATGCAGAAGACCCTTTGGAACTCGATGGAAGTAAAGTTCAAGACTTCCATTTACAACTTAGTGCCCAAAAATCCATCCTAGCTAGTTTTGAAGTCAACAGATCAATCATGCAACAGACACAGAGAGAGAGAGAGAGAGAGAGAGAGAGAGAGCAAACTTTGACTTGATAGTATTTCTTTGAGGTATCAGATAGCATCCATATCAAGGTCACCTGGACCAGAAACTCAAACAGAACAAGCCTCACATGTTTTTGCCATCCCATGTTGGGCTAAATCCTAAATGGTTAGCTTCACGTATACATGACTCTTCTCAGAATCTCCTTTTTTTTTCCCCTTCTTTTTTACACTGGCAATTTGCATACAAGGACATATCCATTTACAAGCAATGGTACAGTCGAATGTTCTGCAAAAGACCAAAGGCGGAGGACTCCGAATCCTCTTAGCACACGTCTATAAATCCTTGACCCTTCCTTTGATTTTTTGGTTTCAAGAGACCAAACGTACTCGATTTCACCATCATTGTAGAGCTGAAGATCACGCTCTTGGAAAGCTTCACGAGAGAAAATAGTCAAAAAGAAAGGACCGAGACCGACCTATCAAATTTTCACCCGCAATGTAAATTGATGAGCTCTGCGACCGCTTCCTCGATCAACCAACTGAAAAGAACATTTTCTATGTCTTTAGCAACCTGTTCGGCATCATGCAAAGAGTATCCATTCCTCCATCCTGATTCCCATGTTCCGTTTGCCATGCCTTTGCTCCATATATCTCTCTTAAGCACTGCATAAAGGCCATCCACGGAAAGTTTAGCAGAGGCAAACTCGCAACAGTCGTTCAGATCATCGATTCCTTCACAAATCTCTTCCAACAGCTTGTCCATAGAGATGCAAATCCTGGAGGTCCCTTGAAGGGTTGTTAACCGGAAATAAGACTTTTGGCAAGCCTGAAGGCTTTTGTGGTCAATGAGTTCTCTCGCGAAATCCAAATAGAGTCTCTCATCAGCCGATCCAGAATAGGACTTCTGAAAGCCCTCAAGGACCGTTGGACACTGCGCGAATTCAAAGAGCTCCTGTGTATGAGCAATAAATGATGGGTCGTTCAATAGGATAGCTTTCACGTAGCATCTTCTTTTATAGCTCTCCTCATGTTCACTTTGCGGGATGTAATCAAAGGCTTTTGCAGCTGAACCAGCGTCTCTTTCGTATTGGAGGGTTGGAAGCATACTGTTATTCTGGCCATTGCTGAAAGCCTCTGCATTGAGAGAGAGAGAACATAAGCAACTTCATGACGCATAAGAAGGTTCATTTGTAGAGTTTTAGAGAACCATCTGAATCTCAGAAGGTACAAACCCATATTCACAGAGATAAAATACCAGCTGAGCTGAGAGACAAAAACCATGATGCGTCTATTTTCACGTTCAATCTTTGTTAAAAAAAGAAGAACGAACTAGATTACTTATATTGTCAACCCCAAAAGGTCTCTTTATCAGAACAGTCAAGATCTCGAAGGAAAACCACATTAAACAATACTTCGGCCCAAACAAAGTTTTAGACAGAGATCTTGAATCATATTTGTTTCTTCAACCATACAGTACTGGTAAATCACCGCATACAGGAAATTCAACGCATTGTTCATACAAAACAGAATACAGCATAAAGAAGGTTTTACCTCCAGCCTCTAGATCCGAGGCATTTTCGTTCTGCAGGATAGTTTGTTGATCCACATGCCTAGAGATAGCCTCAATCTGAACAGAGTGAGTTTTGGTGCTAAGATCAGTCTTCCCTCCGCGGTCTTTACATTCTCTGTCATTCATCTGCACAAATAAGAGCACGTGGAATCACAGGGTGAATTAAGCGTTAGCGTCTATTATGCCTGTCATATGAGTTCAGCCTTGTAATCTTCCACCACTATGAGGACCAAACAGTCATACAGTGATGAAACGAAGATTACTTAATCTGAAAAGCCTAATGAGCTACAAAGCCGTAGCTGAACAATTACAAAATGCAACCTACCTTGGATGTTCCGAGCTCTTTCTTCTCCCTCGCTGGCTTTTGCTTCGTCCTCTGAGTCTGAACCCTTTTTAGATCACCCTGGTTACAAGGCAAAGCATGCGTAACAGGTTTTGATTTGTTCTTCAAGTTAGTACCATGTTGAGGAGATCTATTCTTCTTTCTGTTTACTTCAGTTTCAGGATTCACAAGCTTTGCCCTGGTGACCCTGGTAGTATCCTGAGACTGTGGACTACTTCTAGACTTTGAAACCTCCTTCTTCATTTCTTCATCTTCACTGGGTCTCCAGCCAATTCCCTCTTTTTTGAGTGGTTGCTTGCTTGCAGGGGCAGGTCGTTTCGTCTTCTTCGAACTTTTTCCTAATATTTTTTCCTTGGTTGATTTTCTATCATCCTCCTTGAACTTGGTTGAAGTTCTATCATCCTCCTTGAACTTCTTTTCTCCTCCTCGCTGGGTAGGCCTAGTGACTGAAGTGTCTTCCTCTTCTTCCATGGTATTCGAGTCTTCACAATTCCGAGCCCCTCCTGTAGGATCCATTGGTTTTGAAGCATGTTCTTCTTTCAATTTCACTGTCTTGAGCATTGATTGTGGGTTTGAGACTCCATCTCTCTTTGAAAGGTGCTCCTTTGCTTCTGAGTGCGGTAAGCTGATAGGCATCATAAGCACGATAGGAGGAACATCAATTACGGGGCGCTCCTCGGAATCGCATTCATCGAAAAGCTGTGAAAGAGGTTTCATCTTTCTAGAAATATTGCTTCTCAAAAGCCCTTTAAGTTGCATGGTATCAACTATTTCTCTGGGTGTACTGTGCGCCATATCAATGTTTTGGACTTTATTCTCAGGCTTCTTCATCTTCGGAATGACTCCATCGAAAACAGGCCTCTCCTGAAGAGAAGAATTATGGGGCTCCAACATTTTCCTTGGAGGGCTCTTAGCTAATTTGAATGGGAACTCTTCCAAACCCATGAGCTTGGCAACGACACTCGGGCATTTTGCCTTTTCCCGTGAAGTCGCAGATGGAAATGAGGAATTAGCGAAATCAAGGCTGTCACTGTGAACTGTCGAAGAATGGCTCGAACTAGTAGACGGCATACTAGAAACCGAGTCACTGTTTCGTCGATGAAAATAATCTTCCCCTCCATACACAGGGCTTGGCAGCAGATTTTGCCTAGCAAAGCTCTCTCTTATCACTTTCCTGAGCTCTTCAATATCATTTTCCGAAGATCCATCACCCAAGAGCTGTGGCTTCTTTAATCCCAAGAATCGATCTCGATCTTCAAATAGGTCAGACTTCGTTTTCCCAAACGCCATCTCATCTCCTCGTACACCCTCAGACTTCTCTTGTTTTTGCTTCAACCGAGCCACATATTTCGTAGCCGCTTGCAGCTTCCCCAACATCTCCAGAGACTCCTGCAGATCAAGAGCTCCTTTCAACAAGTCTTTGGCAATGTTATCTTTGCACTGCCCCTCAAAGGTTAGCCCCTTTGACCATGTTTCTATCATCTTATTCAGCTTCTGAACTCCCTTGGACACCTCTAGCAGCTGAAAGGAGGTTGGTCCTCCGAATTCTTCCGCGGTCCGTCTCATGACCAGTTCTTCCCTCTCTGTCCTGCGTGCCGAGGACTTATTCGATTGTTGTAGTACGCTCCGTCGTTCGATACTCTGCTCCATCTTGCGAGAACTGGTCTTGGATCTTCTGATTGTCCCACATTCTACAACTCCCTTAGGATCATCGCATGTGACAAAGGACCTATACCCAATTGATCTTCGACTGTCTTGAGGCATATTCTAAGGAGCAAAGTGACAATAACAGATGTAAGGCTCGAAACCTATAACAAAACCAGAAGATCCCGGCAAATGGTCTTAAGATCCCTACACATAATGGCTCAAAAAAGTTGGCCAAAACAGACAAAACCCAGAATTGCTTCCTCTTGTCTGGGATCAGACATGTTCAGAAAGCTTATCTCTTTAGTATTAAGCTGTCATCATGACATTTTACACAGTTTCTTGAGCATCAACATCTCCGTCAGAAACTTTCAGCGATGACCAGGGAAGCACAGAGGCACAGAGAGAGAGTCGAAAAGATTGAAGTAAAATGCCCAGAAAAGGATTTCTAGTGACAGTGCGAAGAACCGAACACATTAGCACTCAAAGTAACAAAATGGCAGCAAGAAGATCATTTTTTTTTCCAAGAAGAAACTGCACAAAATGTCCTTTCTCAGAGGCTGATCAAACCAAACTCTCTCCCCTTCAGCATCTGCATGAATCATACACACACCAACCAAGTCACAAGCAGAACAAACCAGGACAGAAAGAGCCCAAGCGAGCAAAAAACTTGCTTGTTCAACAATGACGGTGGATTTCAGAGAACTTCATACCAGCGCCAGAGCAAAGAGAGCCTCTCAGATCCAATCCAAAGACCAGAAAGATGACGGCGGAGGAGGAGGAGAACACCAGAGCCGGTGCATTGACTTCAAGATGGTGAAACCCACACGAGATTTTTCAAGGTGAGAAAAAGAGAAAGAGTACAGATTTGGTGATCTTTGTTTAATGGTCACAATTATTAATTAGCAATCTGAAATGAGATTGCTCAGATCGTTATTATTGTTTGAGGTCAATTGGGTGCATTTGATTCTTGTCGGACGCTCGTTTCAGAGCACCAAACCAAGCAAACCCGCTCCATTTACAGAGAAAAAAGAAAAAAGGGAAATTTTGCCATAAGATCAGCTCCAATTTGCATGACCACACAAAAGTTTATAACATCAACCACAAATAAATAAATAAGTGCATCGGAAGCCCTGAAACTTATCATGAAAATATAATTTAGTCCTAAAATTTTAAAAAAGTCTAATCAAGTCCTAAAACTTATCACAAAAGTAAGATGAGTCAAAAATTTTCAAAAGATGCAATCAAGTCCAAAACTTATTACGAAAGTGTAATAGAGTCCTAAAAATTTTAAAAAATTACAATTTACGGAAGGATTTGATTTCACAAATTTAATAAGTTTTAGGATTGAATTGCACTTTTTGAAAGTTGTAGGACTTAATTATACTTTCCTGACAATTTTAAGGCTTATAACGCACCGATCATTGTGTGAAATGACCGTGCACTCATGGGAGCCTGGCTGCTTGCGCACTCATGGAGATTTTCTCTTTTTCTCATATGTTTTTTTGTTTAAATATTCATTTTTGTAATGTCTCTCTCCTGTGTAAATTAATTGTTTTACTTTCTCAATGTTATTCTTCTCTAATCCAGTGAAAAGAATATTTGCACTATCTATATGATGTATTCCTTCAAAGTCCTTGATTGTGAACCATTCAAGGCTGGAAAACTTATTTTTCCCTCCTCCTCTCTTTGACATATACATAAACATTGTTTTTAGATTTTGCTAATTTGATAACCGAAAGAATTGGAAAAGAACCCGTTCTGTGCAATGGCAATAAAAGAACTCGTTTTGTGTTATTCGACAACAATTTGGAGGGTGTGGAATTCGACTCGCTCCGTAGAGAGGCGAAGCAAAAATCGAGAGAGAGAGAGGAGAGTTAGAGATAGGACAGAAAAAAAAAAAATATTTAATTAAAAAAAACTAGTAAAAATGTTTGGCTTTACTTAGTAATAAATTGTTCACCAATCAGGGATGGCCTCACTTTTAAATGCTGTCACAGGATTCTTGCAATTGATGGAAACTAGTCTTGTAATTCTACCTTTCCGGTGCTTCCAATTAATGATATTCAATACCCAAAAAGTGATTTTGTTTTCTAATTTTTTTTGTTTCAATTCACCTCTTGTCTTATCTAATTTCCGGTTGTTAGTGTTGGTTAATTCTTAATTGCGAGGTCTGAAAATCTGAGTTTTGGGACTTAATTGCTGCACCTAGTTCTTCAGACTCTGAGCTCCACAATGTCCCTGACATGATAGTTTTAACAATTACTGTTGGTACAAAGGACAAACCTAGTGCACACCTTGATATAGCTCAATAATTATGTTTAGGCAGGCTTATTATATAATAAGCTCCTATGGTCTGCCTGTGACAACAACAACAACAGTAATAATGAAAGAGGCAGGACATTGCGTAATCTAGGCTCCACTGCCCGAAAGTTCATGCAGCACATGGAGCGGGGGTCGTTGTTTTGGTGCCTACTGCCTAGTAATGACAATTATAAAAGCCAACACACAAGTGTGTGTGGGGGGCCAACATAGAGAAAAAGACTCGCAGGTAATTTGTGTCCAAAAAAATTATTACATGATTCATTCGACCGAGGATAAATTGATTGCTTTTGTGTTAGCACGAGAGAAATCACCGAGAGAGCCAAGAGTTGGATCTTTTTTGGTTGAAGGAAAAAAAATACTAATTTTCTTGAAATTATCAAGTATTAGTCCGGATGCGGACATTGCACGTATCATAATTCTTTCATGCGCGCTTACTTGAATATCGCAATATTTTCACAAAAAAAAAAAAAAACACGTTCACTGAAAGATCGTAACTTTTTAAATAAACACTTGAGTATCGTAACTTTTTACATAAAAGATGCACTCAAGTAAAAGCCACAACAGTGAAGTGATTGATCAAAAAATAATCTACATGTGAAAGTTTTGGTACCGGTGCTGTCCCTTTTGCCAAAATTCACTGTCAAGCGATTATGAGACGAATTGCATTGGTGCCAAAATGGGAAATAAGAGAGAGGCAAAAACTGATACGGATTGGGAATGTCGATGAGGAGAAGCAATTGCTCCTTCTAAACAATGCAAACGTGTTCCTGGTTAAGCCTTTGCAGTTTCTTCAAGCAATGTCTTGCAAGTTGGCCCTATTGAGTTTTTGTTTGCTTTTGGCTAGACAAGTTGGTTCCCACAACAGGCCTCGTGAACATTTTGACCAATACTGATTTCTAAAACTTCCACCCTTTATAGTACAACCAGATTAACAATTCACATTCAAGTCCATGTCACTGGACTGGAGTGCCCTCAGAGTCTTCAAAATTGCCCAACCACCCACAATTAAAGAGGTGGAATTTGGAGGGTGCCTCCATTAATTTTTTTTATTGAATGGGAATTAGTTTTGTGGCCATGCAATAAAGGCAGGGTATGGGCATAGGATGATGTCTGGTCATGGAAGTACTTTCCTCCTTCAAATTTCAAAATTCCCTGCAGAATTCATTCCAGGTGGGTCATCAATCCAAACTTTGGGCAATGGCATGGACGCAATCCTCTCTCTCTCTCTCTCTCTCTCTCTCTCTCTCTCTCTCTCTCTCTCCTCACTGCAATGTTTGGTAAGCTATAATTGTCACTGGATTTGCTCAGAATCCTTGGAGAGAAGGATGTAGAAATGTGGATGCAGCAAGAGGTTTTGCTGGATATGGTACCAGGCAAGGTTAGGTGTTGCATCCAACCACCTTATTAAATAGGGCAATAGTAGATGTGAACATGCAATGATGCAAGTGCAAATGCAAAACGAAATCTTTCTTAGCACTCACTCTTCTTCTGCATGGCTTTTGTTGTAAGGAAAACCATGAATAATGACAAAAAGGCCATACAAATTGATAACTTTTTATAGGTGACATCAAAGTGTCCATCCAAAGTCCTCATTCGTGCTATGAACGGGGAAATTTAAAGATCCATGGTTGGAACTTGTCGGTGATTTTCTTTTTCTTTGGGCTAGTAATGGGATGGAGACTCTGGCCTGATATGTTGTACTCGCTTCTGTCATTTCTGCATTGATTTGTGGTAGACAAATTTCATGTGGAAACCAGCCAAATGAGAAATGAAAGGAAGCCAGACAAAGTGAAGAAGAGAAGTGGATTTGCAAAGTTCACTTGTACAGAGTTACATGCCAAAGTGAAAAACTTTGTACGTTCCAAAAGCATTAAAGCAATCGAACAGGTTCTGATTTTCATCTAATTTTAAAAAAGTTACAACTCTTTAGAATCAACGTTTTTATCGATTTTGTTGGCTCTTTAGTAGACTGAAGAAATGCTGAAAAATGCAAATGAAACTTGACCTGAACAACTACATTAAACTACGCGCAAAGGTTTAGGACTAAAATTGGCAAAAATTGAAAAGTGGAAAACTGATTGGCATCCACACAACATGTTTGCATTGATTGGGTAATTTTCTCAACTTGTATGGGTGGGCCACCATTTGACAAGATGAACACAAAATCTTGCAATTCTTTTATTTTTCCGAATTGTGCACCCTAAAACATCTCGTACCTGTTAGGGTTGAGCATAATGGACCGACTAAACTGAATCGCCCGTACCAAACCGAACCAACTGGTTTGGCTCATTTTCGAGGGTTGATTCGGTCCTTGTTCCATAAAATCGAAACCGGTTGCTCTCGGATTCTCGGTTAGGGGACTGGACCGAACAATAATTTTGTTAAAAGAAATCCTAAAATTTAAAGCTAAACTTAAATCTAAGAAGCTTAGGTGTTTAGAATCTCGGGTTTAATGATGATGTGATGTTACGAGGGTGTCGGTGAATATCTCATTAATGGAAAAATTTAATGACAAATCACAAAAGAAAAAAAAAAAGCCCCCCCGGCCACCTCGATTCATTTCGCCGGGATAGGATCGGAACCGATCATACTAAAAAAAAAAAAACGTGCATCACGTCTTTTGTTTAGTCGCTTCATTGATAAACTGTTTATTTGTCACGCAACTACACATAAAGACCTTTTTATCGTTGTTAATGTCCTTTTAGGAATGAACAAAACTTACATGCAATAATTTCAACAAAGTATATTAACCTTGGATCAGCGCAATTGGTTGGGCAGTGGGGAATTTTTAGTTTGGGAACTGAATTTCACCTGTTTTTTTTTCCCTTCCTAATCTACCCTCTCTCTCGGGGATAATCTCTGCTCCCATCCGAGTAAAGGTGAGCAAGACGGGTCGACCGAATCGAGAACCGCCGGAATCGGCCGGTTCGGTCTAATTCCCGAGGGCCGGCGGTCCGGTTCCCGGTTCCAATTCCATAAAATTGGAACCGGTGATTTTCTGTCGGATTCCCGATTGCAAGGGGACCGAACCGTTTATTTTTTATTTTTTAAAATGTAAACCTAATTTCTCTTAAGATATTAAAATTAAAGTCCATGTTGCTTACTCTTAATAATCTACCGGTTTCATTGGACCATCCGAAACCGATCCTTCAAGTTTGGCTCCCGATTCCAAGGTGGGACGGGACGGGACGGGTAACCGATCATCCATAATCTAGAGCGGTGATTCGATCGCATCCCACGATCCCACACCCCCTCCGAGGGATAATCTCTCTTAGGAAATTGAATTTCACCTGTTGAAATCGCGTGCAAAACTGCTCACCGGCAGAGACACCTACATAAGTCAAAGGACTAATAATTCTTTCACGGCGTTTGCAGGATACTTATGGGCCTCTAGGTGACCAAGTCTCCGCGGTCTTGTCATATTGTAAAAGGAACAAATAAACTAATCAGGGCCATACTGAGAAAAGTACCTCTAATTAGGTCTCTAATTTGCGAGTTACAAATATGGATATCAACTGAACAAGATGATGTCCACACTTAGAATTTCATCAGTTGATAACCTAGTTCGAACTAGTGATGAGCAAAAATACGACCCGATAACAACTAATACCGACCCAATAGTAATATCTACTAATGCTAACATTGATTCAACAAAAAAAAAACATACAAACATTAAACTATGTTTTACAACACACGAATGTGACTATCTCTATGGGAGTTAGTATGATTTAAGTGGGTCTTTGTTCGTAGTTATTACTCATCAGAAAAAGGGTCTTCTAGTTGAGTATTAGTTACAACAAACAAAGACAAAAGGAGTAAATAAAAAAATAAAAATTCAAAATTGGCCACGTCGATGCCAGCGGAGCATTCCGACCAAAAAAAAAAAAAGCCAGTCGTGCGCCACGCCAGCTATTTCTAACAAAAATTGGCAAGAAGAACTGAATTGATACAAATGCGAAGTTTTGGGAAGGTTGAATATCGTCCCACCACACGATACCCGTTCGCATCTTATATATCAGGGTTTGGGCGGATCGTGTATCTGATTATGACCGTGTCGCTAGAAATCTACACATTTCAAATATGCCGCAACACGCTAAAGACTATTACTCCACTTCGGATTACACCGCAGATGCCATTGGTAACCTTTGCTCTTCGATGTTCATTTGCTGCAAAAAAATGCAAACAAAAACAAGACAGACAGCGAAAGAAATGAATCACATGAGAGATTCGCGTGGTTCGTTCAACACGATTGATATCCACGTGAAGAGCTACAGAAAGATTCGATTACAACCAAGCGATATAACTGAAGCAAACTCGATGACACGAGGTGACCAAGTACTTTCGTTTATGATGAACAAAGGAGCTGACTGTTTGGCTTTCTGTTCTCAAGTGGTACACTTAGATTGGTGCAGCTGCGTTGTTCTCATAAGATGTGTTTGTGTTTGATAATTTGTGGATGGAAAAATATCTAGGGGCAGATTATTATGGATGTTAATTGTGCCTTCGCGTCGTGAATTTGTTTCTATACAGAACTTATGCCGGTTCTTTGGGATGGATTGGACTCGCGCAATGGCGGGGCTATATCGCGAATAAAGGATCACTGCCGAGTGATCTGACAGAAGAAGAACATGGGACGGCGTGAAGTGAAGCGGAAAAACCTAGAAGCTAATAAGCAGAAGCATTGAGCAGAAAGTGATTTTGTGCCAATGCAAAATGCTCGAGACACAGGGACTAAACTGTTTCCCCTTGGCTTAGTGACAAAGGACGCAGATCCTCTTGCTGCTCTGGAAAAGAGTTCATTTGTGTTCGCCGCTCTCAGAATAGGAAGTCGTTTCAAAGTGCTCGGGATCAGAATCGGAAGACGGCGGATAAGACGGTGAAGATCGAAGCAAGTCCAGAATATCATGAGAAAGAAGCATGGACAAGTGCAGTAAAAGGCGAGGACAGGAGCAAAGTCCAGAAAATCCCGAGATCATGCACATCCCAAAATTGCAAAAGCAAAGTCCTCGAAACGCTACTTGCAATGATGACGATGCCTCCATTTATATGTTAGTCAGTGCCATTAACTATGATTCTATATTCGACCAACCTACAAGTCACGGAGCAGGTATAGAAGCTCTTATGGTGAATGTACTAAGTTTTGGCATTGACCAACTAGGGAGATGCCTGAAGGATCTCGCTTTTTGTAACAAATACCAAGAGATTGCATCTGAGTCTGCCCTCCGTGTATCGGTCAGGAATGTCCTTTGTAGACATCCATGGCGAAGGCCAAAATAACCTAAAAAATCTTGTGGATGCTAGCCTGCTCGGAGTTTATGAGAATGGGCAATGCAACTTGTGAAGTTTCATGATCTGGATCAACATATGTTAGTGAAGTTGTTATCGACCCGAGGAAAGTCATGTGTGTCTGATGCGGGGTGGCTTGGGTTTGACGGAGCCACCGGAGGTTGAGAAATGGGACAGTGCAAAAGAGAGATGTTCGGTGCATACCGGGAATTCCGAGCTACGGGAAAAACCAAGGCGCCCTTCGCTTTTGCCGTTATCCTTGCAATAAATAGACCATCGATTTGGTAGAAAGTAGCTGATCAGCACCGCTAGGGAAATGAAATGAGAAGCTGCACCTTACGTTTTGCCCACGAAATAGAACAATCTTGAGAAGATGCACCTCACATTCTTAGCAATGACAGCCACAATGAAGACAACTGCAATCGTCAAACATGACAAAATAAATATAAAAATCGTTCTTAGAACATTTTACGCATCTTACCAAGGACATTTCACGCATTCCAAAAGAGTAAAATGTTATGTTTGACAAAGTGCAGTTGTCTTTCTTGTCGCTGTCATTGCTAAGAATGTGAGGTGCATCTGCTCAAGATCGTCCTATTTCCGAGGCAAAATGTGAGGTGCAGCTTCTCATTTCCCTATTTGTGCGGTAGTGATTAGCTACTTTCTGCCAAATTGATGTTCTATTTACGACGAATGCGAAGTACACCTTGGTTCCTCCGATAGCTCAGAAATCCCGATATGCATCAAACATTTCTCTTTTGCACTTTCCCATTCCTCAACCTCTGGTGACTCCGTCAAAGCCAAGCCAACCCCACAGACTTTCCTCGAGATGATAAATTAAATTCGCTAATATATGCCGATCCAAATCATGAAACTTCACAAATTACCTACCTATTCTCGTCAATTTTTAGTAGGTTAACGTTGACAATATTTTAGGACTTTTTGCTCTACGTCATGGGTGTCTACCATACCATCCTTGACCCATAAGCCTATGGCAAACTCAGATGCAATCTCTTAGTACTTGTTACGAATATACATATCTATATATGTGTATCTGTATATATAATATAAGCATCGTCTCCATGTCTCTATGTGAAAATTGTTCTCCAACCAGCTGCCCACCTTCCAAGAAATGAAACATGTGACCACAGTTGCACCGCTCCTAATAAATGCAACGGTGCTGTTATTCTAGCAAGGCCCACCGATCAAAGACCTGGTTTCCTCCAACAGAAGCTGGCATTAGACGACTGGAAGTGACAGTGTCATTCCTGAAAAAACGAGAGGTGCAGTTGAGGGTTGTCCCATTTTCCTGGATCTGACCGGAGCGCCTTCCATTTCTAATTGGCCATGAACTAAATCAAAATCATTCTCAAGCTTCTCATATCCCTATTTGTGTGTTGGTGCTCACATCATCCATGCATTTCGAGAGATTAAGGCATTATTTGGTAACGTTTCTGTTTAAAAAAAGTGATTCTAATTAGAATTAATTTTTTTGATTCCGTTCCCTAAGTGAGTTTTTCAAGTTCGAACGAATGTCGATGCTCATTTAAGATTTTGTTCTCGGATCATAAACGCATTTGGTAACCGTACAAAATTTCCATTATGGGAAATCATTTCTCTTCCCAATTTGTCATTTAAATCAAATAATCGCATAATCACATTTGATGACTTTCCTCAAACCCCACAATTGTGATCCTCTTGCACCATGATATTTTTTTGGCCAAAATAGAGATGCTTCATATTTGTTCTTTGAAAGGATAATATGCTAAAATTATTATTTTTCCATGCTTTATTTTAGGCTATGCATATGCCAAGGATGAAAGAGGTGACTATGATTATATTTTATTGCTCAAAATGAACAAAATATAATTCTACCACATAGATGGCTCAATTTTATTCTTGGATACCATGCGGATGGTCCCGATGCAGCATGGTGCTCCAACAACAAATCGGGCAAGGCTTAGAAAAAATCGAAAGGCAAAATCATCAAGAATAGGATTGCCCAGTTGAATGGACCTATTTCTTACTTTTTGAGATATTTTTGAAATTTCCAGGTTTTTTTTGGAACGATTTTCCCATGAGGGAAAAATCTTCATTTGGAAGAAATCAAAAGGGAAAATCATCAAAAATAGGATTAGCCAATTGAAATGACCCATCTCCTAATTTTTGGAATTTTTTTGGAATTTTTGGAATTTTTCTGATTTTTTTCATTTTTTATTTTTTATTTTTATGAATTTTCCATTTTTTGAATTTTTAAAATCATTTTATGACTTTTTTGTCCGAAATTTGTATTGAAAAAATTATCCGAACGAGTCGGGTTGACTCGCCCACTGCAAGCGCCCGACAAAAGTGAAAGAAGACTATCGTTACCTTTTTGATTATCAAAAGTGTTCTTTTTTGGAGAAACAACTTTTTTTGTTTTTTATTTTTGGTCTAAAAGTGTTCCAAGGCAGCATTCGTAATCAATTGTGTTATTAAACATGTTTTTGATTCTTTTTTTTTCGGGGAATAAAGAAGGAGGAACATAAACGTTATCAAACACGTTAAATCGTCTATTAAAGACTGGGTAGATTGAAATCTGCATGAAACAGAGCGTCATCATGGGATCATCCGCTATAGAGCTTGATTTTTCAAGTTCGATGAATGTCGGATGCTCATTTATCAATGGACTCGTGTATGGTACTTTGTATTTTAATTCTTTATTAAATAGAACAGCTATTATTTAGTTGGGGAAAATTTTAATTATGTGGAAATTGATTATAAAGACTTGAAGTACAAAATTTACTTTGCAGATTAAGGTGAAGAGGCCAAAAAGTAATTTCTTCGGTAGGTTATAATGTTTTATCAAAATCCTGGTCGTCGAGAAAATCATTAACTGGTTGTCAACAAAATCATAACGCGTTTGTTTTATCAAAATCCTGGTCGTCGAGAAAATCATTAACTGGTTGTCAACAAAATCATATCGTAAAATGTTGTAACTTATGGAAGGAAAATCCATGTTCATATGCTAAAAATTTTCTCAACTAAATGATAGATGCTCTCTAACTTTGCAAAGAAGTAAAATACAAAGTAAAATGCACGAGTCCATTGATAAATGAGCATGTAACATTACCTGAACTTGATACGAGCTCTATAACGGATGATCCAATGATGACGCTGTGTTCTGAGTGGATTTCAAACGACGTAGTCTTTGACACGCTCTGTAGGTTAATCTATCGAAATGCATGGATGGGGTGAGCAGTAAAAAGCATATAAATTTGACAGAAAAAGGTAATTGATCACCAGCACACTAATAGGGAAAAGAGAAGCTTGAGAATAATTGTGATCTAGATCTACTTCATGGCTGAACCGAGGAAAATCAGACAAACCTCAGTTGCACCTCACATTTTTAGGAATGACACTTGTCGCGCCTTCATAGGGAAAGACGGGTTTTATAGGTATTGTCGAGTTGGTCCTCAATCGGCACAGGCTCTCCCAAACTCTTACTTCACATGACGTTCAAATTTTCAATTTTAGCTCGATTAATTCTATTAATATTTTACGAGACATGGGGTCGCTACTAGAGGTGATCGATTTTAGGGTGGGCGGTTCCTACCTTGGAGCCAAGAACCGCCCCTAATGATTGGTTCCGAAAAATTGAAATCGGCCGATTCCTGGGTGTGTCCATGGAACCAGTCCTACCATGCTTCTTTTTTCCCAGCAAAACTGAATGTCTTATTCTTTGATTGCCTTGTTTTTTGTGAAAAAAGAAATACAAAACTTCAAACACGTGCAATAATATATTTCACTTTCTTCTAAGTACTTTAAATAGTGAGTAGACTGAAGAAACTAAAAAAGGCAAATGGCAGCAATTAGGGTTTCCAACTTACAGCAAATGGAGGCAACTTAGAGTGAGAGAGGGAGGGGAGCCCGTGAGTCGTGTCTCTGTGAGGAATGGCTAGAGGTATGGCCATGAGTCGATGGAAATTGAGAGTCGAGTGATAGAGAGAGATTGAGATGAAACGATACGAATGACAAATGAGATTAGGGATTTTATTTTTTTCTTAAAAATCATGTATATATTTTTTTTATTTACTGGTCCGCTCGGGCGGGCAAGTGGGCGTTCCACACCGACACCAACCTGTTCCCGGTTTGTTGGAGCAGGGAACCGGTCCCCAACGGTTTTGGGCCGATGCAATAGGGTTTTGGGTGGTTCCTGGCTCCTTTGCACACACCTGGCCGCCACAAGCTTACTGAGTCCAGCTAGGAGCCAAGCAATGTAAGGTAGTATATCTCACTTCCTACGCAACTAGAGATCTACGATCGGAGACTTAATTAGACAATTGTCTAACTAATGCCCCTTCAGTGATTCGATTTGATTATCCGTCAACTAAAACTATCCGCACATTCTTTCTTACGGATTATGCATCTTAAAGTTCCCTTCTGCTAAGTGTCCATGCAATGTCTCTTGTATTTATCAAGATAATAAAATGAAACCTACCCATTTAACTAGAACAAACAAATCACCAAAAGAATAACAATCAATTCGTCAAAGAATGGGAAAAAAGGAACAAGATGAAAGATAAAATGCAGTCTAGTAACCCAGCATGACTGGGCAAAAATATAACGTCTTTATTATTAAGTCCCATGACAGCAACCCCATGAGCTGATTCAAATCCAACTTTCAATTCGTTGTCTAACGAGACTAATCTGCCTAAACCGAAATAGAGATTATCATTAAATTCCCTAAACTATGTGAATACAAGTTAAATGAAACTAAAGCTAGATCTAATTTAGATATACACACACATATAATCATTCCCCCGTTTCTTCATGGTATAATTTTTTTTTCCTTTATGGTCTCATGGGTTTCAGATCTTAAGCTTGGGTCATCATTGGGGTCTCATATGAAGCCCATTTCAATTTAAAAAGAACTTTCAAAACCCAATTTCAGATACAATCCTCTGTTAAGCCCATTTTCCTTAAAAAACTAGACTAAACACCCCCTGCTTTCGTTTTAATTATTTTATACAATGACCCGAAAGGCTATTACAATCTCAAATAAGGGACTAACCTTTCGCCTAATCAATTTTCATCATTTATCTTTTTGAATTTTCTTTTTCATTTTTATTTTACTTTTCCACCAAGCAAGGGCCGCCTCACCTCCTAGGTGTGGTCGTCCCTCATCGGCCGCAAATGCGGCTGGCCCTTGCTAAATGTTGGTGAGGGTCACCTCACCCAGGCATGGCGTGACCTTTGCTAGCGGCCAGCGAAGCTCTCGTCGGCCGCAAAAAAAAATAAGTAAAAAATAAAAATAAAAGATAATTGAAAATTAAAATTACCTGTGGACGAAAATGCCCTTAATTGGTTATAAACGAGCCCATTGTCATTTTCATTTCTCTTTTCCTCTTTTGTCTCTTTGTTATTATTTTTCTTTATCTTTCTATTTCTTTTCCAAGGACGCCTGTGCTCTTCCCCGTCGTTCCCAAGAGACTCTACCCATTTTGACCAGAGAAACTATCCTAAACAGAAGGAAACGAGCTTAATAATCGAACATCCATAGATCTTCGCAGGAAGATACAAGGCCGATCGTCTCCTACCAGCCACAGTCGTTTACCTTCATCCACCACTGGAACGCCCGCCAGCCGGTCATCGGAGATCACTAACGTCGTTCGCAATCCATTTCCTACCGCGGGATACAACTTCTGCAGAAACACACAGAACACTGACATGGAAAAGAAAACGTAAACGACACAAACTGCAGCAGATTTACAGTCGAGCCATCCGCGCCACCATCTCACCAGAGGTCACCGACAACCACCATAAGGGTGAAGGAAGAACACAGAACAGGGAAAACAACACGTGCAGATTCATCCTCTACAACCACGCAATATATCAAAAACTTCTCTTAATGGCTAAAAAAAAATGATAGCTAACAAATAAAAATTTATCAAACATGCACGTATTTGAACAACAACAGAGGCTGATCTATAGCAAGGTCTCGCGCGAAATTCATCGAACAGGTTAAAAGAACGGTAGGTGCTCAAAGAACCGAACACTACGAGAGATACGGATACGCCGTGAAGAAAGATCATAGCACCTGTAGCCTTTATGTTTCTGTGCTGTAGCCCAAGAAAACACATCGAACCGACTTTGCAGAGAGTTTGGTACGCTCATGGGGTGGAAGAAGCACATAACACGTACAACCAAAGATACGAAGTTGGTGATAAGTGGGTGGTTTCGAGAAAAGAAGTTGATGAGGGGTGGCCTTGGAGAGGACAATAGAAGGAAGTCGATTTATGAGATAAATAGCAGTAGAAAGTGCTTCGGCCCAAAATTCGGTAGGAACAGGAATTGGACAACAAGAGAGCACGAGTAGTATCTAGTATGTGACGATGTTTTCGCTCGGCAAGACCATTTTGAGCAGGAACACTAGGACAAGACAAATGAGGTAAGGTTCCCTGAGAAGTTAAGAAAGTACGAAAAGCTGTAGAAAGATATTCCCCACCCGAATCGGAACGAAAGACTTTAATAGTTTTAGAGAATTGAGTAGAGATCATGGCCGCAAAGTTTTTATATATAGAGAGAAATTCATCACGAGAACGCATGAAATAAACCCGGGTATAACGAGAATAATCATCAATAAATGATACATAATACTTGAAGCCACTTTTAGAAATTTGGGGCGGGACCCCAAACATCCGAATGTACTAAATCAAAACAAGATGTGGAAACGAGAAAAACTAACGGGAAAAGAAGGTGCGGATTGTTTAGCTAAAGGACAATTAGTACAAGGACGCATAACATGATAGATGAAACATGCCCAAGTACTCATTGTTGACGCAAAAAAGACAAACGGGAGGTAGATATATGACCCAAACGCTGGTGCCAACAGTCAAGGTCGAAGATGGCGAGAACAAGGTTGAGATAAGAGAAACTGGAGATCTTTGCATCGTATACAATCCTCCATGTCTACTACCCCCGCTAATCGTCCAGGCCACTCGTGCGATCTGTACAACACAAGAATCAACGGTAAATGTCACTATACAACCCATATCAGCAAGTTGTCCAACGGATAAAAGATTCAAGGCTAAATTTGGTATATGCAACACATTAGGCACATTAAAGTTGCCGGGGATAGTAAGATGGCCTTGCGAGTAGCGAAGTAGAGAGGATCCATCAGGCAGTAAAGAAACCTTCGGATTTTTTCGGTGCGATCAATGAGTGAGGTGACGAGCGAGAGGGCGATCATGTGATGAGCGACTCGAGTCAAGAATCCAAGAAGAATTATCACACGAGGATTGCGCGGCTGCGCATAGAGCAACAGATGGATGATGCACTAGAAGGACTAAGATGAAGCCGAGCTAAACGAGAAAGCCGAGCCTCAATATTAGCAAGGCGATCATCGAAGATGAGGATGAGGTGGCACGATCCGCGGATGGAGAAGCGACAGGTGCAAGCGAGCGCAAGGGTGTATCACGAAGATCACGCATCTTTTGAAAACATCGATCCTCGGTATGTCCATTTTGCTTACGAAGTTGCAATAAAAACGTGAACCTCGCTAAGAAGAGGCACTTGGGAACCACATACGGAACCACGCCGAGAACCACGTTGAAAACTACGGCGAGAATAGCCCGGATTTGGATACCACGCGAGAGGAGGCGGACCGAAAATCACGCCGAGGGGAGCCAGGCGGAAATCAAACGTGGGGTAGCTAGTGCTTTGCAGAGGGATCTAGAGATGAAGGAGCACCGAGAATTCCTCGTCTAGTTTCCTCGGCTGAAGTTCTTTAAGCGCATCGGAAAGAGATGGTGCGGGATAACGATAGAGAATTTGGCTTTGAACTCCCTCAAAATCCGGTGAGAGTTGCATTAAGAATTCGTAGAGACGATTCTTATTCGATCTTCAAGTTTAAATGCAGCACAAGCAATACAACCAGACACGTAGGACATCTTTGGACGAGCTAATACATCAAGTTGGGACCAAAGAGATATCATATAATTAATAAATTCACGAATTGATCGTGTACCCGAGTGGCACGACGAAGTTCCTGCATAAGCTAATAAACATGAACGGGAACCTGTTTGCGTAAACATCTCAGCAATTTGATCCCACAATCGTTTTCGCACCAACAATCGAGTAAATTGAGGGCGAAGATCGGGGCTAAGAGAACCAAATAGTATAGCCCATGCTTTCCGATCAGCAACATACCAAGCTCTAATTTCGGATTCGCGTCGCATAATCGATCGGTACTAGGCTTAGGATCGGCAATATCGGACAAAGATGTAGGACAAGAACGAGTACCATCAACATGCTCATATAGATCGCGATAAACAAGAGCAGCCATCACCGAGGGTTTCCAAATAACATAATTAGAGCCATCCAATTTAACATCAATGCGATCAATCCGATCATTATCGGCCATTGATTCCGAGATCAATAAATCAAAGTGAAGCAAATATATAGATGAGTGAAGAAGATAGAACCCGAGGTCGATCGCGCGAACAAGGCGAAAGACAAAGAAGATCGGGCGAGATAACGTTGGACAATCGCGAGTCGGGCCCGATGAGGACAACGTCGAATCGGGCGATCGGCACGAGACGAGCGTAAAAAAAATTTTCGCGGGACCGCCGTAGTCGTGGATTGATGTACGAGTACTTTCAAGGAGCAAACCCTAGCTACGATACCATGATAGATTTGGAGAATTGGATAATGGAATGCTTAATTTTCCATTGGGCACAAAGTCGATATAAGTATACATACAAATAAGGAATAAGGGCTATAAACGTAAATACATATACTAAAAGAAAACCCTAGTCCTAATATATACAATATATCTAACAATATGCATTACAAATACAAAGCCTACACAGACAATCTCGTTACCGAAAGAAGCTTCGATTCCAAGTGACTCTCTCATGAGCATGTTCACGGATTTCGCACTTATATAGCATGGCAAAGAAGAGGAATCGACGTTACTGTAGAGGTGGCAAAATGGGTTTAGAACCCATATTCAACCCATATTTGATAGTAGTGGGTCAAAAATGGGTTAGCTTAAGTGCTTAAATGGGTCATAAGTGGGTTATTTAGAAATGTAATAGGTTCTAAATGGGTTTTTAATGGGTCATAAATGGGTCGGAGTAAAATAACTATCTTAAAAGAGTTATAAATAAATTTACGAATATTTCAAAAAAAATTCAAACTTTTAATATTTTATTATAACATTAATTTTTTTATTTTCTTTCTTTTTTTCTATTTTTTTTCTCTTGCCTTAGCCGCCACGGCCGGCGATGGCCATCGGAGAGCCTAGGGCGAGCTCGGCGGTCGAGATCTAGCGAGCCTCGTGGCTCGGGTGAGCACTGCGATGGCCATCGGTGAGCCTAGGGCGAGCTAGGCTGGCCGAGATCTAGCAAGCCTCGAGGTTCGGTCAAGCGCCGGTGAGCTCGAGGCTTGGCCGATCTAGGCGAGTCAAAGCTCGGCCTAAGCGTACGAGCCTAGGCGAGCTCTAGACTTGTCGGGATCCGGCCTCCCGGCCTCGAGTCGCCAATCGAGATCCGATCCGGGCGAGCTCGTACGAGCCTAGGCGAGCTCGAGGCTTGTCGATATCGGCCTCGAGTCACCGGCTAGAATCGAGTGAGCCTTGCCGGGAAGCGGTCGGTTGTCGAGCTTCCCCCGTCGCCGAAGCCCCAAAACCGGCGGATGAAGGAAGAAGGTTGTGGACGGAGTTGGAGACATAGGCTATAGACGAAGATTGCTAACGAAGGAGGGAGGAGAAAGGAGGAAGGAGAAAAAAACAAAAATGAAAAAAGAAGAAAAATAAAATAAAAATTTAAAACATTTTTTTTTGTCTTGAAATTAAAAACATTTTATAAAATTACAAATTTTTAAAAATAAAAATTATATAATAAAAAAAATTTCACAAAATTTGTATTGTATGATTTAGTTAAATATCAATTTTTTATTTGATATGATTTGGTTTAATATAGAATTGTTTAAGAAATACGGGTCGGGTATGGGTTGGGTATGGGTCGGGTCGAGTATGGGTCATTGAATTTGCATTGAATAAATATGGGTCAAAACGGGTTAAATGGGTTAATATGGGTCGGACCATATTAGACCCGACCCGACCCACCTATTTGACACCTCTAGTTACCTGATTGCCGAGATTGGAAACCAATTCAATTACGGCAAATTCGCTAATCTTCCTCAAGTGAGGCCGACGTCGCCGGACCTTCAGACAGCACTTCGACTTAATCTCCTCGCGCTACTCCGTCACATGACAGAGCCGAACAGGGGACGACTGCACATCGACGGAAAAGGTCAACAAGGAAGAGTTCTTGGGCCACGTTTCTCGGTCGAAACAACAAGAGAAACTCTCAGAATGCTTCGGCCGGGAAGATTAGCACCGGCGACGAGATTTGAACCGATGATGGAGCTCCTTGAAAAATCCATTAATTTACCTCTCCCTTATGAACAAGATGAGGACAAATATATATATATATATATATATATTCCAATTTTCTTGAGTTCCTTTCTTTTTATTTAGAAATAATATCCATCAATTTTTCTTTGGCCGGAGACAATATTCACTGTTTTGAAAGTTGCGATTTTGTTATGAAATATTGCGTTGCAAGTATATAACAGAGAGAATAGGGAGAGATCAAGTAGAGAAAGCAAATAAACATCAAAGATAGTAGAGAAAGCCAGAGGATAAATTTTTATTTCAACATCCACAAAATGACCAAAACTAAGCTCCTATTTATAGGAGAACAAGGATGTTCTTATCATTAATATCAATGTATTGAATAAATACACACATTGGATAGGGAGATGTACTTAGAATGAAAAATACAAATGTACCATAATACGTACATTAGATAAGATGAATATAATGAATATTCATTCATGTATTTCATAACAGATTTTACCCTTTATGTCTTATTGTTCAAATATTTATTGCTTTGATTTGTTTTTTGAAATAGAACAAGAAAATATATCTCATCTTGTTTTTTTTTTTAAATAGTGAAAATCTCACCAATTCATTGACCCCAAAAGAAAAATATGTAACCTACAAAGCCCGTATCCAAGTTTCCAGCTTCAAAATCGATGGCGGACATTCCACCGTCCATCCATATAATGACCCCGCAGTGGCGTCAAGATGTTGGGTGGGGTATAGCGTTGGATGCCCAAGCCTAAATGAAAGCGCACCCGATCCGATCCGATCCGCCAATACTCAAATGGCACATGTCCCTGGTTTTTGGGTCGGGTCGGGAAGGTGTGAGTTTTGGATTTCATTTTATTTCGTTTATTTTTTTTTTTTTATTTTTGCGCCTTGTATTCTCTGTCCCGGCAATTTGGCAAAGACGGGGCGCATCCCTGTCGTAAACCATTGCTTGTTAAGAACATCAAACATGAGTGGCCTGACATCCGACTTCCCATATACCGTGTACGAGAGCCGTGACTTGCTTGCTGTACGGCCGTCATGGCTGGGGTTCCATAATCGTCGATTGTGCCCGTATGAGTCCTGAATTTGCTCCAAGGAAATGATCAAATGATAAAAATGTTGGTCCCTTGAGTACCTCCCACAGAACTTGTTCATGAGAAGACATCGGTGCCTCTCTTGCAACCATTTCCTAGGTTGCTTCATCTACACTCATATCGAATAAATTAAATGTTTTAAGGGGACATTACATATTGGACTAAAGTTTACACATTATTTATGTCATTTTCCCATGTCTTGGTATGCCGATGCATATGAGCTCCGTGACGTGCAGTTCCACGGAGCTGAGCTCATGCATGTCTACGATCACGTCGTCCGTGCCTCCATCGGCTCTGTGCTCTGTGGCAAATTGCGAGGGGCAGAGGCCATGCGTCTGCTAGTACAACAGGAATCCGAACTCCGACAGCACGTCACATCTCCTAACGCCAAGTGGTTCGCTTGCACTTGCGGCGTTCCCGTACCCGACATGTACTGTCTAGAACCAGGAAGCTCCCATGTTCGACGCCGAGGGAATACGAAGAACGAGTATGGTATTGGTTTACTAGTTAAATCAGTTGAAATAAAAGAGACAGAGAAAGATTGCTGGAACGATCATATCGCATGCTCGATCTACTCGAATTTTGAATGATGAGCAAAGGAATGCGCATGACGATGTTAGATCATCTGTGAATACCAATGGTGGTAGATTTATTTCTTGTTCATGGACATGGAGGAACTGGAGAAACTTTTAATTCTTATTTTTGTTATAATTTTTGTCTGTCTTTTTTTTTTTTTCTTTTTCTAGGGTTTGGTCCGCTAGCCTTACCGGCCACCGGCCCCTAATCTAGGGCCTGTGAGCCCTCACCGGCCGCATTGGCGAGGGCATGCGACCATCTCCGGTTCTTTGGGTGAGTGCACATGACCATCACCCGGCACCTCACCGTCCTCGCCAGTTGCAATCGAGGACTCGCAACCCTTGCCCAAGCAGATGGTAGAGGTCACTGGCTCTCATTCGATGGTCGGCAGCCTCCTACCGGCCCAAACTCTAAAAAAATTCAAAAAATAGAAAAATATTAAAAAAGTTGCCACCTCAACGTTTGCCGGTCAAATGGATCGAATCGGTACAATTGCCAAAAGTTTATGACTTAATTAATATAAAAAAATTAAGATTGAATTGATATAATTTGGAAAGATTTAAGACTTTTTCTTGGTAATTCTCCCACGTTAAATCCCTTTGGAAGCGGACAAGTACTCAACGTGTGAAATAAGGAAGGGCCCACAGCCCGCTATTTATTGAAGAGATAAGCTTGAGTCTTGATGGCGCAAGATGAAGCGCCAACGAACCATAGAAATCGTTTCTCCACCAAAGCGATCTCATGACAATACTTCTACTTCAAAAATTAATTTTTTTATCAAAATTTAATTTTTCTATTTATACTCTAAAATTTAATTTTTTTTATCAAAAAAGACATTTGATAATATGATAAAATTTTTATTTTTTAAACAGAAATTTATTTGGTAATAATTGAAAATTTTTATTTATGAAATATTATTAACACAAAATCTTCTACGAAAAATGATTGATCCTAACCTAGAATGCATGTTATTCAAGAAAAAGTGAAATGCAAATACTAATGGATTTACGTATAATTGTCATTTAATTATTTTATGTAAATGGGGATCAATTTTATGGGAAAAATTCTATTAATGAATATGATGATCGAGCCAATATATCCATGCTAAAAGCACGGATAGTTCTAGTGCTTCCTCACCTGTGCTTCTAGCGTGGTTTATGTTATAATGGGCATAGTATATAAATCTTATTCGTGCCTAAACCGTCTCTAATTCGGAGGTGCATCATGATACATTCGTAAACCATACCATTCGACGAGTTGATTTATGACAAGCAACAATGCCTTCTAACAATTTGGTCTAGTACTTGCATAGTGCTTTGAAGGGTGTGAAGAATATCGACAAATAAAAATATACATTCATTTTGCTTTCTCAACATCAAATTCCTTTGCTTTCAAGAATCTAAGAAACAAGACAAATAACTTAAAAAAGTTCAAAGACGGCAACAAAAATAGTATAATTATCTTTTTGGGATTACTCGATCCACTTGACAATATTTGTGGGATCCCATTGGACCAACTTGGGTCAATTGCTCGATCCACTTTGCCATTATTGAGTCTTTGCGGAATGCCATTTAGCTAAATCATGGAAATTTTATTTCTTATAATTCATTAAAAAAAATAATATTGCTAAAACACTTTCATCCAATACAAAATATAAATTTTTTTTCTAAAAGATTATTAAATATTTTTAAAAAAAATTATATTTTTAAATTATTGCCGAGAAGAGACCGGGCGGTGATTATCGACGGCGAATGACGGTCACCGGTTGTGGATTATCTCATTCTGATTTTAACTTCTTGAGAAAAGTTACTTTTTTAATTTTGAAATTTGCTCAAAAATAACTTGTGAAAGCAAAAAATTGCCAAAACGAATTTCTGCTTTACAAGTGATACCATGTGCACCCTTAGACTTGATTGTACGAGCACTATTTTCCATCTTTTTATTTATCCAGACGGGCTAAAAATTATCTTTCCCTTTGGGCTCTTGATTTTATCCAGTTTCATCTCAAATTCGGTGTGGACACGTCACCAAGCATAGAATAAAATATATCGAACCCTAATTTTTATCTCAGGCAATCACATATGCCCCGGTCTGTCGAAATAGCCGCACCTTAGTTTCCGCGCCCCTGTTATAAATACTAATGAACACTTGAACAGCGCATGTGATCCTTAGACCCAGAGAACTTTCTTAGTGGCATACAGGAACAAGTTGAAGAATTTGAAAATGACAGTAAATAAGCCACTCTCACATCATCAATTCAAGGCTGAATAAACAGTATAAATTATTACAAAGATCTAATCTAATCTCTTTTCTGTGTCGAAAGAATCACAAACAAGAGAAAGAGGGGAAAAAAGAGAGGTAAAATAGCATCACGGTTTCAACCATGCCCATGATGCCGCAGCAAACGGTGCATGGTAGCAAGCTGTCCTAAGGATGCTTCACAATGCTAGGTGAGGTGATGCATAGCAACCATACCATGATTTAAGATCAGAGTCATCTATGTCGACTAGCATCTACGATACAGCCACTTCCGACATTCCACAATGAGGTCTAATCAACCTTCCCATCCATGACCCATGCCATAAGCATCCATGTATCCACCCATATGAGCATGACCATGATGATGGTGATGGTGACGGTGATGATCCTCACCTTGTGCTTCGTTGAACATCTTCTGGATATGCCCGGGTAAAGGCTCATCCTCAACTTTCTGCACGGATTTTGGCAAGGAGGACACATGCTTTGAAATGAGTTCGGCCAATTCTTCAGCAGCGTCTTCCTACACCAATCATATGAGAAACGAAGCTCGCTTAATGTCTTTCATGGTTGGCTATTGACGAGGATAGCTTCTTCAAATGATTCACAAAAGGGTTAAAGGAACACAATCAGGAGACAATGGGGCAAGAAGACAGACCAGGTTCAGTAAAGTGTGAGAAAATCAAGGTGAAGACTTAATGTGAACAGATAACTTATTTACACCTATGTGTGAAGCCATCGGCATTTAGTCCACGCTACTTACATGCTCAGTACTTGTAAAGCTAGTGTTTGATATATAAGCATTCTGCAATAAATCAACTCTATGAATCTGCATTTTGAATTCAACTTCTGATTGACTATAACTAGTGATCTATCCTCCCAAGTTGCACCTCGCATACACAACAATACTTGTAGATGCTAAGGCAGACAAAATGTCCTAACTCTCTTCTATTGCCAGTTATGTTAGCAAGGCACACTTTAATTTCGCTCTAAATTGTTCTGAGTACCATATAGTTCAGTAGTTCTGTAGCCAAGATACAATTTACTCTGTCACTCCCGCATGTGAATCAAGCAAGGAATACACAATGGCATTCTGAGACAAATTGACCACGGAGACCACATCCTTTCAGTGAAATCAGGCCCCAGACTGCTGAAAGTACATTACCAAAAACACTTGCTTATCTCTACGTCTAACCGTTTTACTGTTCGAAGAGTATCTTTCAGTGTATTCAAGTTTACATCAGCACCTTTCAAAAGTTGGTCTCACTAAACAATCAAACGATCCCCAGACCCAAATCAAATAAGTACTGAGTAGCTTATAACTTCTGTTGGGAAAACCTCCTATGATATTTTGAAGCAGACAAAATGTTAATATAAAATATAAGATATTTGCAGATGTTGTCTTATCTCAGGTTGAACAAGTACAAGAGATACTCTATCACACTCATAGAATGAAGTGAAAAAATGATTATGGCTAGAAGGACCTTAACGTAAGTGAACAAGTCAGGGAATGGAAAGATCATTAAGACTTGGAGGTACCGTGATAATGTGAACAGCTTATACAGTCAAGGATACACTCAGAAAGATAGAGTGGAAAGTAGTACATACAACAACTACTAGCAGAAAGCCCTTATAGACTCACATGGTGCTGATAGAAACAGCTCCTTCTATCACCTGAGAAGAACGGGCTTACTATGTGATTACCATCATCATGTGAAGACCCGGAAATTCCGCTGCCTATCAATCTAAGTCTTAAGAAATATTGAAAACAAGCACAGACGTGGAATCTCAGAAGACAATAATACACGAAGGCATATCCAATCAGTTGTAAATCAAAATGGAGGAACAGATTAATACCTAATATAAGTGACTCTATTTGAGGACACCACGTTATTGCTAGGAAGATTTGATTGCATGGCAACCAGATCTCTCGTGGATTTTGTTGTTATTGATACTCTTGAAGATTATCCAACGACTAGCTAGGATATTGAAGACGAATGTCGAAGAAGACAGAAATTGCGAGAACTACAACTGAGAAAACTTTATTCTCTGGTACATTTATACTCCTATTACTAAGGGAGAAATTCATTTCCTAAGAGTGTTTCAGTGATTGAAATCTCTCTTGAGAAGTATGGGCGTGTTGTAGCAGTGCTTGGATCTATAGTGAGATTTATTAGCCTTGGGTTTGGGTAGAAGTAGCACGGCCCACATTGTAGCCTCTCAAACAATTCTTAGTTGATTCCAAGTCTGGAAGAATAGACATATGCCTGATTTAAGCCTGAATCACTATAAAGATCTGTGTGCAAACATCTTCTATCTCTCTCTATTTACTTTCATACCAATTTGATAGAAGCACACGGCATTTGCTGTCATCTGCTTACTCTTGCATATGCCCCTGCCAGTACGGGAAGCGATAATAAAAGTGGGAATGCTGTCACTGGAACGGACCACACAAATAAGGGAGATCTATGCATAGTCACTGGTTGTTCCTCCTTACATCAAATTTCATCTCGATATTCCACCAAATCTTTCAAGTTCACTTAATAACCTATTCAATAACCTCCTTTTAGGTTGCATATCTAGCCACAACACCTTTTAGCCACATTTAGCTACACACAGCAGAGCTCATTTCAGCAATATTTTCAATGTCACAGCCTCCTTTGTTTGTTAACTATTCTAGCTGTGGTTCAAACCTTTACACCTTCAGAAAACTAGATGACATTAAAGGGCGTTAATCCAATAACACATGCATAACATAGAAAAAATGCAAGCACTTTTCTTCATGATATCAGATACTAGAGTCCTGACCTGAGGCCATCGACCACCAGAATGTTCAACAAATTTAGCTCGTGGAAGTGCTTTGGCAATCCGATGCCCCTCTTCCCTCCACTCCTTGGACCAACCACTGGACCAAAGCACTTGCATCGGCATGGAGATCAACCCTTCTGAACTACCCCATTCTGCAACATTGAAGCTATGATTCAACCTCTTCCCGATCTCAGCAATAGCTCTTCTTCCACCTCTTCCCTTCCATCAGAATCCCATGCGCATTGGCATCAGAACTACTGATTCTTTTCACACAATATGAACTGATCAACCTATTATGCAAGAAAGGAACACCCAAGACAGCGTCACGAAGCACTGGAACCTCAAAGGACCACCATGGCAATGCCGGTTTCACTGAAGTATCGATCAGGGTCACACTCCTCACCAGCCCCTCATTATTCAAGATCCAATTGGCACTCATTGCCAGAGCCGAATCATGCAAAACCAGATGAACCGGAGCTAGCCCCATGGTCTCGATCACTTGCCCCAGCACCTTACCCACCTCTTCCGTACCCAATTCGAGTGCCTTAACACTCGTTCTACTCACCAGCGGCGGAACTTCGGTTTCTTGATAAGGCATTTGCCCAGTTTCAATAATCTGATCAAAGGCATAGAACAGACCCTTTTCCTTAATCTCACTGTACACGTCCCAAAACCTCTCCAAAGCCCCATATTCCCTTTCTTCCTCAACAGCGACAGATTTATCGGAGAACCCATTTCCAGGCAAGTCAATCGCAATGGCACGGATATCTTTGGAGCCCAGAGACTGCAGGACTCTGCTAAAAGAATAAGAACTCGCCCCCAACCCATGAATAAGTAACACATTCTCAGCTGAGCTAGGCCCATTCTCGATCGCAAACACTTCAACAGGACTAGAATTTGGGTATATCTGGACTTTGATGGTACGGCCGTTGGAGTAATGTTGGCGAAGGTTAGTGGGGAGGCTGAGGAACCAGGATTTGGGGTCTTGTGGGGAGAAGGAAGAGAGAGAGACGAAGAAGAGGGTGATGAGAGAGACGGCGAGAGTGAAGTAGAACCAGAAAACGAATGGATTTGTGTGTGAAGATTGCGAAGTCGTAGCGGGGTTTTGGGGTCGGCTTGCCTCTCGCTTCTGCTCTGGTTTCGCTTTCGGTTTCGGTCCTTGATGCTGATGATGGTCTTCTGCTTCCTCCGTTATGATCGCCATTGCTGCGGAGGTTCCTAAGCTTTTGGGATTACTGTTTTGCGGAACCTAGTGTGCGAGATTGAGATCTACAAGTAACTTTCTGCAACCAGGGAAAGGGAGACAGTGAGAGAGAGAGAGTCCCAAAAAAGTGAGCTTTTTCTGTAAGACGGAAGACCCCTGTGTCTACCAAAGTAGAGAAAGTGGGAAGACGGAAAATGGGCGTGCGAAACATCATTCTTAAAAAAAAAAATTATTAAAAAATTTAATTGAGTTCTGAATCGTTTAAAAAAAAACTTATTAAGGGCAATTGTTTTTAATACTTTTAAAAAGCACAGTTAAGTTTTAAAACTTATCAATTTGATGAAATTAAGTTTTAAAACTCGTCAAATTGATACAATTAAATCTTGGAACTTATTGGCATTTTTTCATTTGTTCAACTGAACGGAATTAATGGAAAACAAGAGATTTTATCCTCAGATCCTTTTACCATATATTGAGCTTCTTGTGTCCAAAATATTATGGCAATGACTTACTTTGCAAAAAGTCACTTATCATCCGACCGGTTACAATCATGCTAATATGCTCTGGGGGACCGGATTCAATCCACACATTATGTGCACTGAATTGATCATGAACAACAGTTAAATTGTAGACCGTCGTAGCTCCACCCCCTCCATATTTAATATTTTCCATCATGTTGGCCGTTAGAGAAACCACCCATAAATGATAAGTCACAAATTGGACTACTAGAACGTGCAAGAAAACTAAAAAAAATCTCTCATTCACCTACGTCGACTGGTCTTACTTTAAAAGATGAATTGATTTTCTTTTCATACACAAGTCATGGAAAGAACCCATATGAGATTGTCATAAGTGGACATTTGACTTGTAGTCTCGTGAAATTCACATATACATAACCTCATCATTAATAGATTCAAAAAAAAAAAATTACTGATGATATTCTATGTGTGAAGATATGCATGTGAGCATGGGAGAGAGGGATAGCACATGTTGATTTGACGAAAGAGAAGTTTGCCTCATCGCTGTGACGGACGGTATCTTGGGCACGGATCTTGCCCTCATTGAATCGTCTTTTGTTACTCGACGAATTGGTACTGTTCCAACGGGGCAAGGTTCTCTCAATCCAAATCTTATTGATTTTGCATTTGGAGAAGTTCTGTGCGAGCGAGCGACATGTTGATTCGGCTCTTTCTATAAGAAGAAAAAGCTCATTATAGAAGTATCAAGTAGACCATTTCACCTCAATGATACACGATGGGTCCGCATATTTATCAGTTGATTTGGAAGAAATATGAAGAGTTTTCACTTGAACCTCATGATTCTTCAGCAGAGGGATGATCGAGCGTCGGTTGCTTGTTTGTATCAACACAATCACTCGTCTCTGCTTCTTTATGATCAACACAATCGTTTTCAAAGATTAACCATATATTGTCTCTCCACTAATCTAAATGAGAGGGGTTTAAAAAAAAATTACCGTAAACGTCTTGATGGTGCTTGTTGATAGTTTTAACCTGACTTTCAAAGCAAATGTCCAAGTTTGCCATCTCACAGACAGAAAGACTGAAAATTAGGGGAAGAAATAGTCAAGTTCTTCAGCATTTGTATGCAAACCTTTTTTAATCTTGTATTGTCCAAGATTATATCTTAAGCAAGTAATATTGCAAAAAATGAAATGAAATTAAAAAAGAATTGTAGGTTTTATAGAAGATGGATCTACAGGAAAAAGCTAATTATAAATATTGTAAAATAACAAATTATCTAACTTAGAAAGAAATGTAAGTATATTTTAGTAAGTTTGGAAAGGGCTATACGATTTCAAATGCCATCCCTGGTGAGCAATTAAAGTTAATAAGTAACTAGTAAACTTTCTTTTTCGCAAAGAGAGATTAACTTGGTCTTCAGTACGCAGACAAAAGAGTTTAGCCGCTGTGTACGTGATCAGTCAACGTTAAAAGAATTGAAAGTCCACAATTTGTATCCTCTGCTTACCTTCTATCTGCTTTCCTCGTTTATCAATTCTCAAATGTCTTTTTTTTCTTTCCCGTGGGGGGTCGATCAATTTCATGTTATTATTCCTTTCCTCTAAAATTATGAGTTATAAAAGGATTTGGCTAGCATTTGATACTTACCGTTGTATCTCTCTCGACAGTTTGAAATTAATGATCCACATCTTGAAACTAATCCTCCGGGTTGTCCATCCTAAGCAAAAGAGAACTTGCGGTCCTGCTGGCGCAGCTACTATTTGTCTGTAGCGGTGCCGTTATGCAAGCCAATCTCAATATACTAGCAAGTAGCAAATAGGCAAAACATGTTGCGTGCGTAACAAGATGGATCGAGACCTTGTGTGCTTTATAGCATGAGTTGTGTTTGGTTTTGAATGCAGTCGAGAGATATATTAAAGACCTTGATAACTCAAATTTATAACATGATCGACAATCTGTCATGTTTCTGTCTCTAGTGGATGGGGATCGGTCACTGGAGATTAATAGCCAAATCATGTTGGAATTATGATTTCATGCCGCTGCAGCTAGCATTATCATCTAGAGAGGATAAATAGGTATTTTTGAAACTTGTTTTGAAGCAATGCGGAATTAAAAGAAACAAGTTTAGATCTTAGCTCAAAGTCCGATCAAGGATAGAATCGGAGATGGCCTCGGAGTCTGTTTGTGCACAAGTCAACAATCAAGAGTAATATAATGAGTAATATAAAGAGAGTTTAAGGGATAGAGAATTTGCACACAACGTTTACAGTGGTTCATCTTTGATCAAGCCTACATCCATTTCTTCACTTTGGCTGACTAATCGGCTGGATTTCATTGTTAAATAGTTCAAAGATTACAACTTGATGATGATTCTTGAGTCAATATACTAATCTATCTAACATTCAATCACTTCGAATGAAAACATCTAAATATTACATTGTTTGGATCAAGAATGAATAGAGAATAGTGAAGCTTTCTTAAACTTTGGAATTTTGATTCCGGACTCTCGTGCTCTCTTCCGTCTTGAAGTTTTTTTTTTTAATACTCCCCCACCTTCAAACTAGCAATTGCAATGTCTTAAGGGAATTACTCTCCAATCGAGCCGAGATTGTATATAAAAGATTTCGTAGCCACTTGAGATATAAGAATAGAATCCCCAGTTCATCCGATCCCCATACAATCAAGATTTGGATCTTTAAAGATAGAATTCTTCTTTAGGTAGTAAATTCTTCTTTCTCAATTCACGTTTTTTATAGACATAGAATAATCTTCATGATTGCTAATCTTCAAAAACGAATCTAACTTGATTTGCTATCCCTTGTGATAATATAATATCTCTTAATGAACTTCTTGATTCCATCTCATACGAATCTGGATGTTGCGTGTCTCGAACCTCGAATCCCGAGCTTTCCTACGTCAACCTCGAATTACAAGATTACATCCTATAAAACCATTCCTTAACTTCTGAATGTATTAAGGACAATTTGTAAAAGAGTATTTCATTGCATTAACTCGTATTCTAGAAAATATGGATTGTTCTGTCAACTTCAAAATTAAGCGGGGATTTTTCCTCAGCAATGCGAATAGTATTTGCTTTTAACTAGGACATGTATTCGGATGTACCAGTTTGAGCTTTTGGTGGTCAAAAATTAATTTGTGGTAAATATGCTACAAGTATTCCAGTTTTTGATTTTTTTGTGAACAAAAAAAAATTAATTTTGGATAAATTTGTCATATGCTTATCAGTTTGGGACTTCTCGTAACATATTGAACGTGAACGTCTATGTTTCTGGCAAACCAGGCTTTGATGTAGACTTCGTCGCTGTTTTTGAAATTTCCTTCGGTTCTGAAGCCTTCTTTTCTTTGAGCATTGTTGCGTGATGGAGTTATGGTTTGGCCCTCCAGGACAAACCATGGCTTCCTTCCCTTCTACATTCACCAATTGCGCGCGACAATGGATGCTGATCTCCTCTGCTTGAAGAGAAAACTGATATTTACATACGACGTCCCTCTTTGAACTTTTTGACGGGGATGGCAGCATGTTCATTTACTCTTAGGAGTAGTAGTAATCAGCTATGTTACACGGATACTCTTCGAAGGCCTCGTGTCGTGTCGTGTCGTGTCGGACACTTTTTGACACTTCACCTTTCCGATACTATTCAACACGTGATCGGCATTCCAAACATGCCAAGCAACTCGTGAATCTAGTATCCTAACACGCCATTTCAACAAGCACGGAGTCAATTTTAAGCATTTTTAATAAATTAGGGGTCAAAATGTAAATCTATGAAAAATATATATTTACTTATGTCATATATCCAATCACCCCAAAATTAATATACATAATCAGTCCCAAAAAAAAAAAAACTAATCGTGAATTTCTAATAGAAAAAAAAGAAACTCACCATCGATATTTTTATATATACATGATAATTTATCATGTATATATTAACGTATCCCAACGTGTCGAATGTTTTTATTTTTTTAGAAATCACGTGTTGACGTATCGTGTCGTGTCATGTCTTGTGTCGCTTGTCGTGTCGGTGCAACATAAGTAATCAGGCTAAGTCTTTTCCTAAAAAAAAAAAATTTCCAAGGAAAAATATTGGCGCCAAGGCGGGCGATCTTGCACGAGTAATAGTTCTACAGGAATCTTTGCTTCATTTTTCTTCAGTATTTTCGAACTTACTCAGAAGGAAGGAGGGTTGTTCAAGTGACCATAGATTTACCCGTCGATTATCGTAACATATGATTGAAAATAGGTTATGTTTTCCTCCAATCTGATTGGAGAATTTTTTTTTTCTATTCTTGTCGGAAAGATATTATTGTTTGCTTCACCAACATAGAATACACCACACTCACGGGGGAAATAACGTTACGCCAACCGTTGTCATTGTCGACAAAAATAACAAGGAAAAAAAAGGGGTAGAATAGATATTCAGTTGGAGGTTCTATTTGTTTTCGTGAAAAATTAGATATTTTTTGAAAAATATTTTCAAAAGGTCATTTTCTAGGAAAATACTAATATTTTTTGGTGTCCGGCTAAGACCTGAAAATGAGTGGGAAAATATTTTTCTTTGCCCGGTATGACTCGGATTTTTCGGGAGAAAATTACAGAAAAATTAAATTTTTAATTATTTTGTTTCTCTCTCTCTTTTTCTTTTTTCGTTCTTCCTTTGCCGGTCCCCAGCCACATGCGAGGTCGACGGCTGGTCGCTAGCCGGCAAGAGCCGACGACCGACCGAGGAAGAAGGAAACAATAAAGAAGGAAACAATAAAAAGAAATAAAAAGAAATGGAAGGTGAAGCAATGAGAAAAGACGAAGGAAAATGATTTGCCAAATTCAAAAAGAGGAAATCATTTTCCTCACTTTTGAAGGTGCTTTTTCTATTGACAGGGGAAAAAAAAATTTCTCGACTAATTTATTTTCTCGAGAACCAAATGCCAAAAAATCCAAAAGACTTTTTCCCGTAAGTTGTTTTTCGTAAAACAAACGGGCCCCGAGGGCTAAGCTTTTTTTCGCCAATTATATTAAGATAATAAGGTCAATGGAAGATGTAATCGCAACTAGTATGATATGGGGAGGACACATCTTCTCAATTTCACTTAAAATTGCTTGTTTAGGGAAGCATGTCGTCACAATTGATTTTTGTGACATTTCAATTTTCCTAAGTTCCGCACCGACGTAGTAACAAATGATGTAAACGCGGAAGGATCCGCTAGGACAAATGGCAAGCATGCATTCTCCAAGAAACAGCAAAGTCTTAATAATCAAATACTTAGTAGTTTTATTAAGTAGTCAATTAATCGTTCCCGGGTTTCTTGCTTAACGTCTGTTTGGACATATTCAGAAGTAAATTCAATCAGGAATCGTTTATATCCATGGACAGCCCCATTCCAATTTAGTGAAATTCGATGAACATGACCTCTTGCTGAGATTGAGAAGCCAAACGTGAGTTCATTGAGTCACAGCGCTATGCTTCTGAAAATGAAACTTGTGCTGCTGGCATTCATGCTTCCCAGTGTTTCCTTAGGCGAGACGGCACACGGTGGAGAAGACGACGATGATCTAGAGATGGGAAGGCGAGTCAATCTCATGAACAGGCCACCGGTCAAGACACTTGTGGTAATTCTTGATCGTTCTCCCTCGATTTGCGGTTTTGCAAGATGGCGTCTTTAAACAAATTAACTGACCGTGTCAAAATTCTGTGGAGACCGAGGAAGGAGATGTCGTCGACTGTGTCGATTTTACCGAGCAGCCGGCGCTCGGTCATCCTCTGCTGAAGAATCACAGGGTCCAGGTTAACAATCCGCCATGCTCCCCAAGTTCATTCGGACCGTAGAAGAACACACGCCTGTCGTCGCGAAACCGTTGTGGCTAGAGTGCTTTATTTCATACTCTTGTAAAATTTACTTTCCATCTTGTAGACAAAACCGAATTTGCATTTTGCTAGCTTTCATAGAAGTCCGCCAGATGCAAAATCCGTAGAGCATGGGGTCAGAAGAGCTTGTCCGGTTGGAACAGTACCGATTCCGAGAGTGACAAGGGAAGTTCTGGTTAGGGCAAGATCCTTGCCAAAGATGGCATCCGTTGTGTCTACAGGACCAAACTTTCCTCCTTATCAACATGTAATCTCTGTCTCTCTCTCTCTCTCTCTAGCATGCACATGATCAAATACTCCGATCAGGCGAGGGCGGCCTTCGCCCGAGACCTGGCGAAGGTCACCGGCTATCGATGAGGCCCGGATGGTCGGAGGAGGGAAAAAGAAAAAAAAGCAAAATAGAAAACAGAAAAAACAAAAACAAAAAGGAAAGAAATTAATTAAACAAAAATTCTATAATTGTTCACGTCAGCTCGATCAGCAACTAGAACGGCCGGCATTCACTTATGCGATTTCTGCCCAAAATTGGCCTGAAGGACTCAATTGATAAAACATGAAAATATCTAGGACTGAACTAGCAAAAATCAAAAGGTTTAGGACTTTTTGGTCAAGTATCCCATCTTTTTAACTCTGCCTGGCTTCTAGTTCTGGATGTTCAAATCATGATTTCGTTTGCAGGTGGTTTCTATCAGAAATAACATGGTAAAGAACATCAAATACGGAGGCGGCGGCGGCACAACCCTCTACAACCTGACCGTTGCTCGTGAACAATGCAGTTTCCATAACATATGGATCGAAACCGGACCTTCAGATCATATCAGCATGATTGTAGCCGGTTGGTCGGTGAGTAAACTTGTGGTGTATCCTCAAAAAATTAATACAGCAAACATTTTTCTTCTTCGACAGCCACGAATAGAAACACAACGAGCGAAAGAAGCCGAAAGCAATCTAACATTTCTTGCTTCACCAAGGTTTGTACGAAACTCAGCGGCGATACACTTCCCCGGTTGTTCACGTACTGGACGGTCAGTTTTAGATGTGCTTTGCTAATTCTCCGGTCGAACTATTCTTTCCTTGAATGTATTTGAAATAAAACTTCAGAGACAAAAGCTAAGTCCGGTTGCTTATTTGACTAAAGCATCGTTCTTTGTTCTCACAGGGTGATGGCTATCGTGACGGATGCTACAATGTGTTGTGTCCAGGCTTTGTCCAGGTACACAGGACAATAACGACCAATTTTCCATTACAGCCCTCTTCCGTTTATGGTGGACAGCAGTATGAACTCATAATGTATATCCAACAGGTAACTTCAATTTTTCATAAGGAAAATTATGCGCGAGTTGTCTCTCAACTTTAGCCCAATATGCAATGTGATCTTCTGAACTTTAAATTTATTTAATGTGCTCTCCGAACTTTAGCGCTACGCGCAATGTGGTTTTCCGAACTTTTTCATTTGTTCGATGTGATCCTTGGACTTTTGATACATGTCCAATTTAGTCCCTGGACTATATGAAAATGTTGAATGTTGTCCCCGAACTTGAATAAATGGAAGGACGACATTGAACATTTTCATATAATTCCGGTATTACATTAGATGTAGCAAAAGTACAAGGGTCATATTGAACTAATTAAAAGTTCACGTACCACATTGCAACCGAGCTAAAGTTCGAGAATCACATTGCATATTGAGCTAAAGTTCAACGACCATTTATGTCGTTATCCCATTTTTAATAGCAATTTTCCCGATATTAAGGTAATTTCGAGCATATATACATTGGTTCATATATGTGTGTATGATATTAATATCAACAGCATTTGCTTCTAAATAGGACATGTATACTGGCAATTGGTGGTTGAATGTGTTCTATCCGCCGATTCCAGTGGGTTACTGGCCGAAGGAATTATTCCTGAATTTGCGCAACGGCTCCCAGCATATAGCTTGGGGAGGAATCGGACTGGCCGGAAGCGACGGAGTTTGTCCGCCGATGGGAAGTGGTCACAAGCCCAACGGCGACTATACGCACGCGGCATGCTTCCGAGGACTCCATTGGACTAGCTCGCTTGGCAAATTCTATACTCCAAGGAAAGAGGCCGAGTGGGTGGATAAATCCAATGTCTATGACTTGAAAAACGATCACTACCTGGAAAAAATGGGGTATACAATAACTTATGGCGGCCCAGGAGGTTATTGCAGCGGATAGAAAGAGGAAGAGCTACCTTGACATGACAAAGAGTGCTGGTCAATAAGCATAAGCTTTGATGCATGCATAGTTATGTTGGTGAAAATGATGTTTATGTTGTGTATCTGGTGATATTGAGGGTTCTCTGGTTTCTGTCACAGGGATTTAGGACAGGAGCTTATAATGCAAGTTCAGAAACTGCGAAACTGAGCATTTTTATTATACAGAATCCTATCTCATCTCAAGAAACTGCAACTGAGCAATTTTGGCTAGTGAATGGAGGCCTCATCCATTGAACTGCAAACTCAGATCACCCCGAGGCTCCAGAGCATAGTTGCGATTCGCCCTGCAAATGGAGTCACACCATGGATAGCCCTCATGTTGTCCTTCTAGCGCGTCGAATTAGAGATAGGATGTCGCTAGTATGAGCTGACTTTCTGTTCGGGGCGTCGCGTCCAAGTTTTGGAGCACCCTGCAGTAAAACAAAAATATAATGAACTGTCACGCATCGCACATTACGGGAGTGTGTTTGCACGAACAATGTGCGCATGATTTCTACAAAAATAGGGCCGAAAAGAATTGTGCGCAAAATTATTCACCTGGAAATGGAAAGTAGGGTTCGAGCTTTTCGACAGTATGGATAGGCCGTTGCGGACGGGAACTGTTTTAGACACCATAAGAAGAATGGCAATCGATCATATTAGAGAAGCATCCACAATGTTACCAAGTTGGGTAAACAGAACCTAATAGTTCCTTATGATGAGTTGAGCAATTACTGCATTTGAAGCTTCCAAGAGTACCTATTGTTGAATTAGCATCTGTCTTCCTCCCATCAGCTTGTGCTGTTAAGTTCTTGGCAAGTGGTGGCTTGTTTGTATGGGTACACAAGAAAAGCGGCAAGCCCTGCTCTGTTTCAAACTCTCGATTCTCTCCGACTTCTGGTGTTTGGTTCTCAGAATCCCTGTTCCATAAGACCATAAGGACCCAAAACAAAGAATTCAATTCAAAGATGTTTCCTTGAAGTTCTTGATCACTTCATGAATATCTAGCCAGGTATCTTCTACTTGTCCCGGAATATTACCTCCTGACCTCCTTTGACCTCTCAACATTCTTGACAGCTGATCAAGAAAAACAGAAGGGTTTAATCTCTAGCAAGAACATAAGCAGGACTACTCCAGCATTTACTAGCTTTTGAATTTAGGGAAGAGAATATTACGTGTTACTTCTCAGAAAGAAAAGATAGAATTATACAAGTTAATAAGTATCTAGGACTGCGTCTTGGCAGAACAGCATTCCACTGGACTCCGTTCAGAGCAAGCTTGCTAACATACCCTTCGCACAACACAAGTCTCTGTTGAAAAAAAAATTTTGAATCATCATTCATGGCTTAAGATTCCTCATTTGCTGCATAATTTAGAGGTTACTAAGGGAGACGTGTATGCACGCACTGACTTGCTTCAGGCAGTTAATCCGAAGCTCCATATTAGAGAATTCACAGGCATTGGAAAGGCGGCAATTGAGATTAGCAGAGACATTCCCGAGATGATCGACCACAGTGACCATGGCCTTGCATATGTACTCTTTAGTGTTGTCAACAACCCTGCGAACCAAAAGGGCAAAAAAAAAGAAGAAGGATTTTTCGACATAACGTCAGCACAAAGGAACATAAAGAAAAGCAATACCTGGAAGAGAGAGTTCAATAGTGAAGTAAGCAAGTTGGGTTGCTAAATTTGTGCATGTTGCATCTCAACATACCTAGCAAGCCCAACTAGATTTCAAGCAACTTTCTTACACTAGAGAAAAGTTGAGCAGTCAATTCTCTCTCATGGGTGTAAAAAGATTTAAGGGCTCAATGGAAAGAAATGCTCACGTCTTCTCCTCTTCTGCATTCGAGAACGTCGACTCGCAGTAATCTGCAGCAAAATGAAGCTGAGACCGCAAATCTTTAAGTTCCTACAATAGATTAGCAACACAGAACCACAACTCAGCGACAAGTTCCAGATGACGAAATGCAGAGTCCAAACAATGAAAGTTTCAGCAACCATATCTCGAGGACCCACGGAATTCTTACTTGAAGAGACTTGTCGAAGCGAACAAGATCCTCGGACTCATCGGCTTCTGGGTTTATGCGGGTGCGCTTGGGGTCTTCCATTCCCTTCTTCAGAATCTACCTGAAGAAAGAAATGAACATGCCATTTCTATCAACAAAGGGTCTCTTCTAGAGTGAGAGAGAGATGATTGGCTGCTCGTGACTCGTGATTCTCAATGAACTGTTCGGTGAACCGAAACCTGAAAACCCCATTTAATGTTGATTTTGTCAAAAAAGGAAGCAAAAGAACAACATTAAGTGCAGCAAAAAAGGACAAAGGAATGAGTTGCAGCCCGTGATCTTGTGCTCCTTCCCTTTTCTCCTCCATCATAGATGGAAAAAGACACGTTCAGTTCACTGACAGGACCATCACTTTTAGGGGCCACAGATGCATCACGACACATGAGGATTTGACTAGGCATAATGCCAAAGGATCATTACATCAAGAATGGCATTCTTGCTCACAGGCAAATGCAGTTCCAGCATGAAACCGACCATTCCAGGTCTCCCATGCACTGAGCCCATGGCAAACACAAACAAGAAATATTTTAGCAAGACAACTAAAATTTCTCGAAACCAATAAAAATGGTTCCTAAGGGAAGAGACATAAAATCAAACAAAGCGACATTTATTGCGTGAGCGTCAAATCCTTCGACGTGGAGCCCACATAATCTAAGAACCGGTCCGTTCACAATTTCTTCGAACATTTGCTAGTCCCCTTATTTCGAGGTTTGACATGCACATACACCATATACGAACAACATTGCTGAATAATTTCTCTCGACACAAGTTCCTTGCATTTTTTTCGAATGAATGGACAAGAAATACTACCATTTGAAAGAGTAACACCAGCTCCAAAAGAGAATGACCTCTCCGTTTCTGTGTGGCACATCGTGGTGGAGAAGACATTGTCCATAGCATGGTCAATTGCTTCTCCCCCGGAGTAAGTATCCTATGAAAAGATATGTCTGTGCCACCATGTTCAGATCCGTCTCTCCTCTTCACAAAGAGCCAATGCCACGAACGACACAATCAAGAAGAGCACATACGAATACCATTGTACAAAATAATGGCCCTATACGCTAGTATGCTAACACATAGCGACAAGTTTGCTTGGTGCATCCACAGATTCCACCCGTAAGCCACACGAATCAATGCTTTTGCAGTATTTCGACCCCCATCAATTTTTACCTTAATGAAAAAAGCTACATCTGGTGTGACCCATAACGCGATCTTAGGGCAGATGTACCAACTTCATGCTCAACACCAGCCAAAGACTACTTCCGAAGCTCCAAAGGAAAAGGAAGAGGGAATAATTTTTCCTGAATTATATTAGGCAAGAAAATGCATCTACTCCAAAGTTACAATGCTTGGTAAAGTACATTCTTGTGAAATAAGCTTTTCCGCCAACGAAGGGCTCTCTACACCTTAGAAAATGAACCGTGCCTCATGTCTGTACATAGGCACTCCAACTTCTTTGATCTAGGTGACAAGATAACAAAAGGATGTGAACTGATTCTCAATGAATCTATATTTGGAAATCAATAATACAATCGCCACACCTCTCCGCAGTGTCAAGTTCTGACAGGAGGGTGCCGTCATTTGATGATACAGACGCCGCAAATATGCTTTTGAGATTTTGATGTGTCTCAGGAGGTGATTTTCTAATGCAGTCATGGTTAGATTGAAGCGTTTCTGAAAAGGGATCAACTCCATCTTGTGGCTCTTTGCCTTCCATCACATGTTGCCCCCTCTGTTGATGTAATTGCAGATCTAAACAAACGCAAATACATAAAAATCAAACCAGAAAACTAGTTCAACAAACTTTATGTGATTAATTAGAAAAAATCAGGCAATAATTTTGGAAAAAACCACATATGAATATCACTTGGCATCAAAACAAGATATATCAGAACGTTTTGTCACGAACAGTAGACAATGAACAGAGGCCATTCATGTACACGTGCGCTCAGCAAAACCAGCTTTATGAAATAAATTAAGGTACTAGCACAAAATAGAAACTATGGGAAAACTAACAAACCCAGCTACAGATGATGAAAGTATTCACATGATTGCAGATTAACACCTGCCACCACACTTATGCCTGCAAATTCTCCCTTCTCTCATCTTAGAGGGACAAGAAGCCTAGTTTGATGTTGCTATTGATTGTCAATTGTGAGATTTTGTGAGACCACTACCAACTATTCTAAAAGCTTAAGCTAATAGATGAAAGGAGCGGTTTAATATTCAATTATTCTAGCACTCTCCCCTCACGCTTAGCCTTGAACTCAAGACCTCCTGTTCTGATACTATGTGAAATTTTGTGAGACCATTGCCAACTGTTCTAAAAACTTAAGCTAGTAGATGAAAGCATAGTTTAATATTTAATTACTCTAACATCAACGAAGCACTCAACAAGTCCTTGAAACTGTACTGAAGAGTAAACACCAAATCTTTACCACTAAATGCAACCTCGAATTCTAGGATTGAAGACATCGGGAACGCAGTATATATCGAACTGCCAATTGGCAAACCACAAGAATATCCACGAACTCCATAAGGAATGGAACGCCCCTTGACTACAAAATGTTGATATCAACCAAATTTAAGAATGGCCTTCTAGGCTTTTGTACCTTCTACTCACCCAATACCCCAGCTCTGGAAGTTATGGAGATGGGAACCAGTTACATGGTGAACCTAGTGACTGGGAATTGGACAAAATACCTCCTTAACAGCAGCAAAACTGAGTAGTGAGACTCGGTGGATTGAGTGTTGAGCAAATGAAAAGTATAAAAAGTAAGACCAAGTACCAGTTACCATTACCTGAAATGATCTGGATCAGAACAGAATAATGTTTCGTCGAAAAACACTAGCATAAGTGTGGAAATCAAATAATTTTATAAATGGAATTTGCACTTCCCCTTAAATTTTTAACACAGACTTTGCTCTTCTCCTTGATTGTCAGAACTGGTTAGACTAGTTATCCCCTTTATTGATTAATAGAGATAAAGATTATATGGAGTTGTTTTTCCAAGAGAACAAACATACCATAAGCAAAAGAGGAATGAACAAGGTGAAACATGGAGCTTAGATTGCAAAGAGAAAAGAGAGCAAAATAATCCGATTCCAAAAGCTTCTATAATCTTTTCATTTTTTCTCTGGGGGGTGTGTGTGTTTGTGGTGGTGGTGTTGGGGGACCAGCAAAAGCTTTATGTAATCATATCATGTATTTAACACTGCCATACAGTGTGTTTTCAAGAATAACGTTTTTAGTCAGCCCTAAGGCAGGGCAGGCAAGCATTTATCCTGAAAAATAGATGTTTCAGCGTATCAAATAGTAAACTTGACTCAGCATACAATCTACTACCTTCAGGTCTGGTTTCCGATCCAGAGGCAGCACGCGTCACACATAACCACGTTCTATCCGCTTCATACTCATGTTCCAGCAAAATGGGTATATGCCAGTGGCCATTCTCGGACTCCTGTGGACATTGTTTCACCAAAGGATTATGCAATGTCCCAACCTATTAAAGCTTGCAAGACGCAAATGCGATGCACCCAAATATGCGAGCGTGCATGCACACACCACGAAAAACAAAAACTCAATCATATCACCCATATCCATCTATAAGAGGAGATGTCTTCAGCATAGAAAATGAATCTGTGCTACTCACCTGGATTACTACGGAACATGGAGGAGGCATGTGAAACTTCAGACCGGCATCAGAAAAGCTGAAACGTACCTTGGAAACAGAAACACAAATGCCATTATACTTTGCAACAGTGACTCTAATCAGACTCATAAATTACTGCATGATTTAGGAAATGATAAAATAGTTGAAAGGCTATGACCTTGATAAGCAAAAGAGACTAATAATCAAGATTAACGGGAAATCCAACTAGACTCACTTGATGCCTTTCTTTCCATTTGGGGAAGAAGTCATTTCCTAGAAGTTGAAATGTATGGTCCCTCATTTCATCGTTGGTCACCATTAAGCACTTAAATTTGATAGCTGCATACAACCAATACCTGAAACACACGTTATTTCTCATGTCGGTCTAATTTAAACCGCATGCACTTCGGAGGTTTCAACATTCCCGGAATGACAATAAAGATGCAAACTTTCTGATTGTGACCTGAAAATTCAATATCTCACCAGTCATCATTGGATCCAGTCGGTGTTAAATAGAGTGCATCCGCATTTGTCCACTTGTCAATGATTGCCCTGTTCACTGGTACTTCCATCTTGTTTCCTGTAATATGCCTATTGTGTAAAACAATGAGAGGCCATCTTCTCGAAGGAAGCTTCTGACGGACTCCATTAACAACTGCATTAACCTACAGATTGATTACAATAAGTGCACAAGAACAATTAGAAAACTACAACTCCAAAAATCTATGGACCTTTACAGGTGATCTGTCTTCAATTTTTAAAAAGCTTGCCTTTGCTGGTAAGAATCTGTGCTGACTAAAAAGGCCTACATTAGCTCCATCAATTACTGCTTCGTATGGTCCATAATAATGAAGCCATTTCTGCAAATGCTGAATCAGTCTATCTGATTCTCGGAGACACAGTGAAAATTACAATTAGGAAGGTTGACCGGAGAAATTCATACTTGAAATTTCTGAAAGCTGGAGTTTTTATCTCTCTTTAGAGCCAAGGCTGCAACTGACTTGGCAAATTTTTCTGTTTCCCAAGGATCAAGATCAATTGTGGCCAATTTTCTGCCACAGCATTTGCATGAGCCATCAGAACCAACTGATGCACGTGATACACTCCACTTGCCTCTTCCCAACCAACCTTTCCCATGCCAGCCTCCACCACCATTTATAATTGCTTCTCTTATTTCTCTTTGATCCCATTTCCTTTTCCCTAGTCTTGCAGATATCTTGCCTTTGAACCAGTCCTCGATTAGATCTGCAGTAGAGGGAGAGACCTTCCTTACACTTGTTCTGAGTTTGTGCAACAAATAATATACCTTGTCCCCTTTTCCAACTGCTATGCTTACTCTTAGTAGTGCCTGCAGTTCAGGCTCCTCTGGATAGACACCATTCTTCAGCATATGTTTTTCAACTTCAAATGCTTTCTCAATGTCTCCACTATTGCAGAAAGCTGATAAAGCAGGACCGTAGGACCGCAACCGAGGATTTATCCCCAAAGACTTCATTTGCTTCACCATGTCAAGCGCCAAGTCTCCATCACCTATTGACATAGCCATTCTGGCCACAGATGTCAAAGTGGCTTCATTCATTGGGACTTTATCCGAGCACATCTCCCTGTAGATTTCAAATCCCTTTACAACCGCATACTTCTTGACATTCTCATCTAATATGACGGCCTGATCTTGGTCTATAGCTTCATTTTCAGTATCGGAGGAACCACCTTTAGTTTTTCCTGCATCATTCAGCCTATCTGAAGCATGAGATTTGGGTTTTGGAAACCCATTAGTGTTCTGCCTGATGCTCTTAATTTCATGGGTATACACAACAATGCTATACGTGCGCCTTGAACGTAAATCCATTTTGCCATCATTTCCTTCAATACTACGGGCACCAATTGACTGGAGGTCATTTGGCATGACTTCATCCTCCTCACCAAACTTGACGTAATTTGTAGCGACATCTGCATTCGACAAGTCCAAGCTATTCAAAGTCCTCATACCACTTCCGCTTTTAGCAGGCTGGACAACACCAACAGCAGCAGAAGCACATAGATACAACAGCACAGCGTAATGATACTGCCCCAACTGAATCCCTTCCTTACGAGCCGACTCGTACAACTGAACCGCCCCCAAAAAATCCCCCCTTTTCGAGCACATATCCAGCGCGACTCTCAACCGAACTTCAGGCGACTCGACCTTACTTCTCGGAGACTTCCTACTCTCACTAGCCGCCTCCGTGACACTAACGCCGACATTCCTGCTCATTTTCTGCTTCCCCACTCCACCGCCATCATCATCCAAAGATTTCACCGCTGCACTCTCTTTTTCAGAACGTAAACCGTAATTCCCAACTCCCACATCACTCCTCCGCCCCAAACTCGAGCCGCTCCTCGTAGTCTTGCCTTTCGACGATCTCCTCGCGCTCTCGCTATCGCCGACGCTCCTTTTGGACCGCTCCCTTATGATCGAGCTCACGAGGTCCTTCAACGACTCCTTCTGCGATTTTTCGCCGCTGGGCCTCGGAGGCCGGGCCGACGAAATAGCCCTGTCTCTGACACTGAAACCACTCGCGGTTTTCGAAGGAGGGTTGCGGTCCGCCGTGGGGAGCTTGGCGAGCGAGTGGTTGGGGTCACTCCTGAGAGCGGAAGCGGCGGTAGGGTGGCGGCATTTGGAGGAATCGAGGGTCGGAGTCGGAGAGGGCTTACATGGAGGGAGCGAAGCGAGCAGGCGGTGATGCAGCGAAGGAGGGAAGGCGAGGGAGGCCATTTGTGGCCGTTGAGGGAGCTTCTCCCGCTAAACGATATTGGCTGATAACATATGCCTTCAATTAGAAAAACGAAAATAAGGAACAGACAACAATAATGAAATTGAAAAATTGAATCTTTTGGGTGCTAGATGTTGCCCATTTCCTGGGAAAATTTTTCATTTCAATGTTAAGACGCCTTTAAGTACGTACCACTATAAATTATCTAGGTTTCTTTTATTTGACGAAAAATATCTTTCTAAAAAATATTCTTCTCATTTTTTTATAATTAAATCGCTTATAAAAATGAGTCAATCGGAAAATGTATGCTTAAAGTTTAAAAAAAAAATGATTGTCTCTTCAAAAAAATCGTAAATGACTTTTTAAAACTTGACTAGATATGACGCTTAGGCTTTGGAGTTATTGTTTCTGTGATTCGTTCTGAACATTAAAGATGATAATATTGTTTGGTAACGTAATAATTTTAATTTGATTTATTTCGAATGGTTTTAGAAAATCGAATCGATTTTAGAGAAATCTAGAATAAAAAAAAATTGGTTCTATAAAAAGAATCCTTTTGAGAATAACAAAAGGAATGAAATCTAATCTCTCACTTTTTTTCTTCTTTTCTTTTTATCATCTAATAAAAATATAAAATTAAAAATTAAAAAAATTGGAAAATTTTAAAAAAATACAAAAATTTAGAGAATCCCCAAAAATAGAAAAGCTTAAATTAGACTAGTTTGACTTTATTTTCATAAATTTGGCCTAAATTTTTTAGATTTCTAGATTTCCTCTTCTATGAAAAATGTCAAAAGATGAAGGTATTTAACGTGCATATGGTAACATATATCTAGTAATCATGCATCAAAATGTGACCATTGATGGAGTTGGAGCTAAATTGATTTGTGAGCTACAAACGATAGTGAATGACTTGTACTCATATCAGAAAGATAATTTCATTTTTTTTGGTGGATAATTTGGTTATTTGTTATATTTGTATGTATGTAGACAACGAACATTTAAAGAAAAATGAGTCCTTAATATGGGAATATGTCTCTGTTTCGAACTTCAAACATCTATATTAAAATTTGTGTTTTTTATGACTGCTAAAAATAATATATTTTAAATTATTTTTATGTGCGAAAATTAGTCTTCATTTAGGATGAAATTTTACAAAATAACTACATAGTTATTTGCTTAAATGAAAAAGTTGGAAGAGAAACAATTTTTGAAATATAATTTTTTAGTTATAATACGTTTTATTTCTAAAACTCTTAGAACATTAAAAATTATTTTAACTAAAATTTTTACATTTTATGGGCTTGAAACTATACGTTTGGACACAACATAGGAATCTCAACGTTTGTTCTAGGGCCCTTGGCAGCAAATCCAGGTCTAAAGGCTAGGGCCAAGCCCAAGTACAAAGAGGTCGGCTAGAACCCCAGTGAGCGGGCCCGATCCACAGAGGCTGGGCTAGAAAACTAGTGCCCGTGGCTAATCTTAAGATTCCAGTGCCATTGTCCAACTCCCATTGCCGACCCCAGTCCATAGAGGTTGAGTCCGAGACCCCAGTGCTCTTGCCCAGATCTAACACCTAGGTCTCGTTCCATTGAGGTTGGGCTCAAGCTCACGGCACGCAGGGCCTATATCCTGCGACATTGACTAGGTCCATCAAGGCCGAGACCATAACCTCAGTACCAGTGCTCGGGTCCCCAAAATCCAAGCCCGTGTCCATCGAGGCTAGTCTTGGGACCTCGGTGTCCAAGCCCGAGGTCTATCGAGGCTGGGTCTAAGACCTCGGTGCCTAGGCTTGGGTTTCTGGCACTTCCGTGCCCATGTCCATCGAGATTGGGCCTGGAGCTTGGCACCCATGCAGGCCCAAGATGGCTTCTTTATCGGGTCCCGAGTGCCCATACTTAGGTCCATTGACAATGAGTCCGAGACCACAGTGCTCACGCCCAAGTCCATCGAGGTCGGGCACGTGTTCATTGAGTTCGAGTTCTAGCCCCTGACACCCAAGCCCAAGATCAAGGCCTTTGAGCCTGTGCCTCAGGCCCTGATGCCCGATTCGAGGTCCATTGAGGCCTAGCCCTAGTCCTCAATGCCCAAGTCGGTGTCCATCAAGACCGAACCTGAGACCCTATTGCCCATACCCGTTGACTGTTAAATCCAGGGTGAAAATGCATTTCGCCACCGACGAGTAGAATCCGGACCTCTGGGGCCTCGGAGCTCCTCTTGATGAAGGTTCTCTGAGCAAGGACGACGCCCTTAGGAATCAATGGCAGAGTAAAGCCAAAACGGGCCTTCAGTTCTTTGGTAATCAGCCCAGCGGATCCTTTGAAGTTCCAATACTAATGCCAAGCTTCGGCCTCGTTGGGTCAATTGGGGTCAAGTTCATGTAAACATGGTGAAACCATGGAATAATTACCCTAAAAAACAGAAGTCTTAAATCAATTGCACTTTTACAAACTCAATCCTAAATATTTTGATCTAGCCAATTTAGTCCAAAACCTTTTTTACTATTTGTCAATGTAATACTTCCCCGCAAATCACATTATGGCTGTCCCACGTTAGTTTCGGACAATTTTTGCAATTTCTTTTTTTTATTTACAAAAAAGACCTTTGTAACTTTATTTTTTTATTTTTTTCTTTTTTTTTACTATCGCTGGCGAAGATTGCCAAGGCCTCAGCCAGGTCTAGGCAAAGGCCACTTGCTTACGGCTAAGCACCCAGCGAGGCCTTGGCGACCCTCACCTGGATGCGATAAATATAAAAGAAAAGAAAGAAAGAATGCAAAATTATGTAAAAAGTTCAGGAATTTTTTTAAAAATTGAAAAAATCTAACGATCGAGTCCACGTCAATGGCTTTTGGCTAAAAGTGATTGGAATGTCTATATTAAGCAAATCGTCAAAAGATTTAGGATGGTCAAATTGAAAGATTCATAGCTGAATTGATACAAACGTAATAGCTTCCAAGACTCTCTTATTAATTTGCAAGTGAAATCAATCACTAATAATGCTTTGTCCCGCTAGAATCGGGTCAATGTTTTTCAAATCCTTTTCTAATTATCATCCCGAATGAAGTCTCTGCGTGTACGAAAATGTAGATTCGTTCTTTCTGTGTTAAGAGGTCAGGTGGTGTCCGAGATCATTTTCACGCGCGTCGACCAAGGACATCGACATCAGGCACATTTGATAATCAAGTCGTATGCCACACGCTCCATGCCAACGTATTCCACACGAAGTTCCATCCAAGAAACAGGAAGAAACATACAGATTTCGCTCATGTGGTAAGTTTGACCATCGTTGGGATAGACCAAGACCAAAGAGTCACGTCAGGCATGCAGTTTCCCAGTTCGTGGCTAAAAGCGTGAAACATGCCCTAAACGTGAATCGCAAAGCATGTGCTGAAATATTATAGCTGAATAATAGGATCTTGCCAATTAAGTCAACGTAAAAACTCAAAAAATTAATGAAGAAAGATAAAAGACATCAAAAATTACATAATTTGTTCAAAATATCGATGTTTATATCCACGAAAGAGCCAAGTGAAGATCAATTCATTATAATCGGAGAATCGGAGTTATAATCAATTCGATATCAATTATTGTAATATTAACGCGGTATAATGGCATGGCGAAACCGAATAACAAAACTTTAATTGAGTGGGCTCGTAACGCATCTTTGGAATAGACAAGAAATTTTGGGTCGAAGTAGTAAACACGGCATGTTACTTGATTAATCGATCTCCATCATCTACTATCAAGTGGAATACTCCAAAGAAAGTATGGTCGATAAACCTGTTGATTACTCCGGATTACAAGTATTCGGATGTGCTACATATGCTTGATGCGAGTGATGGTAAGCTTGAGTCAAGATCGAAGAAGTGTATATTTATAGGTTATGCACGTGGGATGAAAGGCTACCGGTTATGGTGCACCGATATCGATCACCCAATTTTCTAATAAGCAAATATGTGATCTTCGACGAAACCGCAATGCTTCAACTGAAGAATCCTAAAGCACTACTAGCGAGCAAATAGATCATGGTGTGAGTAGTGAGGTCGAGCTTCATGTAGAGACTCTGGAGACCTCAAAGATAACAGAGGTTGAGACTTCATATGAGATTGCATTTCCTTAAGTTGGTAATATTGGACAATCGATACGACCCTGGACTAATAGAGAGGGCAAATTAAACCACTCGGTACGTTTATGCTTATACATGTATTGCTTATGCTTTGATCTGTAGGTGATGAGATAAAGACAAATGAGCCTTCGTCTTACTATGAGGTGTGACTAGTTTTGAGTCATCACGGTGGTTAGGGGCTATGAGTGAAGAGATAGAATCACTCCATCAAAATTAGACATCGAGCTAGTTAAAGTATCAAAGAGCTAGAAGATTGTTGAAAGTAAATGGATTTACAAACTAAAGAGGGTCTTCCTAGTGTCGAGGCGGTGAGGTATAAGGCGAGACTTGTTGCGAAGGGGTATATACGAAGCGGGGCATTGACTACAATGAGGTGTTCTCTTTTATGATAAGACATATTTCTATTTGTGTTTTACTTGCCTTAGTTGCTTGATGTGAAAATATCGTTTCTTCATGGTGAGTTCAAGGAGCAGATTTACATAAGACAATCGGAGGGATTTGCTATTCGGATAAGAAAGACCATATTTTCTTATTATAGAAAATCTTTGTATGAAATTAAAACTTGTCTCTTATACAGTGGTATAAGCGTTTTGATACTTTTATGGCTAGTCGGGACTATTTGAAAAGTTATATGGATAATTGTGTTTACTTTAAAAATTGAATGATGGGTCTTTTATATATTTGTTGTTGTATGTTAATGATATGTTAAGAATAGCTAAGAACATGTCTTAGCGAATGGTAAGATTGTTGTGAAAAAGATTGTTACAACAGAGAATCCAACGGACATGATGATTAAGATCATTACTTTAGTGAAACTCAAGCTTTGCTTGAGCACCATTAGCATCTGCAAAGAGTGAGCACTGGGGCATCGTGAGAGCAAAAGTATAGATAATGTGGACTATGACTTGATTTCAAACATCGAATCAAATTCATAATTGTTAAATTATGTCTCGAGTTTGATTAGTATACGAGACCCAACTTAATTAAAATTTCTTGAAAATATATACACATATACGTATGTAGTGCAAATTTTGGATTCGTTGAGAAGGGAGAGGTTAATCTCCACGTTTGACCGTTGACCAAGGTTTGAGGGTCTTCGTCTTCAACAGAAAAGATTCTCGGTGACCAGTATCCTCGTTGACCGACCTCGCCAGTAACCAACCGACCAGTGGCATTGACGACTCGTGCCGTTTTTTTTTTTTTTTTCCGCCCGCATGATCATCAGTATTGCAGTTGGATTTGTTTAATTATTTGTTTCATTTTTTATTTTTTTTTTGGGGGAGGAGGGTGGGGCCAAATTTGTCGTTGAAGTGGGGCCCACTGACGCATTTAACCACGTGATCCACGATAGAAGTGTCTTAGCAATAGTAATGGGCAATGATGACAAGGACACAACATTTGTCCTAAGGAAAAGAATTTGATTTGATACCCTGCGACCGATCTCATTGTATTATCGTGAGACCCTATTATTATTATCATTATTTTTTTTTTATTATTTTGGCCCAATTAGTTGAAAAGAAAAAAAGAAATATAGGCTGCTGTCTATTTAATTAATTCAGGAATTACAAATCTATTCATTTCGACCTCCTCTCCACGTCACAACCCTCCATAGTCGGCTCTAAGGAGTTCTCTTTAGGACTCTTTCAAATGGAATACAAAGTATCATGTCAATCCATAAAATATTAAGAAGATTTCCTCGGGGCAGATCCATAAATATCAAATTACTTTTATTTCGATAGTTGCAAAACTCAAATATCGTCGATTGACATATTCATCATGAAATACGTACGTCCTAACGACAAAAGGTTTTGTACACTTCGATTACGGTATAGTTCTATGCTGGGAAAAGAGTTAGCTTGGTTCAAAAGCGAGAGCTCATTGGTATTGCGAGTTACGGTTCAAATCTTGGTAATCGGGCAATTGTGTGTTTCGACTAGTTTTTAGGGTGAATCGGCCCGATATTTATCCCTAAAGAGGAGAGTGAGATTGAGAGAGGGCTGATGATTGGGAACGCTGTCGTTGCAAGACAACAAATAGTTTTGCCTTTAACAATAAGGAAATTTATGAAGCCAGCGAAAATTTATATACAAAAAAAGGGGGGATATGAGCGACTATTATATGCAAAGGTATCATATTGAATTTCTTTAACTTTAAATATGGTAGTTGACACATGAAAAATACGATGTAGTATTTCTCACCCGATGAATTATATAAACCTTCCTTTATGTGCTGCAAACAAATTCAATTTTATCATGTGATTTTTCGACTAACAACTATAAATAAGTTTTAATTTGGTTAGTTGTTGAATTTATTTTTTAAAAATTTTCAGCACTCAACTTATAGACCTTAGTCTTTAATTATTGAATTTTTTAAAATAAGAGCCTAAAATGTCTTCGTTTTCTTAAATAAGGGTTTAAATTGGATCTTATTTTAAATAAATGCCTAAAGTGCCCTTTTTATTTCAAGAAGAGCGGAATCAAAAGCGTTTTCGTCATTTACATTTTGATTTTTTCCCCTTTTTCCTTATTTATTTTTATTTTTTCTTCTTTTTCTTTGTTTTTTTCCCTGCATTTTCGCCGGTGGCCAACCTAGGCCAAAAAAGTAAAATGTAGGGAAAAAAACAAAGGTAAAAAGAGAAAGAAAATGACAAAAAGGCCCTTGATCAGGTATTTCTTTAAATTAAAGAAGGTACTTTAGATTCTTATTTAAAATAAAATTCACTTTATGTGATTAATTAAAAATAATAAAAACACTTTAAATCTTTGCTTAAATTTGATAAAACAAAACGTCCTTACTTGGAATCTTCCCTTAATTATTTTCCCAAAGAAATGAAAGAAAGAAAAGGAACTGAGTGGGACTTTTGGTCGTCAATTTCATACTTGATTGACTCGCTTCCCCACTCAGCAGGTCATCTCATATGTCATCGTCCCCCCCCCCTCTCTCTCTCTCTCTCTCTCTCCAACCCCTCTGCATATAAAAGCTGGTTCGCTGCACTCTCTGCATCTCCCTCGAGGTCCACGTTGGCGAGTCTCTTCAGTGCTCATCGCTTTTAGCGGGAAACGACATCGCCTCGTTGATTCAACCTGCGTCTCTCGTCTTCGGAGGACTCGATCATGGCGAGAATCGGCGTCGCCATAGAGGTCGGCCACGACGGCGTCGCGGTCATCACCATGTCCAATCCTCCCGTCAACGCCTTAGCCATTCCAAGTAATTAGCTCTCGCGGGGGCCTTCTCTTCTTTCTTTTCGCCGTTGCATTCTGTCGATTCTGGATTTATTTTTTTTTGGTTTGAAATCGGTGGAGCGAGCGTCTGATTTTTTTATTTTTTATTTTGGCTTTCCGTTGTGCGTGCTGCTGATGCCCTGATTGGTGGGCGGCGCAGTTCTATCTGGATTGAAGGAGAAGTTCGATGAAGCTACGAGGAGAAATGATGTGAAGGCTATTGTCTTGACCGGTAACTTTCGGGACTACAATTTTAGTGTCCCGTCTCTGTTTCGTTATCTATTTCTTTTGTTGTTTGTGCGAATCGGCCCAAAGGCTTATTCCGCCAAGCAAGCGGCGGAAGGCAATGATTTTGCGAGTTCCTCCAAAAGAAGGCATCGTACAAAGCTTGCTCGGGTGCTGTTTGATGAGTTTTGTAATTTTTGCTTTCGCGTGAGTAAGATGCGTGTCTTTTTGTATGTTTTGAAGGCAACGGTGGGAGGTTTTCTGGTGGTTTTGACATCAATGTCTTTGACAAGATTCATAAGACTGGTATGATTTGATGGAAATTGTCTCTTGAATTATCGTTGGCTAATTTCCCAGCGGAAGTGAATTCCAATGCGATCTATTTGGCTGGCAGGTGAGGTTTCGCTTCTCCCTGATGTGTCCGTTGAGCTCGTGGTCAACACAATGGAAGGTCCTTAGCTGGGCTTAAACTGTTACCCTTCCGCAATGTGATGCCATTTGAGAGGATGAATAAATGTTGATATATATTTTTTTTTATGCTAGATGCCAAGAAGCCTATTGTTGCTGCTGTAGAAGGACTTGCTCTTGGAGGTGGCTTAGAATTGGCGCTGGTCTGTCATCTGTGTTCTGAGTCGAGTGGAAGCAATTTCGAGTGTTGTTTGCTTTTGTTTGCTTCTCATGCTTATTATCAACAATGCTCCCTTTGGCGTTTATCCAGGGGTGCCATGCACGTGTAGCGGTGGCAAGGGCACAACTTGGCTTACCAGAGTTATCACTTGGGGTAATTCCAGGATTCGGAGGTACTTTTAGGCAATGCCTGGGCATATGCCTTAATGTCTTACAACAATATGTCCTGCTCATAATCCGAACTAATAATAAGTTTATATAATTTCAAGGAACACAACGTCTTCCGAGGCTTTTAGGACTACCCAAGGCTATTGAAATGATGCTGGTGAGATTTCAATTTGATCTAGTACTCTCTCTCTCTGCTCGCTTGCATGGGCAAAATTTTCTTTCTTTTTGGGGTTGCTTTCTGTCCTCTTCTTTTGGGGCGGAGGGGTAGGGAGGTAGTGGGGGAAGCATTTTCTTGATTAGGTATGGTTACGTATTGATGGCCACTACCTAGGATAAGCAGTACATGTTTGCGTAAACTAGTGGCAAATCGAACCCACAAAGGTTGGATGACGCCGCAGATAGTGACCACAAGGTTCCCTTTTCTCAAATATGGCTTAGGTGTGATTTTTACTTTCCTTCTTTTGAGGATTGAGGAGTTATGTAAAAGGAATATACTGATTTAATGGAACTAGAATATCTTGCTGCTGTCCTCTATTGTCGCTATAATAAGGGGGACGATAGATGCTGCATGAATTTGAAAAATGAGAGGAATCTCTAGAATGAAGTATCTGAGGGAAAGATTCAATCAAATTGCTCCTAACCTAATCAGGTGTAGCTAATTCGAGGCCATTGCTTAGCCTTACTGACTTCTATTCGGAGAAAAGAGCAAGCATCTCACCAGCTGCATTTTTTATTTATTTATGAACATGCTAATTAATTAGTGCATCTAATCATTTGCAGTCATCCAAACCAATTATGTCAGAAGAGGGGAAGGAACTAGGTCTCATTGATGCCATCGTTCCTTCAGGAGAATTGCTGAAAGTATCTCGTCTCTGGGCTCTGGACATTGCAAATAGGCGTAAACCATGGGTTCGTTCACTTCATCGCACAGATAAACTTCCTCCCCTGTCCGAAGCACGCGGGATACTGAAAATTGCACGAGAACAAGCCAAGAAGATTGCCCTTCACTTGCCTCAGCATCAGGCATGCCTTGATGTGATCGAAGATGGCATTTTTCATGGTGGATATAGTGGGGTTCTAAAGGTACATTTTAGAGAGTGGCTAATCTGTCATAGATACCTAATCTGTCTCCCTTTAAAGAACACGATTTGCTGTTCTTAATGTGACCACAATGGTGGATAACATTATGCACTTGGTTACTAAATTTGCCCACATTTCTAGCATGTGCACTCTTGGGACTTTGTAGACCATTCGACTCAACTTGCCTGCTGGGAGGAGCTTTTGGGGGGATGAAGCAAGCTTAATTTTGTTTGTGAATTTTGCTGACAAAGAAAATTGTCATGGCAGGAGGCTAAAGTATTTAACGAGTTGGTCTTATCGGAGACTTCGAAGGGTCTTGTTCATGTATTTTTTGCCCAGCGTGCGACATCAAAGGTACGTCTAAAGTAGATATGTACCTATTACTTCAAAATAATGAGGTAAATGAATAAAGATGTGATGGATCTTCTCCATCCATTCTTTGTTATACTTGACAGAGAAAAAAGTGGATGCTGAATGTGTGGTTCTTCATTGGGTTTTAATTTATTGATGATAGCTTTGTTCCATCCATCATGATTGCCTATGATATGACAGTTGTAGGAGAGAATTACTGTTTGAAGTCTGAAGTTTGAATCTCCTTTTCTGGGAAAAGGATTTTGTGGTTAACTTTGCATGTAGGAACAAGTTATTCTTGCAGAAAAAGATAATGACATGCTAATTCTTCCAAACAAATATCTTTTCTCTCCATTTATCCTCATTCGCATTTTTCTAGCATGGATAATTGAGGAGACTTTTTAGGTAGTTTTGTCATTTGTATTATGTGATAGATGTCCTTTCTTCTGTTTCCACTAGGTGTTCTATTTTATGTTTATATTCCCTGATCAATTTATTTTTCAATTTTAAGAAAGTCACAACCGTATAAATCATCTTTCATACGCTTACATAGTTTCTTCTTAGGTAGTTTTGTCGTTTTGTTTATGTGATAGATGCCCCTTTCTTCTGTTCGTACTACGTGTTGTATCTTACCTATACATTCCATTAATTTTTTCTCCAATTCCCGGAAGGTTACTATCTAATATCATGTTTCATATTCTCAAATAATTTCCTCTATTCTCACAGAAATAAGTAGTCTTATTAGCTGTTGTTACAATCTGAATTACTTCCTTAACAGTCAAAACTCTTTGCTTTTCCAGGTGCCTAATGTCACTGATGTTGGGTTAAAACCAAGGAAGGTGAAAAAGGTTGCTGTGATAGGTGGAGGTCTAATGGGTTCTGGCATTGCTACCGCTCTTATTCTGAACAATATATTCGTTGTTCTTAAGGAAATTAGCTCTGAATATCTTCTAAAGGGGATGAAAATGGTTGAAGGTAAGTAGTTCATTTCATGAAGTTCAAAAGCTTGGGATCGGTATTCCCTATTTGGTTACACAGTCTCTTCATATATCATTGGGCCGTGATGAACAGTTTTTTTTTTCTCTCCTGTTGGTTACTTTCCACCATGACTGTGAGGAAGTTACCAAGCTTTTACCAATAATTTGATGTTTAGTAGCTGTTATTAAGGTATCCGGTACTTTTAAACTGTTAATAGGACTAGTTAGGTTGTTCCATGCTGGACAAGTTCAAATTAGAATATTGTTTGATATTGTCTATAATTCATAATAGCCACATAAATTTAAACATATAGCTTCTATTTCATGTTTTATCCATGAAAAAAGACAACTCCAGGGCACTGCCTACCAATGATGCAAAGTGAGTATGAGAATACATATGTATATACATATATGAATATATGTGTAAAACCTAACACCTTTGCTGATTATGAAATAGTGATCTAGTCCGTGCTGCTGTCATTTGCAAATAAGCTTGACTTCTTACTTATTTTTCTTTGACTTTTCTTTTCAGCTAATGTTCGAGGTCTTGTAGTGAAAGGGAAACTGACACAGGGTAATGCAGAAAAGGCTTTGTCAATGCTCAGAGGTGTCCTGGATTATGCAGATTTTAAAGACGTGGACATGGTGATAGAGGTAGATTGCAAGTATTCTGCTTGCAGATCTGATTATACAATTCTTTCACTATAGAAAATGGCACCAAGTAGCTCACAAGTTCTATTGAATAGAAGCCACGAGAAATCTTTGAGACTCATATTTACATGATATGCACTCCTTTGTTACAAAAAACTAACTGAAGTCTCCCCCTTGCAGGCTGTGATTGAGAACATTTCTTTGAAACAAGCAATATTTAGCGAAATTGAGAAGATATGTCCTCCCCATTGCATACTAGCTACAAATACTTCTTCGATTGATCTTAATATAATTGGAGAAAGAACCAGCTCTCAAGATCGGATAGTGGGTGCTCATTTTTTCAGGTTATTTAACTTATTTTCTTTTCCTCTATGAAATAGATGTATGAAGCATCACTTTCTCATCCTTGGTGCACAATAGCCTTGCTTAAAATGGGGTCTGAAATTTGTAGTTGTATATTTATGAATTTTTGACCTGATTTTATGTCCATTAAAATGGTAATTTAGATTCCTGAGAGGCACGTGATTGTCTTTCCTGTCATTCCAATTGACCGTGCAACTGCAGAGTTATTTATCTGTTTCACCCCGTGAAAGCTGTCACTTTTTCCTCCTGTAACTAGTCCGGTCAGTCTTATCTTGTTAGTTTTCTCAGTGATCTGTTTGACGGATCTAATCTTTGTGTCTGTGCACACATGTACGTCTCTTTCAAAACTTTTCCCTGTTTTGGCACAACTTGAGCAAGAAAAAAGGCCAAAGGTTGAGTTGTGATGACCATCGTGTGTATGTATAATCAGGTTCTGTGGCGTAGAATGTATTAGTATGTCAGACATCTCATTTTGTTTTTTTCTTAAATCAAGAGTCAGCAGCGTGGCACATAGCTTTCAATGGCTCTCTAAATATTGCCCCGCATTTGGATATACCATGTCTTTAGATGCCATGGAGACCCCCATCTTAAACCTGATATTAGATTTGGAAAGTTTTCTTACTTCTTAATTCTCTGTGGCACAGGATTGTGCATCTTGATGAGTGAGATTTGATTTTTCTAACCCTTCCAGTTCCTGTTATTATACCTGGATCTTCACTTTTTCAGCATATTGTTCTGAAGAATGTGGGTTCTTTGTTGATTGAGATGACCCATATAGATACCATGCTGTCTAGCTCCAGTACAACATTCTTTCCCCTTATGCACTGTTTTACTGAGCTTACTTTTTTCTCTGTGATTGACAACTACTTCCACTGGAAAACAGTCCTGCTCATATAATGTCCCTATTGGAGATTGTACGCACAGAGAGGACTTCTGCACAAGTGATTCTTGACCTTATGACAGTTGGGAAAATCATAAAGAAGGTTCCAGTTGTGGTGGGCAACTGCCCTGGTTTTGCAGTGAACCGGGCCTTTTTCCCATATTCCCAAGGTGCTCATCTGTTGGTCAATCTAGGTGTGGACCTCTTCAGGATTGACAGGGCAATCGTCAACTTCGGCTTTCCTCTTGGTCCTTTCCAGTAATTATCTTCCCCTCTTCATTTAACCAAATCTGATTTGTTGAGGATACTAGCTTTTACAAATAGATTAAGGTTGGGTGCTCTAAGAGGCCTGAACACCCAATGTCTTATAATATACATAGGTTTGGTGCATGCATGGATTTGGAAATGTCCAAGAAATTAAGGTTCCCGCAAATTCTTCTTATGTTAGGATGCATATGATGATGATGTGATGTAGCTTGGACTGGAGAGGTAGAGGAGGAAAATTCCTTCAGCAGTTAGCTTTCTTTTCTTTTTTCAGTATAGTTGCTTAGTTACTGCTGATGTATGAGTAATAATTCCATTAATCACTGAACGAGACCACACAAAATGTATCTAAGACTTGTTCTATCAAATGAATTTGTCCATGAAGAATCAATTGTCTGAGAATGTAAATTATAATGAGCCTTGTTGGCTGCCTAGTTTTCTTGTTCTTTTTTTTTTTTTTTGGTCGAATAGTTTTCTTATTCTTTGGTTTGCGCAAATCTAAGGAAGCTACTTCCAAAAGTGTGACTAAAGAAGTACGTAAAATTTAGAATCATTTATGAATTTGAGAAACAAGAAGATGGAGAGAAGTTCATGTTGCTAAAGTTCTTGTTCTGATGGGAGGACCTATGACTCATTGGGATGCACATGCGAAATATAAATGCAATAACATGGTCTTGTGACCTTGTTATTTTAGCCTCTTAGCCTCTCAAGTTGTTATCCGCCAATCTATAGGAACCTATGGCTTTTGATTAGTCCATTTATCATTTCAACTTGTAAGTAAAGCATCATTCTCGAAGCCATGAATGATTTCTGGGTTCTTGATGATGATCTCTTTTGACGTGCTTATAATTGCAGGCTTCAAGATGTCGCCGGATATGGTGTGGGGATGGCAGTTGGGAAAGTATTTGCTGATGCCTTTCCAGGCCTGACATATAAGTCTCCTCTGCTTGACCTTTTGATCAGAAGTGGGCGAAATGGTGATAAGGATACTCCTTATTGATGTCTTTTCTTGTCGATCGTTGCTTCTTTTTCATCTGTAAAATGTACTTTGAACAAACTCTGGTACTTAGGGAAGAACAATGGAAGGGGATATTATATCTACGAAAAGGGGAGCAAACCAGTACCTGACCCATCTGTGCAACCAATTGTTGAGGAGTCTAGAAGGATCGCCAATATCATGCCCGGTGGAAAGGTACCTTCATTCTTCTGTTAAGTTGTGTATATTCATCGAATGGACCTGCTTATTCTGTTGACTTAGCTAAGATCTCTGCAAAATTGACTAGACCTTGTGATTCCTTTTAAATTTCTTTGGTGTTCGCAGCCTCTCTCTGTTTCTGAACAAGAAATTGTGGAGATGCTGTTATTTCCTGTTGTGAACGAGGCATGTCGTGTTTTGGCTGAAGAAGTGGTAATACAAGCATCAGACCTCGACATTGCCTCAGTCCTTGGGATGAGTTTCCCATCATTCCGGTGAGCTAATCTGCAGTTATTCTTATTCCCTTGCAAATATTTATATTAATTTACCATGCTGTGATGCCATTTTGCTCCTCTTTCATACGAATTTTGTCACTATTTATGAATGCTCTGTTTTATTTGTATGTGTTAAGTGCCGGACTGTGTCGTGTTATGCAAATTTTTTGACCATATTGCTCTTTTCCCTGAAGGAGACCATGGGCTTCCAATGATTTTGAGTGGTTCAGTTTATTCTCCTACATCATATAGTAATGCATGGATTTTTCAGTACAGCAATACATGGAAGAAATGAGCGTACCTCCACCCATCCCATTGTGGCCTAAGGTCATAGGGTCAAGTCACGGATGTAGCCTCTTCTCTGATGCCCCCAGTGGGGGGAGCTTTGTGCACTAGTTCTTTTATAAGACTTGTCATTTATCCTTGATAGCCCGGTTTTGTTGTCTTGATGGACTTGTGTCAGAAGATATATTTAGCACGAGATCGATTCCCATTTTATTCATTTACATATTGGCACTGGAGTTTCTTCCTCCATCTTGCTGACCTTGTTTCTGCCATTGTAGTGGTGGTCTCGTCTTTTGGGGAGATGCGGTCGGACCGAGTCACATATACAAAAGTCTCAAGAAGTGGTCAGAATTATATGGTAACTTCTACCGACCATCAAGGTTTTTGGAAGAAAGAGCCACCAAAGGCATCCCACTGGTAACTGTTCTCTTTTTCTCTTTTGGCTCAGTGAAACCTGTAATCATAGTAATCACCTTACTGACCTCCCAGAAAATCAGACCTACGTTTTCCAGCCCGCTACTCAATCTCATGCTTCCTAATTTTGATCTTTTGCTTCTTTGTTGGTGACCATTTTGGGCTGGCAAAGGCGGACATGGCCCCTATAAGATCCAAAACACAAAATACAGAGAACCTAAACTGAAACAACGGGAATTTAACTACGCAAGTGACGTGTTTTTAGAGTGAATTATACATTTAGCGTGTTAGGAGATGTTACAAAGTGTTGTTACCCAAAGTGAGCATAAACAATTTGGCCGAGGAAAACCATTAATTTTCACCCCCTCCTTTTTTTTTTTTTTTTGGCTTTATGCGCCAACTGTGGCTGATGTAACATGTCTTTAGCTCGTTACATTCCAGTCTCTGCCAGCCTGGAGGCCTTTGCAAATTAAGCTCTCTCATGAAATTTACTTTCATTATGCAGAGTGTGCCTGTGTCATCCTCTTCACGTTCAAAGTCACGACTCTAGGAGGTTTCCGTTTCCATGCTTTGTGCCAATGTCCTCCGCTGCACCAATCAAAGAATAAAGCTAGTTCATTTGCTTCCTTGTAATTCAACACAGGCTCGAGAGCAATAATGGGTTTGCTGGTCGAATATGTAAGCCATGCTACAAGCATTTGCAAGCTTGTCTGCTAATTTACGTTGTAGAATGTGTAACTTGTTGAGATGGCAATTTCCTGCGATGGCGTGGACTTTTCTTTTCCAATCAAATTGGCCATTTTACAACATCTACTACCAGCTAGTGATTGCCGTTGCTGACATTCTAAAGGGGTGTAGAAAAGTGTCAAAGTATTAGTGTTGAAGGTGGCTTTTACCAATGCTCTCATGTCCAATACTAGCCATCGAAACTCCAAGCCAGGCAGTGTAATGAGATAAAGGGAAACGCAACCAGTAAGCAGGATGTTTGACTAATTTGACTCTAGGGAATCGAAGCAGAACATTGTTGTTTTTCAATGTAGATACGTCAAATATGAGCTCATTTAGATATTTAATTTGGAGTTTCTCTGCACCTAAAGTTGTCCATTTGTTAGGGGAGAAAATTTTGAACGCCGTTATCTTTAGAATAAAATCTACTGCTGTAAAATAATTTACAAGATGCAATAGTGTTGAGTGGACATGTCACACGTACCACTTTCTAGCTCTCCACAGGAATTGCTTCCATGACCTAGACCTCACTCCTCAGAATCCCACACCACAGTTGCTTCTGAGAACTTCTGCAAATGAGTAGGTGCCGTCGCAATCGTACAAAAGCAGCCTCCCATCAATAGCGGCAGTCCAACTGATGGCAATGGCATAAGTGAAGCGTCATAAGGAAATGACCAACCTCGTTCACAAACAGTTGCGGCCATGGGAATGAATCACTTTTCAGAATCTAAACCTCGAGCTTTTCACAAACAATCTAAACTTTCTCTCAACAGCCATGGCAAAACATATGGAGCCTTACTTCCCTAAGGTTCCGTTGCCCCGGTGTGTGGGGATATTAAGTGAGATATTGAAACTACAAATCCAGTCCGATGCATGAAATTGTAGCTAGTCAATCAAAAAAATGGATACACCAGTAACTTCATTCCATATTCCTCTTTGAGATACATGAGTATAGGAAAACTTATCGAATTACTCTATCTCAGTTAAATAATCAAGTATATCTTTACATCCGGGGTACAAATCATGCCGCCTCAGCACATACAACATGGTGACATCTGTGCATCTTCAGGCGCATTCTCAAAGCCTAACTTACAAAATCAAATCAGAGCTCAAACACTAAAATCATTGAGTGAAGTTATGGCTGCAGTAACCATAATGGAGTCATGTCAGCACCGCCACAAGAGCCTACATTGAACTTCTGCATTACTCGTGTTCCATCTGCTTCGCTAGGACTTACATCTGTGCACTATGTTTAATTGCGTATATCGATGCTATAGCAGCCTGTGCTCACTCATTACAAATCTCCTTTGGTTAAACTTCTTTCATATCTGTTCAACCTTCGGTTGGATAGACCCATTCTCAAGAGCACGAGATATTTTGGAATTGTCTGTACGGGAAGTGCTAACTACTGTGGAAACCACCTGAGTTGATAAAGCTGGTGGAACGTCAGTTCTGGCAATGCTATTGTTTTCCAACCATGGTTGATGTCCTGTTTCAATTTTTCCGTTTGCAGCTCCATTGCAGACAGGGTCCTTTTGAAGTCCCAATTCAGTTCTGGCTAATGAGGAATACTTGGTTTCTGTCTCGAAAATAATCACTATGAGAATCTAATAATAAGAAAGTTACTTCGTCAAAATACCAAACAGGTAGCTTTAAAGAAACACATTAATGTGTGGCAGAACATCCAGCATCCGAATATCAGGTTTTTAAGTAAGGATTAGCAAGGACATCAAAACAGAATGGTGTGCAATTTCATCATTTCGAAGAAAATGTGAAATGTTCTGAGGCAATTTCCTTGATATTATAGAAGCGTATCATGCTATTGAACTATGCATCTCATCAAATATTTACACATCCTATGTCCAATACTCCAAACCTCTTATCTATTGAGAAGTGGAGTGATGTAGGTTTAATTGGTTCAGATATTAAGAAATGCCTTATTTCTAACTTCTGAGAGATGCTACGGATTGTGCTATTTGAGAACTATTTGGCAGTCACATTTGGAACTGCTGACCATGCTACTTCATATTGAAACAATCAATTGGGACACCAGATTGTATACACTGCAGAAAGGACGACCTCAACTTTCAAGGTTTTAACTGTTTCGAAAATATCAGTCAACATACTGCAACATGTAATATGCAGAAGGATAACTCACGCATCGGGGCTACAGACTCAATCTTCTCTCTTTTCGACTTTTTTCAAAGCAGGAAAGCGGATTTGAGTTAAGGGTATTCAAATTTACCTTTTATTTCTCCAAAAGTGATGAGCTTATTAAGACAATCTCGCACTTTCGCCAACACGATCCTTTCCTGCTCTGAGTAGACCTCTGTTATTCCTTGTCCATGAGAAACCTGTGAGGATGAATTGCAGTCATGGCCCATCAACCCACTCGGGGAAGCAGCTGCCATGAACATTGTATCTTGTTCATCACACATCAAAGCCAAAGTTCCAGGAGACATGGGTCTTCCATTTGGTGCTTCAGCACTGTCTGTGACTGATTCCTCCTGACCACTTTTATCAACCTGGCTTGAGCTTGAACAATTGTCAGCTGCTGTTTTCCCGCTATCAGGATCCTTCAGGCTTTGAGTCCTGTCTTGTGTCGATGAAGCAAGAGAAGCTTCTGTCTGATCTGCCACCTGCTTTTCGTTTGCATTTTTTTCTTCTGGGTAAGAACATTGACCATAAATCAGTAACAGCAATTCTTCAATATTCTATTGGTTTACGAATGCAACAAGCACACAGACGATACATGTCGGAGAAAAGAACAATCAGACATACTTCCACTAATTCCGGCAGCAAACAAATTAACATCGATAATAGCAATATCACAGAAGCTGACTACTTCATTTCCAAGAGACAGAATTTGTTTTTACTTGAACTAGTAGTCACACTGAAACAAAGTCACCAAATAAAACAATGACAAGCCGGTGATGAAGCTGGAAGAAAATACAATATGAAAGAAACCTGCCCATATCAGTTGCTGAGGAAGAGAAAAAGCAACACAGGGGAGACTGATTGCACAAGTAATAAGAAAATGTTGTAAAAATAAGGCAGATCCCATAAAGTTGAAATCCTTCACTGTTCTAAGCTCACAAATGCATGAAAAGTTAAGATCCAGCTATGAAGCTAGTAATAGTAAAAGCAGCAACCTCACTATAACAGGAGGAGAAAGTCACTATGACCAGGCATGAAGTTTAGTGGATGAAGATTGCAGTACATCAATTCGAAGCATCCAAACTTCTATATTCATTTCAACAAATCATTGGTTATCATTGCAGTCTCCACAGAGGAAAAAAATCCACAAAGCACTCCCTTAAACAGCTAAGGGATATATTTTTTTCTTTTGATTGAAAGCTAAGGGATATGACAAGACTAGTAATAATGGATTTTGTCACACACCCTTTCTCACTAACATTCCAGCACACGAACATCTAGTCAAGGTTAAAACTGAGCTCTTTTCCAGTTATCACATTGTGGATGAGACAATGATGCACAGAAGTCCCATTCTCACAGTCAGAAGACATCTCATATTGGGTCAGCGTATAATAGGATAGGGAGGAGATAGAATGCTTTTCCAGTCTGTATTGGACATCACTAGGCCACAGCCTTATTCCTTCAATTCGATGTTGGATAAAGAATTTATTAGCTTCTTGGACGGCTTTAGCACAGATATGTTATCCCAAAAGTCTCTTTTATATTTGATTTCCCATGACAATATACAACTTACACATTCACTTCTGATCTTGAAACAGTGAAATTACACTTCAGTTTTCACTTTTGCTTACAGCTGCTAAACATCGTCAGCAACTACGACTGAGAGTGGTTCTGGCCTTTGGTGGTGGTAGTCGTGGGCGTGGTAAGATGAAAGGAAAGCAGATTGCACCAAAGCATAGACCCATGAAGTGCAAGGGAGATTGACCATGAAGAGGAGATTAGCCAGTCAGATAACAAAGATGGACCATCAAGACACAATTGCAAAACTCTAGCTACATTTTTGCTAGTACTTGTATCTATCCAATGAAACTGAGTGTACAAAAGGAATGATCAGACAACATAGAAGGCCGTGGACAAGTACGCACTGTGATCAATGTGCACTCTCTGTACTCCATCACGCTGGAAGGCACAGGGTGATGACTTCGCATATTAATTTGAAACAACAGATTATAAGTCAGAATTTTCCCTCAGATGATGTGTTTATCATTCGTCAAAGAGACCGAGAAATGACCCCACTACCAACTAATTGTGCCTCTTCCAATAAGTGGCTGAACTAGCCAACGTAACATCTAACACAAATTTCAGCTCATTCATAGACGGATCAGCCATCAATATATACCTGCAAGTGTCTTGGCAACTTCGCCCGATAGCACCACTAGAACAGAGCAAAGCTCTTTTACATCCTGTGGTTGAATGATATCTGCTAACAGGGACCTTCAATGAGGACAGAGACACACCTTTTGTAAGAATGTAGGTTTTCACTTGATTAAAGAGAAACAAAAACAATATCTACCTGTATGTACATTTTGAAGGAGCCGACGATGTATTGCTACCACCATGGGCAACAGGTGCAGATGACAAGGAAAACGGCGTGGAGGCTTTTGTATGGTTTGGCTGACATGAACATAGAACATATAGTCAATACACACCCGGATAGGGCTGCAAAAAAGTTTATGCTGAAATCGATGGTCATGTTTTCAGACATAAAAATCCTCTATATTTTCTTGGATAAGCTCAGAACACAAGCGAGAGGGCATAATGAATTAGCTGATGTCTACCTAGCCAATCATCACCAAAGCATGACATAAGATCAATTATCAGGTTTACCTGTGGAAATTGCCCAAGCCTTTGGATGGATGGATCCTTGACAGTCGAGTTTGAGCCAAAGAAGAGTTCCTGACCTTTCTTTTTTTGGTTAATGGTGGGGATGCATAACCAGATGATCCAATTGCTCCCGTGATGGCAGCATTTGCAGCCTGCTGAATATATGCGATGTTGTTGGCATGGTCCCCATGAAATAGAGCCTGTCTCTCTTCACTTCCTTCAAAATTCTTGCAGTCCATGCATCTACAGTTTTCTGAGCATAGGATGTTCGCTTGGAAGCACTCACAGTACTTTTTGAGGCAGCCTGATTTCTTGCAGTGGCAGCCCTTATTGTGCTTCCCCAAGGCCCCAGCATCCTCCTACATTAATTTGAAACAACTCCATGTGTTTGTCATCAACAGCCAGAAATAGTATGAAGTATCAACAATTACTAAAGAAGAGACATGTAGTTATGCTCCACCAAGCAACAAAAATGTCATCCTATTCTTCCCAACCTTTTCTCACTCATACACCACAAGATGACAATTTCAGACAGCTAAGTTCCTTTACACTAAGTAAACCTTAGGGACCTTTGCAGACACCTTTACATGCCATTTGACGACAAACTTGATTTCTGGCTCCATGTGTTCTAAAAGCAACCCACAGTAAGAAAGCTATTGACTTTTTCCTGAAATAAGTGGAAGTTGTCAATAAGTCTAATCCAAAAACTCGAACTATTAGATGGAGGAAGAATATATGGGTATGCGGCCCAATCTGACCAATAGACAAGCAATCATAAATATCTTAATACCATCTCTCACATGCAAACTAGAGAGAGAAGGGCACTGGAATTGACAAACAAGAGCCACACAAGGTCCTGCAGCCAGATATGACTCTCATGCCATGTTGGATATTTAACCCAAAAACCTCAAAAATTTGACGGAAGGGGACTACATGCATATAAAACCCAGACAAACCCCATAAACATGCAATATGAGATAACAGTTTAATGGAAATGATTACCAGTTTATGGTTAGTTCTACCAGTATCATTTGAAGCCATAAACCAGTTATCCAACATAAGTATTGAGTTGTACACATTTGTTTTGGTGAAGATCAATGTCAAAGCTCCCAAGAAGGTAAAGTTCGGTCTCATTTGTCCTCCCAAAGCTTGAAATTAATGGACCAAGTGTACTATCAAAATCAGCAAAGGGTCTAATGCGATGGCCACAATAAGATAAGAAGGACCAAAGGATGACTATTAACGCCGGTTCAACAAAGGAAAAGGCTGTGATATAACTATAATGGGTAGACGTATCAACCACATGTTTAACTTGAACTAATAAATAGAAGCTAAGGTTTCTTTAATTAGTTCCTTTCAGTCTCACACCACAAGCAGTAAAAGGATCTAACATGCTATTAGTGTATGAGGAGGAGAAAGGGATGAAAGGGGACAAAGGGGACATATTTAAAGAAACAATTTCAATAGGAAGTTTAGTTAATAGGAAGTACCCACCCTTCTGTCCCTTGCTCCATGAGGACTGCTGGCAATTTTAGGTCTAAACGCATTCGGATTACGTTCTAGAGTAGCTTCAACGGCTTCTCGTCTTGCAGCTTCGTTTTCTTCATTGTTGTGACAGTTTGAGCAGTTGCACTTATCACAGTATATACCAGATGCAAAGCATTCACAGTAACTGATAAAAAAGGGAGATCAAGACCATATTACTTAGAGGATATTCGGTCAGCTGAAAAATAATATTCAACCACAAAATAAAAGAATTGAATTAAGACAATAAAACAACAATGAAGTAACGCCTTAAGTATAATAGGAGGCCAAGCACAGTTCATGATGCAAAGTACTCAAAAGAATATAATAATGTCCTACAAATCGAAAAGGACAAAGCATTTAAGGAGATTTTGAAAAGAAGAGATTAACTTAAAATCGATTTCGTTAATAAGTGCCTATTGACATTAATAATGGCACTTCCCACCGCTTGCGCCACAAAGAATCAATGCACACCCTAAAGATATGTCCTATATACCTAGAAAATATAACAGCCGATCATATATTTCTCATTATCCAATGTCCACACTCCACATGTTAATTATCACCCCTGCACAGCTTATGAAGCTTTCACAATAGACTGGCGACATAAAGTCAAACTACTAAAAATCTTGGTAACAGATTTCAAAAATGTTATGGAAACTTGTATGCAAAGATCTAACTCTGGTGTTACAGAAGCTTATTCTAGCATCAGCGGAAAACAGACTAATTGCTTAACATTTAGAAGCCTTTCATTTATGACTATGTAGGGTTTTCAGCATACCAACAATAATGTTTTAATCGAGGTAATTATTCCACCACCTGAGTTTTCAAAAGTTGCAAGGATACCCAGTGTTTAAAATTTAATCTGATAACACCCATCTAGGTTTATTAGTGGATCAAACATAAGCTGACAAGGGGTGTCAGAGTAGTTTTGCAAAAAACAGGGAGTCTTTGCAATTTTGTCAAAACAAAAGCAGTGTCAAAGTAATTTATGCTTTAATAAATACAAAAACATGTTTTGACGGTACTTACGACCGACTTTACACTCTCTTTGGCGACCTAAGAATCATTTCTTTTTCTCAATAGACCAAAAAACCGCATTTTGCACAACATGTTTGACTGTGCCAAGGTAATTTATCCTTCAATAAATACATGTTTTGACTGTACTTACCAACAACTTTACATTCTGTCTGGCGACCTGAGAATCTGTTCTTTTTCTGAGTAAAACCAAAAAGTTCCATTTTGTACAAACAGTGATCCTCAAATAGATTCTCACCATCATTATCTGGAAGACATGGTCATTAACAGAGTCCAGATATGGATTACACACTATACTATTGTACTTCGCAACATATCTACCAAACCTAGATCACATTTTGAGTGGTCTGATCTGGGGACAATCATATGAATTTCGAATCATTTATAAGTACTCAGAAAGACACTCATGTTCACCATACAACTTAATCCTTACCAATGCATGTAGCATGTTTCTACCAATGTCTTCAAAACAAGTAAACAATCAAACTCTTTCCATCTGCACAAGGAAAAGAAGCTTACCCTACTCTAACAACATGTTTGGTAGGAAGAAAGGAAAGGAAATGGAAACCAAATAAGGCAAGGAATGGAACCGCTATTCCTATTCTTATGTTTGGTTGTGTTAAAAGAAAGTGCAATCCAAAATGGGATTAGAGTCAAATGTCATATATTCCCTTAAGAAGTATGAGAGAGAAAAAGGGTACACCTGGAAAAAACATAACACATGACTTTATGAGGGGAAAGGAATCGGAATTCCTTCCTCGTGTGAAGCAGTGCAAAACAGGTATTCCAATGGGAACAGGAACACCCACTTCAATGAAAATGGTGCTCTCCAAACATAAGGAAAGGAATGAAAACCAGAATCTTGATTCCACTATGACCTCCATTCCATGTACCAAATATGGCCAGAAGTCATTATGTGCACATTTTCATTCAACAGCAGAGCCATGCACACTAATCTTGCACCTAATGAGGAGTTTTTTGAAGAAAAGATTTGAATTGGGAGTTAATAACTACGACATCACAATCTTAGAATGGAGTGGACCATTGAGCGACGGCTAATGTGAGCATCTGATGATCTATACCATAGTAAAAGCAAATGACACCATCAATCAACAGATAATTAATACATCTGTTGAATAAGAGGCTCTAAATGCTGACTTAAATCGACATGCTTTCAATCAGAGATACTCAAGAAGATCATGACTGGATACCTTTCCTATCAAAGCAATGAACTAGAAAAGTAATGTAAAGTTCCATCCTGTTCTTTATCCTGAACAACACAGCCCACATTAGCATATTCTACTGTGTCTGTGTTTGGCACACAGCCTATACATAATCGACACTTGATTAACAGCTTCTGCAAAGAGTTCTTCTACTTCTTAAACCGTGAAAAATTGAAACTCCTATATAAATATAGGGTCAAAATTGAAACTCCGTATATGAACGCCATAGATTCTCTGTGAATGTTAAACAGGCGTATGCCAGAAGTTCCTTTTCTGCAGGATATTCTTTTTTACATGGACTTAATAGCTAAAATACATTAGCCAATATTTAAATAGCAACAAATTTAATTACGCACCCTTGATAATACAGAAAAAGTTATAGGAGAAAATGTGCTATCTCATAAAGAGCAAAAAATAATGGATGATTTCAAGATTGTGGATGATGGTGCCAAATAAGCAGGTAATGTCCACTAATACATAAAGATAGAATTCCAGTTGCCAAAGTGAAAAGTCAAGAAAGTTATATCAGTACATAGCCACTAAAATGACCATTCCGTTCATGCAGAAATGTACTTACAGCTTCAAGCAACGTGAGTGTTTACAGTTGCACTGCTTTTGCTTCTTTGGAGTACCCTCTTTAACTTCCACATTGGGTCTCGTTCTCGCCTTTGGAGATTCAATTCTCCTGGAAACGCAAGGCAAAGAACATAAATATAACATTAACTCAATAAAAAATCCCAGTAAAGCCATGTCTTATCAGTGCAGCAACAAAAGAATTACAACTTGAATGGCACCAGCACAAATGCAGATGTTTGAGAGGTCATAACAGGTAAAAGACAGTACAAATGCAGTAGTTGAATCGTAGACAAAAGAGAAAAAGACCATAGCCTCATCCTACTGGGCTTGTGATCAAGCAATTTATAGAGAATTTAGCATGTAATGAACTTTAACACTATAAGAGCCCAGTGAAAGTATTGGGAACCAACATATCAAATAAAGATTCAACGGAGATAAACAGAGAATTTCCAACTTGAAAAGAGAGAGAAGCTCCATAATAAAAAATCTGAATTAAATGGAATTCCACTTTACAGAAGAAAAAGAATAAATTAGAGAGTACTTTTAGAGTCAATGCCATCATAAGTACACTTTTACACTGATAAGGACACTCTTTTAGTTCAAAAAATGGGAGAAAAATTTTTCTGCATTGACATATTTCAGACAACTACAAGATAGAAATTCAACAAGCTCACTAAGTAACACGGTGTTATTTTCTGACAATTGCCAAAAGGAGTGATAAAATGACAAGTATAATACATACTCTTTTAGACCTTTTAAAGTCTCTTTTTGCCATGAAAACTTCAGGCACAAAAGGAAAGTTAGACTCCTATTGCACTCAATAAGTTTTTAATTGAGACCAAACTTTAGTGAACAAATCTTGTCACAGGATAGACATTCTTTAGAAGCATTAAACTATTCTTGTGCAGAAAAGATAGGTGCATGTACTTCTGGGAAGATGAAGATAAATGGAGTGAATGAGTCAAAATCTCATAATCTTAAATGGGAAAGAAAGAACCTTTTACCAACAACAATGACAATTTAACAACGTTAGATTTCCCACAATTTCACAAAAAGAAAATAAATACCAGAAGCCGTGAAGGATATCAACAATCGACATCCTAAACGAACCTTTCCACCATTCCCAGGCTGAAATACCTCCATTCAACACGAAAGTAACAATGTAGAAATGCAGATACTGGGAATAAGAAAGAGCTGCGAAGGTGAAGCAGACAATGGACGCAGGAAGAATAAAACCACTAGAGAGGGGGAGAGAGGCAGCGTGTGAGCGTTCAAAACTTCCTTCCTCCATTCTTCATATAAAATTAGGATGCAAAACACTCTTCATCGATCGATTTGCTAGCTCAATGCTGCAACTAAAAAATTGCATTCACTACCAAATATCTAACAGACCAATCGTTTCCTATTGATTCTTCCACATACTCTTGAAACCAGAAAGTTTCCTCGAACAAAACGATAAGTTTCCCGAGGGGGAAGATAGAAAGAAGAAACGCGCGCGCGCGCAGAGAATCATCAACAAACCAACTGCGCACCAACCTCACTGCAGGATGAGAAGCCTGTAGAGGAGCCACCGGCAGCGCCACCACCTGCGACGGCTGCGTCGCCACCGCCTGAGAAACAGCTTGCGGCTGGGGATGCTGCGGCAACGCCACGCTCTCTCTCTCCCCGCCGCCTCCGCCCCCCCGTGAAATCCAGCTGCCTCGCCAATCTCTTCCCCGTGCTATTGTCCGCCGCCCCCACGGAGCTCCCTCCCGCGTCCGATTGCTGCCTCCTCGGAGACGACTCCCTCGCCTCGCCTTCCCCCATCAGTCTCCAGCTCAAATTCACAACCCGATTTCAAATAAAAAAAAAAAACCGAGAACCACGTCCCCAAGACTCGAATCCGCCTCCACGACCCCCGCCGAATTCGCTCGAATCAGGGCGGATTCAGAAGCCTTCAGCTCCAAAGCTCGCAGAGCGGAACAAAACACCTCCGAGAATTCAAATTTCCCAAGCCGTGAGCTCGAGATTCACACCCGAGCAGTGACGAGGGAAGGGCGACCTCCGAGCACAGTGTGATCGAACACGACGAGCGACTGCAGCTTCCGAGCCGAACAGAGATCAAATTGCGAAGAGAGAAGTTCAAAATCTATCCCTTTTTTTTTTCCTCCGGTCGAGCGAAATTGCGAGAAGGAGAGAGAAAAGAATTAAAAGGGGGAGGCTTTCGGTGTGTTGTGATGTTGCTCTTCGTTTCTTTCTTCCCCTCCCTCTCTCTCCCGAGGTTTTGAAATTTCAATTTTGCGATTATTGGACGGCCGGATGCCCGTCTCGAGCTGATCCGACGGGCCACAGCGGAGTAACGGGATCGACGGTCGGAATTCATAGAAGGGTACGTAGCTTCGGTCATCGACCGTGCGATTCCCTCTCGGCACTGAATGAGAGAGATGATCGAAAACCCTCGAGATTATTGTTGAGCTCGGATAGCTCTCACGTGGCGGGACCTCATTGGCGGAGCCCCTCCGTTCGTGCGCATGTTATTGTCTCCCGCCCCCAGTTAAAAGCGAAAACCCGGAAAAAAACAAATGAAATAAGAAAAAATAAATTGGCGCTAAATGTGGAATCGCCCCCAGAGATTGTTAACCGGGGGTAAACACTACGGTACGGCCAGCATCTGATACAAGAGTTAATTCGAAAATGGCCCCTCGAAATATCAAAAATCACAAAATGACCCCGAGAAGCCGATCGTCTCTCCAATGACCCGCCCAAAAACGTAGACGCGAAATCAGGTCCCGTCATCTACTATTATCCAATTTTCCATCGAAACGCGTACGAAACATTTGTGAAGAGCGTTGAATTGCTCGATCGAGTGGATGAAATGCTCGGCGATTTTGTGAATATTTACGTAACTAATGGATCATGTCAAAGCTCGTTTACGAAGTTATCGCCTTTTTTCATTAATTCGGATGATAATTTATTCGTTTCCAAATTTTCATAATAGAAATTTAAGTTATGAGATTCTTACGTGAGCCTCGGATATATTTGAAAAAGAAATAAGATTCATTTCAAAATAGATATGGCCACGAGACCGTCGGTTCATAAACCGCAGTTCGATTCGTGGCCATTCCAATTCGTGGCCATGCTTGAACCAGAACCAGCCCTTGAAGGGGCGGGCTCGATTCCCATTCGGAACCGATGGTTCCGAGCCGGTTCAAGGGCCAAGGCCGGTTCCGATTCCGAAGTTTTGGGACATTGGGAGGAAAGAGCCTTTTTTTTTTTTTTTTACCGCTCGGAACCAGCCCGGAATTGCCGGTTCCGACTTTTTGTGAAATCGTAACCAGTCCGTGAGGGGCCGGGCCGGTTCCGATTTGAAACCGGCGGTCCTCGATCAACGGGCCGATTCCGCCCCCAAATCGACCCATGACCATATCTACTTCAAAAGACCGTTCGGACTTGGCATTCGGTTTGAATTCAATTTGATCAACCAAATTACTATCGAGAAAGAAGAGTGGAGACTCAAAAGTATCCGTCCGGCGTCCGGTCATCGAAGGAAGGCTGCATGTCCAATTTTGAATCCCGTTTCCCCTTTTTTGAATGCTGGAAAAAAGGATGTCCGTACACAGTTTCTGTTTTCCAATTTCCCTTTCCTCGTGTCGCGGACTGGGAAGACAAATCTCAAATTCCAACTCGATGCCTCTATTAAGGTGGTGAGCATTTTTTCCAGCTCCTTGTGCCCGAAATGCTCATTCCTCTTATGAAAAGGATGAACAATCCCTGTTCAAAAGTACTCGCCGAACAACAGAGATGGTAAAGGGAAATGGCATTGCAATTCCATACCAGCCTTACTCCCACCAAATCAAATGCGCGGATAAATTGCATTCGACCAGCACTTCATTGCTTGAATTAATCGCCAGTGTTTACATGCTCAGATAGACATTGTAACGACGGACTCGGACCTTCGTAGACAAGAGCATTCACCTGCGAAAAAACATGAAACGTCTCCAAGTAAACCTGTTGCTGGAGAGAAAAATCTCTGCAAGTTCCATCTGAATAACCAGTCACAGAGAAGCAGACCGCAAACAGCTGTATAACGTACACACTGTGAAACCATAAATGCTTCATCACAATCAGTACGATTCTAGCTCCACCATCCCCACAAATCCCTACAACCATCAACATCCTTTACACAATTACCTCAAAGCCTGCAAAAATCGGACTTGCAGCAGCAAATTGTGTCTCAGCTAATAGGGATCACCAATCCTCTCTCTACCCAGGCCATGGCGATCATCTCGTCCCCTCTCCATATAGAGATCCCGACGAAAATCTTTTGGTGGGAGGCCAGCCCTAATAGGCGAACGGCTCCTCTCCCTGATGTCACGTGCCCATCGGTCATGACTCGGAGGAAGTGGTGGTGGGTGCAGAGGAGGCGATAGTGGTCGCCTGTCAAAGCTTTTTCCTTCACTTATAAAGCTATCCCTTCCACGATCTCTGTGGGCCCAGTCAGTCAGCATTGGTCTGTCAAACCTGCTCCTTCCCCTATAATCATCTTCTGGATAGTCCACAGGTTCCCTTCGCATGTAGTCATCAGAGAATCCAACGTCATGCCTGGGAGGGGGTAGACCACCAGGGCCAAAATCTCGAGGCCCACCCTGAGCCCATGAACGAGGCGGAGACCTGTACCCATTCATGGACCTAGGAGGTGAACGATGTGATGGAGGCCCAGGAAAACGCCTCGAAGCAGCATATGGAGGTGGTGGGGCCAGATAGCCCCTTCTGGGGCTACCCTTGTGTCCAGAGCGAGGTCTGTTGCAGTTGTTACAGTGATCTCGCCTCGCAAAGTTCAGATTGCCACATCTAAGAGAATAAAAGATGATCAGGTGTTAGACGCAATTAATAGTCAGACTCGTAATATAAAGCACAAGATAAGAGCATCAAAGCTCATAGAGTATAGGAAATTGCTTGCTGGAGAGGTGCTGGAGAGGTGCACCTCTCCAGCAAGCAAAAATTCTCTAGCTGTGTTGCGCACAACTGCTATCATCAAAATTAAATCAAATTCTCAGGATCATAGAGCATGCACTTTGGGCATAAAAGAAAGAGAAGCAGATGGTTCTATTTCTCTGTTGCAGGAATACAAGATACCAGAGACTTGAGTCTTGTAAGCAACTACCGACATTGTTAGATGATCCTTTTAAGCAAGTAACCTTAAGGACAATAACATAAAGCCATTCTGAAGATTTAGCATCATCACTTACGAAGGATTCGCACAGTACCAATCCCCTTCCCTTGGTCGCACATTAGGATTGTTTCTAGCTATGGGTTCACCTCTGAACGGCCGAGGACCCAATCCAGGACCATCGAAACCCCTGCCATAGAGCCTACCACCGCCCCTTCCTCTACCATAATGGGGAGAAGAGTCTTGGAACCTACCAGGCTCCCTCCTGCCGACAAATTCACGGCCACGAGGCGGACGATCAAGATCTGGACTATAGCGACGTTCTGCATTCCTATGACGTACAGGAGATATAGAACCTGCGCGAATTCTAAATCCTGGACAAAAACAAGCCAGAAATGTCCACACAATTAGACCAACAAAAAATTAGATGATTTAATGTAGTGATGATAGCCAGTAGCATGCGATCCATGAAAGTGCCACGCGTCAACCGATAACTCAACTGATTTTTGAAACTGCTACCAGCTGTCAAGACAGCTCCTCTGGTTGTGTATCGTGAAAATCAGATAAAAGGTAGACAGGGATGGAATATACAATTGATGGCGTAGTCATTACTTTTCAATAACGTCACCCGCTGTAACACACAGACTGACCACGGAAGGTGAGATCCAAGCATCACTTGCTCTTACCAATTAGGATGCCCTTTATAAGTCTTCAGGATCAGAAGTCCACAGTTCACTAGATTCAAGTACCTCAAGTCTACCGCGCAAACCACTACATCCATGAATTAATATTTCCCTAAGCAGATGAAAGACCTCCCAAACCATTAATGCAACATTAACATACATAGAATCAAGCCACGACAAAGAACATCCACATCCACGGTCTACAATAAATCAAAGCATGGCTAAAATAAACCAACCAAATCAAAGACATCATCCAAACAAAACCCCCACAGGACCTCCAGATGAACCGCACCTGCGACAAGCAGCAGATGTAAGCCCGTGAAAGAACCACAAGGTGACAATGTGCCACTCATCGAACTACACCAACATATGAACCCAGTCCCTTCCAGTCAAAACTCATCCATTGAGTGCAACAAATTTGACAAAAATCCCAAACATCAATGAAATATATTTTCTGCTTAATCCACATTTCTGGTCAACTTAGAGCATGATGCAATTCATCCCCAGCAGAAAAATTTTGGAGCAAATACCATTGTCACCCCTTATTGCCTATGGATTCCATTAATATCCCTCTCTGTGACTCTTAAAAGGGTATCCCGCGCAAATGTTCTCCTAAGTGTAGTCTTCCCCAAATCCATTACCAATTCACCACTTGCCAACCACATTGGCAACAAAGTATTTCAAAGACATTGCAAATGACATGAGACAATGCTCCCCAACCTCTGGCATTTTGCTGAGTAAAAACTGAAGCAGCAAAGGACATTTGACTGTCCCAGCACCCACCAAAAGGACAAAAAAGAATCTTAACAGATCCTTCAACCAAAACAAGCTATGCTGCATTTTAACTTCAATGGTATTCACCATTTACAAATCAGATTCCATATAGCCACCACCAACTCGATGAAATTTCCAACTAAACCACTTTGAAATGCAATCAGCCCTAACGCAGGAAAAAACACAAATCACCTTCATCAAAGTTCAACATGGAAAGTGACCAAACTGTATCAGACAAGAGGAAGTAGGGGCCTGATAAACCAACCCCAGGCACGGAAACAGCCCTCCAGTCAGTATGCGTAGCCACGGACTGATAATATGATGAGGTACAAGGAACTTTTACCAAAACGATAGCAGTAAGCACATTCCAAGTTCAGATGCGGAGTAAATCATCAAGTGCACATCCCAACTGAAAGCCTCAATCCAAACTGAAACTGCTGCCACTTTTCTTATCCCATAAGTATCTCAAAATATTACCTAAAAGCAGCCTTCGTCACAAATGAGATGCATGGATACATAACTCTACTAAAACCATTACTTTCACCAGGCACAAACCATTCCAACCTTTAGTTACCCAAAGACATAATTAACCATCAAAAATCCAAAACCCTGACTTTTTAAAACCAACTCACACCGGAATGCCTTCATCAAGACCAAAGTTCTTGCAGGCACATTCAAAGCTGTAATAGACAACAGCAGAGTTTATTCAACGCTTCAGAGTAAAATCTATTCAAAACAGCATGTGCACACATGAATGTTCAACTCATAACAGGTGGAACAAGCCTTCATGAACAAGCGCAAGCTCTTCAATGGCAGCAAATAATATAGTGGCTTTCAAGTTTTTTATCACGGTGGTTTTCAAGGTAATACAAATCCCGACGACTTCGAAATGGGCTAAAACATCTAGACATACAGCTAGCAACATATTTTGGAGTCAAAAGAGGAAAACGTGAAATATCATCAGATAAAAAGGAAGAAGACAATATGAAACATAGAAGAGTAGACAAAAAATGGAAATAGATTGATTATTCCCGTTTATGGAGATGAAACTCTACTCTCATGTAAGCTTGTAACAAGAAAGTTGAGAAAAAGGAAAAAGAAAAATTTCAAATTCCATCTAACCTCTATTTCTTTCCCATCTTCACAAATGTCACACCTCACATGCTTGCGCATTACAGCACTAACTGCAATGCCATTCTCAGGTGGGTAAGGACAATTAATAAGCCACTTTGAGTGCGGACTCACACCTAGACTCGTCAAATGAGTGAGTCGGATCGGGTCATAAATAGTACGACCCAAATAGACCCATTTATCGCAATGCAAAATGACCCATACCCGACCTGTATTCGCAAAACACTTCCATATTTAATCCAATCTAGGACAACTTATATCCAAACAAAGGTAAGAGTGCGGAGTGAGTAAACGAGTGCAAGATCGAGTGAGGGCAAGAGAATACGAAGAGAGAGTCATAGAGGTACGTCAAGTCTAAGTTATAAACCCATTTATGACACATTTATTGAATATAACAATTCAGCCCATCATGTATGGTTTAAGGAATGGGTTTATGACCCAATTTTACAGGTCTACTCACACCACAACATGGCACTTGGGTTAGAAGTTTCCGGTGCATATGACATCTTCAGCCACGATGGTGAAGAAGACATGGAATTGCAAATGATAGCACTAGCAATTCTCTTGACTTAAGCCATACAAAATCAACTCTGAGCAAGTTTCATAGCAAGTAGCGTCTTGATTGTACAAAGCTTAAGCGCTCCTAACTATACCAAACATTTGGCAGCACCTCGACGAATCACCGAAAACACAACCAGCTAAAAAAAACTTATCAGAAGAAACGAAGTTCAAAGTTCATACACATGATTAACACACCAACTAAATTAGAGATCTAAGCGAGCCACACCTCTACCCTTCTGGCTCTACTATCGCATAGATGAGAGGCCATGCCGGGTGTGGCCATGCTAAGCATGTCAAATCACACAGCCAAATAACTAAACATCAGATACTTATTCTGAAGGATTGCGACGTCGCTCGCGTCAACATTTTACCATCAGGATTATTCATGAGCCCCTAAACCAGAATCTCTCGTGGCCATGCGGTAGTAGCCGGACCTGAACTTTGTACCGCGCACATAACTTACACGCACCATAGAAGGTCGCGTAGGAGAGAATGAATAAATAGAATATGAAAAAACGAATTAATCGCGCTTGACAAACATTAACCATTCTAAAGCAACTAAAGAAGTAAAAGGCTATCGGATGAAGAAGGAAGAAGTACCGGCGTCATCGGAGTATCGATCCGAGCGATAAGGCGGGAGAGCATCCCGGCGGTCTTCACCGGAATCGTAGTCGTTCCCGGCGGCGCGACCGCCGGCGATGCCGTCTCCGCCGCCGCCGTCGCTGTTGGAGGGGCGGACGACGAGGCTGCTGAGGAGGGGCTGGTGGCGCGAAGCCGGTTGGTCCTTGTCTCTCGAACCCATGCCTCCGCTCTCGCTGTCTTCCTCCGGCTTGCTTTCTGTGTTGAGATCGGAGTCTCCGCGAGCGGGTTCTGCTCCTTTAACCCTAGACGGAGGAAGGAATTTTCTTTTTCGGGAGCCAATAATGAAAAAAAGAAATGAGTAAAAAATTCTTCATTTCCTTGCGCGAGGCTGGGACCAAAAAAAAAAAAAAAAATAATACCACGAAAAATCTTAAATTAACATATTTATAATAAATTTATCTTAAATTATTTTTTGATTACAAAAATTTCTAAACTGATACATATACAATAGATTTATCCTAAATTATTTTTTAACAACTAAAAATCCTAAACTTCGTATACCTATAATAAATTTATCTCAAACTGATACACTTGTGATAAATTTACATTTAATTGATTTCGAGTTAAATTTTACCGTCAAATTACTTGAGTTAGATGATATGTGACAGTTGACAATTGTACTCATTTGAGATTTTTATCTTTTATTTGTCACAAGTATGTCATTTTGAAATTTTTCGTAATATTAATTCAATTTTATGGAAATTAATGTAAGTAAATTTGTCCTAAATGTACTATTTTAGGGTAAATTTATCATAGGTCTACCAGTCTAAAGTTTTTTGTTGTCAAAAAAATATTTTGGGTAAATTTATCACAAGTATACCGATTTGGAATTTTACTTGATCAAAAAAATAATTTGAAAGTAAATTTATTACGGGTATCTTGATTTGAAATTTTTTGCGATAAAAAAAATAATTTTGAGTAAATTTATGGGTTAATACCACGAAAAACTCCAAACCGAACTCCTATGACAAATTTACTCCAAACTATTTTTTTTACCACGAAAAATCCAAACCTGGTACACATGTGACAAATTTACCATAAACTATTTTTTTACCATCAAAAATGCTAAAACCGGTACATCCGTAATAAGTTTACCATAAACTAATTTTTTTTATCACAAGAAACTTCAATTTGGTATACCCGTGATAATTTTACCCTTCATTAAATTGGATTAATATCACAAAAAAATTTCAAATTGATACACATATGATAAACAATGGGTAAAAAATCCTAAATTGGTAGACCCATGAATTATTACGTATCATTTAACTTAGCAATTTAAGAGTTAAATTTAATAAAAACTAATAGATAGTAAATTTATCACGGGTGTATCAATTTTTGGTAAATTTGAGATTTTTTATGGTAAAAAAAAATAATTTAGGATAAATTTATCATAGATGTACTAGGTTTAAGGTTTTCAGTGATATTAATCCAAATTTATCATAAATATACTAGTTTAAGATTTTTTCAAAGTATTAATCTAAAAAAACAAAACATTGATGTTTTGCTTTTGCCTCGGAGGTGTTGGATTTATTTACGAAGGTCATTTTCTCTCGTTTCATGTGCATTTAAAACCTTATTCTTAAATTGGGAATGATTTTAAGTTATTTTTTTGTCATCTCGTTTTCTAGCTATGAAGAAACTGGATGATATAACTCATGAAATTCAAAAAATTTATTATGTATTATACATTATTTGGTAAATCGTAACAATTAAGAATACTAATTAAGAACGACAAATTAAAGTCGAGATTCTAGAAGAAAATTCAACTCTCTCGTTATCACGTGATTCGTGACTGTTGTATATATGATATGAGGAAGTTAGATATCGAGAAATCATTCACCTTAATGATGCTCCTTCTAACTCTCTCATGGCTAGATTTGACATTATAAATGAACAAAAGAGACACGGAAAAAAAATGAGAAGGAAATGATAGATTTTTTCACAAGATTGCTTCCATACTATGGAAATGAAAAATCTTATCTACTTTAACAGGCGTTCATGTCCACATAATTTAAAAGGAAAAAATCTCGGCAAACACCTTTAAAATTATCAAGAGCAAATAAAAAAAAGGGGCAACAGATCGAACTAACTCAATAATCGTGATTTAATAATTCATCAAAATTTCAGTTTAACTTTGATTTTTCAATGTAATTAACTCCCTCTCGAAGCTCGACTTTTTTTTTTTTTTTGGTCTCAAGCTGCCACCCTCCTGTTTCACTTATCATAAATATTTCTCTTTTATTAGAACGCTGAAAAAAAAGAAATTGACTCTAAAAAATATAATTTTACTCCCCGTCAGAAATAGAAAGTGGAGAATACCCTCGTCGGGGGACACTTGTCAGCAGAGCAGGCGGAAGCTAAGCTAAGACGGCCAGAGCCTCTACAGAAGCGACACGTGGCGAGGGAGAAAACGTTCGCCCACCCAATTCAATTGTTCCTCGGATTTCGACCAAAAAAAAAAAACAAATTTGTTCCTCGGATAAAACAAAAAAAAAAAAAATCGTTCCTAGGACGACACTAAGAATTCCCTTCTACGAAATTACAAAGAGTATAAAATGAACGATTGACGATTGTTTCGACAACTGTCCATGATCGTTCGTTTCTTCCCAAGGTCGCCTCTCTCTCTCTCTCTCTCTCTCTCTCTGTTCTTTCTCTGTTCATTTATGGAGGTTTCGTGAACCCTCACTCTCACTCATCGCCTTCTCTCTCTCTCTGGCCTCTGCGTCTATTTTGCGCTTGATTGTGTGGACATGAACGTGTTCATATCAGACCTGCAACTTCCGTTTTCGGCTTAATTTGGTGATGTTGTGGGTCAGCTTTCGAGTAGGAGCAGAACGGTGACGCTTCGCCTGCATCTCTCTCTCTCTCTCTGAGTTTCGCTTTTTTTTTTTGTACCCTTTTGCTTCGATCCGCCCTCTGTGGGGATCATCAGGTGATCGAGACGACATCAGGTAATCGCATTCGATTCCGAAGCTTGGCGATGACGATCGCCTTCGAGCCTCGTGCCTTTCTGTCGGTTTGATTTTTGGCCTTTTGATTCGGAGATCAGCTTATTGGCGTTGTGGTGACGGTGCTCGCATTCAGCTCATTAGCGTTCTCTCTGCTCTGTCATTGTTCGCTCGTGTTCGTGGAAAGTGGAATTCGAGGAATAGAGATTCTCTTCAATTTACTCGACCGGCTTTTTTCCTGTATCCACAGAGCGACGTAGACAGAGTTTTTTTTCTGTGTCGCACACATTGATTCACGTGCTCTAACACATGCCTTTGCTTGTACATTTTTTGCTCGATTCCGTGTGCAAACGAGTGGCTGATCAGGGCCAACTTTTTTTTTTTTTTTTTACAGGTTCTGCATGTCATGAAGCTTGAGAAGAGTAATGTTGGACCCGGATGGAAAGATACGAGCTACTAGATTTTCAGTATATAATAGGTCTTTTAGTTTCACTAGAATGCTGAGAGGAACCTATCTCTAGCAATCTGAGAAGAAAGAAAACGTCCAGAAATTTGATAAGCTGGTCTCAGTGAAGCCCAGTAGACCAGTACTTATGGCCTGCTACTGGGTCTAGGTTGGCCAGTATTTTGATATGCTTTTTTGTTTCCTGCAATCATTGATTGACCAGAGACAATGACAGGCACGATAAAGTAGCATGAGCTTATGGGTTAGGAGTCACCAGCAGCAGTTGCAAGATAGCCCAGTTATCCTTTACTGTCAATATGATCCTGCAATACCACCTAGATTTCTTGAACTTACAGAGTGTTAATTTTGACAGGTGAGGGCAGTAAGTGCCACAAAGCGTGAAGCATTCTAGACTGGCAAGAAAACTGGCATGTGGAGCCACCAGCGCGAGCCTTTGTCGATATACCAGCGTATACCGCCAAAAGAAAATTTTGATCAACTGGACATGGAAGACGATTCTGGTAAGTTTCTTTTTGCAATTTGGAATTGTTTTTCTTTCAATCACCAGTCGCATCGAAGCACAAACACAAGAAAGTGGCTTCTTCCTGATTAATTATTCTCCGCAAGCAAATCGATCTTGAAAGTGTTGATATTAAACCAGAAATTTCCGGATTTAACATCATTTACAAATTGTTCGTATGCTTGAAGCCAATGCATTAGTTGTCAATTTAGATGCTTTATTTTGTAAATTGAGAAACACTAATGTTAAGTGATTTTTTGAAAACTTTTGCACATGTGGCAACAGTTTCACGCTACTGTTATGAGTGGAATTTCTGGTCCATTATCTTTTTTGTGAAAAACTTGCATTAGTGTCCACAATTGTTTCGGTCCTATGTCGCCACTTGATTGTTGCATCTGTTTAGCTCTTTTGCAGAGCAGTGTAGATGAAGAAAGTTCGAATCCTCCATGGAGGCTTTCACTGCCATATGTGCTGGTGGCTACCATAACGTCGTTTTTATTTGGATACCATCTCGGGTTTGTCCTTTAGTTTCTAATTGCAAACGTAGCTTGAGTTTTAGCTTGTATAATTTAAGTATGTATTTATTACAATATAATGACATTCTTTGCAATATCTTATCCACGCAGGGTAGTGAATGAACCCCTTGAGAGTATCTCTTCAGATTTGGGTTTCGGTGGAGATACTCTTGCTGAAGGTGAGATACAGTATTTTACTCTGTTTTCCTCCTCCATTTTTTGAATAGCTGAAAATATTAACTTTGTGCTAAATGAAGGTTTGGTGGTGAGTACATGTCTTGCTGGTGCTTTTGTTGGATCTCTCTTCAGCGGTTGGATTGCAGATGGGTTGGGGCGGCGTAGGGCTTTCCAGTTGTGTGCATTGCCCATGATTCTTGGTGCTTTTGTGAGGTAGTGTCAGTATTCTTTTAAGGAAATAGTTTTTCTCTCCAAATTTGATTCGAGAAATGGGCTCCATTTTGCAATTTGCGCATCCTGATTAGAAGGCTTGCCTTTCGTACTCTTATTTAGTTTCAACTTTTTACTCCCATATATCTTCTGCTGTTTCCTTAAGAGACAAATACATTTACTCATGTAGCTGCTGCAAAGTGAAGAGTGGAAAGAACGGACAAAAACTAAGAATATGGACTGCTTGACATTGACCATATAATGTCCTCTTAGATATCAAGCTGACTTTATTACTGATCCTTCCGAAAGTTAAATCCGGACGAATGAAATATATGCAGCGATTAGTAGTGACAGTCTGGAATAATAGACTATTGATGCAATTATAAAGTTTATGATTTTTTTGGCTGTTAGTTATTTCATAATTTGTGATGTTGTACACGTTTTCTATGGATGGGCCATACATCTCATAATAGCGATGAAATCAAACCAGAAATATAGTCCTTCTGTCTAATAGAAGAAAAGCCTCTAATTTGCAGTGCAAAGAGCAAAACTCTCATGGGTATGCTGCTTGGGAGGTTACTGGTTGGGACAGGAATGGGTTTGGGTCCCCCTGTTGCGGCTCTTTACGTGACAGAGGTACAATGCTCCCTTTAAGAGTTCCATGGCAGCATGATTAAAATTTACAATGGAAAAGTCATATTATGTCTAATTCTATTTTGATTTCCTACAAAATCAGATTTCTCCTGCTTTTGTGAGGGGCACTTATGGAAGCTTTATCCAAATAGCCACATGTCTTGGGCTAATGGGATCTCTTTTGGTTGGAATTCCTGTGAAGGAAATTTCTGGCTGGTGAGCTTGAATTTGTTTTGATTCAGTTTGTGTTCTTCGGATGCTCGTGTGCTGCTTATGTTTCTCCATTACACCATATCTACCTGCTGTTCTTCTTCTTCTTCTTCTTCTTCGTTCCCATCTGGACGACATTTACACTACACAAGTCGGCAAAACCTGCCATGGGGTGTGTGCTGCCTCAAGCACGCACTCTGGGTGAGATTGGGTAAGGCCTAGGTCTGAGAAGTGAAGCCTGCACTTCTTGGTTATCAGGGCCAGTTCCTCTGCAATACCCAAAATCAACCATGGGGCATTTAGCGGCCAAACTTCTGTTAATTATGCTCTAAATTCTTTGTTCAGGTGGCGTGTTTGCTTCTTGTTATCTATAGTTCCAGCCACAATCCTTTGTCTCTCCATGAGCTTTTGTGCAGAGAGCCCACACTGGTTATACAAGGTTTGCTTTTATGAATTCTCCGCTGTTTTCTGCTGTTAGCATGTCTCTTTGTTCGGCTATCAATCAGCAGATACCATACATACGCAGATTCTTCACCAAATACAGCTTACTTAAGAAAAATTCATCTGTCAATGCCAACAGATCCAACAAAAAAGACATTAATTCATGTATCTATTTGGATGTTCTCCAAAAACAGACTTAAAGAAAATCTCTCTCTCTCTCTCTCTCTCTCTCTCTCTCTTCTTTTTTTTTTACTTGTGTGTGATATCGCTAGATTTCCTGAGTCAACTAGCTTGAGACACAATGCTGCTCAATTGGTCGGACAAGTTTCTGTTATTTTGGTTCAAGGGTTTATGGCTTCTCAATTTGACAAAGTAGTGATCCTTGCTAATGGACGAGGCCGATCAAACTTCAGTAAATGCACTCAGTTCCATTTTTAGGGCGAATCTTGTAACTTAACTTACTGCACGTGATTGGCACAATGCAGAGAGGAAGAATTACAGAGGCAGAAGCTGAGTTTGAACGGCTTCTGGGAGCATCACATGTCAAGTCTGCAATTGCTGAGTTGTCCAAATCAGACAGAGGGGACGACTCTGATAGCGTAACAATCTCAGAGTTGCTATATGGCCGTCATTTTAGAGGTAGGAATTAGCACTTTGTGGTATGTGCTAGTGCTTCTCTTGGAATCCTGTTACTTCTCTTTGCAAGTTTCAATACTGATGTCATTGGTCTCTCTCTCTCTGATATGCTTCATTATCCATATGCTTTCTGCAGTCGTATTTATTGGCTCAGCACTGTTTGCTCTGCAACAGCTCTCAGGAATAAATGCTGTTTTTTATTTTTCTTCTGCCGTCTTTAGAAGTGCGGGTGTGCCATCAGGTCTTGCAAATGTCTTCATAGGGGTGGCAAATTTATCTGGTATGACACTGCTTCTAGGTATTTAATTAATGGAAGTAAAGAACTTCATCCCTTAACTGGTGGATTTTTGTTCATACAGGCTCTATTGTTGCAATGGCATTGATGGATAAACTGGGAAGGAGGGTACTCCTCCTTTGCAGCTTTTTGGCATGGTAATTTGTTTTTACTCTCCTAGAAGACTTCCTCTAGATTGAAGTCGTTATTAGGGTGTCAATATCGCATATAAGGCAAACAGTGGGATAAACAAAAAAGCTGCATTGGCAAGTCAGCCTGTCAAATTGTAGTGTTGGTACTAAACATGAGATAAAGTGTACTTCGGGTTTGGCAATGGAAGTCAAGGTGGAAAAAAGGTTGTCTTGATTATTCATACGTCCAGTTGAAGAAGGAACACTTCAAGAACTTTTGCAGCGTTATGCAGTGGTCAGAAAATTGATAGTGTACTTGTTCAATATGCAGGCAATGTCAATGCTTCTTCAAGTTTTTTCTGCAAGTTCTTATTTAAAAGGCTCCGGGGCTCTCTATTTATCTGTGGGTGGCATGCTGATGTGAGTTCTCTTTTCCTTTGTATAGTGTGTGTGTGTGTGTGGATATTGCTTATGTTAGTTTATTCCGTAGGAGGGCTTCCCTGTGCGCTTAGGTTATCTCGTTGCAGGTATTGGGAGGACATAAAGCATCTTGTCTCACTCTTGTCCTTGCATAGGATTCCTGTTACTTGGAAAGATTTTACGAGAGATTAATCAATTTATAAGACCTTTCAGGATCAATCAGATACCGACAACCCGTTGTTGGGAGATACCTAAGGTGGTTGGATTGTGTATGTAGTTTCCTGTAGATGGCTTCTTAAGAAAAGATTAGTGATATCAAAGAGGATGATCATTAGTTCATTGAAATTCGAAGATCGCAAGATGTATCATAAATAATTAAAAGTGTGACCTTTCTAATGCTAATATTGACCTAGCTGATAAGCCGACTGTGCACTTCAAATTTTATCCCGTATCCCAATGATTAGTTCTGGTCAAGTGATTCCATTGATAATTGCTGATAACGTAGCGTGCCATTGTGCAGGTTTGTCCTAACATTTGCCCTAGGAGCTGGTCCAGTTCCAGGTCTCCTCCTGCCAGAGATTTTCCCCAGCAGGATTAGAGCTAAAGCCATGGCAGTTTGCATGTCTGTTCATTGGGTAATGTACCCAAGTCTATTATTAACTTGTCTTTGTTTTCATCAAGATGCAGCTATAGCACCTGTTCTTGAAAAACGCAGATATGACGGAACTTAACAATCCTGTTACTTCATTCCCTTGTCTTTATGTTTTGTTCTTCAGGTGATAAATTTCTTCGTAGGCCTGCTCTTCCTGCGTTTGCTGGAGCTACTCGGACCTTCTCTCCTGTATTCCATCTTTGCAGCATTTTGCTTACTGGCAGTGGTTTTTGTGAAAAGAAACGTCATCGAAACTAAAGGGAAGTCACTTCAGGAAATTGAGATTGCACTCCTTTCCCAGATATAGAGCTGCTACAGGAGAATTCTCAATGCTTTCCTCCTAACCTGCTTCCTCAACCCCGAATGAATTCTGTATCATTTTGTAACACTCCCTACATCGGCATTTGCCTTGGGATAGGTGGATGATAAATCCAATATACAGAACGGAGAGAGAGATTCCCTTATTAAACATGTATTATACACTCGAGAGTACATACTAATCGGTCCGGCTTGAGGTCTGGCTGAGCAAGTCCTTCCTGTGCTCTTGTATTAGGTCTAATCAATACACGTGTGGCGTGTTTGTTCAGCCTGTGTTTACATCATTTTATATGCAAATCTTCTGTTTACAATTTGTTGGGGGCTAAAACCTGTCACCCAAAACTTAGTTGTTGAAAGCATCTGTCGTGAAGGAACCAAGCCTGAGATACTACTGTTTCAAACCAACAACGAATATGCTGGCAAATCCATTGTAAACACAGGCTGCACAAACACTTCATCCATAGGTTTTTATGGTACTTGCAGAAAGTGGTGCATCCACAGCTAACCTGCTTGTAAAACTTGGATACTTGACAAATAGGGGATGACAAGTCGATGGGAATCTGTACGTCTCTCTTGAAGGAATCTAAAGAGGAAAAAATCACACCAACAATATAGACCTCTTATGGTTGTGATTAACAATGGAGTTTTTACAAACATGTCCCCTTTCTCTATAGCAGCAAGCCTGTGAATTGAAGAAATCTTCCTCCAGAATTGCACCGCCTTACAGCATTTCGATAAATAATCGTGGCAAAATCTTACATATTTCTCACAAATTTAATCCCCACATTATCGTGATGACTAAGGGAACTGTATGGAGAAACCAGTACTTGTGGGTGTGTACTTCAAAGGACCAAAGTCCTCAAAATCAGAATTTGTGTCCATGTCATTGTAGTCATGCCAACCTCCAGGAGAGTCCTCATCATGGCTATTCTTTGATTGAGGCACCCGAAGTTCACTAATCGGAACTGGAAGTGGTTCTTCGATGAAGTACTTGTCTTGCAACAGTTCCATGGCAGTGGCTCTTGCAGCTGGATCATAACAAAGAAGTCGCCGAACTAAAGAGACTTCATCACTTGAGTGGTTCCGCAGGCAGGATTCCAAACCGACGGGGTTTTCGATTTTGCAGAATGAAATCGTTTTATAATCTGGAAGTTCCATACAGCCTGGCCAGACTTCCTCACTCAGGTTGCCCAAAACATTGAAGATTCTACTAAGTTGGTCGATATCGGAAATCCCAGGGAAAAGGGGTTCCAGAGTCAAAAGCTCGGCAAAAATGCATCCCAGTGACCAGAGATCAACCTCAAGCCCGTAGTCTGTGGATCCATAGAGCAGTTCAGGTGCCCTGAACCAGCGTGTGCCAACACAAGATGTGAGAGAGCCTTGCGCATCTTCTCTGGCCTCTTCGGCCTCATAAGCATAGGAACCTTTAAAAGGATCTTCTTCGATGTCACTAGTTGTGCATGTGGCCAGACAAGAAGTATCACCATCAAATAGGCTTGTTTCCTTGTCGATTTCACGCCTAGGGTTTTTAGCCTTGAATTCGTCCACCTCTCTGAGGTATGCCTCCCTAGTGATAGCTCCCTGCTCTCGACTATCGTGACCTTCTGGACACTCAGTATCTGCCTCCACAGTATCTGGTCGCTGAAGGATATCAGCCTGTTCTGATGATCTCTCTTCGAATGATTCAGGCTCATAGTCTGGAGCAACATTTCCATCATCCAGGAGTATCCTTGCCTGATCAGTGAATGAAGTGATAAAAACAACCATAAACACAGAACCTTTTCCCAATTGAACAACAATGAATTCAGAACAGACACCTCTAAAGATACAGAATAAGTGACATTTGAATTAAGATGTCAAGAGCAACTCATGTGAAGCATTGAAGCTTTCAAAGGCATTACTTACGACAACAAATAGCAATGGGTCGGCACTGATAAGAAACTCAATCAGCAGAAACCAAATCATTTCCAAACACGCGTTACATGCAGTGCTCTTCTAACCACCAGAATTGCCCCCGACTTCTTTCAACTCCTAACATCAATAACCACACCACTGCGGCCGACAACATCAAAGTATGTTTCTACAAGTTGGCTACCTTAATTGTACTGACATTATCAAAATTTCATTTATGAGGTGATGTCTCTCCATATCTACGCTATTCACCAGCTTCCCAACATTTAAGCTCCCTCCGGTCACAGGATAAACAGCCTTGTGCCGACGGACTAAATCGACAATACAAGGGAAACTCATGATCGACAAATCACATAGCCGGCAAATCCTCCACTGAGTTCGTCCCTCTCAAGATCATTCTGGGGGCAAACAAGAAAATGCGCAAATTTTTGAAAAAGCCAACTGGAGAAATAGAAAATGCCCCACGACCGCAAGGCAAAGACATTACCACAGTAACACAGACACTGAACCAACAAAGAACTTTGAAATATACCATGAGGCAAACATCGGATTAGTCATCTGCCACTTCCTAGTTCCTACTCCCAGTCTCCAACAGCTAAAATCAAATCACAATTCACGAACAGGCCAAACGAACAAATCTCCACCAACAAAACTCACTAATTATGTCTTTTGTTCTAAAAAAACCAAATTTGAACCGCAATCCCTAAAAAACAATAGCAGAATTTGGCACTGTCCAAAGCCGAAACCTCAAAGCTCACCTGGCCAAAATCAGCAATCTTAAGCACTCCCTCCTCCGACACAAGCAAATTCCCAGGCTTCAAGTCCCTATGAACAATCAAATTCCTGTGACAAGCGTCGACCCCGCCCAAGACCTGCAGCATCCACCGCTTGATCTCGCCGGCCCGCGGCGACCCACCGCCCCCGTCCCTCTCCCTCTTGGCGTCCCTAATCACGGCCCCGAGGTCGCTCGGGAGGAACTCGAGCACGAGGACGGCGTCCTCGTCCTCCCGCCAGAAGTACTCGTGGAGGAGGACGACGTTGGGGGAGCCGCGGAGGATCTGGAGGGCCTCGATCTCGCGGAAGGCGGACTGGTAGTCGTGGACCTCCTTGAGGGCGACGATAAGGCCGTCGGAGAGGCGGCGGCCGCGGTAGACGTCGGAGTAGGCGCCGGAGCCGACGCGCTCCAGGATCTCGTACTTGGCGATGATCTCCTGGCGGGTGTGGATGCTCCAGCTCTTCGGCGGGTTCGGGTCCATGCGAGCCCAAAGAGAGAGAGAGAGTGACGGTGGCGTGGAGGGGAACTCCTGGTCGCGGTGGAGCTTTGCAGCGAGACGAGTAAGACGAATGTCGTTTCTGTTTTCTTCTTTTTCGGCCAGATAATAACAAAGGAAGAAAAAAAAAACAAAATAAATCACAAAAAACATTAAACTATAATAAATTTACTCTAAATTAATTTTTTAAACACAAAAAATTTCAAATCGATACGTCACTAAAAATCTTAAACCCATACACAATAAATTCAAACTCTATTAATTTTCGTTAAATTTAATTAATATTACGAAAGATCCTAAATCAGTGCACCTCTAACAAACGGAGAGTAAAAATCCGTTGTACAACCGTCGCCTATCTAATTCAGTAATTTGAAGGTAAATTTTATCTAAAATTAATGGATCGTAGGCGTATTTTGGGATAAATTTATCACATATATATTAATTAATTTGGATTTTTTGCGATATTTATGAAAAAATGAAAGCTTATTTTTAAGATCTTTGAACTTGGGCATTTTTTTTATTCGATTAGATCTTCGACTGTTACTAATTTCTCAGATCAAGTCGCTGGACTATTATATTTTTCTAATCAAAGCCCTTTATTTTTATGACAGCCGGAAATAGTTTTGCCATTATGGATTGTGGAGCCAAAAATTCTGAAGATGGCCGCAATTACGTAATGAAACAATGATTAAAAACTTTAAACCTTCGTAATTTCGATGGTTCCAACTGAATATGTTACCTCAAATTATCCGAATTTTGGACCACGAGCGACTTGATTAAAACGATTATGCAAATTTAAGGATTTCGTAAGGAAATTTTAAAAGAGTTTTAACTTGATGGCCAAGCACTCAGCCCGGCAAGTTAGTTCCGAAAATAGATAAATTATAGAGAAGAATAATCCGACTTGATTTCTAGTGTTGTGGCAGCGAACATTGGGGGATGATGAATGGAACAGGAGAACGTAGAGGATGGTAGAAGTTCACCACCCGATTCTCCCAGCCGCGGCGAGATCCGCTCGCTGTCGTTATCGCATCAGAAGCTGCGAACCGGTATTCGGGTGGCCGGCCTGCTGTATTTTACCAGGACTAGAGGGGGTATACGTGGTTGTGCTCATTGAGAAATGCATCCATGATCCACTTAATTGTGGATTCGGCCAGGTCATTGACGTTGGGCATCGGGTATGTTCGGATTGTCATCTTGCCGAGGGTGATACTGCACATGTTCTAGCCGAAACGCGCCGGAGCTTCGAACCGGCAACATGAGCTAATGAGCCACATAAGGAATAGTCAATCCATCTCATAACATGCCCCAAACATGACAGGAAACAGTGCCCTAAGGTAAAGCCATGGACAGGAAGAAACATAATAGTAGGCAGTCCACGAGAGAATGAACAATTCCCTCCAAGAACACTCACCAGTTCATAGGGGAAAAATTACAAGAAACAAAAGTTACATACAAATCTCTCCCAACCCCTTCTAATGTTGCAGCAGCTACAGCCTACACAACTAAACACAGTCAGTCATGGCAATCTTCTTCTTTTTTCCGCCCGTTTTCCGGGGGGAGGGATCCAGCAAGGATTTGCTGACCATCTGAGAGGTCGGTCACCAGTCTCGACTCCCAGACATGTTAAGCTACGCACCCTCCACACATGATGCTCCTGCAGTCGGTACACGGTACGTGTAAGAAAGAGTCGAGACTTGCAGATTTACGAATACATTCCAAAGCGACTAAGTGGTGCTGTAAGCGACCGTATTCAGCCATGCGCTACAATGTTAACCGACTCGATCCTTCTAAATAGATAATGCACAATTTCATGCCCGATGCTTTGCTCTAGCTTTCACAGGATATAAATAAATAAATAAATAATAAATAAACAAAAAGCCAACAGATCTGATTCTCATATTAACTCTCATCAGAGAACTTAAGTCAAGAATGAGATACTTGCATGTCAAGAAAATTTAGAGACCTGCCCAAACACTGCTTGATTTTGTCTAATCATCGAGATTATGATGTAAAGAGAATGAGCATGCATGGCTATGAACTTCCACAGTTCTATCACAATGAAAGATCACTTATTCTCTCAGTCACAACATGATACGTTACTGTAACATCTGAATTGAGCTCATGCGAGGGCTAAATACTTTTCTGCCCAAGAGGATGCAAAGGAAAAGCAGATTGATAACTGATATGAGGTGAAGATACTACTTGACCATCCCTGCAAACATATATATAATTCATCTATAAAGCATGAAACATCCGTTAACAGAAGCATCGGTCGCCTACTCCTCTAGTTAACATTTTCAATGAAGTGAGTGATTTTTTTTTTTTATAGAATTTACATGGCTCCGGTATAATTCGAACGTGCTGATGCTAGAAATGCTGACAAGGTACTGAAGTTTCTCTCTTTCTTCACATTACATGTTATGGGCTCACAAATTGCTTAAAGCTTAAACAAGAGGTTTTTAAGGATGTAACACACATGTACTTGGGTTGGACTTTCACTAGTTCTACAATATATCTGTGTGCAGCTAAACTATAAATGTGAATTCCTGAGACGATAAGTCCTTAGAGCAGCTTTGTCTAATCTCTGCCATGCCAGAAATAGTTGCAAGTTAAAGATAGTCCACCCAAATGCCACATTAGCAACTTCAATCCCTGATGAAAGTTAAGGATAGTCTCGTCCGCCCAGGGCATATGATCAGCAAGAAAGAGCTACAGACAGAGAAGACAACAATGTAAACTTACGCAATTGCACAGCCGGACCTCCGAGGCCTTCTAGTACTCGGCATTTCTTTCCTTCTCGGAGGTTGAAGAACCACCTTGATTGCCGTATCAAAGACAGCTTTAACATTCTAACACAGCAAAAGGCAAACACTATCAACTTTGGTCCGCCGAAAAGTCAAACTGTCAGTGGATTTTTCGATTTACCTGCTGAGTCTTGGAGCTGCACTCGATATAAGCTGCAGCGCCAATTTGCTTGCGGAGCTCCTCTCCCTGAGCAGTGGTTATGATATTAGAGCCCATGTGATCAGCTGAATATCCCCTGTCCTCGCGAAGATCTGACATGATTAACAAGATAGGATATATCAATTGCTGATTTATTCTCCGCCGTTAAACAAAGAAGGCTCGTTGCAGATACAAACTAGCTGGTTTTCCACCTACCTAACTTGGTTCCCACGAGAATGACGGGAACATTAGGCGCAAACCGACGGAGCTCGGGCATCCACTAATAATTCAAAAACAACAGTACCGGCTAACTTGATCAATAAATCAACCATAATAAGTGATTCACAAGCACATAAAGAGAGAGTGTATGGCCCAGTGCACAGTTTGAAATTAAGATGAGCCACTTTCATCTGGCAGGATCTGAAAAATGTGCACTACTGTAAAGGGGGCAGAAGGACGTGAGTTGAGAGAGGGCAAAGGGGGAAAAAAGTGAGATAAAGGCGTAAGCATGGGAATGATTAGCACCTTCTTTAGGACATTTTCATAGCTTGCTCTACTGATTAGTGAAAAGGCCAACACGAAAATGTCTGCCCCTCTGTAACTCAACGGCCTCAATCTGCTGTAATCTTCCTGACCTTTCAACATCAACAAAGGCAACACAAAATTACCAAAAGTAAAGAAAAGGAACCAAAAGTTCCCCAAGCCCAACCTCTCACAACAAGAAGAAACCATCGTCTCTGCATTTTCAGACCCACTATTGTAAGTACCTGCAGTGTCCCACAGTCCCAAGTTAACAATGTTCCCATCCACAGCCACATTGGCACTGAAATTGTCAAACACAGTTGGTATATAATCCTGCAACAAAGCAGCAGGAGAAAAAGGAGGATTAAAGAGGGGAGTTTCAGCTGGTTTTTCACAGTATGCACAAACCATAAACTCTTTCAAGATCGCATTTTGCACAGCCAAAGGAGGCAGTCATTCTTGAAAAGAAAAAAAAAAAGACAAAACAAATGGAGGAACAGAGACCGAGACCGCTTCACAGAAACAACAAAACCCAGGAGAGAAAAGACCGAGAGGGCTCACTGTCGGGAACTTGTTGCTGGTGTAGCAGATGAGCATGCAGGTCTTGCCCACAGCCCCATCTCCCACGGTGACGCACTTGATGAACTTGGAAGCACTCATCTCTCCTCCTCCTCCTCAACGCTCTTCAGCAAAGAAACTGGAGCTCTCGGGTGAAACGCTCACAAGACCCACCTCTCAAAAGGAAGAAGCTTGCACGGATGGAAGAGAGAAACAAGGACAAATTAGCATCTGGGTCGCTCCAGAGTTGTTGCCACGCTCTTTGTAGACTTGTAGATCAGAATCCAACAAATTAAATGAGAGAGAGAAAGAGAGAGATTCTCAGTGGCACGTAGTCAAATGGTCTTTCATCTACTCCTGCAGTCTGCACTTTTTGGTTTAAAAAATTCAATAGATTTCAAAATGCACTTACAAATCTTTTATTTTTTCTTTTTTTTTCAAATGCGCCAAGATGATGGGGCCGGGTATCCAACGGCAGCCAAGGGCCATATGGAACCTACGTTTCATGGGTGGTTTCCAACTGTACAACATCCCTAGTAAACCTAGTTTTGTTTTTGTCAACCTAATGCTACAAAATGTCATGATTAATCCTCTGCCATTCTTTCCTTTCCTCCATCTTCTAGTCAAGATCTCCCTAGGGTTTTGGAGCTTTTTGAGGGAGATCTTGGGATTTCTTGTAAACACAAATATGAGATTATAGAAACCATGCGACCGTAAAATCTTCCTGAATAGCTTGTGATAACTTTGAGTCGTACTATTCATGTATTTCCAAAAAATACAATGATGTTCCGTATTAGGTAAAGGCGAAATCTCTATCGCTAAGAACGGATCGAAAAGTTTTTATCATGTCGTATATTTTGGACATTGCAATTGATGGATCGCATGACGAAATTATGAGATCGGTAGAGAGAAATCGAATTTCATAATTAACAAACTTATAGAGGTTCCAAGTACATCGGATGCACGAGAGTTTTGTGCCTTGTAAGCTTCATGTCAAGAATTTGAAAATCATTTTGAATTAATCTCGGCACATGTAGTTAGTCTAATCCCACCAACAAATTTATTTTATTTTAAACATAACATGTAGGCATAAATTGTGTTTTGCACATACCACGTCAATGTGAATGGACCATTGTGATTTAGGACCGAGTTAAACAAATAGACAACGAAGGGTCATGTGGTCCCTATGGGCCATGAGTCCTAGATGTTAGTTTCAGCCCGCTTTTATGAATAATTATGCAAAGTCTTTGAGAGCTAACTGGATGATGGGGAAGGTACAAAACGAAGCACACATTTTTTTTTAATCTGCCGATGCGTCATGATTCATTCTTATCTAACTCACCTCATAAAAATTCGATCGACTATCTCAAGAACGAGTTTGAATTATCATGCGTGTACATTCTTTTAGACTCACCTGCAAAAAAAACGAAACGCCTCGTGTCATTCAGTGATCACTTAAATGCGTCTTCGACCTCTTTGGTCACCCAACCGAGAACATGTGATTTTGTAACCTTTCAATGCAGCTCGGTACCTATTATGAATTAGCAAGTTGCCAATCGACGCTAGACGTCTCAATTGTAATTAAAGATAAAGCATAAAACAAAAGCCAAGGGAGAGAGAAAAGATATAGTAATAATAATAATGGTGATGATGATGATGATTTTGTCAGGCCTAATGAAGCTGGCAATGGGAAGAAGGAAGAAGACATCGTCAAACGACACGGCCATCGTTTGGCCGTCGCCAGCATGATGAGAAATGAGTTTTAAGTTTTGTCTTGAGGCTAAACGGCAAGAGACAGACACGTGCAGAGGAGGGCTCGGACTTCGGAGCATCAGATGTGGGGCCCCATGCCCTGTCCTGATTGCCGACCACGCAATGCTGAAGTTAGATTGCGCCCAAAACCACCATGACTGCATTTGGAAATAGCTTTGCAAAGCCCTTTGAATGGCTAAAGATTTTTGAGAGCCCATTTCCCAAATGCTGGCTTTTCAAGGTCTTCAGAAGGCCCTTAGCTCAAGGCTCCTTCACACTTGCTTTGGCTTTCTAGCTTTCTCGACATGCAACGGTCCTGAATTAATGAATTTTTGATATTACCCTCACTTAGTGATCATAATTTCACATTTACCCTTTTCAACAAAAATATAAAAAAAAACCCTTTGACCTGATGCCTCTCTGTTCCCTCACCTCTTTTGGCTCGCGCGCTCGCCTAACAAAGCGCAGTTGGCTCGCCTCTCCTCGCTCGCGCTCACAAGCGTGACATTGCTGACATATTCGAGTCTTCGATTCCTAGATGTCACCTCCACTCTCCTACCGGAATCAAACTTGGCATTCTCGCGAATCGATTTCAGATGACGAAGCAGAGGGCCTCGCAATTTCCAGCTCGCAAGTCGGCATCGTCGTCCTCGAGTCCTATCCTCATGCTGCTTGTCATGTTCTCCTTCGTCATTCTAATCCTTCTCGCTCTCGGGATCCTTTCAATGCTCTGCAGCTCCTCCGGCCTCCGATCGTGTGGAATACTGTCGATAGGTGGAATTTCGTTTAACTTTTCACTGTGATTTGTTTTCGATTGCGATGTGATGTGGGGCAGAATGCGATTGAGTGGATTCGAATTGCTTCTGTGACGCTGCAAGAGCAAAGGGGGATGAAGGTCGAGAAGAGCAGTGGGTGGAGGTCATATCGTGAGACACTCTTCATATTTCTTTAAAACCTTTTAGGCTAAACTCATTTGCATTTTCCCAAGGCTCATTGAAAAAGCTGAACCAAATGCACCATATATTTGTTTTGTTCTAATAATAAATTTCAAAATGATACACATGCCGATTTTAAATCGACGCATCTATATTATATTTACATTAATAATGGCAAATATGAGATTTTTTTTATGTATATATGACACAATAATTTGACACCTGATATACCCCCGTCACATTTATAAAAAAAATTCACAAATTTACCGGAAGTTGGGGCAACCGTAGTACATCTACTATCACATTTACCCCAAAAAATCTCACAACAAATATTGATTTGTGATATTTGAGACACGGTGAATCGGTTCGGAAAATTTAGTAACATTAAAATTAGTTTGGGATAAATGCGGTGCGGGTATACTATTTTGAGTTTTTTTTTTTGTAGTATTAGATAGGTTGTTGGGTTCAATTAGCTTAAGCTATTGAATGATGAAGTTGTAGTTTAATATTTAATTACTCTAACACTTTCCTTCACGATTGCTTTGACCCCCCCCCTCCTTTTTTTTTTGCCTAATATTAAGCTTGCAAATATATCATTAGGGAGATTTGAACTTAGGACCTCATACTTTGATACCATGTACAAGTTTTTTTTGAAATCACGATCAACTGTTCCAAAAATTTAAGCTATTGGATAAAGGCGTGATTTAATATTTAATTACTCTAACGGGCTCCATACGTGCTTATTATTTTATGCACTTCTTTATTTTGGCTCCATTTTTGTCGGAGACAGTGCGGATCTTGAGAAGGAGAAGTCGATGAATCTTTCTCGTGTGATTTGGTAGGGCCATGCCGTCGAATATTAACTTTTTTTTTTTTTTGGTCTTGCTTTTTGGTTACTTCTTGGGCTAAAAAAAAAGGGGGTTTTGTGTTTTTTGGATTATACATTAAATAGGAGGAAAAAGGAAAATCGACCGAACAATTTATTCCAATTGTGGAATTGGCTTTTATAATGTTTGGGGAATGCATGGCATTGACCAACTCGCATGGTGGACTTACCAATTCAACTTCGTATCCATTCGGAAGATAGTCAACCGAATCCCACTATTGACCAATCTCATTAGCCCTTGTGCTTAAATTATCTTTTAGCTGAGCTTTAGTTTAAAGAAACTCCGATTCGCATTATTTCATGGAGAAAGGGCATGCCATTTGATACGTTTGAGCACTTTCGATTTGTAAAACACGTAAACGCTCCGATATCACGTTAGATTTTGTGGGACCACGATCGATTATTATCTTTTTACCTAACACTAAACATGGACGTATTCAATTTGGAAAGGCAAATGAAGCCTGGAGAAATTCGAACTTGGGATATCATGTGGGATTTTTGTGAGATCATTGTCGAATGGGCATGGCGTAATATGTTTAAATATTCTATCACCGTAAATGAACTCGGAATAAGACGGAACGAAATTATATCTACCAGCTCGGTTTGGTGGGTAAATCTAATTGAATCCTTTCGATGCGTATGTTGTTGTGAAAATTTTGTTCAAATTGCTAAATAGTTCATGAAAGTAAGTGGTCTGTGCGCATCAAGGAAAGAAACATAGGAAGTGTTTTCAACATATATTTGACACAAATAATTCATGAACTTTGATTCAATATTCAATGTGGCCCATGAGTTTTTAATTTGACTAATATGATCTATGAACTTTAATCCAATATGCAATGTGATTCTTGAACTTTTAGTTTCTTGAACTTTTAGTTTGATCAATATGATTCATGAATTTTTGAAACATGTTCAACTTAGTCCCGAATTATAAGAAGATATTCAACTTAGTCATTTCCTTAATTCAAGTTCATGGATAACTTTGAATATTTTCTTATAGTTCGGGGACGAAATTGAATATGTTCCAAAAGTTCGAGCGATCACATCAACAAATTAAAAGTTCGGGACCACATCATACATTGAGTTAAAGTTCAAGGACTATATTTGTCAAATTAAAAAATTTAGAGATCACGTTACATATTGGGCCAAAATTCAATGATTATTTGTATCATTTTCCTTATATTTGAATATGAAAAAATAAATAAATAAAAAAAAAAAAAGCTGAACCGAATCATCATATAAGACGAATAGGCAGGGTTCATAGTACAAGGAAGAGAGGATGACGCTGGAGCCCTGCCAAAATCAAGTGCGAGGACGACGACTCTTCCTCGTTTTGGCCCTTCACGTGCCGGCTTTGCCGCCATTTACTTGAAACCCCCCGTTTGCAAAGCCATTTGGACATACTTTAGTAAGATGACTTATTTATGATTTATTTGTGATTATCCTCCTCCTCCCGCCACCGTCGCGCGCCGCCACAGCATCTCCGTTGCCGACGCCCATTTTATTTATGTCTTCTTCATCTCAATTTCTTCCTTGATAAGATCAGTACCAATCCACATGACCGATTAAGCACCCCAGAATGGGATAATCATCGAGATAGCACAAAGCTTTTTCCATCATTTATCTTTCGAATTCATCATTTTTCCGTTCTTACGATTCATGGCACGAGCAACTCCGGGTAAGAGTCGTACCGGACACCCTTTAAGTTTCATGAACGAGTTAAGCTTCAAGCACTTGGCCTCTGAAAATAACTCTTATCCTTGCAGATAAACAGAGGACCTTACATGCTGGTGTTATGTCTAACCTTTTATGCCTTGTGAGATTTGTCTGAAAAATTGAGAGCACATCTACACCTTCTATAGGTTTTTCCTGAAGCGTCACATTCGAACTCTTGTGTACTTCAACATCAAGTTTTTCGAGAAGGACGAAGATTTAAAATCTGATATGCAGCAAGCATAGAAGTGATGTGAGCGACAGGTTATTTACGGTTCTGATGATGTGAAGAATGCTGTTAACCTCACAGGGCTTCATGGTCCTTTTTTACAAAGCACCATCTTTTCAATGGATGAAGAATGAATTTTTTTGACAGCATCAGTTATTGAACTTGAGCTATATACAGTCAAATTACATGCATGCTAACATTGTTGAGGATGCTTATTGGATTGGGAGAAAAGAATTTCATGGGTCATATTAGTCTTCGATTTTCTCGTCTATCCACACTGGTCTATGAAAGCCGCGGCTTCTCTTCAGCTCAAACCCCATGCCTGCGAAGCGCAATACAGATCATTCTGTTAGTTCAACAGTAAAATGCCCAAGAACATAACCAATGTCACTTTTATCAGCAATTGTCGGTGGAAATGCGCATTATCATATGAACTTAAAACCAGAAGAACTGGTTGACAATGGAACGATCGTGGTTTGTTGTCTTCCATAAATCCAAGCTCATTGATTCAAGATTAAACTACGCACCTGAATCCGCCCATCAGATGTACCAATCACCAGGAATTCTTCATCTCCGTTAAGGGCCATGCAGTGAATCCTGGCATTCGTTCCGCTCTGCAGTGTATCAACTCTCTGATGCTTCTCTTTGCACCAGACTTCCACCACCCCCCTTTGCAGCCCAAGTAAACGAGGTCCGAGCTCACTGCGATAGCTCGAACATCCACTGTTGATGGCAGCGTTCCTACGAGCTCGTAATTGGAAGCGTTCCATATCTTTTGGCCCTCCAAGGAAGACAAGGTCATTAGCCACAAACAGATATTATGCTACCACACAACTAAACGACAAACACTTTTACAAAAGTTGGCAAGATTGTGGAATCTCAAGAACTAAGGTCCTTAATAACACCAGTGGTAAAGTAATTAATTGTCGGCACATCGTAGATGTCAGCAAACCACGACTCAACTAATCATAAAAGAGTGAGGCCACAAAATCTACTGTATAGCTTCTTACACCTACATCTGTATACAAAGATGTAGCCACTTATAATTATGTCAGCCCAAGATATATCCTGTTCTTCCTTATTAAGGATACCTTAACGGCTGCTCCATCCAAGGAAGAGCTGGCTGAATATATCAATCCACTGTGAAGCTGCAGTGCATGAATCGGATTTCCTTTACTGAGTAATTTTCGAGAACCACTCTGTATGCTGTTTAGTGTCCCTGATGCCAAATCGATTTCCTGGGTTCAACCGAATTCTAACAGTCAGTGCTCCAACAGGAGCAAAAACTATAGCCACAAAGCGACAGACGGATTTATATGTAATACGGAAAAACACTAGTAACAGAGCTATGGAGCAGAAAAAAGCCAGAACCTGAATGCTACTATCATGGCATCCGCAATACAGTTTTCCTTGCACAAGAGACAAGCACTTGATGTGTTTATTTGGATTCAATAATTTTGAACCCCCATTCCATGAATGTACCTGATAGAGCGAAAAGAGCAATTACAAGCCGGGGTGATGGATCAAGCGTGAGGCGACAAGCACGTGACATTTGACCTGATCTTGGCATATCCAGGGCTGATTGAATTGAATGGCAGCCTTGACGATAACGTTGTTCAGTTATGAAGGGATAGCCTAAATGGTCCAAGGCTATTGTCTTTCAAGAAATACACGGAAATTATTTCTTACTGCAGATGAACTACAGCTAGCTACAGGTTTAAGAATGTCATTTGATGCCCAAACTGATTTAAAAACCTTGACAAGTTTAACTGTTGCCTTGGACATCTGCCCAATTCTCTCACATGGACTCCAAAAAATTCTTTACTTTTGGTCATCTGAATGAAACACTCTTACGATATTTCACAAGTTACCTTTACACCAGCTCCCTGTGGAACGAAGCACGCGATACTATTAGCCACGACCATATTATGAACCTGATCCCTCATATCATGTACTTGAACACAATGTAATGCACCATCGCCAATAGACCACACCTGCCCAACAGAGAAAAAAAGATGTATCATTAGAACAAAGTGTAGGAATTTTTTCTGACCTCACAAGATTAATGCATTCCTAAGTCCTAGAATCTATTTGAGCGTACCTTTGCTGTTTTGTCGAGAGAACCACTGTACAGTTCTTCTCCAGATTGTGATACCGCCAGGCTGGTCACTGCCTTGGTGTGTTCTCGAACTTCTTGGACCTGGTGAAGAATGCTTCCCCGCCCTGTCCATACCTTCGAATTTGAAAAAAACAAAAAACAAAAGAAGGGTCAGGTACTGATTTTTCAGTACAGGTACTGATTTCACATGACCATATTTTAGCTTAGACTAGCATGGACTACAGCCAATACTGGTTGAACATCAGAATTTTATATTGTTCATAAACTAAAATGATATTTTGATCGACTAGTCTGCCTACACTATGAGACTCACTAGTCGAGACGGATTACAGGTATCGCTGCTGGGAAGAGATACCTTTATTGTGCCATCAGAATGGCCAGAAAATATTATGTCCTTGTAACAAATTATCGACAGAACTTCTCCGTTGTGGCTACAATCAACTTGAACTAGGTCCTTGTGATTCCAGAGGTCCTGCAGCGAAGCACAACATGATAACCAGATACAATCAAAAGCCACTTTTAAGAGGATGCAGAGTCTGACAGGCTTACCGCGCTAGATTCACTTCCTTCGGAGAGAACTTTCAACATCTCGAATGCAAAAGGAGAGTGCTTCTTCAGCTCCCGCAAACCTTTCAAGACATCCTTCATCGAGGGAGCTAGGTCACGCAGACCCTCTAAAATTCACAAATTCAAGGGGTAAACTAGGGTGATTCATTCTGAATGAAACTATAGATAGATAGACTAAAAGGTCCAAACTAAATATGCTGTATCAAGGTGCATCTAGAAGCAAATTCACAGCTGATTATCTCTATTATGTTTCCCATTACTTACTGATTAAATCCATGTATTCGATCGAGCACCACTTTTCAATCTCGCATTTAATCTTTATGACGCGATGAGCATTCTTTTACTGAAGGCATGCAATTCATACTGCTACCTACCAGCATCCTGGATGAAGCTGTTTAGAGCGAGCATAGAAAGGGCTTTATCTTCAACGTCTTTCGCTGATTTGAATATTTGTAGGAACCGTTTGAGCAGGCAAACTCGGGCTGCTCCTCGAATCCCAGTATCCGGGAGAATGCCGAGCATGTGCGTGAGCCATGTGGCTGACACGAAGCATGCTGAACATAAATCTGCATATCTGCTTTTTAAGCCTTCTGCTAAGGCCTCAAAAAGCAGACCGAATTCATGGCTTACCAGAGCATATGCTACTTTCCTTTCCCAATCATCAGCTGCCTTCTCTTCTTCTCGCTAATGTCATTAAGATCAAGGGAAAGGGAATATGGTGTGTTAAAATTTTTAAAGGCCCAAAGCATCTTCATACTGGTGGAAAGAAAATTTCATAGATGCTCACCCGACTTTCCTTGAATTCAATGTTGCTGTTGCCGAGATGCTCCATTCTCATGACAGTTATATATCTCTTCTCGAGTCCTGCACGTTTTAGAAGGAAAGCCCGGGTAAGGGGCTTTCCAGACACAGAGAACCTCCCTTGTAACGACATGATTGTCTCGGCAGCAGCCATTTGGGAGGCAGGGAAGTCGGTATTTTTGAGGCATGAAATAAGGGTATCTATTGCCTCTTCCCGGTATATACTCATCTTTCTAGGCTCCGCCTACAGAATTTAAGATACGGAAATATAAGTTGTGGCTTTACCAAAGATAACGAGTTCTAAATTGTGGAGAGAGAGAGAGAGAGAGAGAGAGAGAGATCAAAACCAGTAGATCCAGCTGGAGGAGGAGGCCGGCTACAACAGGACATTGGTCTTGGAGGGCCGTCTGCAGATAATTCAGGAAAGTGTGCATGGTACTGAAGGCACCTTCATCCTTTATGATGCGAAGAACTTGCTCATTGAATGTCCTCCTGGGGGAATTCAAATGCAAACAGCATCATATTCATTGAAACCTCCACGATAGATTTACAGAACTCGTGATAAATAATAAAATTCTTGGCATTCGGTAAGCAGCTGCTCTTCTTAAACTACCTGTTTAGCCTAACTAGCTCGGAGAGAAAACGAATTATCTCAAATCTCTCTGCATCAGCTGCGCCTATGAAACTTTCTAATACAGGAGCTAACTCGGCTTTCTCTGCGATCATGTTCCTGCACTTCCCATCTTCCTTCATGCATTTCGATAAGACGGCGACTGCAGCCATCCTCTCCTCAGACCATTCTGCCTCCAAACTCCCTATGATACTGTCGATAATGCCTGCTGATACCACCTTGCTAGTCATTGCAGCTGCCATGTTTTCCTGGCAGCCCCCGAGAATCTGTCTTAGCAAAAGAACCGATGCTGTCCTTGGCTTTAAACACATTGACATTAACTCATCCGGGCTCTTCTTGATTACCGCTAAGAGGGAGTCTATAATGTCCATTTCTATGAGGCTGATTGCCGAAGGCCGCAGCAAGTATATCAGCACGACGGCCTCCAGCAGACCCTTCTTCAACAGAGCCACTATGCCGTCCACATCGGAGTCAACCTGAGTGAGCGTGTGAACCACAGATTTCTCCCTCGACCCCAGTTCGCACAGGAGGAGGACCGTTGCCCTCAGGACCCTGCTGTCCACAGAATTGAACAGGACCTCCACGAACCCATTTATGACAGGAGGCCTCGAGAGCATGTTCACAATGTTGATTTGCAAACTTGCCTCCTGCCAGGACTGCTTGATCTGGAGGACGGCCATCTCGGACTCCTCCAGGATCTCCGACATACAGAGCTTGTTGATATTACGCCTTAGCTCGCTAACTGTTCCATCGAGGCTTGCTTGGCTGATGATGCTATTCGGCGAGGTGGAGTGCATCATCGGCTTTGCAATTGGGGAAATCTCCGGGCTATAACTCTGGGACTTGTCCAGAAGGGCACCGGGGTTCTGCTCCTGCCAGCTCGCTATAAGGCGTTTGAGCACGTAGTTCGTTTTGGGGAGCTGAGTGCTCTGCAGCTTCTGGCGCGTGATTGGGCACGTCGAGTTCCCCCTGTCGAGCCACTCTTGTATCGCTCTGCGCTCGTACGTCTGGCCCGTCTCCAGAGTCACCGGGTCGTCGAAGAGGTTGCTCGTGATGGGACAAACGAAGTCTTTAGGAGGGGGTGCTTTCCACCACCAGGCGGGTTTTCGGACTCTGCCATGAGTTGTCCCGGGGTGCTGATAGTTATAAACAAGAATATTTGCAAACACAACGTAAGCAGAATCAGAAAAAGTACTAGGGACAGGGTGGTGATGATAAGTTAAAAACACATAATTTCAAGACTTTCACACACCAACTCGGCTCCGCAGGAATGGGCTGCCTTTGTTGCTGAGGATGGTCTTTCCTAGGCTCGAACAGGGCCTTGCTCCTGTTCCTTTCCTAGAAGACAAGAAAACGACACCATTAAAAAAAAAAAAAAAACTAGGACAAAAGCGGACGCAGGTTTGATGAATCCAATGCAGAGAGATTGTCCATCTCTCTTTCTTGTTTGCGTCGCTCGGGTTCACCTCGTCTTCGGCCTCGGATTCGGAAGAAGACCCGGCGGCCGAACCGTCTCGGTCCGACGAGGAGCTGGAGGCTTCGGAATCTGACGTCGAAGTGGGCGGCGGCGGACGAAACGGCGTGGATCTGACGGCGGGAGGAGGTCGCTTCTGGCTCCTCAGAGGGGCGACGGTGGCGAGCGAAGTTGCGGAGACCCTTTGAGGATAAGAAGGTGGGCTGCTGCTGCTGCTGCTTCCACCGATGCTGTAGTATTCAACCGACCGGTCTCCTTCGGCCCATATTGGCTGCGGCAAACAAAGATTGATTTGCAGGAAAGACTTTGAGCATGTCCCAAACAGTCAAGCCGAGCTCCAGAACAAGAACTCGCCACGTCACGATATTTTCTTCACGAATGACCCTCGAGAGAGAATTTCTACTGAACCCCGCCATGGCAAAAAAGAAAAGAAAAGGTGCCTTTTGGTTTTTAGCAGATTTTGGCTTTGGAAGCAAGAACGAAGGGAACCGGAGCCAGGTCAAACTCATTTTCGAAGAACTTTGACCGAGTCAAATCTTTTTGTTAAGGAGAGAGGTCAATGCTAGACTTGTTTTCCTAGACTAAATCAATCACGTATCAAGAAATATCGAGATTCAGATAAATCTCGAGTTAGGAAGAAAAATCGAGTCATAAAATAGAATGAATCTATATGATATTATTTCCTTAAAAATATTATTGGAAGAATGTTTCGGATAAAATGGCTTGATATGTGGATTTAGTTTTCGGAAGCGTCGATTGATTCTCCTTTTCTTGTTAGAACATGCATTTTGGGATCGGCATGGGATGACACGATGACGAGGATCATGTTCCTCATTTGTGTTTGCTAGGTGCAAAACCCGCCCTTGCCAGCGCGTCTCGGGCTCCGGTATGTCCGCTAGGTGCAAAATCGCCCCCGCCAACGCGTCTCGCGCTCCTGGTACATACTATAGAATGTAAAAGTGACTGTACTATGGACTTGCATTAATCATTTTATAATCGAGAAGAGCTTGTAAGTTGAATTCGAGTTAGAATAGATTTCATAGAAAAGATTGTATCTACTAATCAAAGTTCATTTTGTGCTATCCATTTACAAGAAAAGAACGGATATATTTTTTAAATTCAGAAAATGCGTTTATTCAAAGGGAAAATAAAAATAAAATAGATTATTGCGAAATAGTACTTGAACAAAGAAAAGGACACCAGGAGAAGAAAATGATTACATTATACCGTCCATGGGGGAAGCCCATCTCCTCTGACTCCGCCGTCCGGTCCTCCGCCGTCTCCTCCTCCTCCTCCAACGCATCAGCTCTCCCGCTCGTCTCCACCACCACGGATGGCGGGTTCACCGTTTTGCCTCCATCTCCGCTCTCCAGGACCTCCCTAAAGTACCTCGAGAAGACTGCGCAGTTCGCATCGATCACGCGCTCGTAGTTGCTCTCCAGGTCCTTCAGCTTCCCCGCCTGGTCTCCGCTCATCTTCGAGAGCACCTTCGTGCACGGAAGAACCACCGACACGTCGCACGAGAAGTCGTCGTTGACGTGGCTTGCGAAATGAACCGGACCCGCATTCCCCATGATCTTTGACCTCTGGTCGTTGAACCACTCGAGGACGGGGATGAGGTGGACCAGGAAGAGGTCCTCGAAGATCGCGGGCGCGATCTCCGACCGTGCAAGGGAAGGATCGGAGGAGAAGACATCGATCAGGCGGAGAGCCGCGTCCAGAGGCCGACCGCAGAGGGAGTAGATGAGGGACAGGAGGAAGGAGGAGAAAGAGGAGCCGGGCTGGGAGAGGAGGAGCTTCTCCCCAAGGTGGAGGGAGGAGGACCGGACGGAGGGGTTGGCGGTGGACATGGCATTCTCTAGGGTCTCGGAGGCGAGGTTGAGTGGCCGGAGGAGCGGGCTAGGCTGTGGGAGCTTGCGGCGGAAGGCGGAGAAGAGCCTGTGGCGGAGCTCGGGCTGTGAGAGGGCTTCGGACAGGAAGGCGGTGGAAAGGCGGAGGATTTCAGAGGGCACCGCGGTTGTGGCGGCGGTGGTCATGGTGGCCCGTTGGCGGTGCCGAAAATGGTCCAGTGGTAGTTACTTTTTTTGGGTCGAAGAGTGGAGTTTTTTTTTTGGTAGAAGAGTGGGAGTTGAAGAGGTGGTGATATAACCGGCCAAAGAGGTAACAGTGCTCTTTGTGCTGGGGCGGAGACGGCTAATCAAATGACCAAAGTGACCCTGCGGCAATAATGATTAATTTCTTTATATATTAATGATCTCGTATTTTGCTTAGGGATAATAACATAAATTGTCCCCGAACATTGGCCTAATATGCAATATGATCCTCGAACTTTCAATTTGTTCAATGTGAACCATGCATTTGAGCTCGGTGTGTAATGTCGTTTTTGAATTTTCAATTTATTCAATGTGATCCATGAAGCTTTTAATAAATATTCAGATTAGTCCCTAAAATATACAAAAATAAGAGAATTGATTATGTAATAGTCTTTGGGCGATGTTGAATTGACAATATGTTTTGGGCCATAAAAAAAAGAATGACGATTAATTAAAATTATTGGGGGCCCACTCTTTGACAAATTTGTGGCCCACTACATTCCGTTATTCTCATAACCACCCAAAGACTATTATACTAAGCAAAATTCTAAAAAATAACGAATGTTATCCTTCTATTAATTTAAGTGAACATATTTATATGACCAAAATTTCGGTGAACCACATCGAACATATTAAAGTTGAGGGACGACATTGCATATTTGAATAAAGTTTAAAGATCACATTGAATAAAATTAAAAATTGATGGGCCAAATTGCATGTTGGGTCGTTAGTTCAAAAGACCGCTTGTGTGTTTTTTTTTCCCCTTTTGTTTACACTGGGAGAGAGAGAAGGGTAGCATGGTCATTTCGAAGGGGCTTTGAAATAACGCGGCAAATTGATTGTTCATGGGACAAAAAGGTGGGGCCCCCATTTTTGCCGACCAGGCCGGCTTGACCATGGACCAACCTGTTAACCTTTCCTCCGCCTTCAAATTGGCGTTGCCCCGACATTTGTTCCATTTTCTTAATGAACGTGTCCTGGAGCTCTATTTCTTTGTTGCCGAATCTTAAATTCTTTGTGGAGCTAACGACTGAGTACAAGAAAGAGAGAGAGAGAGATAAAGAACTGCAAACTAATCTGTAAACAACGAGCAAAACTTGATTTGACAGTGCACGCGCTCCATGAACGAGGCAAAGCTGATTTTTTTTTTTGAAGATCAAGTTGGACAGCATCCCACGCACATCATTCGCCTCGTCATGAATGATTTGGAGAAGGAAATTTCAGAGAGAGGAAAAGGGTGATCTGCATGGCTCAGCCGATACTTGGAGGGTGAATGAGAATTCGATGAATCGCTAAGTCTAGAGACCTAGAGATCCGCATCCGACTCGAATTGATAACCAGACCATTTGAATGCAACGCTATGACAATCGTGGCTCGAGCTCGAGTAAATGACAACTCGACTTGTCATGGAAGATTCATTGAAGATTTTCTTTCTGTTTTGTTATCATTTAGTGTATCTCTTATCAAAATTTGGGGTATCTATTTTTGTTTGTTTGTTAGTTAGCATATTATATGGTACATCTCTATAATTAGGCCAGAGATATTTGGCAGATTTCATGTTTTTCGTTTTCTGCTAAGCAATACCTTGTATAAATATTTGTATTGTACTATAAGCAGTATAAGCAATTACGAATTCTCTCATGGTATTGAAGCAGAGCTTTACATCACGCTAGGCAATTTGACTTGCATTGTTTGTGATATGGCTGAGGACGCATCTACAAAGAGGGTTATTGACCCTTCCGACGGTCCTAGAAGCGTACTCGTTTCATTCCATGCATGCTGACCCAAGATAACTACGCAACATAGGCAAAAGGCGATAAGATGCGCATCGCGAGCAAAAAACAAAATCGGGTTTGTTGACGCATTGCTAGAGAAACTGTTTTGGTAGTTTGCTTGTAAAACAAACTCAGAGGCGCCTTGTCCTACATCGAAAGGATGTGAGTGCGCATGTGCACTAGATTTGACACTAATCAACAATTATTATTTTTTATTTATTAAAATGAGAAATTATTAAATATTTATTGTGTCCTTGCGAAACAAGTGCGACTATTCACAAAGGAATTACAATTATTTTTATTTTATTTTAAAATTTTGAATATGATAATAATAAAATAACCATTTTGATTAGCGAAATAGTACGATTGCTTGCAAAGGAGTTACAATTATTTATTATTATTATTATTTAATTTCGAATTTTCTATTATTTCTTATGATCTTTGGAGTGTTTTTGTCTATTCGAACGTAACTACAGGTTTGGATATGAAGAGTTGTATCCGAATTAACTTTCTTTGGAAATAAAGAGTTGTGTCCGAATTAGTCTCCTTTGGGAATGAAAAGTTGCGTTAGAATATAGTTACTTTTGGATTGAAGAGTTGTCTTCTCTACACTCATATATTCACACTACGATTCTTTTCGTCTTACACTTAAAAAATTTCAAAAATTCAATTTTCATTTTTCTAAAAATAAATTACAGCCATTTTCTCCAATTGTTTGCCTAGAGATATATCCTGGAGAAATATGAAAATTGCTACGTGATATTCTTACCGAGATTTTGTTATATCCCGGAGGATATTTGCCCAAAATCATTAGCAATGTTGTGAGGTAAATAAATCCTTAAAGAGAGTATTATCACACCTCAAAGTCCGATTCCGTTGTTCATCCCATTGGCTAAATTTTCCAACAGAAGCCGGATCCAACAACACCCAAACTTAATGCTTGAGATACTTGTAATTCCATGATAGTTTCATAGATCTTCAATTCCCTCGACAAGCGTCTACAGGGTAGCATGGCATACGCAGGGAAGCAAAGGCAATGGAAGGAGAGATATTCTCAAGGTAATGGACCTCAAATTCACGAGATCAAAATCGAGATTGGGCTGCTACGGCAAGGAGGACGCTTGGTGGTGGAATATTACACCAAATTCAAGGTCGGGTAGGATGAACTCGATGATTATGATGATGTTCCAGAATGTACATATGCTGCAGCCACGAAACATGCGAAGAGGGAGGAGGTGGAGAAGATTCACCACTTTCTTATAGGCCTCAATGCTGAGACCCATGAGAATATTTGTTCTCAAATTCTCAATACTGAACCATTCTCGTCCATCGCTAAATGATCACGTAGAAGGAGCATCGACGATCAATTTTCCGGGAGAGGGAAGAGAAGATCGAGAGTACTTCTTTCTTGATTGGAAGAGCAAGCCTTAGGGAAAGTATTGCTCAAGAAGCTCAAATGTGACCATTGTGGGAAGGTCGAGCATGAGGAGATTCATTGCTGGGAGTTGAATGGATATCCTCTGAATCGACAGCCAAGGCGAGTGGAAAGGCACGCAAAGGAAATGCTTTCACAGCGGTTCTGCACTCCTCATAGGCCACCAGCAACAGTTTTGGCACTATTGCATATAGCAATCAAGGAGGTCCACAGGGGACTGAGACAACCGCAACAATTATCAATATCAGCATTTGGTCAATCAGCGAATGTTCACGGATACATATCCTACACGAATTCCAAATGGAAAAGTGATTCTCGCTACTCACGGAAGTGATGTTTATTTGAGCCCTAACTTTATTTCGCACGATATCTTATATGTCCTAAATTGTACGTGCCATAATACTTCTGTTGAAAAGTTAAGTCCAAATTTGGAATGCCTAGTAAGGTTCCTCTCTTCTCGATGTGCCACACGGGACCTAGCCTCGACGAGATCAATTGGAGTGGTTAATGGGCGGGTGGGCACTCGTTCAACTTTTTCAATGGTCAAGCGACATAATACTGATATGTGACACCAACAGTTGAGGCACCCGTCACAACAAAAACGGAGGAGAAAATAACCAACGAACAAAACATATTGATATTAACTGTCGCTTTGCTTGGGGACATGTACAGTCCGGGGCCATAAGAACCGAGCACATGTCCGCTAGATCGGCTACATTTCTCGTCAGCAAGTTACGTATTCGCGACTGTCGGATACGAAATCCTATTCGATCTAAGATCTAATTACGGAAACATGCCCAATAGTTCAGTTGAATCATTGATCGAAGTAGGTATATCACGAGAACATACCTTGATTGTTCATAGATTAAGTGCCCCTTTGTGATCTCGGAAGTTCCTTCGTGTTGATTGCCAATCAACAGTGAGTTGAGAGAGAGCATACGTTGTTTTGTGTTTTCTTGAGATATTACAAAGTGACAAAGGGAGAGAAGAGTCGTTTCTTTTTACGTGCGTGAACGAACGTGACTTTTCACGTTTGAAAAAGGATTGGCTAATGACTGTTTCACGATTATCTCCGATAGACAGATGTGATTACCTTTATGGGCGCACACCATATGTCCTATGTATCAACATCTCCCACTCGCCCATGTAGGGCAAATAGTTCTCACATGCCCACGAAGGACAAAAAATTCCCACTTGTTCATAGAGAACCAAACACAAAAAATTTTATCTTCGCAAAGTTCATATTGATAAATAATCGTGCGATCGGCATACATACTCGAAAGCTTGTTGTCATACATCCGTTGGAAGTATATGACAGCTCATAATGGGCATAATAAAAAAAAAATTGTATGATGTACCCTAAATCGATCGATCACATATATATCTTTCTGCAGATCTCATTTAAAATATGACACGTTATATTCACAATTATGATCACACTAAACAATCATAATCGACCGGACTATGAATACAATCCATAATGTGGCTTAAAAACTCCAAATCAATCTTCCTCCTCCATTAGACCTTTTAATCTCAATTCAACTCACTTTTCTAGAAGTGTCCCTTTAGATCAAATCAATTTCATGATCATAAACAACATTCTAAGATAGCGAACACTAAAAAGGAATCTCAAGAATAATAAATAGTCATGAAGGTACGAAAATGATGGATTCTTATCTTCGAGAGTCTCACACGGCTTAGAAAAGTTGAGATCTAAACTTTTGCCTATTCTCATTGGTCGATTCATGCATACGTAATATGAAATACGTATTACGGTATTTTCTCCTTCCCCATAGAGTGTATGTTTTTCTATTTTAATACTGTACATATGATAACTTAGACACACTTAATATCAAACTCGAGTTCACGTAACAACTCCAGTCAAGAGTTTCCATCGAACTCTCATTTAACAACAAAGACAGATAAAATGAAATATGTAAGTTATTTCACTTTTGGACATTATAAATATTAAGTCCTCATTTGAACATTCTGTTAAAGCTACTTAAGTATTTTAAGCTTGAACTCTCAATTATCACCTAGACAATAAGTTTAAAATTGCCTCATCTCTATTCATTACACAAGTAAATAGAGGTGATTACCCGTGTCGATGGGCTAATCTCACATCCGTCCGACATACCTTCTCAATATAATGCACCAAGCATTGAACATGCATAAATATCAAATAGACTTATAGACATCCATATTGATAAACAACATCATCAATTGTAAACATTTAAGGGAAAAATAAAAATTCAATACATCAACCTCTATACGATCCTATAGTCTTTATATGACTAAGGAAAACATCTCTAAGAATGGACTTTGTCATAAGATCTCGGTAATATTCTATGCGTAGATATATACCGTAGGTTCACATCTTTTTGTGCTACCATGTCCTTAACATAATTATACTTAATGTTTATGTGTTTGGTCTTGCTATGGAACTTAAGATCCTTAGTGCAAGCTATTGTTTGCCGACTACCACAATAAACCTTCACATGATTTGCAGCATCTCTAGTAACACCCAAATGAACCAAAAATCTTTTAAGCCAAGCACCATCTTGTCTTGCTGATGATAATGCTATGAACTCGGCTTCAATGGTGGATAAGGCTATACACCGTTGTTTTTCTTCCGCTCGATGATATGACGTCATTATTCAGTAAGAACACATTTTCGAAGTGCATTTCCTCTCATCCAAATCTCCTCCCTAGTCGGCATCAAGTATAGCCTTCAAGGTGCAGATCACTATTTTGATATGTCGGCGAGTAAGCAGCGGTTGCTTCGAGATACCTCAAGATTCTCTTAAGCTGCAGTCCAATATGCTTGACTTGGATTGGATTGGATTGGTATATACTTACTAGTCCTACTTGCATAACAAATATCATGTTTGGTACACATCATAGCGTATATGAGACTTCCAACGATCTGGCATATAGAACGTTTTTCATTTGCTCTTGTTCATATGGAGTTTTAGGGCACATTCTATGGCTTAATCCTTCACCTTTTGCAATAAGAGTATCAATAGGTTTACAATTTTGCATACGAAATGGTTCAAAAACTTTATTAATGTATGTCTCTTACGAAAGAGATAATAATTTTTTTGAACTGTCTCTCGAAATCTTAACTTCGAGAATGTATGTAGTTTCACCCATATCTTTCATTTCAAAATTAGAAGATAGCCAACTTTTGACTCTCTTGACAAACTCCATATTGTTTCGGTAATCAGTATATCATCGCATATAATGATAAAATTACAAAATGACCTTTGGACCTTTTGATATACACGCAATTATCTTCACTAATCATATCAAAATCATATGCTACTATGGCATTATGAAAGCGTATATACCATTGTCTTGAAGATCGCTTAAGGCCATATATCGATATCAAAAGTTGACATACTTTATATTCTCGTTTTTGGCAACAAACCCAATAGGTTGTTCCATATAAATTTATTCTTCTAATTCTCCGTTGAGAAAAGCAGTCTTAACATCCATTTGATATAGTTCTAGATCCAAACTAGTTACTATTGTCAAGATAAGGCGAATCGAAGTAAATTTTACCATAGGAGAAAAAGTTTCCTCGTAGTCCATTCCTTCCCGTTGGTTGTATCCTCTCGTAACAAGGCGAGCCTTATACCTTTCAATTGAGCCATCTAATTTTTGCTTTATTTTGAGAACCCATTTGTTCCCAATAGCCTTACGTCCTTTTAGAAGATTAACCGGTTCCCAAACGTGGTTTGATCTCATTGACTCCAACTCTTCTTCCATTGCTTTCGTCCACTTTTCCTTATCGGGGCAAGATAGAGCCTCATTTATATTCCTTGGTTCATCCTCTTCTAGTGGGGCGATCATAAAAACTTCTCGTTTAATCTCAAAGCTTCGACGGGGAATGCTTTTTCGACTTATTCGCAGAGAAGAAGATTGTACAAGTGGTACTTTATTTTCCATTACGCTCCCATTTGGACAAGATAATGGTATCATTTCATCAAGTAGTTGCAAGTGAGACCGGTTCATACTCAACTCCCCACTTCTCACATTGCTCTCACTTGGATCATTATGTCCAATTGTCCCATTATCCCGATCTAAGATCTCAAATAGGAAATAGTCTTCACCTATTTCGCTTTTTCTGGAAAATTCATTCTATAAGAATGTGACATCCCGTGATTCAAATTAGTCACACTTTCGCTTTCTTGCTCACTATGAACACATACCCTTTTGAGTGTTCCGAATATCTTATGAAGATACTCTTTTTGCCTCTTAGTCCCAATTTTTCATATTTATGAGTGGACTCATGAGTATAGACAACACAATCTCAAGGTTTAAGAAAGCTCGAGATAAGATTTTCGACCTATCCACAACTCATATGGGGTGGAAGAGACGATTTTGAAGGCACACGGTTAAGTACATAAGTAGCAATCAATAAAGCATCACCCTAAAAGGCGATCGGTAAATTAGCTTGTGCCATCATGGGCCTAACCATTTCAAGTAAGGTTCTATTTCTTCTTTTAGCTACTCCATTTTGTTGAGGAGTATATGGAATGGATAACTGTCTATCTATTCCTTTTTCATCACATAAATCTTTGAACCGATCGAGATAGATACTCTCGATCTCGATTGGATCTCAAAACTTTTATTTTCTTGTCTAACCGATTTTTCACTAAAGTCATAAATTTCTTGAAGCAACTAAATACTTCGATTTATGAGAAATCGGATAGACATATCCAAAACAAGTATAGTTGTCAATAAATGTGATGAAATAAAAAACACCATGCCTTGCTTTCATATTTATGGGATCACGGATGTCCGTATGGATTAGTTGCAAAGGAAATTCAGCCCTTGTGCCCTTTTCAAATGGCTTTAGTGTAGTTTTTCAGCTAGGCAATACTCATAAACAGCAAATCAACTTTTTCAATATTGCCTAATAAGCCATCTTTGACTAATCTATTCATTCTTTGTTGACCAATATGACCAAGTCCGGTATGCCAAATATTCACATCATTTTCACTAGAATTGGAAGATGCAAATAGATAATAATAAACATACACATTTTTATTTTCAACATCCAACACGATAAAGCCATCAACAAAATAACATGAACCATAGAAAGTTGTACCTAACAACAAATCCACACCATTGTTTTGAAAATTCATATTAAAATCAAGTTTGACTAACAACACAAAGACAAGATTTCGACGAATCTATGGAGCGTACGTTACATCGTGCGGGAATAAAGTGCGTCCACCACGCATGATAAGTTGGGAGGTGCCAATTCCTTTAACTTTCACTCTGGAATTATTTCCTACATAGATCTATCTCACTTCACTTGGAATTCGTCGAAATTCCACAAAAGTACTTCTATCTCTAGCTACATGGTTCGTGGCTCCTGAGTCTACAGTCCACAAAGGATGATATTCAGTTAAAAATATAAAACTCGATACATAACTAACACTTTGAAGTGTGTTAAGGGTTTTTACCTTTTTCGGCTCACCACAATCTCGAGCGAAGTGACCTTTCTTGCTACGGTTGTAACATTTCATCCTCGAAATATTTTTCTTCACGGAACGTTTCCCTTTTCCATACTTCTCAAACTTCGATTTCTTGCCGAGATGGTTTTGCTCCTTTACCTGTCCTCTTTATGAACTTGCCAGGATGCTTTGCGCTTCGAGCCCGAAGCACCATTTGAGCTAGAACCAACAAAATACACATCGGATTGTATCTTAGCCAACATAAGATGATCCTCTTCCAGCTTCAGGTGGCGCATAGCATCCTCAAATGTCTTGACATTCTCATTGTGGGTCGGATTAACTTTCATATGCTCTCGGCTATGGGATAAAGAGCGAATCACCGATCGCATTTGTTGTTCATCGAGATAATGTGTGACTGTATCCTTCGACTTACTAATCATGTTCGACATTTTTCTCAAATGTTTCTTCACATTATACCCATTTGGCAACTTGTAAGTGTCGAATCGATTGTAAAGCTGTCTCGGCTTGGTGGTGAAAGTCCGTCCAAAAGTAGCCTTTAATGCGTCTCACATATCTTTTGCATTTTCATGCTTTGCCCGAATCGTCGTATGATATCATTATCCATCTTGCTCAACAACGTAATGCAGGTAGTTGAGTTCTTTTTTTCCAAACAGCGAAGGCTTCCTTATCTCTCTTGTGTTGTACAACATTTTCATCCTCTGGCTCAATTATGATCGGGTTAAAAGCTTCCAGTGCCTCTAGCTCTTCCAAGACATGCTGAATTTTCATATTTCAAATCTCATAATTTTCACCATTTAACTTCTCACCCTTATTGATCTTAGCTACAATGTTCTTTGAAACCGTTGTCATTGTATCCGAATATGAGGTAATTTAGACATTTCGCACGAATTAATAAAGTCTATTTGAATGCAACAAATGCATTATATTCATGCATTTTAATTGTACTAACATACGGTTTCATAGTAGACCCTAGAATCGACAGGTTTACTAAGTTCCCCATCATCATCTAGAAATTCTAATTTGAAACTAATAGCAATACAATTATCCAATTGTGTTTTTCATAAATTTACTAAAAAAAAAATATGAACACTCCCACTCGAATATATAACAAATATATATGCAGAGAAGATATTGCATTGAATAATCAAATTTCATAATCTAAAAAAAGAACATCAAACAAACATAATATTCTAAAAAAAATATCAATTCAACGATAATAAGTTCCAATATATATATATATAAACTCCTAGACATATTATGGAATAAGATTAACATAAGAACAAAGTCAAATGTAATAACGTGTTTGCTCCTTTTTTCGATTTTAACTTCGACCCATTCATCTTCTTTGCTACAAGAAAATTATGCTTCAAGATCTTTAGGGGGATGTTTTATTATATTGGGAACCCATATCGGTGCCCTTGGATAACCCTTTTGAAGACCTCTCGTTGGTACGCCAAGGTGCAATCGCTCGTGCAAAGATCCGTTCATCCCAAGCAATGATATCTTCGCCGCCCGATCTTCATGTATTCGTGCAAGAAATGTAGCACATAATTCTTGTATTAATTATTGCACGGGTGAGCAATTTATGCCATTTCTTAGGCATAGAGTTCCTCAATGCATAAAAGACATCCATAGATGATACTTCATGTCCTCTCCATATGATTTCTTGGAGCATGTTGTTGACCCTCTTTACATGGGTTATAATGTCGCATACATTATCCTATCTATAATGACCCAATTGCTCAATCTTCTAGGCGTTGTCGTCTTCGCCTTACCCATTTAATCACGGGGCCTGGTCTTGATGACATTGTTCCCGCAATGAATGCGAGAACAAAGTGGATTACTAAAATCCATTAATCATATAATTATTACAAACATATTTGTAACCGGAATATGTAAATCCAGGTATTAAACAAACCCTTATAGGTTGGCCGACCTTTTTTTCTTTGGTCAACGGTTAACGATCAAGTCAACAGGTCAACGGGTTAGGTCTCTAGTCAAAAAGGGGTTATGGGTCGGGTTTGTGTTAAAATAGAATCAGATTTTGATCATCCCAAACTTAGATTAGGACTAATAAAAAATAAGGTTACAATTACCTTAAACCGGAACAGGGGATAGGCTAAAATCGGGTTAGGACACACGATAAATCGAAAATAGGCCTTGGCACGCGCCGCGCACGTGGGTGCGTGACGCCCACGGACACGGACCCCCTCGGCACATACGGCGCATGTGGCCTACTCCGGCGGTTGCCGGCGACGATCCACTACTCCAAATGATTGTCTCGACGAGCTCGATCCAACTATGTATTCAGAATTTATTTTCGTTAACGAACTTAAATAATCACGCATGAACAAGTAATGACGCAATTAGGGCTTTAATCACTTAATAATACGAAATCATCAAGCAAAACAATCGGAAACAAGTAATTGATGCTATGATACCAATGTCGGATGCAAAACCCTATTGAATCTAAGATCTAATTGCGAAAACATGCCCGATAGTTTACTTGAATCACTTATCGAAGCGGGTATATCATGAGGACATACCTTGATTGTCACAGATTAAGTGCCCCTTTACGATCTTGAAAGTTCCTTTCGTATTGATTGCCAATCAATAGTGAGTTGAGAGAGAGCGTACGTCGTTCCGTGTTTTCTTTAGATATTGCGAGAGTAACCAAGGAGAAGAATAATCGTTTCTTTTTACGTCTGTGAAGGAACGTGACTTTTCACGTTTGAAAAAGGATTGACTAATAATTGCTTTCGAGTTATTTTCAATAGGCGAGTGTGATTGCTTGTATGGGCGTACACCATAAGTTCTATGTACCAACATTGGTAGAGGTCTAGGCAATTAAACCTCGTGCCTCTCGCATGCGGCGAGATGACTCATGGTGTGCGCCAATGCGGGGCAATCACGCCCGTTTGTTAGAGATAACTGTCAAGGCGTTATCGCCTAATCCTTTTTCAAACGTGAAAAGTCACATTCCTTCACAGACGTAAAAATGAACGACTCTTCTCCTCCTTGGTTACTCTGTAATTTTACAAGAAAAAGCGGGAACAATGTATGCTCTCTCCCAACTCACTGTTGATTGTCAATCAATACAAAAGAACTTTCAAGATCGCAAAGGGGCACTTAATCTGTGATAATCAATGTATGTCCTCATGATATACCCGCTTCGATCCGGTGATTCAAGGGAACTATTGGGCATTTTTCCGCAATTAGATCTTAGATTGAATAGGGTTTCGTATCCGACATTGGTATCGAGCATCAATGACTTATTTCCCGATTGTTTGGCCGATGATTTAGTATTATTGAGTGATTAAAGTCCTAATTGTGTTGTTACTATTCATGCGTAATTGTTTAAATTATGTGTAACGAAAATAAATTCAAAATACATGATTGGATCGGGCTCGTCGAGATGATCGTTTTGAGTAGTGGATCGTGGGCGACGGACACCGGAGTAGGCCGCACGCGCGCGTGGGTGTCACGCGCCCACGTGCGCAGCATGTGCCGAGGCATGTTTTCCGGTTTATCGCGTGTCCTAACCCTGTTTTAGCTTATCCCTATTCTGATTTAAGGTAATTCTAATCCTATTTTTGATTAGTCCTAATCCAGGTTTGGGATAAGCACAATCCGATTCTGTTTTAGCATAAACTCGACCTGTGACTGTTTTTGACCTAGACCCGACCCGTTGACCTCGCTAACCATTGATTGTTGACCCGTTGACAAAAAAAAAACGGTCGGTCAACCTATAAGGACTTGTTTAATACCTAGACTTGCATGTTCTTGGTTACAATATGTTTGTAATAATTACATGATTGATAGATAGATTTTAGTAATCCACTTTGTTCTCGCATTCATTGCGGGAACAATGTCATTAACACCAGGCCCCGTGATTAAACGGGTAGGGCGAAGTACGACAACGCCTAGAAGACCAAGAACAGATGAGCAAAAACAAGCCCCGAATGATAAGGTTGAGCGATTTGGTCATTATAGATGGGATAATATATGCGACATTATAACCCATGTAAAGAGGGTTAACAAAGCATGCTTCAAGAAATCATATAGGGAGGACATGAAGTATCATCTATTGATGCCTTTTATGCATTAAGGAACTTTATGCCTAAGGAATGGCATAAATTGCTCACTCGTGCAATAATTGAGCACGACACATATTAGAATTCCGTGCTGCATTTCTTACACGAATACATGAAGATTGGGGTGGCGAAGACGTCATTGCTTGGGATTAATGGATCTTTGCAGCAGACGGTATGCGCCTTGGCATATCAATAGAGATCCTCAAAAGGGTTATCCGAGGGCACCGATATGGGTTCCGAATATAATATAACATTCCCCTAGAGATCTTGAAACATCATTTCCTTGCAGCAAAGAAGTTGAATGGGTCGAAGTTGAAACTGAAAAAAAGGAGCGAAATGCGTTATTACATTTGATTTTGTTCTTATGTTAGTCTTATTCCATAGTGTGTCTAAGAGTTTATTTTTTTTTGGAACTTATTATTGTTGATTTGATATATATTTTTTAGAATATTATGTTTGTTGGATATTCTATTTTGGAATATGAAATTTGATTATTCAATGCAATATCTTCTCTGCATATATATTATTTTTGTTATATATTTGAGTGAGAGTGTTCATATATATATATATATTTTTTGTAAATTTATGAAGAACACAATTGGATAATTGCATTGATATTAGTTTTAGATTAGAATTTCTAGATGATGATGGGGAACCTAATGAACTGTCAATTCTAGGGTCTACAATGAAACCGTATGTTAGTACAATTAAAATACACGAATATAATGTATTTGTTGCATTCAAATAGGCTTTATTAATTCGACGAAATGTCTAAATTACATCATATTCGGATACAATGACAACGGTTTCAAAGAACATCGTGGCTGAGCTTAATAAGGGCGAGAAGTTAAATGGTGAAAATTATGAGATTTGGAATATGAAAATTCAGTATGTGCCGGAAGAGCTAAATGCACTGGAAGCTCTTAACTTGATCATGACCGAGCTAGAGGATGAAAATACTGCACAACACATGAGGAATAAGGAAGCCTTCGCAACCTAGAAGAAAAAGAGATCAACTACTCGCATTACGTTGTTGAGCGGTATGGATAATGATATAATGCGAGAGTTCGAAGCAGCATGAGAATGCAAAAGATATATTGGACGCATTAAAGGCTAGATTTGGATAGACCTGTCACCAATCCGAGATAGCTTACTATCGATTCGATATCTACAAGATGCCACATGGGCATAATGTGAAGCAATATTTGAGAAAAAATTCGAACATGATTAGTGAGTGAAGGATGCGGGTCACACATTATCTCGATGAATAACAAGTGCGAGTCAAGTGATTTGCTCTTTACCCCATAACCGGGAGCACATGAAAGTTAATCGACCCACAATAAGAATATCAAGACATTTGAGGATGCTATGTGCCACCTGGAGCTGGAAGATGATCGTCTTCGTCGGCCTAAGATACAATTTGATGTGTAATTTTACTGGTTCTAGCTCACATGGAGCTTCGAGCTCCAAGCACATGTGTCCTGGCAAGTTCATAAAGAGGACGGGTAAAGAAGTGGAACCATCGGCAAGAAATCGAAGTTTGAGAAGTATGGAAAAGGGAAACGTCCCGTGAACAAAAACAATTATTTTGAGTATATAAGATTTATGGTGTGTGCCCATGTGGGCAATCGTTTTAAGTGGTGGATCGTTTTGATGATCATTTCATCATGTCGGATACAAAACCCTATTCAATCTAAGATCTAATTATGGAAACATGCCCAATAGTTCACTTGAATCACTAATCGAAGTAGGTATCATGAGGACATATCTTGATTGTTCACGATTAAGTGCTCCTTTGCGATCTAAAAAATTCTTTTGTGTTGATTACAAATCAACAAGTGAGTTGGGAGAGAGCGTACGTCGTTTTGTGTTTTCTTGATGTGTTTTCTTGAGATATTTCAGAGAGTCGAGGAGGAGAAGAATCATTCCTTTTTACGTGCGTGAAGGAACGTGACTTTTCACGTTTGAAAAAGGATTGACCGATAATCGCTTCGCCAATTATCTCCGATAAGCGGATGTGATTGCCCGCATGGGCGCACACCATAAGTCCTATATAACAACATCTCTCACTCGCTTATTAGGGCAAATAGCTCCCACATGCCCGCGAAGGACCAACAATTTCCACTCGTCCACTGAGGACCACACACAAAAATCTTTATCTTCGTAAAGTTCATATTGATAAATAACTCGTGTGACCAACATACACTAAGAGGTCGTTGTCATACATCCGTTGGGACTATATGACAACTCATAATGGACATAATAAAAAAATAAATTTTTTGTATGCTGTGCCCTAGATCGATCGATTACATATATATCTTTTTTCAAATCTCATTTAAAATATGACACGTTATATTCACAATTATGATCACACTAAACAATAATAACCGACCGGTATGTGAATACAATCCATAATGTGACTTAAAAACTCCAAATCAATATTTTTCCTCCATTAGACCTCTTAATCTCGGTTCAGCTCACTTTTCTAGAAATGTCCCTTTAGATCGAGTCAATTTCATGACCATAAGCAACATTCTAAGATAGCGAACATTCAAAAGAAATCTCGAGAATAATGAATAGTCATGAGGGTACGAAAATGAGGGATTTTTATCCTCGAGAGTCTCACACAACTTAGAAAAGTTGAGATCTAAACTTTTGCCTACTCTCATTAGTCGATTTGTGCATACGTAATATGAAATACGTATTACGGTATTTTCTCATTCCCCATGGAGCGTATGTCTTTCTATTTTAATATCGTACGAGATGATAACTTAGACACACTCAATGTCTAACTCGAGTTCACGTAACAACTCCAGTCAAGAGTTTTCATCGGAACTCTCATCTAGCAACAAAGACAGATAAAATGAAATATATTGGTTATTTCACTTTCGGATATTATAAATATTAAGTCTTCATCTTAACATTCTGTTAAGGTGGCTTAAGTATTTTAAGCTTAAGCTCTCAATTATCACCTATACAATAAGTTTAAAATTGCCTCATCTCTATTCATCACACAAGTAAATAAAGGTGATTACCCGTGTGAGTGGGTTCACTCATATGTCCGATCTACCTTCTCAATATAATGCACCAAGCATTGAACATGCATAAATATCAAATAGACTCATATACATCCATATTGACAACCTTCATGCGCCAACTTGAGAGGGAGTGTTATGAAAGGCCTATCGAAGATTTTAAGTCTGTATTTTCAACATTTAGTGTATCCCTTGTACAAATATTTGTACAAGACGATAAACAACACCAAGCAATAACTAGTTCCCTCACAACTAAGAGAAAATGCAAGACCTAAAAACCCAAGAGATACTTAAATTTCGGGAGGGCAAAGATCAATACTAATTTTTATCTCGACACTAGAAGAAGGTAATAACTCATTGGTGGATTATGAGGGCAAGAGGGAGATGAACTCAATCGTAGTGTCGATTGCGTTCGAGCGGCGAGGAGGCGAAAGTGGAGGCCTCAATGGAGAGTGAGGAGCTGCCACCGGCCAAGTCAAAGAGAGACCTGAAGGCAATGAAGGGCACCCCGAGCTGGTGACACACCAAGGCTACGCCCGCACTCTCCATGTCGATCGTAGTGGTATTGAACTTGGATCTCAAGAACTCTCTATAGCCAAATTGTGACTTATGGTTCAAATGATTATTTTGCAAAAGATTTTTATTTTTTTAGAGCGGCTACTAATCATTTTTAGTAGGTTGATTAGAGTCCTAGATAAAATAGCGGGAGAAAATTATTTTATATTTACAAACTAGAGATTTTAAGTTCGAGACTTGGTTACATCAATTTTTTAAATTAATGCCCTTTCGGTACCAATTTCATGAAAAATGTTCAATTTGACAATTTTAATGGATTTTGATTTAAGGCTCGGACGTACATTTTTGGTTTTTTTTTTTATTTTTGATTTTTGTATTTTTGATCTTAAAAATTAATGAAAAATGAGAGTGAATTGGTTCAAGATTATCTTAAAGTTTTCAGATTTAATTTCCATTAATTCCCAAAATTTGTAAGAAAAATATTTTAACCCTAAGTCTACAACTTTTAAAAGTTAAAATTGATTCAAAAGATTTTATTTACTGAGGGTAATCCATAAGATAGAATTTTCTAAAAAAATTTCATCTTTCCGAAAAAGGATAAGACGCGGTTTTTAAGAAACCATATCTTCCTAATAATTTTTTATTTTTTGAGATTTTTCGACAGGAAAATTAAATATGAGACATGAATGATTTTATTTGTTTCTTTTTCTGAATTTTTCTGATTTTTTTTTTTTGTGATTTTGGGTTTTTATGAATGAATTTAATTTTAAATTGTAAATATTTTAGTGAAAAGGATAATCGGCGCCGAATCTTTCGAATTAAGTTTCGATCCGAAGCCCGACGGATCGACCCCAAAATTCGAAATATCCGCTATGGAAATAATTCCATCTAAAGTCGATAGATAGACTTATTTTCATGTATGCAATTGCAGATTAGGAAATTTTTCTAATCGATCACATTTTGAAAGATTTTTAATATCATAAGTATATTCAGAAAGATTTTCGGATTATTACAAAATTATCACAAAGATATAAAAAATGTTCGTATGACGTTATAATCTTTTCAAATTAAAGACAAGATATATTACAAGATATATTCCGAATTTCCGATTTCCAAAATAACGTGCAATCTTTCAACTCTAGCAATGAAATATTCTGAACTTTCAATGCAATTTTCTAAACAAGGCAATTCAAACAATCAATTTTCCAATCAAATATTCAGAATATCCGATATTTGACTTTTGACATGCAATCTTTCGAATTAGACAATTGAATATTACATGCCGAAAATCAAGTCATGGGTATATGCAATTGAATTTACAATCATGTAAAATTGGCAGCACAATATTCCGAGATAGTCAAATTTAGGAAATACACCCAAGATCGCAAGATTACCTTTTCAATTCGAGTTTTGCGCCGAGCTTGACGACCAACTTTCGACTCTTCATACCAGCTCAGATGGGAATTTGCACGAGTAGCTTGAGCGGTGGTTTGCGTGGCGATGACGGTTCGATACGGGTTGCCACTAAGTATGATAAATGGGCTATCGCTCTCTCACGTACTGTGGCACCTGATCGTGGATGAAGATGCTCAGCGATTCTTGTTCTAACTAATCACAAAAGGGACCAAGCAAGTCCCCCAAGTGTAATCTGCAACGAAAATCCCACTAATACAAAATTTGGCATGGCACCAATGAGACTTCGTGAAACGCGAATGATCTGCAGAGAAAATAAAAGCCAGCAATTTTTTTTTTTTTGAGAGTCTTGGTCTGCTTCTCTTTCCACCTTTGTATCCTTTAGTGGATACGCCCAGTACTCGCCAAATTGCAGGCAATTTTTGTGGATTGAACAAGGGTCACCGCAGGCGCTGGAATTCTGCACGAAGATGAGGACGTGATTATGAGGTGGTCACTAACAGTCAGACTTCAGACTTGAGGTGAAGCTTCAAAGCTTGCAAGTGAACTCCATGGGCGTGCGACAGAAACCTTCATTCCCCCTCTCTCTCTCTCTCTTGCCTTTTGTTCTCACGTGTATCTCTGAATTTTTTCTGAATGAATTCCCCCTAAAACCCTAGAGAAAGCCTTGTATTTATAAATAAAAAAAAAGGATTTGCAAGCTTAGGGGCCTTAATTCTCAAAACTTAGCAATTTTGGCCCCTTTAATTTTGAATCAAAAGTTCAACCAAGCACAGAGGACCAAATTGAAACCAATCCCACTCAAACCTAAGCTGGGCCTATGGTCTTAAGATCAAACGAAGTCTCTCCTTACGTTAGACCAAGTTGAATGATTTTGGTCCAATTAGAGTTATACGATACAATTATAAAGCCCCCTTTTCTATTATGAATAAATAGGCTGAGCCCAAAGTCGTAAGCTGGGCCTATCGTATTAATTTTCAGCACCCATGTTCAAGGTCCTTGGCTGAAAATTTTAATATAAGCTCGGGTCCGCCGCTCATCAAATTAATCTCAATTCCATTGCCAATCCATATGAATGTTAATGCAATGCATGAATGCCAGAAATAAACATGAAAAATTTGATTTGATTATTTTTGTTTAGAACTAAAAGTAGTTCTAATTTTTTATGTAAAAAATGATTAAAAAGAAAAGTGAAAATTTAGGTATCAACATGTGGATATTGATTTCGCATCAAGTAGGCATTCAAAATGCCTAAACTTTCACTTGGGCGAATCTTAAAATCACCTAGACTTTCGAAATTAACATGATCGGGTCGAAATTTGGACGAACAAAGGAAGTCTCTTACATTTTCCAGGAAAAGTGTCCAAAAAGTGCTAAACTTTTTACATATGTGCCAATTCAAGTCATAAACCTTTCAATTGTGCGAATTTAATCCTAAACCTTTTGCACTTATACCAATTGAGTCCATTTGGTTAATTTTGGCTAGAAATCATTGATATGGACGCCGGTCGTCCCTATGTGCTAACGTGGGACATTTTTAAATATTTTTTTGGTTTTCATCTTCTTCTTTTTTTTACTTTGTTCCGACGCCCTCACTTGGCCCGGATCTAGCGAGGGCTCATGGCCTCACATTGGATGACAAGGGCGTTAGGCCCTCTCTCTAAAACCAAAAAAAAAAAAAAACATAAAGAGAAAATCAAATTTTTTTTTGAAGAGTAAAAACATATTGGAAAAATGTCTACATCAAGATCGGTCATACCATGTAGAACGACCGACATCTACGTCGGTGATTTCCTATCGAAATTGATGGGGTTGGACTCAATTATCACGATTACAAAAGGTTTAGGACTAAATTGACATAATTGAAAGATTTATGAATATAAAATATTTAGGATTTTTTGGACACTTTTTCCTACATTCTTTTATCACGAAGGAGTTTGGTCAAGTGTCGAAAGTAGCGTGGCCTAGTGTTTTTGGAAGTAATAAGGTGAGATTACGCACATTAATTACCATGATTTCGCCCGTTCGATTCTAAAGCCAGCTCGTCCTTAGGTCCGTCGCCAAAGCGCTGCACAAGATTAAAAAACAAGGTCGAAGATGGTGAGGCGACAAGTTAGGCCTGACCACAATTTCGCCCGCTCCGGCCCCGGAACCCTCGACGGAAAAAGTAACGAGCTAGGCTCGACCTTTGGCCCCTCGAGTCTAAGTCCGTTGCGCTTTCTGTTAGCCGTGTTTATTTTTTGACATATCATGTTTGCACCATTTATGATCTTGTCGTCTTATGATCCTCGGGCATTAGGATCCGAGTCTTCAAACGCCCCTATCGTATCAAAGTTGGCAAACACCCATTATTTTCGAAAATAGAACACGTGTATTTACTTTCTATACGTCATATTTCTCCATGAATTTAGTATCAGAAGCCGGAGGCAAATTCCCCTTTTGCTCTCATTAGCAACAGACGAAAAAGACACTCTCGATTAGTTAGCAACATCTCATTAGGGGGTCGCGCCTTGACAATGAGATTGCATGTGTCACACCCCGAATCCAACAAAAAGGGGGGATGGCACGATCGCCCTTTCACTCGTAGACACAACATCATACACAACCTAACATCATGTTGTCAACCTATATATCTCCATCACATATATACAAATATATAGAAACCAATGCCCAGCAGGTTGGTTACAATGTCGAGTTTCTATAATCTATAAAAAAGAATATGTACATTTCCAACTAACAACTGAACCCAATAACTAATCTTAGCCATATACAGCGTAGAAATATACAACTAACTTCGCGATTTGTTTCGACCAAGATACATAGAACAACCTACTTACACTAGCAAATGGATGAATGCAAGAAGCTACTATGAAGATCAACCTCAACCTTTTATGCAATTTAATCCTAAAACTTGTCAAATTGCTCTTTTTCGTTAGCATTTTCCTTTAGCTGAATTAGACGGAGTTAACGAAATGACTCAATTGCACCAATTTGACAACTTTTAGGACTTGGTTGCACTTTCGAAAGTTTTTAGAACTCAACTACACTTTGGTGACAAGTTTTAAAGACTTCTAGTGAACATATTCTTTTTTTTTTTTGGGCTTTCACCATTCTAAATTGATCTATACTCCATTTACTTAACATAACTATCTCATATAATGACTTAGCCCATTAAATATGGATTTTTTTTTGTAGAACATTAAATATGGATTAAAAAATGAGTTTACGACCCATTTTATTTGCACATACCCCTCATATCTCCTCTCTCCTCTTCGCTGGGCTGCTTTCCCACCTCTGCCCTCATAGCTTCGAGTTCCAAGCTCGCATCATTGTGATCGCTGGGATCAAGGCTGCTTGAGGTAGTCGACCGGATCGAGCTCGATCCGAGGTCGTGAGTGCTCGGCAAAAGCCTCCGTCGCCGAGCATGGGGTGGTGCAAGCAGAGAGAGGGAGAGAGAGAGAGAAAGAGAACGGCTGCGTTACAGCTTCTGTGGGACTACGGGACCGTAATGTAGCCATTTTTGTCATTCTAACTCCTTAAGGGAGTGTACGAAGCCAAAATTGGAGTGAATTTATCGCCATCCCATCGCATATTATACAGAAGATTTGAGAAAGTGAGGAATAATAATAATTTTTTTTCCTATTTCTGATTAATTAGTCTCAATTCTTCACTTATTTGGCTTGAAAAGTGAGATCGACAGGGAACCAATCAAAACTTGACAACAAATGGCATATATCTCCGGACAATATATATATATATATAATAAATGGCATCAAATACTGATCTTAATTTTTTTTAAAAGGGTATTTTCCTTCTTGGAATCTTACTTATATTACACAGACAATCACGTCCCGTCGATGCAATGTTCTTCAGGAATTCGATCTTGTCTAGGCAAAAGGAGAAAAACATAAGGCAAAAGAGGGACGAAGATAATATCTTTAAAGTGTAAAAGCGAGAAGGAACCGCCATTACATGATTTTCAACTTTGAAGAGGGCACGACTTTTTTTTTTTTTTTTGATATGCCAATTCCCACCATTATTGCTCTGGGGAAAAAGGACCAATGATGCTGTCGAACTAATATAAACTCTCTCTTTCTCTTTAATGTGTCATCATCTGCGTTTGCAGAAGATGTTATTTTGGAGAGGACAGGGTCAAAGAGTCTTGGGAGTCTCCATGGATAATGTCTTGCTGCATGAACATGCGAGGACATAGCGAGAGTCGAGAATCTGAGGTAAATTGCTGTCTCAGGCTATTGGGAAACGAGGTATCGATTTGTCTAAACAGAACAAGATAGACTAGTGAGAGCAAATGGCTTAAAAGTAATGTGAAGTGGATCCAACTCGAAAATGTGAGTGTCACAAGGCAATTGTCACGAACTTAACCCTTTTGACCACACACAAAAAAAAAAAACCTTAACCCTTTGTATCATGGGTTAAAATATGAATGAGATTCAAATTGATAATGGCACAAATAGTCTTTGAACTTTAATTCAATATGCAATGTAGTCCATTAACTTTAAATCTGTTTAACATGGTCTCCGAACTTTAGTTCAATGTGTAATGTGGTCTTCGAACTTTCAATTTATTTAATGTGAGTCCCTGAAATTTTAATTCATATTCAACTTAGTCCCGGAACTATATAAAAATGCTCGATATTATCCTTCCATTGATTCAAGTTTAGGAGCAATAATGAATGTTTTCATATAGTAGATATACTAAATTGAACATATACCTAAAGTACATGGATCACATTGAACAAAATAAAAGTTCATAGATCATATTGCATATTGGGTCAAAGTTCAAGTAAACACATTGAACAAATTAAAAGTTTGAAAATGATATTGCACATTGAGCTAAAACTCAGGAACCATTTATGTCAATTTCCCAAATTCAAATAGTCAAGGGATCATATGGGGATCTTTTCTCTCTCCATTCTATGGCTTTTTATGGACTGTTGAAATATGTGAATATTGACTATCGCAAAACTTGCAATTGGATATATGAACGGCTAAGATTGAGATTATTTAGGCGCCATATGCTATATGAGAACATAGGATCTCCATCCCTAAGATTCCATCTCTTTTAAGACAATGTCCACTCGAGAGTAATGCCAAGGAAAATCTTGAACAAAATCTAATCCTTTGATAGGGAAGAGGACTGGAATTTGATATAGATAATATAATCGAATCATTAAACATTTGATGCAATCAAGTCTTAAATCTTTAATCCATTGAAAAAAAAAAAGTATCAGCATATGAAAGCCATCTTATTGGAAATTCTGGACTTCTATTTGGTAAAATTTTAGAGGAAAAGTATCAAAAGACTCCTAACTTATTACATTGGTGTTAATTTAGTCCTAAACCTTTCATTGGACCAATTTAATCATAAACCTTTTTATATTTTTCCAATTGATTCCATTCGGCAAATTTCTTAGGTTAGAAATCGTTGACATGGATATCAGCAGATCCTTCATGATAAGGTCAACATTAACGTGTGTGTATTACATTTTTAATAACTTTTTGAATTTTTTTTTAAATTTTTTTCCTTTCTTTTCTCTCCCTTCTCTTTTTGCCAACCATAGGCCATGGCCGGCGAGGGTCGACCTCACCAGGCCTTGCTTGGGCAAGAGCTCCCCTCGTCAAATTAAGTGAGGTTGACCCTCACCTAGGCCAAGAAAGGCGAATGCGGCGAGTGTCACCTGTGACATATTAGGCTCGCCACTTATTAATTACGCTTTGTTTTAATATGATATTATGTATATAATAGAGAATGCATGCGGAAGACTATGAACAATACATTCATCGACCATACAAAACATACAACTGCATTCAAAAGACATAGGCACAATGCCTAAAGGGTGTGCCCTCATAGGGTTCACTATTTGTATCGGACACACAGTAAGATCATTCAATAGATTGATTCCCATACTCATTATATATATTAACCAAGTTATTTACATCATCTTTTTAACAACACGAGATAGATACATTGGGAGGATTAGTAGGATAACATCTACTCTCGAATACTATCCACAATCACCATCGGCGTGCTCCAAGGCCATCACTATCATCCAATGCAATTGGTACCTGAGTATCCGAAAAAGAGTTCAACAGTAAGGGTGAGCTAAAAGCTCCGCAAGTAGAACTTCTAACCAAACCACTAAACCAGTTAATTATCACTTGATCAAGCACAATTCTTCCACAAACAACAATGATGGGGATCCACAATAAAACATCGCAAGAGAGTGTAGAGGGAAAAGCTATTGCAAACTAAACACCAAACAAAACGCAACGATCCATTGGCCGCCGATTCCACTATACTCCCAGTACATTCAGGCTGAAACCTCAACAACCAAGGTTGTCCACAACCTAGAGTCACCTACCCAAACCAATAGATGATAATTTGGCAGTCGATTTAGACGTGCAAATCATAAAACTATCCGGTGGAACACCCAAGTGCTCGTCACTTGAATTCATGCCAATCTAAAGGGAAACGAGACGATCAACCTCTATATTCTGGTTACCCATGACTCATGGACACTAGATCAATCAATAGATCGGACATGCAAAGCCGATTTCCCCGACATGCAAATGAATCTTCTCATCGGGATATGCATAACCAAACGGCAACATCGCCTCAAATCGGCAAAGTGAGGGTTGGCCTTGCCAGGCCCCACTCTATCCCTTCGCCAAGCAAGCCTTACACCTCAAGGAGAGTAGTCACAGGCCATGGCCTGTGGCCCGTGGCCAACAATCGTCACTAGGAAAAAAAAAGGGAAAAAAGAAAAAGAAAAAGAAAGACCATATAAATTGTTAAAAGAATATTTAAAAATTATTCGGGTCAATGTTAGCCGTGTCACGTAGAATGGCCAACGTTCACGTCCGCAGGTTCGACTCTTAACGACCCGTTTCTTGGGGACTTACCCGGTAGCATTGGCGTAACTCCACCATCCTCGATGAATAGTCCATTGCACGTGGATCTTGGTTATAAAAATAAAACTGATCTAATTAAAATGTTTAAGACTGAATTTACACAAATGCAATATGTTTATGACTTTTTTGTTACTTTTTCCGAACTTGATTGTAGTAAAAAAAAAAATTAGAACTTGTTTGTAATGATTGCAAGGTGTAGTATTCAATTACTTCTCATGAACTTTTTCCCATTTTTGTCTACTAAACTCTCATGTTTTCAACTAGTACTTTGGTGATTCCTCATTACTTTCTCAATTAAACCGATGACAAGATATATTCTGACCAACAATATTACTCCTAGTGATGAGACCCCACATAAACATGGTGAATTTGGCATCGGCCATTTCGTGTGGGTTATCTATCCGTCTTTCCCATCAATACAATAAACTTCGTAAATATAAGAATCTTCGATTGACGTGACTCGACATGCTTATGAGAAAATAGATTGTTGGGAAACTCGAAAGTGATATGTATGAACTTAGGATACATCGTTTATTCACATGTTCCTTTGAAAAAAAAATGTAATTTTGTAAAACGAAGTGACTTGACAAATTCATGACACGAAATTCGAACCCGTGAACACAAATTACGATTCGAGAGGAGCCATCCCCAAGCTAAAGGTACATGGCTTGCAAGGCTCAACCGCTATGGAAACGGTGGAATGGCTTGCAAATTGAAATGCAAATACCTCTACTAAGCATAATAATTACAGCAAAAATGCATTTGAAAGTACCACTAAATTGAAAGGATGAGCTAGGTTAATTCATTTGCCCTTGTCCCCGGGATACACAGCACAAGATGACTCCATCTTCTTCTTTTTCACCATGATATATGGCATCATGAGCAATCAGCCTTTCCCAATTCTTATTTATTTATTTATTTATTTATTTCCCAATCAGATTGACGGCTCATGATGTTATATCACTTGATCATGATCATGATCATGAAGCTCTTCCCGTGCTATTTTCCGTAAAACCCCCAAGTTTTAAAAGGTCTCATCCTAGTCCTCCTCCTCCAAAAGCAGAGGCCCAGTAATCTGCTCCGTTGTCGCTTCCTACTTGGAGCGTGCATGAGACTGGGACTAGACACAGTCCTCTACTCCTCAAATCATTCTTTGGCTCTTCATTGATGGCTTCCTGTTGGAAAAAGTTCCAAGAGAAGAAATTATAAAGGAGATGAATTTGTTGACCGTAATGACTGTCATAGTAATCATAAACTGGTACAAATAATTGCAGTTTCCAAGTACAAGGATCTTAAGGTAGGCTTTTGACAGTAGATTCATGTAGCAGTAGTAAGCTCTACCCCTGCTGTTAATTGATTATTATCCGCGGTTTATCTTAGTCTTGACGATTTTTAACGTGATTTTCTGGATTAAAGATCATTCTGTAGACTAAAGAGTAGGCTTCTGAACCGTTCTTTTAGATGCATCCACAGCTCAAACACATCTATTTGTATCGACACACCATCTATCAAGCTACCTGACAACTTCCAAGCAGTGAATATATTTCAGCTTAGGTTGTCTGGAGAACTATGGAAATTTTTTCCTATTTTGTGTATATTATGTAACCTTTTACCCATAATCACCGATTGAAGCAATCGTTACACAAGCAGCATTCTTTCTTATCAACAAGTGCCATCCACGGTGGTTATTTTTCCATTCTTGTGTGCCCGATGCTAACGAAAGAAGGCTCTTTTCTGGGGCATTTCTACAAATCCCTGAGGATCCTCAGGGACGGGTGACTGTTGGAACGCAAAATAATAGATTTCAGTTACCCATTGAAGATCTTTGAAATGTTTGTGTAGTACGACGTTTTGTGTGGGAAGTTCGATAAACTGCAGGAAGGCCTGAGGGACCATAGAAAACCCAGATGTTTGTGTATCGGTCTCATATCCATGACTGTGCAATGGGAATTAAAATCCATTTTCGAAAACTATTCTCCTCTTTACCTTCTTCTTTAATGGACATACACATTGTTGTAGATCTGTGAAGTCTTTTAGTCAGTCTGGATTGTCTACTTTAATCAATCTAAACTGATGAAAAATGGTTAGGTCTTTATATAGCTGTATAGCTTCTTTTAGCCTTTACAGCATTAAACTGAACATATTCTTAGCTTTCCCAGAAAATGAAGGTAAATTCTCCATTTACTAAGTATTTAAGGGATCCGATAAAGCACTTATACCTGACCCGAATCCTCAGAGAACATTGAGCTCCTCTCCCCTCGAACCTTGCATACAATTTAGTACTTTAATCAGAAAAATATGTGATATATTCTTAAAACAAAAGTAACATGCACATGCGCGTGCTTGTGCACGTGTGAAAGCAGAAAAAAATTCACTAGGAAAAAACATGTATTTCTTACATGTTCCTTGCCTTCTATATGTAGAACATCACTAGCAGAACAAGCATGTAGTTCATCTTTTCGCATGCTTGGAACAATGCCAAAAAAAAAAAAAAATTGCCAATAAGAAGTTGATGCATGTCAAAATAGTGATAGCTTACAGATTGATGGTGTCTCATTTTTCCTGAAGCACTGCCCATGTAGGGTGAACTAAGCGCCTGCGAAGAAGAGTTAAACAAGAAGAACATTTAGTACTTCCATAACTATTTAGAGAGATCATCATTAGCCCATGGTTTGATATTCTTTTTGCACAAAACCAAAGGGATATGGAACATAAGCTAAAGAAAAGGCAACCACCTCAATTTGATTCTGAAGGAATCTGATGTACCCAATAGCTTCTAATAGTACTGAAGCTGTGTCGGTCTGCAAAGAGATCCAACAAAAAAATAAAGAGAGAAAGATGGAAAGCAAACCAGCTACAAAGTCCTATGTATTCACTTCTTCTATGTCTCATGATCACAAAAAGGTGAGACACGGCTCCATATAATCTTGAACAAAGAATGAGAGATCTAATTGCTCTTGAAAGAATTACTAATGCGACGTAATTTAACATTGTCTCCAACATTTAATACCTTTCCAAATGGGGAAACAAGCTGGTGCAGGGCTGAGATTCTGTCTCCTAATTTCTCCTTCCTCACCTGTATCAAAAACCCCACAAAAAAGGGGGAAAATGATTGAATAAATGAAGCAAAAATGTTTCGTCGATATTAATTGTCGGTCACCCTAAACCCACTTTTCACATTTTCTACTTTTTCCATCTCTCTTTCACTCGATTGGAAAGTAAGATGTTAGCTTATATGAGAGATTGATGCTGCTGGAACAAGTAGACAATGAGAGAGAGACAACATTACCCATCACACGCGCGAGCTTGCGCGCACGCTCGTGTGAGGGAGAGAGAGAGAGAGAGAGAGAGAGAGAGAGAGAGAGAGAGCATGATTAGGTACCTTGAAGGTATTAGATTGGCCGGTTGAAGAAGGCTGGACCTTAGCTTTCTTTTGTGCCCCACCAGTTGCATTGCTGTTACACTGATCAAAGAGCAAGAAAAAAAAATGGCATCAGCATCATCTTATTAATCTAACCATAGTCTCCAGTTTTTAAGTAGCTAGAGAGACTAATGTGAAAAACATAAATAGCATGACTAGAACTAAACCCACTCTTTTTTATTGTTTGGTATTTTCGAACCGATTCACAAAGTCACAGTCTTCATTAATTTCACAACAAATGAAACTGACGAAAATTATGGACACATAGTCTCTTACAATCCCTTTTTCTTTCCAAAATTTTCCTCACCTCAGAGGATAGATCTGGTGGGGTTTGCCTCTTATTAACTGGCTTCTTGTTTGAGAAATCCAGCATGCTGCTGCTCAAACTTGTGGTGACACATGACTTGGGTGGTGAACCAGGAATCATGGCATGGCGATGATGATGAGTCCAGGCAGACTTGTTTGTTGCCCGTTCAAGAGCATGATGATCACTTGTTGCACGCCCATACATACTGTAGCTGCTTGCTGAATCTTCCTGCTTCACATGATGATGATGGTGGTGATGATTGTCGAGAACAGAAGCATCATTTGGGGATTGCTGAAGCACTTGCTGCTCCTCCCAATCCTCCACCCTCTTTTCCTGAAAGTAATTCATCATCCCACTACTCTTATCTTCTTCTCCAACCAATCCACCCCTAAAATACACCACATGACCCACAAATTAAGCCAATATAAATATATCCACACATGCACATTCATGTGAGTTCTTTGACTGGTACTTGGAGAAAGATGTCCTTATTTCTTGTTACATGGTTAGGAAATTGAAAAAAAAAAGAAAAAAAGATGAGAACATGAGAGAGAGAGAGAGAGAGAGAGAGAGAGAGAGAGAGAGGTTTTTACATGAGGAGTTGGCTCAATGACTCTGGAAGCTGGTCTTGGTTAACACTATTACTATTATCAACCCAGGAAGGGTTGAGATAAAACAAGGAAGAGAAAGAAGAAGTGGGTGGGTATTGAAGAAAGAGGTTGGGAGAGGAAGAAGAAGAATGGCAGAAGGGAGAGCGTGGTGGTGGAGGATTGATGTTGTTCCACCAGTAATTAGGGTTTCCGGACATCATGTGCTGCACTGGTGATGAGCTCTGCAAATAAAAACCTTGCTTCATGCCTCTCTCTCAAACCCAAGAAACAGAAAAGGAAAAGTCTGCACAAATATTTCACACTTGATCACTTCTCCGCTTGCTCTCTCTTTCTCTCTCTCTCTGCTTCTTCTCAATCTTTCTCTCCTTTTCTCCTTTTTCTTTTTCTCTCTCTCTCTCTCTCTCTCTCTCTCTCTCTCTCTCAGGCTAGTGAAACCAGAAGTGTGTAAGCTAGCCTTTCGTGGAAAACTTTGGGAGGTTTTCTGGGCCTCTGATTAAATAGAGGAAGTGATGTGCTGCAAAGTAAAGTAAGACCGAGAGAGAAAGACGAGAGAAAGGTGGAGAGACTCGTTGAGCTATGAGAACCCTTTTGCATCTTTGTTTCCTAACTTTACTCTTTTAAATATTTGCCCTCTCGTCTGTTTTCTTCCTCTCTTATTGCCTTTCTTTTTTATGGCTGCTTTCCTTTTTTCTTTTTCCCTCTCTTGCTTTTTTCCTTCCTTTTGCTACCTTTGTCTCAAAGTTGGACAAGATAGGTGATGGCATTTTCCTTCTTCTTTTTTTTTAAGGGGGAGAAAAAAAACTGGGAATTAATGGGATGGACTATAATTAGTGGAGTGGAAAAAAGCGAGTCAGGAGCAAGCGAGGATTGCGAGGCTCGAACAAGCGAGGGTGAGCTGCGAGCAAGCGAAGTGGAGGCCAAGTAGCGAGTGTGAGGGAGAGTCATGGAGTGTCTCAATGAGGTTAGAGTGAATAGAGAAAAAGAAAAATTAGGGTTTTTAAGCTTTATGAAACTTATTCCAAATTCGAAATGGCCGGTCCGATTCCCCTGTGATTCTTTACTCGGAACCGAGAACCGGACCGGATTGAACTGGAAATCGGAACCTGACCGATTTTCAAGGGAGGTCCGGGTTTTGGAGCATTACTCCTAGGCAAAGGGAGCATCAATTCTTGGGCTTAGGGTAGTCACGTTGACATGGAATAACCCCATTGGTCCATTCTCAATTTGACTCCAAAATTTCAAAAGGATATTAATATCTCCATAACGTATCAGTATCCCATACTTTTAAAAAGCTAGCTTTCCTGAAATTTTCAAAAACCCGTGTTCACTAAAGGATTGTCGTAGATCTCAAAGGACTAATTATAAATAAGGAAAGGAAAATAGTTGAGGTGTCAAAAATATCTATCAACAAGATATCATTTGTTTTAGCTTGATATCTCAAGGTACAATACAAAGGAGTGACAATGGTAATAAATTTTTCTCCTTGAGTTTCTCATTATTTTTTCTCTTTTACCGTCCAATTGGCAAAAAAAAAGAAGAAGAAGAAGAAGAAGAAGAAGAAGAAGGACAAGGGGTGATGACAAGGAAGACAAGATTTATAATTTGGGTGATGAAAGTTTTGACGTTGGTGTTATTCGGAATGGTGGCATCTTCATGGACAGGGAAGTGAATGATGGATGCCCCGCAACCCTATGCTTTTGTATTTTATATCTAACGGTATAAACAGATAAGAGTCTGAAAGCTGAATGTGAGGGAGACCCGTGAGAGAGAGAGAGAAGAGAGAGGACACCACACACTTCTCAGAGGGTCAAAATCTAGGGTTTAGAGATTTCTAGTTAACTTTCAAGATAACCGAGAGAATGCTAACGGAGTTATTTATAACTAAAAATCGATTTCTCTTGACAAAGCGCGTGCAGGTACGTCGCATTTGAGTACCTGGTAAAAATTGAACACTACCGGTGTGTAATGGATTACTCCATTTCTTGATACAAGCACGTTCGACATTGTCATTAACACGATCAAGTGATCTAATTTTCAAACCGACCCGAAAGGGAACTCGCCGTTGGCTTTAAAGAGTTATAACAAACAAGTTCATATGGTTGGGCAGATGACTCCACATGAACGAGTCGCAATGGTTTGGAAGAAAGGACATAAATTAGCAAATGTAATGCAATAAAGTCTTTGATCAATGTAAAAGGGAGGGTTGTAAGTTAAGCTTATCAGATCATTTGAAATGCAGTCATGGACATGAACACCACATGAAAGACTACTTCCCTCGAGTATAACCTAATTTTTTTTTTTCATCTTTCCTTAGTTTCGAGGAACATTCTGTATAAGAATTATTAAAATGATAAGGACATTACTACAGAAACTTTAAAATATGAATAGAATCATTCTCTTCGGCGATCGTTTATGCTCATATTCCACGGAAAAACATTCCCTAAGCCCGCATTTTCATACAACATCCAAACAAACAAACAAAAGCCCCTCGAAATCTCGAGCTGCTGTTCATTTGTTTTATTGGGACGATGAATTCTTTTGATGATCAATATTCTTTTCGTTAATAGATTATTTTATGGGGATGAGTTGCGAGGGGGGGAATGTTTGGTCCTCCCTGACAAAATAACTTTGTCACGGGGTACAGTGTCTTATCTGGCATGCGTCCTTTACATGTTGCTTTCTTTATTTTTTAATCTTTGTCTCCCTCCCATGTCCATCCACAGAACAAACATGGAGCTGAACCAGCTCTCCCTTGTCCTTATCTAAGCCCCTTATATTCCCTCCTCTCTCTCCCTCTCTTGGAAATGTTTTCGATATTATATAGAAACTGCAGTCTCGTAGTAGCAACAAAGTAATAATCCTGATCACATGAAAGATGGAGGGACAAACCAAGATTGTATCATCGGATTTAAGACCACAAGTTGTCATGTTAATTAGATAGCGAAAATATATTGTCGTGCTAGTAAACGGCCCGTGCGGCGCATGGCACAACAACGATTTGTTTAGTTAATATTTATATGTAGAGACACAACAAAAACTTGAAGTACTATGCCGATTTTGATTCTCTTGACAATTTGTCTGGCCTGACTCCGTTCATTGAGCTCTTAGCTTTTCTCATGGCGGTTCGCTTGGTTATGTGTGTTGTCTCTACACTTAGGTGGAAGAAAAGAGCTCAAAAATCCACAAGTACTTTCGCCGAGGCCCGGCGACCGACCGAGGGAAAGGAAAAAAATAAAAAATTTTTAAAATATAAAAAATATTAAAATATTAAATCACAATATTAAAATAAAACATGAGAGGAGCAATTTTGGAAACTATTTTCATCTCTTTAGTTTGAAAAATTCACTTTCATGATTTTATGGATGAATGTTTTCGTTGCCCGAAAAGTGTTTTCGATTGCCTTGTCATTTTTGGCGAACCAAATGGATGAAAGTTCGGAAAACGAATTTTTTGACAACACTTTCACTCAAATGAACATACCCCTAACTTTGAACAACCCGCCAAGTTAGGACGTTTCCAAACACCTTATCTTATATTTTTCAATGAAGAATAATAAATCTCTAAACAAAACATAAATATGAAATCGACTCTTGATTCTAGAAACAAAATATATTTCATTGGACTACACAAAAACATAGAAATACTACAAGGCTCATTCTTGAGTAAAATTGAGCGTGGGTTAGTAATTTGGCCATAACTTTCTCTAGAAGACTTCAAATTGCTTGAAACTTGGTGCATTAGAAACTAGAAAAATAGGGTTTTTCAACTATGTATTACATTTGACCAAAAAAATAATAATATTTATTGCAGGACCACGTTGGAGCGTGGATTCATCATCAAAGCTAAAAATAAATTACTCTTGAAATTCTGCCCATAAAGATGACCTTCACCTCTTAGCAATTTTGCATTCGGTATTGGATAAGGCTTAGTCCTCTTGAGATGATCCCTCATTATTTTGTTATGAATCTTAATTTTAATTACGAGTGAGAACGATGATCTCGAGTTTTAACTTAGCCATTAAAATTGAATGAAAATATCATCTAATAGAAAATAACATCTAATAAATACACTTATATACCTTAAAAAATAATATCAAACTTGTGATGAAGCTTATAGTATTTAAACTCTTCTTTTCTAATTTTTCTTTAGTACAAGTACCAAAAAAATTTCTATTAGACGTCTACTTTAATCCCTTAAGTCCAAATTTTGCAGGCTGCATTATGTTTGTTCAATTCGATAACTACTTTTACACCGTATTGTCTATATTGAAAGATAATAGCCTCAAATAACATAACATAAAGAGTATTGACACTAGTATCATAAACAAAATATAAACACATATCAAAATACGTCTATTGATTTGCGTGGACCACGTAACTGGTTGTTTATGATGACCCAAGACAAGTTACACCCATAGTGTGTTTGCTTAACCAGTCACATGGCTCGACCGCGTGAAAACTTTAACTATAAGTTCTTTTTACAATAACTCACAATTAATTGGGACAGAATACAATTTGAGTGATGAAGCTTGAATTTTGATTCTGAATATTTCACATACTGAGATTGCAAAAGATCTTAAACATTCAAAAGCATAATGGATCCATTGGAAGTGGTTTTACATGCTTATTAATTATTATTTGCAAGGTACAATGTGTAGTACTGATCAACGTAAAATGGAGTTTGGATGTTCAAAAAGTATTTTTCTCATTCAAAAGTGACACAATTTTTTGCTGAATTTATTGAGCTTCATTTATTAAAAATTTCTTTATGGACACCTAATTATTTGAGATTGAACATACATTTATGATTGAAGAATCTTGAATTCATACTTTTTAAGTTATATAAATTGAGATAGCTTAGCCTTTGAGTAAGTGTAATATGTATTTTTAATTAACTAGTAAAATGGAGTTTGCAAGAATTTACAATAGATTTTCTAATTAAAAAGGAGCACAATCTTTGTTTAGTTTCTACAAGAGTATTCAAGGCACAGATAATACATAATCATATTTATCAATATTCTAAGCAAGTTAAAGGAGTCAACATTAAGTCAAATATATTTTCCTCTTAATTAAGCCTGTTGTCACATCTCTATGAAAAAGCAAGAGCATAGTTAACAATGGAGGGAATGAAAAGAGGGAAAAGTACAAAAAAAGCTCTATTCCTATAGTAATCTTGGTATCGGGTTAATCATAAATCTTTTGATTGAACCAATTTAGTTCTAAACATATTCACATTGGTAGTTGGCACCAAATCAATCCATCCGGCAAATTTTGGCCGGAAATCACTTATATGAACGTCGGTCATCTTACAAGGCATGACCGAGTGAACATTTTTAATATTTTTGACAAGTTTGTTGAGTTTTTTTTTATTTCTCTTTATTTTCTCTTCATAGCGAGGGCCAGCAAGCCCTTGTTGACCAAAATGATGGGGGGAAAAAGAAATAAAAATATAAAAAGTTCAAAAAATGATGAAAATATTATGCAAAAATATCTCCGTCAATGTCGGTCATACCACATAGAATGCACGATGTCCACGTCGGTGATTTTCAACTAAAATTTGTCGGATGAATTAAATTGATAACAAGATTAAAAGGTTTAGAACTAAATTAGTCCAATTGAAAGGTTTAGGATTGGATTGGTACCTATGTAATAAGTTCATAACTTTTTGGTTTTTTCCCAATAAAAAGATGAGGTCATTGGAAGGAAATGGTTATCAATTAGTTATACTTGATTTTGCTAAACTATACATATAGCATATTCCGTGTACTGAAGATTACTTAACAGCAGTAATATTACTAATTTATTAGGTTTAGAACATTAAGTAATTGCATTATGTGAATGATTAAATGTTATATGCAATTAATGCGAACAATAGATGGATTATTTCCATGACTCTAAGATTAAAAATGAAAACAAAAACTATAATATGTATCTGTTTTGATATATATAAGCTATGTTTAAACAAGTGGAATTGCAAAGATAAAAAAAAAAACCAACATCACGTAAATATGTATGTTTCAAATACATCAAGTTTTGAATATAATTTCTTAATTTTTTGTTGAATTAAATAGTCTATATCAATTGTTTCATTCTTATAATTGGTTGAATCAAATTAAACTATATCATTTACATTCTTAAAGTTGGTTGGATAAATTTTGTTGAATTAAATAACTTAGATTAAAAATAATTGGTTTAATTAATAACAATTTACATATTTTCATTTATAGTATATCTTTGAAAAATACATTCAGAAAGTATGCTTAAAACAAACTTTCTCCTGAAAATTTATTTGAGATACTTTCTCTTTTCCAACTTTTTTACAATTTGAATTCAATAAAGTATAGTTGGTAAATCAACTACTTATCATTGGTCGAATGTGGCCGCAAGAGAAAATCATGCCATGTGTTTTGCCATGTAACCACATTATTTTAAGTGATGGATGTCTGAAAAAACTATGTAATGTGTGTTTCTAGCCATGAACTATCAATCCTTATTTTCTTGTAAACTTTAATTTCCTTTCAATTTTATTTTGAATATACCAGAAAATAGGAGCAAAAACGACATAACTATGAAAGAGTTACGGTTTATTAGTTTTTTCATGTAAATGTCTTTATAATGAGTTATATTATATTATTGTGTTAGGGTTTTTTTTCTTTAGTTTTTGGTTATGAAAAACCAACTTGTATTCCAAAAAGGTTAAAAACTGACTTCATCGAGAAGATTTTTTCTCTTTTCTTGGTTGAAGACTTCATCGAGAAGTTAGAGCAAGTCACTGTTGCTACTTTTTACATTGGACTCCTTTTACTTTTACGCATGAAAGAAATGGCATGCCAAATTTCAACGGACATCGCCTTACATTAATCTTATTGTTAGTATAATGACAACAATGAGAAGATGGGAATAGATTGGACGATCCTTTTCGATCGAGTTAGAATAGTGCGATTGGTTTTGGCTTTCGTATCAGATGCATATAGCAAACTTTACCACCAAGACCAACACCAGTTAAACTTTTCTCTCGTCTTCTCGATTCGAAAAGGATCATCCAATCTCTCCCCGTCTTCTCATCGTTGTCATTATATTAACGATAAGATTAATTAAGGCGATATAATTAAGATCGACAAATTATTTGTTGAAACTTGGCATGTCATTTCTATGATGCACGAATAATGCTCATGAAAAGGCGCTTTATTAGGTTCCATCTTCTCATACTTGGATCATAGGATTCCTTCATCACATGCTCGAAAATTCTCTGCAATCAACCCCAATTACTTTACCTTTCTTAGGATCCCAAGACAGACTTACTTTACGACCATTTATAAAAACAGCTTTCTAGTACCTCTAAAAACCCTAAGTCTTGTCTTCTTTTCTTGGTTTAAACGCTAAGCAACACAACAGGGAAAAGAGAGATTCCGCAAAACAAATATACCCTAGGTAGCTATTCTCACATCACTATGCAATTTCACCTTTCTCTATTCCTTTATGTTGCAGAGATATGAGAATTTAGATGCAATAACTGGTGCAGAAAATTATTTTCTCAATAAAATTTATGTAAGTAGGGAGGCGGGGGTAAGTATTTTGTTGTCGTCAAATGGTATAATAGAGAAAACTAGTGCTTGATGTCTTCCAAGTGCTTTTTTTGCCTCCTAAATACACCCATCAATCTCACATATTTGCTCTCACAAGAATCTCTTTGTAAATCTATAACGAAACATACGGAGAAATCAAACACATAATCACAGAAACTTTATATCAATGTGGGACCAAGTATAGAAATTACATATACTTAGAAAACTATTTGGAAAACTTTATTGTAAGGATTCGAACTCTCGACTAGCCTTCCTGGCTAAGTATGGTCAAGCCCCTAGCACATCTAAGCACGAATACCTTATCCGGCTTTGGCTAGGTACCCATCTTTAGATTTAGGCACTCGCCAATTGTTCGAGTAGCTATCGGGCGTAATCTCGACACTCGTCTCATCCTTTGAACACCAACCCTTGTCATGACTATAACGACCTGGTCCGACAAGGCCGGGGCGTGGTCATCGAGGTTATAGGGCCGGACAAAAAGCGGCTTCTAGCAGGCTTCAAAGATGGTAAAGCGGCCAGGAATGAACCGAACCGTGCACCGAACGGGGGAGAGCGATTCTGGAATATATATATGCAAAAATTGAAATTAACTCATGGAAGCTCCTTTTTGACGTAACAGCAATATTTAGCATAGAAATTCCAAAGTTAAGCATAACCAGGTGCGAGCCCTCATAAAATGGGTGATCTCCTGGGAGTGCCCACATGTACGTCAAAGGACAATACCGTGAGGCTCGATATGAGAAGGGCCAAAGCGAACAATACCTCAATGAGTTAAATCCAAGATGTCACAATATGATATTAGAGCGGGACCCCCTCTAGTAGGTGTGTAGTTCGGGGATGAACTAGGTAAAAACTTATGGGCCTGTGATGACCCGGTACGACGAGGGTGGGGAGTGGTCGCAAGGGCTAGTGGGCATAAACAAGAAGAGGTTCTTGGCAAGCTTCAAGGATGGTAAAGGGGGTAGGAATGAATCGAACTGTGCACCGAATAAGATGAGTGCGATTGTACACTCCCAAGATGATTGACCTCTTGGGAAGGGGCCTATATGTACGTCAAAAGATTAAACCGTGAGACTCGATATGGAATGGGTCAAAGCGAGATGATACCTCCATAAGTTAAATCAAGCGGGTCACGATGCCTCCATAAATTCCACTTTCGAACCTTTTTTCCCATTGATCATCATTGTTTTTTTAGATTGATTTGGGCACAAACTCAAGATAGTTTTTCAACATCTCTATATAAGAAATGCCTCTTTCATTTCCTGTTTAGGCTGGCTCCTAAACTGGCAATGGGACCTACCTATAGATGAACGACAATATGATAGTTCAAAATATGGTTGGGAAAAACAAAAAATGCAACTGGCAAGCCCATTAGCGAGCGAGTCAAAGGCCATCGCATCTTTGAGCCAAAGGCAAATCAATCAAATTACAGTGATTTTCCAACGAAAGGATGGTCATACAAGCTAACAAAAAGACTCCTTTTCCAACACAATTTACACTAATGATGAAAAGAAAATCATTTTCTTAAAATAAGAAGATAGTCAATCACATAAAGTGCTCCTTTATCGAGAAAATCATCCAAAAATACACGAGCATATTATACGGATATCAATTGATTCATAAACCTTTCAATTTTACCGATTACGTCATAAACTTTTCAATTTTGCCAACCGAGTTATAAATATTTTCACATTTTGCCTATTAAATCCCTTCGGCTAATTTTGACCGAAGTCGCAAAAGTGAATATCTGTCATCCCAACGTTGACGTGGATAATATTGTAATAATATTTTAATATTTTTTTATTTTGATATTCCTTTTTTCGTTATTTTTTATTTTTTTTCTCTATGCCAACCCGGGACTTCGTGCCCTCGCCCACCGTCGCCGAGGTTGCGATGGCCATGGGCAAGGGCGTCGCATCCTCTCTAGGTGTCGGCGAGAGTGCGGAGGCCCTTGCCCAAGGCCTTCACTACCAACGAGGGTAGAGATGGCCACGATCTCGAACCGGCCGGTTCCGATTCATGAACCGGCGGTTCCGGTTCGTAACCACCCCTTAATCGAAACCGGCCCCTTAAGGGGCGGTCCTAGTTCCTGTTCGAAACCAGCGATTCGGGCCGTTCCGATTTTGATTTTTATATTTATTTTTTAAATAATTAATTTATGAAATAATAAATAATAAATTATCAAATATAAATTATAATTAAATTATAGATTGTAATCAAATTTGGGGGGGGGAGGGAGGGAGAACTAAAAAAGGGAGGAAGAAGGAGCTTAAACTTAATGAATTATCATTAAGCACTTACATATCTTATTAGGAATAGAAGAATCAAAATCCATGCGGTTCTTTTACCTTTGATAACCCCGACTTATCTCATCGTCAACCGTTGCTCCCGTTCCGACGGTCGTGGCGGTAGTATTTCCATCATCATCATCGAAGAATTCGGCTTCTGCGTTGCGATCCATTTCTTATTGTCAAAAGTGAGCCTTTGTCCAATCATCAAGATAAACTTGAGCCACCACCGAATCCGGATGTAATCTTGAACGTCGGTCATCCAAAATTAATTCTCCAAAGACTAAACACTTGTTCAACCGCAACCGTTGAACAAGGGGTTGCTAGAATCCGTCTTGCGATGAGAGCGAGAGTTGGGAATTGAGTTGAATACATCTTCCACCACTCTAGAATTGAAAATTTTGTGCTTTCGGATTCACCAAACTCAAAAGAAATGGTTAAATAGGTCTCTATTTTAAAAAATATTACCCGTTGCTCCCTTTTATCTTTTTGCCTACTCAATAGCATTTTGTACCCTCTACTAATTCTACTACTCTCTCCGCTTTGTACATCACTAGGTTAAGAAGATCCACAATCACCTAAACATATTTATTACAAAATTCACTATACAATTCTACTATTACGTATTTAACCGATGTTTGTATAGTTCTAACATTTACTATTTTATTCAAATGTAAACATTCATAATAGTTATTCGGATAATCACCTAAACCATCTAATTTCATTCGTGGATCGACAACAAAAGCAACCAAATAAATAAGAGGAATTTCAATATAATAAAGCAGCCATTTTGCTCGCATTGCTATAATAGTCGGAGCTAATTAATCATCTTTTTCATATTCTTCAAAAACACCAGCAATATTAACACACTATATTAAAAATAAATGCGTTGTAACGATAATAAACACCAGATAAACTATAAGTTGCATCATTAAAAACTTTTAAAAAATCTAATTTTTTTGCAAATATCCCACTCTTGTGGGAATAAATTAATTTTGAAGATATTATTCGAAATAAATGCACTTAATAAATATTTATAAGCAAAAGATTGATTAAGCAACTCGTAGGTAGAATTCCAACAATCAAAACATCTTTTGAAATTTTTTTTGGTGTTCTTCTATGTACTTTACAAAATCTACCCAATTCTTTCATAATTCGGAGATGTTCCATGAAAATTGAATTGCTTTATTTATTGGGCTGAGAAAAGCATCAAGAGTTCGTAAACCATCTTGTACACATAATTTAAAACATGGCAAGCACATATAATGTGAAAAAATTATCCACCAAAAGCGGGTTTACAAATATTTTCTAAATAAAAAATGGAAGCGGTATTCACTGCAAAGCATTATCAAAATCAACTGAAAAATTTTTATTAATCAAATTATATTCTTCTAAAACTTTCCTAATTACTCTATAAATATTATTGATTGTATGTCTATCATCAAAAACTCGAAATGCAATAACTTTTTTTGAACTTTCCAATCGTCACATATCCAATAATATGTGATACCCAAATAAGAATGAGTTTGCCAAGGAAGCACTCCAAATGTCACTACTTATATGCACACGTCCATTGAAATTCGTAAAAAATTATTTCAACTCTTTTTTCCTTTTTTATAAAGCCCAAAAATTGTTCGTTTAAGAGTATTTCTCGAACGAGTTTTGCTTGCAGAGTACATGCGGTGTTTATAAAAAAAATTAAAACCAAAATTTTTACCAACATTAAACGGTAAACGATCAATGGCAACATATTGAGTTAATGTTTCTTTATAAAATTTTTCATTGTAATGAAATAAAATAGGAGTGTTAGGATTAGCATACCCAGAAATTTATTGTTGGTGGTGTCAATCTCCGCTTGTATTGCATGTTTTGACCTCGGATGTCATTTAAATGTTCCATAGCCGCCTCCATATGTAAAATTGTATGTTATCTCACAATATGGACATTTTACCCGATACTTATTTGTGCCTAAATTTTCCTTCGTGAAGTGTTTTAATATGTTGGATGCACCTTCCCGTTCCAGCTCTTGTATTGTCGATGTTTTTTTGACACCCATGGGAGGATGAAGAATTTCTTGAGTTGGAACGTGCTCGACATTGGGAATAACGTTGATATTATCATCCTTATCTATTCAACATGCAAATTCACGAGAATTATATTCATGAGGATGAGGATAATCGGATTCCCCCATCCGTATCGCGCTCTTTTCCTGTCACTGAGATCTGCTTCCACTTGCCATTTTTTTGAAAGAATCAAGCGTAAAGCGGATTCAAAAAATTGAGAGAATTAAGCAAGAATTGAGAGAATTGAACGGATTAAGAGAATTGAGAAAATTTGTGAGAAAAAAATGAAGGGAGGAGGGATATTTATAGAAATTTAGGATAGTTTTAATAAATTTAAAAAAATTAAAAATTAAAAAAGGGGGAAATTCATGGGCCGTTGCAATGCAACGATCAATGCAACGGTCGGCAGAGGGGAAAAGAGCCAACGGCTCTTTCCACCATTTAATTTAATTTTTTTAAGTCTTAAAGCCATTGAGCCTAATTGGCCGGTCCGAATTTGGTTGAACCCTGAACCAGGGCCATGAGGGCCGGGCCTATTCCGGTTCGGAACCGGTAGGCCTAGTCAACGGGCCTATTTTGGGCCCAAACCGGCCCGTGGCCATCTCTAAACGAGGGTCTCCGGTGGTCCTTTTCTATACAGAGAAAAAGCATAGAAAAAAATTCAAAAGAATAATAAATAATAAAATTATTATTAAAAATTACAATGTCAATGATTTTTCTATGCAAATTGGTATGATGGACTTAATTGATAAAATGTGAAAAGGTTTAGGACTAAATTAGTAAACTTGAAATCTTTGGGATTTTTTGAACTAAATGGATGCAAGCTAAAATTCTGATTGAAGGACTGATCATTTCCTTAAAATAATAAGATAGTCGATCCCATCAAAATACTCGATAATCTTGTAGATTAAATGGATGCGAGCTGAAATTCGGACGGAGTGACAAAATCATGAGATTATTTACACTTTGCAGTGCAAAAAATAAAGCTATTGATTTTTTAGGAAAAATATCAAAAAAGTCTTAAATCTATTGCAATTGTACCAATTCAATTCTAAACCTTTTTTTTACCAATTAAGTTCTAAATATTTTTTATTTGTGCCAATTCAATCTTTACGGTCAATTTTGACTAGAAATCGTTGACATGAAAATTATTAAAAATTTTGTAATATCTTTTGAATTTTTTATCTTTTATTAATTCATTTTTTTTCTTCTCTTCTTCCTCACCCAATTGACGACCGGTGATCGACTAGAGCTATGGGCTAGCGAGTCCGCCTTGCACCCAACTCACGAGCATTGGCGAGGCCAACCTCGCCTTCGCAAGTGGCCGGCTAAGGAAGAAGAGAAGAAAAAAAGGAGAAAAGAAAAAAATTAAAAAAAATACTAAAATTTTATTAAAAATTATTACATTAGCACTAGGTCATGTCATGTTAGCGGTTTCCGGTCAAAATTAGACAGAATAATTGAATTAACACAAATACAAAAGATTTAGGACTTGAATTAGCAAAATAAAAAAATAAAGATTGAATTGGCACAATTACAATAACTTTATTTCCATCATCGCATACACTTTGCATTGTGTCATTTAAAAATCATTATTGTGTAGCATGCCTCAAACAATAAGTTTTGGACTAACACCAAAGACGATTTGCTTATGAAAGTATTCTCCTAATTTTTTACAATATTAGTTATATGAGCATACTTTTAACGAATAATGCAAATTTGTCCTTGATGACAAATTAGTGGGGGCCATGGTGTTTAATTATTTCATACTAAATATTTTCCTATCCATTGTGAAGGACAATATCTCAGTAGTCAATTTTTTCAAAGTACCGTCGATGTGCCCTTTGTGAAATTAACAATTGACCTAATCCAACTAAGGCCACACATCCCAATGCATCCACGTCATCGTCTCTAACATCCTAATGATTTTTATTAATACCCTATGCTTCATTTTTGTCTTCTTATTTATCGCACGTGATTTTTTTTTTTTCTCGACGAGGATAACTCGGGTCACAAGATTACGGTCCGCCGGATGCACGAATCGGGTCAGGCCCGAGCCGAAAATCGAGGCGACGACGACTCAAAGTTAAAATTATCCGTCAATGACAAGTAACATCGGGCACGCGAGTTTTCGAAGTTCTAAAAATGCCCGACTAATCACTAATCCAGCGTGGTCGTCTCCTCAGCACACACCAATGGAGCTTCATCACACATCAATCAAGTAGCTATCATATGCACTCGATTCGAGATCCATCGGATTGTAATGGTCAATTCTCCCGATTTCAGTCAAACTTCGCGAAGAAAAGGACGGTACGTGGTCCAATTCATCACGGGCCAGTTCATTTGTATGGTCGTGACTTAGGCGCCTAAGTAAAAATCCAATCAGCCTCAAAAGAGAGCAAGAGGGAAAAAGATGAAAAGCGATATCACATGCCTCCTTGCCAGAAGCCGGAACTTTCTGCCGACCAATTGGGTCAATAAGTCTCCAATGACAAGAAGACAAGCTACGATTTCGTCACAGGTACATTATGTGCCGCTCTACAGTAGTTTTACGATATATGCTGGGATGAAAATTAATTAGGAGAAAGGCAATACAATGTACTTCAAAAGATAATCTAATGAAGATGATTAGAACAAAAAAATTTGGCCACCATTGGGAGCTAATAAGTTAGTGTATATCTTTCATGAGACGATTTCTACTTGCCCATTAATTAACTTCATATGGACCTAAAACACCTGTTTCATCTATATGCGACTTTGACTTTTTGATGGTGGTCAATAAGAGTTCGATAAGAGTTAAAATATTTTTTGTTAGGATGGTTCGTAAGTTTTTAGAATTTGTGTGCCATATGTGTCCAAGGTCCATTCTAATTCCGTCTATGATTTGAAAAGTCGAATGTCAACTCTAAAGTTTTCCACAAAGTGGTGACTAAAGGTCTACGAGGAGGAAGACGAATAAGAATGGTTCTTTTTTTTTTTTCGCCTCACTCGAGCGCTTATGAAAGCATTCTAGGTAAGGGCTCGAGCAATATAGTTCTAAATATTTCTCCAATGTCTCTAAAGATCAATCGAATCTAGTCACCGTGTCATTGAAATTGGTCAACTCTGCAAGCGAGCATGTTGTCTCTCATCGCTCGTATACCAAGTAGCTTCTAAAAAGTATTCCTGACCAATTCGATTTGGACCAAAGAAGAGTCCTTCTAATTTACTTTAATTTGTTCTTTCTTTTTTGGACACCACAGATTTTGCTAATAGTTGCAAAAATTTCAATAAAAATTTGAAATGCCATCATTTTTTCAAATAATAGTCTAAAATAGACCTTATTTTAAATGAAAATTTGACGTGTCCTCAATTATCAAATAAAAAGTTGGATATTATTTTAAATAAAGGCATTGAAATAATCATATCATTCTCAAAAAAGGCATGACCTCACTAGTGATTGAGGGCATTTTCATCTTTTATATTTTTCTATTTGTTTTCCTTTTTATTTTTTATTTTTCCATTCTTTTTCTTTCTTTCTTTCATTGTCGACGAGGGCTCGGCGACCTTCGTTAGCCGCTAGTGAGGGTCACAACCTCACTCGAGCCCTCGCTAGCAGCAGGCGTGGCGACCCTCACCCAGCCCCCTACAATGGCCGGTCATCGCTTGAGACCGGCCATCATCTAAAAAGGGATGGAAAAAATTAAAAATAAAGGAAAAAAGTAAAGAAAAATTCAAAAAATTGTAAAGGACGAAAATAGGGAACGGTATAATCATTTTAGACCTTTTATTCGAGCATTTCCCCTTTTGAAAATGCCTAAAATAATATTTTTCTGTCACAATTTGTAAAACTAGAGAGAGAGAGAGAGAGAGAGAGGGCCCGGAGGCCCAAGGTTGTCCGATAGCTGTGGACGTAGGGGCTACGACTAGATGTCTGGGCCGACCGTTGGATTTAAAAAGAAAGCGACGTCCGGTTTTGGACTGTACGGCTTTTCGTAGAGCCGGGCCCACCGCAATTCCCCTTACCGACCACCAACGACTTCTTTCTTTTTTTTTTTTTTTCTTTTTGGCCTTTTTGTTTAAATTGACTCTTTTGTCGGGACTGAAGGGGGCTACTACTCTACGAGTCCATGTTGTCATCATTCCCATTTCCATTTCCCCCCATCACTATTATCATAGCATGTACATCATCGGCGGTTGGCTCCATTTTTAAAAATAATATCGCTCTTCTATTGCTCAATCATTTGTCATTTTCGACGTCATCAGTACGTCACTCATGACACATCGGACATCGAGATAGAGAGAGAGAGAGTGAGTGTGTACTTTTAGAGGGGCGTGAACGGTAATTCACATTATCACATGGCGAGTAGCTTCAAATTTCTATTACTAGATCATTTGCGTTAATGCACGATCTGATCGTGAAGGACGAATTTCTAAGTTCTCTGTTAACACTTTCGATAAATAGAGGATTCCAACAACTTCTTGATAAATCCTTGCAAATACACGAGAATCATCATGCGAAATTCGTATTGAAAACATATGACGTTTATTCACCCGTCTGAGATGCTTGGAAATGACTCTCTTTTTCTCTTTGATCGAGAGGAACAACCGCTTTGATGTGTCTTTTTAGGTGAATGCATGCATACGAACCCTCCAAATTAATCTCCCAATTGAGCAATCTAACGCAAATTGTAAAAGAAAAACAAAATTAAAGATGAATGGATAATCTCTAAAGCTGCCCAATTAGAGAATGATCTGTTTCACCCAATCTGACAGTGACACTGATTCTCTCTTTCTCCCTAACTATGACATTTGGTTGACCTCCATGATTGGGTGGTGGAAGCAGAGTCACCGAAGCCCTCATCCTACGCTTGGAACGAACATGGTGGCGAGACAAAATTCCAACAGTGATCATGCTGTGCAATCATGATTCATGACATGTGTTGCTCTTGCTGGGGAGGTTCTCCCACATCCTATGATCGCCACAAAAACTAATCGATTTAATCGTTATCTACGGATTGAAAACAATGAGCTCAAATCGGAGGATAACGGCTTTCTGTTTTAATAAGAAGCAAATCACTTTCTCTAAACCCTAAAATAAATAAAAACTAATTATTTTTCGTGAAAATGATTTTTATTGAAAATACTTTCGTTTGTCACGAAGTTTTCAGTAAAACAAACGCACCCGAAGTCTCCTATGTTGAACAGGGCCGATTCATTATTTTGCGAAATCAGCTGAGTTTGTCGTGAAATGATTTTTTTTAAAATCGTGAGAGAATTCCATCGCAAATGCTGTAATATTAGCTCCCATGTCAAGGATTAATCACAAAGTTAGTGATTGACGGATTACGGCATATGGGGTCACTTCATTATTGGATTTGGTCCTTGTTTCTTCTACTTTAAAGTTACGATTTGTTATCGATAAAATCGACATGATTAGGGTAGTCCCACACAAAGGTTACATCCATGGTCAAGACAAAATCAAGCTTATGATAACAAGTGCAAGCATCCAAAATTAGCCAGCTTGACATGAAAGTAGTAGGTGTAGAAATCTCAAACTTCCATAGAATGTGGAATTGGTCGTACTGACATGCTGAAATTATAAAAATTTTGTTATAGTACAATGCTTAAACTCCAAGATGAGAGGCGCTGTTTAATGTTTAAATATTTCGACATAAATTATTTCGGTGTCATCAACAACTTAGTGTCTTTCTTAGGGCTACATTGATCAAGTTAATATGTGTTTGCAACTCCTATAGTCATATCTCTAAATTGCTTATATTGATATTTACTTTGTATGGATAGTTGTCAGTTGTCACGTACTCTTTCTGAGCAACATTGTGAATGCAACATATCGAGTTTCATTTTTAAGGTCACTCGATCTCCGAGTTAACTAATATGATCTCCGAATTTGATCCGTAATAATGACGACGGTCTAGGTTTCGAAATTTCAGGTCTCTTTGGACACCGAGGTCATTTATCCAACACTGGGTTGAAGTATGAATAGATTGCATCACTCATGGTCATCATCTTCAAGCTACCTAAGTTACATATGTTTAGAAGGCAACTTGCTAGGCTCAATCAAATGAATTTTGTCCCCATCTTGTACTTGGAGACTAAGTTGACCAGAAGGGTTCATCTTTAAGTAGTTTTCATTTGTCTAATCCAAATAATAAGTTAACAAACACACGTCAATCATACTCCCATTCGAAGGACATCCTGTTCACCCTCTTTTGACAATTTTCTCTTCGACCATCTTCTTTTCGTACCACGAGAAATGTTATCAAATCAAAAGTTAGTTGACCCTACTGGCTCAATTCAATCCAAAAAGGTTGATCAAGACAAGAAATATAACTCTATTGAGAGGTGCTTTTCTATGACAAATTTGGAATCCGAAAAAATATTACTTAAGATCCTCGAAGGACCAATCCTGCCGGAAAGGGGTCTATTTCGTGAATAACGTAGCTTAATATCGTTTTCTTTGTTATCTTGTGTAATGTCAACTTTGTCGTTTTGACTTTTTGAAATTCTTTCGTACATTAAACTCGAAAAATAAGAGATGTGAGATTACGGTAAAGATGATAAGACAATGATTATATTTTCCAAATCAACATGATTGAAGTTCTGTAATGCCATCGTTAATCATGCTTAAGGGGAAAAAAACACTAAATCAAAATTAATTTTATGAGCTTAAGGGGCAGAAAAAGATAGGGAAGTTAAAAGAAAATGATTTGTGCAAATCTAACAGTCACGACCAAATTTACAAGCTCATTGTGCAAAGTTATAGTTGAGAAGTTTAGAGCATCCTGATTTAGACATCATAGAGTCTCATTCTTACTAGTTGATAAGGTTATATTATATATATTATGAAACTTACGAAAAATTATTACCTCAAAGAGGTTAAAAAAAAGATGAAATAGGTTTACAAAAATTAAGCCCAACTACTTAAAGATTTTACAGAGATTTGATCGTACTCCCTCTTTTAACCCGTTTCAAATAAATAGATAAATAAAAGAAAAAGAAATCGATAAAGAGCGACCTATTGGGTCAATTGCTATTCGGTTTTGTTCTTTGCATGTATACTTTCTAGCAAGCAATCGAGCTCCTATGGTGGTAAATAACCTGTCGGTGGAGACAAAACTTTTGGTGGCCTTTTATGATCTTTCTAATTCCTAACCCATCCACCGGAGCTCCTTATGGAGGTTTTCCGTAGGAGTGGACATGTCAAACTGGGTCATAAATTGACTTCTTAACCCATAGATGAGGCTGAAATGTTGCATGTGTTATTTTGTATTAAATGAGTCATAAATAGATTTAGAATTTACTTGGACTTAACACGCTTTTGTAATTCTCTTTTTCATTCTCTCTCGCCCTCACTTGATCTCGGATCCGTACTCTTTTTTCTTAGTTTAGATATGAGTATTCCAAAATCGGATTAAATATGAAAATATTTTATAAAATATATCGGATGTGGGTTTATAATTTTGTATTATATGAAAATATGTCGAAACGAATTAAATGAATCTATTTGAGTCTTACTCCGGTATGCTCAAAGCGAGCAAGAGGGAGGAGGGATCACTCCTCCGTTGGTTCTTGAATACCACCTTCAAGAAACTTAGGCCAGTTTGAAGTCACTACTCTCTATGTATCACTTCGAAGGTGAGTACTTCCGTTTCTACATTCTTCTTTTGGTTTTGTAGCTGCACCTACAATCATAAGCAATTCCAAAGGTTGAAAGGCTAATCCCATGACTCCAGCTTCAAAGTGATGTCCGAAAAGGGTCATTTTCCCCTTCGGAGGATAATCTGAGAATGAATTACTGTCAGATAAAACACGCCAGCACCAATGGATGAAGACATATTATCAACTGATTATATAGGACGAGACACTCAAAACTCTACAATTGATCAATATTGATAATTGACACCTGTAATTAAAGACTCAGCTACTCATTGGTGAGTCGTTCGAGACGACCAGCCGCACCGACAATACACAAATGGCGAGAAACTAGAAGTGAACCTCGTGTGTATAATAGAAATTTAGTAGTATCGCAAGGGTATAACTTAACTCAATGATACAAGATCCATATCAGACTAATAGTAAAACTTTCTCCCTGGGACTACCCCTGTAAGCATCTATACTTAGTTACTACAAAATTGTCAGAAACGTGAAACGGATTGGTGATTCCCTTCAGGGAAGACAAATTCTACGGCTAATGCGAACCAGACGGGAAGCTAAGTTCCTGCCGAAAAGCTATGCGTGCATCTCAATTCATTATCAATATTAAAGCAGACCCTTCTCTGTCTTGATGTAGTAAGGTTTGCTTGAAGTAGATCTCCCACCAAATCTTCATATCCTCGATTCTCCTCTAGCCCTCTTCTGTCTTGTGCAAGGACAAAAATGGCTTCCGCACCGAGTCCTCATAACTCATCATGCAGCTTTGATTCTGGCTCGTCCACTCTGTCCTGTTCAGCATTTTCTTCGGCTGTGCCATCTGGAGCCTCTGTTGACTGGTCGTCTGCAGAGGGTGCTTCCTCAGAAGCTGCACCTAGATGAACCCGTGTTCTCAGTTTTACTCTCTGCCGGCTTCTCTATTTTAGGTTTTGGCTTCGGAATTCTATCCACAATTGAAACCTAGACAAATACCAGAATAGAATCAATACAGCTAGTAATTCTTATATAGTTACAAGAGTACATTTAAAAATGCGGAAACTTCGGGACAAGAGTACCTTATCTTGCAAACCGAAAATCTTTTTATATACTTCTTCAGATGTAAATGCAGGTTTGGAAAACCCAGCAGTCCTACAAAGAAAGATAATAGCAAAAAGAAACATGATCATATAGCAGAAAACTTATGAAGTCGCTATAGTGGCCATAATATTTCATTGAACTATGCTTAAAGGAAAGGGGGAACTCGAATTAATGTCAAGATATATAATTCACGAAAACATCTAGTGTGCATGTCCTACAACCTGTTGGCATGTGCAGGAAAGGAACCTCAGTCAAATGTTATGTGAAGAGAAAAATCAGGCCCAACACCGAGAAGGAAATTTCTTAGTGGACCAACTATCACAGGGCTTCTCTCATATAAACATAAACCCCAACAATTTCCAGGGTTTAGCTATACAACATTGAGCTTCTTGCATATATCGCATTGAAAATTATCATTTTCAATTGAACCTTGTTGACGTGGAAATATTTCATCTGAATTAGGACAGGTTAGAAGGCAGGACAGGGCAGTATTAGATATGAAAATTTCCTGGAGTGCGTATACCCTATCCCTCCTTTTGGAGAATGATAGAACACAATAGTGAATATGGCCAATACTATTTAATTCAATGTTTGGCAAGTATTAAACAGATATAAATTGGCTACAAAATCAACAAAAAGACTTGGGCCTGCTAAACTACAGCCAGATGATTGATTCTTCTTGCCAGTTGAAAAACAACTTTATCAATCAGCATCGAGTTGAAAGCAACAGTGTCTGCGGCTGGCACATGGAGGAGAGAGAGAGAGAGAGAGAGAGAGAACAAGTTTCCATCAATTAGCTGATGCTAATGACTAGTTCAGAAGACCAAGACACTAACAACCCCAGCCCTGACTTGGAGAAGCAGAGAGGGCCAGAGGTAGGTCGCAACCATACTTGCCGGCGATCAATGTTCTACTGTCATCAGCCATGGGGAACATGCCAGCTATGAGCCAAAGGAGTTATACTTTGGCCTCGTCTATACAGTCACCGTCTGATTGCTTAAACAGTATACGCTACTCAAGGGCAACTCCAAAAGGTGATTCATACTTCTATATTCTTCCGAAGTCGTATAAGGGCAACATAGCTCCAAAGAGTGGCAAAAAAGGAGGCTCTTCATACTTACATTACTATATCTAACCCCAACAGAAAAAAACAATTTAAGTATCATGCCTCTTTGATTTAGTAGTTTTTTATTGGTCTTGTTTACACGGGCAATTACATAACTTCAAACTTACACTCACAAGATACTAAACAAAACAAAAATATAAAATTGGCTCATTTCATTGCAGCAAATATCAGGTGGACCACAGACTAGGAGATTCAAAAACGAATTGAGGTGAAAAACCCAAGGAAAATATATAAATAGGATAAAACTCACTTCTGTTCAGTCTCCTTCTCATCCAACCAAAATTTTAAATTGTTCGCCTCCTTCAGAACCTGTACGACAGACATTTATATTTGCCTTCAAAAGAAGCTCACTTGAAATCATCGAAATAACCTGAAGACAGTCCTATGAAGAAATGAGACGATAATGAACCTCATCAATTCTCTCTCTAGGAAGCCACGACTTTTTGGTTTCCCAATCCTGTGCAATCTGAGAACCAAAACAACAATGTAAGAGCAGTCAATAGCATAGCAATCAGAAGATAAAGAAAAATGTTAAAATATATTGCCATGTTTTTTGTGAACTATTGAGGTCAGTTCTAACCATTTATGAAACTTAAGATAACCATATATGAAACTCATGATTCTGAGAACATTTGCAGAGTATCCAGGTTAATTTGCAAAGCCCATTGAAAAGCATGGGTGGACAAAGATAACACGAGAAATTAAAGTTGGTGGAGACTGGAGAGAAATTGCAAGTGGAACTGTCGGCAATGTATTATGATATGCCACCTCTGTTTCTAAGAGGAAAAGAGGCTCCTTTCCTTATCCCTTGGAGATTCAGTATGTTGAAAAAGCTTGCCTTAACTTTCTAGAGAACAACTCATCCTAGCATTCCAACTGCCTAACTCGAAAGAGTTTCACCAGAATCATGATTGCCTGTTGTACTCTTCAACTATTTAATATTGGCAAAAAATAAAATATAGCTTCTAACGTACTTGTAATGTTTAATCATGTATAAGCCACAAACACAAAATTCCAATCTACTGCAGTCCCATGAAACTAGTATTGTTCATTTTTTTTTTATGCATAAGTTGTTCCAGGCATTAGTTATTGCCCAAAGAAATCCTGAATCAGGAAGTGAATGAAGTTGAATTCTAAGATCCTATAAGACAGCACAATCTATTAAAGACTTCATTGGCTCAAAAGGGAAAAAGTAAACTAAGTCCCAGTACAGGTGGTTCAAGCAATTCCACATTGCAATATGGTTCTAGAGGCAATGCATTTGCTCCTAGAATTGGCACCATTTCAAATTTTCAGCAATAAAATTTTGCTGTTCCACATGCCATAGACAAATAGGCTTTTATCACCAATTCAAAATCCCTTGTCTGTACAGTAATTTTTTAAGACTTAAGAAGATGCTAAAAGCTCAGAAACCAATCGTAGCAAAACATCTTGTGTTGAGGTTCCATAGCTGGTTACAGAAGTTTGGAGTAACTTCCACTTCCAACCTTTGAACTTTGATTAATTCCAATCGTAGCAAAACATCTTGTGTTGAGGTTCCATAGCTGGTTACAGAAGTTTGGAGTAACTTCCACTTCCAACCTTTGAACTTTGATTCAATTCATCAAGTACGTAACTTTTACTTGCTCGCAAGGGATACAATTTGTCCGTACTCGCTCACAAGTGATACAATTTGTCCAACTTCCATTGTTTTCAAAGAAAGTTTCAAAGTGGCAGCCTCGAATGTCATCACCAACAGTACCATAGGCAGCTACTTGGCATTTTGACAGAAAATTGGTCATACAATGCCCAAAGTGCATCAATTTGCAAATAAATACTCGTTCGCTACATTCAGTGAACAAGATTAGACCGACAGCACACATATGCATCTATTCTTCAAAGTTCATCTTTGAAGAACAAGAGATTTTGTTAAGTTATAGGTTATGTTGATGCACATCAGTTTGGATAAATTTAGCCACTAATTCATATTTCTACCAGATGCCATAGGGAGAGAATAAAAAAATAAAAATGCATAGCCCTGAAGCAAATAAGACGCTATTTGGTCATGCCTGATGTTGTCGATTAACAGTTGATATGCAAGAAGTGTTGCCAAACTGATACTCCCAAACATAATTAAGCTTGTTGATATTACATGTAAACAAGCATGAGAGAAGTTAAATGGACATAATCACTTGGTCATTTCTAAGTCGTAAAGGAAATGCACCAACACATAAGAAGGTATACAACAAGCTAAAAGTAGAAATTTGAGTTGACAACCTATCTATTTTTGAAGGGACAAAATAGGCTAATTCTCGCCACTCATCATATTACGATATTGGTCATCGATAAATATAGGCTTGAAAATATAGGAATCAAGATTAATATTGGGGAAATAGAACATTAGGAAAAAGATTATTCCCAATAGGAGTGTCATCTACTTTCATTTCACAGTAACCATACATACCTTTTGCAGTTGATCCAGGTAAGTTCGAGCATGCCCCACTGCTGTAGGCCGTTCTGTAAGTTCTTTCAATCTATAAGGACCAAAATTTGGTGGTTAAAGTATATATTCAAGCTAAATAAGAAAATGACAACAGAAAGAGAACTGATCCAGATATTTCATCAGTCAAAAGTCATCTTTTCTGAGGATAAAACCAACCTGAAAAATATTGGATCACCAATTGCTTTTAGCGAATTCAGACGTTCCTCAAACTCTGTTGCAGTACCATCTTCACCATCCATGTAAAGCCATTCTTGCACCTGAAACGATAGCCCAAATAATTAACTAAATCCGAGGTAACATTGTATTTGTCTAAGCGGGGCACGCGCAGAAGAGAGAGAGAGAGAGAGGATAACCTCATCAAGCTTTGCAATGAAAGATTGGCGTTCATCACCAGTAGAAACCTTTTCAAGTTCCTCAGATGTCTCTATCTGTGAGCAACAGGATTAGCAAAAGTAGTTAGCATAACAGACAGTACGGCAAGTGGAGGAAAGAGACAAATGCAGACAAAGAAGCAATAGACCTTGGAAATATGGACATGAAGATGATTTGAAAATCAAAAACATGTCCTCCAGCAGTACAATATCAGACCAAATCCAGAGAGTATGGGAGATCAGATAATTAACTCTCAAATTATTGACAGAAGCAGACGACCATGAGCATCTCAATGGGCTTAGAGAAAGAGAGGACTATTCATAGATCATTCAAACTTTCAAAATCAAGATTCTTACTTTTTCCTTTGTGGCGTAAATGTACCCTTCCAAATTGTTTTTCAACTCGGCAGTTCTTCTCCTCTCTGCATCCTTCTTGTCAAGTGCTTCTAGTTTGTTCTTTGCTTCAAGAAAAGATTCTTCAGGCAGAGATATCCCAGGTCCCAATGACTTGTCAATTATCTGGAACCAAGCAAAATTGTGACTGAATAATGTTCAAAAGAAACAAAGTCATGCAAAAGAAACTTTACTAGCAGAAACGCTCCTTTTACCTTCAGCGGAACCCTGTATGTACGCTTTTTCAATTTTTTTTCTGTACCCAAATCTGCAGACCCTTGTTCTACTTCACTAGAGGTAGTTTTGTTACTTCCACCATCATCAAGCTGTGTCTTCTCCATGCTTTCTTCAGCAGTGTTGTTAGAACTAGGTTCAACTGATACATTCTGGGAAGCATTAGTGGAGTTCTCCAAGGTCGGTTTCTTTTTAGGAACTTCAATCCACTCTGCTATTTCAACAACAGCTTCGGCCCGTTCCAACAAGAGAACCCCACTTCTACTAAGAGAGAAATGCAGATTTGCTTTTATTGGTGAAGATAAGTTTCTACCTGAATATCTGGAAAAAATAAACAATTAATGCAACCATGTCAGAGTTCATTGAAACTAGTTCATGGAGGTAAAAATTTGCCACAGAGATACTCACAGATAGAACCATCTAAACAATTATCAATAACTCTTACTTGTCAAATGCATCTGAAAGTCCAGACACTGCATATCGAGCAAACACAGGAGAGACAACACCAGGAGGTAAAAGATCTTTACTCTCATAAGCAAGCGAAACCTCAAAATCTTTGCTGTGGGCAATCGATCTGTACATCTGTTGGATAACAATGATAATAAGCAAATGACAAGGAACATAAGATGGATCTTAGGTAATTTTTTATCATCATCAATTCCCTCAGAGAAAGTTTCGATATTTAATATACCTTACTGGGAAGCTTTTTCATCCGGGGCACAAGTAACTGTCGTGTGTTGTTGTCTTTAATAAGATCAGGACCTTCTAATTCAACAACATACCCATAAGGAGAACCATCAATCATTCCTAACCTCCTATTCAACTTGATTCCATCACTTAAATTGGCGGCATATAACGCAGCACCAAGAACTACAGCTTCATCAGCATCCAGATGTTTATCTAGCTCTTTCCTTCCAAGAAATTCTTGCAGTTTAGCCTGTTGTGAGGCAAAAAGGTCTCCTCATCAAAATCATCCTCTTTCAACTAAGCAAGAATAGAAGACAGTTAATCCAAACTTAAGAGCAAAACTATAATCAGCTGAATGAAAATAATTTACTAAGTAAAGACAAAGATAAGGATTCCCTTTAATATTGAAGTAAAACGATATGAGGACAAATTTTGTCATCTATAACATAGCCATGCACAGATTACAACCCTACTTGGTATAATTTGTACTGATGTACAAACCTTATATTTGGAATAAGTTCTTCTTTTCACTATATCGTGATACTCCACAATTTCACGAAAAGCACCAGAATCAACCATGATCATTTGAAACATATAGTTTCTGTATGGTTTTAAAAGTTAAAAGAAAGTCAAGTTCTGGCGGATAATCGTCAAGTAACCATCTTGCTTAAAAAAGCTAAAACAAAGGGGGCTAGATTCATAAGCTATATACACAACTGGGGTGAAACGTTGATGCTGAGTCGTGCACTTCAATTTTTCTTCTTTCTTTTCACTAGGTACATGGGAGAGGGATTCCACACAGTTTAAGCAGAAATGGTACACATAGCTATTACCGTAGTGTATCTTTGCCAGTGAGATCATAAACACTAAGAAATGAGATTTTGATCTGACGTTTTTTTCTTTCCTTTCTTTTGTGAAGTAAGGTGGGGAGGAGGGAAAAGCTTCTACAGTCCATGCAATAACCTATAGCTGTTATTCTAGCATCCTTACGAGTGAGATTGACACTGAAAACAAACAGTGAACATCAAACTTGGCCTGTTCGGGAACTGTCCAAATGAAGAAATTACAATTCAACATTACCTAGTCATATTATAATGGTTTTTTTTTTTTTTTTGTTCAAATACACTATTTTTGCAGGAGGCAAGAGAACATCTATTTCATAAATGCCCAATAAAGTACGTTAGAAATCACACACCAATCCACAGGCGCCATCATTGGCCACGGGAAGTGGAAATTACTAGAACTTGGGGTGCTCCTGCGGCTGAATCTCAATGCCAAATTCTTATTCTATCTCTATTTTGACATATCATGGCCACTGCTCTAGAAAAACTCATGAAATCAAAGAACAGACTGATAACAAATGTTTCCCTGAGAAAGAAAGAACAAACCTGCAACTTTGGCACTCTAGTCGCACCTCCTATCAACTCCACCGCATAAATTTCATCTGCCTTCATACCAGTGTTCACAAGGACTTCTTTTACTGGTAGAAGCGCTTTCTCCCACAAATCTGCACAGAGCTCTTCAAACTTCTCACGGGTTATAGTACTCCTACAGGAAAAACAAATCGTGTATTAGTGTTTTAGTCCTAATTCACACTCTTGAGTTCTAATAAAATTCAGATTCAGACAATGACCTCGTCCAGTTTTGCACATACTACACAGAGTAAACTAGTCTGCCATGGTGCTCTTCCCAACAGAAGTTCCATTCATTCATATTGTGAATCTGGAATAGGGAGAAGGCCTGCCGCCTCCTTGTCAAGCAGGTAGAACATAGAACAGACTCATTTTATGTTCATTTTTGGAACATAATGAGCATTCATTGTGATCCTTCATACTGATTTCCAGTAACTTTTTCATAGTTATATGTTAGGCTCTGAAGGAATATAACTGGATACATAATAAATTACAGATTCGACTTATTTACTATCATTTCACAAGTTTATATATCGTGGTACAAGACCGAAAAAGACACAGGTTATTACCTTGAAATTAGATCTCAAGCATTAAGATAATAGGTAGAACATGGCATATGCCACAGTGTGGTGGCCTAAAAGGATCCCTGTCGCCGATCACCATTAAAAAGCAAAAGCTCGTTTGCCTTCACTACAATGTATAATGGTCCAGGATTGCTATAGTAAATCACGACAAATACCATATTGCAATTGGCCAGGGCTAAGCTCTAACTGAGCACTATTATGTAGCTCCTACATTTCCGAATAACATGTGAAAAGAACCTAACACTGCGGTCACTACAATGTAGAAAAGGATATAAGGAATGTTGTTTAGGTTAATTAGCACTGGAGATGGACCTTAATATAATTACCGGAAAAGAGCTTGCAGCTCTCTCAAGAGTGAAAGGTAGCAGAAAGAAAAGCAGTAGCAAAAGACTGGCTTTTAGTTTGACAAGTCTTGCTCATTATCCAATCTCCTACTTTGAGAAGTTATAATTTATGTGAGACAATAGAAAACAACTCATAATGGCAAAATGAAAGGCACACAATTTATCTCCTCCATAAAGACACGTAATAATTGATAGGGCAAATGCCAATCACAGAAACCTCATGCATGTGGACAAAATTTTGCACACAAAAGCTTATGTGATTAATGCTTCACCAACCTGAAGTCCCGATCATCATACAAGGATTCAACTGATATTGGAGCCATTGTGTTTGCACTCAGAATTTCCTTTGTGCGTTTGACCTGTTTTTTTAATTTAGCCATTGCCTTAGGGGATTTTCGCACATCAACCCCATTTCCGACTTGTTTGTTGAATTCATCTGTGAAATACTCCACCAGCCTTAGTTCCATATTTTGACCTCCAAGTTCAGCGTTCCATCTAACATCCTTGACCTGCAGGCACCTTAAGAGTTGTTATCACACTCACGAATGGAGTGAGTATTAAAGAGAAAGTGTGTGCACGTGTAGAGCGAGAGAGAGAGAGATCCCAACTGCTAGCAAGAGTTAGAGAACACAACTATGAGTGTGACGAATGGAGAATATATATGCATAGTTTTGGTAGGCATAAAGCCACATTACTTGCAAAGACTAGCAATGACAGAAAAGTATGTACTTGGAAAACCTAAGCAATGTAGACAAAACAATTTGGGTGACGTCCATCCATCAGCGCTTAAACAACGTTGATGACCCAAAACTTCTTCTAAAGCCATTTTGGATAGGAGCGGAACCCCCTTAGTACCTCCTTAATGAAACTCATTTAACGTTAAACAAAAAATTTCCTCCTAGAATTAATTGCCATTTTAACACAAACACAAGATATCCACTCTGAGGGTCTCTGGTCAGCATTTGGACAAGAAACGGACCTCCATAGTCGAACCATTAACTTCTCATTAAGAGCAGGTTCCTTCTTTTCTAAAGATTTGACAGAATTATAATAGTTTGCATACACGCAGAAAGTGTGTTAGAGCAACTTCAAATCAATCAAATCTACGGCTGCCCGGATGCATCACTCATTGTCAATATTCCTATAGCATGTTGTCTAGATTTCTTATGAAGCACAGATTTCCTTCACGTGGCATCTTCACATGGCTTCCCATTCCATGCAAGCTCTTCCTACATTCCACAATTTCCCTACTGTACCTTTGGTAACCCAGCCAGACATTCTAACCTTTTCCATGGTGCCATTCTATTAGTAAGGTATGTTTGCTGTACCATAAATTGCAGCTCAGTTAAAGCATCAGTAGAATAGGCAAACACATGCATAAGGCTGATCCCATGAGCTAAATTAAGCTAGACCTCTACAGACAAGTCATTTTACCTGAAACTGGTTGACCGAAACAGTCTTCCCGAACTCCTTAGTATTATAAGCAGAGAAATACACCAATGCTGCATAAGTACTGCTAGAACCCATATCATAAAATAGAACATTCCTCGAGCCATTCGAGAAATCCTTATCGATTCCATACTGCAATGCTGCACCAGAGTGTTCATGCACCAACGACAGGACATTGATTCCCGCCAACTGAGCTGCCTGAAGCAACCCCTTGCGCTCTGCCTGCCCAAAGTAAGGCGGCACTGAAATCACCGCATCTTTTATCGGCACTTTGGAATGGAAGTCAGCCAATCTGGCTGCATATCCCAAAATCATAGCCAATAATTCCTCAACCGAATAAACAGTCTCCGCCTCACCGTCATGAATCCTAAAGCTCACCGCACCTCTCGAATCCTCCACGACGCTAAACGGCAAGTACATCGAGTCCATAGCCCACTTGGCGTAATCAAGGGGTTTCCCCAGCAAGTCTCTAACCTGGGAAAACACCTTGTCCGGGTACCGGGCGACCAAACCCGCGGCCTCCTCGCCGAGCAACCGCGCGCCGGGCTGGAACGCCACTAGGGCGGGCGACTTCCGCTTCGACATCTCGTTAATGGCGACGGTGATCGGGCTCTGCCCGGGCTTAATGTTGACGATGGCGACTTTGATCCATTCCGAGCCTAGATCCACGCTAGAAACCGCAGATCGAGCAGGAGCGGGAGCCAGCGAGAGGACGACGAAGCATAACACGAACCCGATCAGCACCGGCTTCATCTTCGGTCCCGAGTGCAGCAACTACAGCTTCCGTCTGTCAAAACACAAGCAGAAAAAAAAAAAAAAGCGATTTTTCGGCGAGGGTGAGACGAATCGAAGAAACTAGATTGCGTACTTGCAAATTGAATCCCAAATTCTTTGAGCGATACCACTGAATCAAGATCGAGAAGAAGGGTGATCGAACCAGTCGGGCATGTATTGCATTCTCCAGAAGACAACTGAGAAGAGCAATTTTCTTCCTTCCTTTTTCCTTTTTCTTTTTTCCTCTTTTCGCGGTCTTCAAATATTTTCTGTGCTTTGTGGGACGACTAAAACGCAACGGGCAAAGGAGAGGAGGGTATGTATATGTATATATATATATAAATAATTTTACATTGCGGTGGGGGGCCACTTGAAAAGGTAGGCGAGGCTTAACCCAATGAGAAGACGCCACGTAGCAAACCGCACACGTGGCTAGTCAGGAGAAGTCTCGATGACGAGGGTTTCGTCGTGCTTGCTCCCTGGAAATTTGGAGAAGGGTGTCCTGTTGGAGAAGTCATTGGAAATTAATTATTTAAAAATAAAAAAAATTCAAATAAAGGATCTAAGAAATGTTTTTTTCATCCAAATAAATACTTGAAGTGCCTTTTTTATAAAAAAAAAGTCCTGTGTTGATCTCCTGTATGAAAAAGTTTGATTAATCAAAGCCA